>CM053402.1:50627725-50685299 GCA_028644305.1 Xerus rutilus
CTGGGGATTGAACTCAGGGGCACTCGACCACTGAGCCACATCCCCAGCCCTATTTTGTGTTTTATGTAGAGACAGGGTCTCACTGAGTTGCTCGCTTAGCGCCTCGCCATTGCTGAGGCTGGCTTTGAACTCGCGATTCTCCTGTCTCAGCCTCCCTAAGTGCTGGGATTACAGGCTTGAGCCACCGCGCCCGGCTAGAATCTAGCTTTTTAAAACAACCAATCCCAAATAGAATCTAGCTTTTTACATTTAAATTCAGTGCTTAGAATGCTCAGGTCCTTTAAGTACCTTCTTGGTACTTCGGAATAAGAATCAAAAGGCAGTTTGGTGAGGACAGAAGTCAGTGCTCATCTAACATATATTAAAGCAGAACAAACCAACAACAAAAACAAATCAAAGAAAACCTGATGAACTTCTTATGTTCCAACTGGCAGTTGCTGTGGTAGCACCCAGTAAATTTTTGTCCAACAGAGGTCATTTCCACCTTACCAGTAATAATTTCTTAACCAGCTCTCCTTTTTCACTATTCTTATTTCATCATCCAACTTTAAATTAAGATCTTTCCTTCCTGATGTTCTAACACTGATTTGATCCTTTGATTTTCTGTCTTGGATCACAAGAATGTACAATTTGTAAGGAACAAATTAGAAACATTTCAGTCAGGATATTCTCCGGTACTACATACACTTGAAGTAGATAGGATGCAGCATATCCTCTTTGAGTGCCTTTCACTCTTGATTAGTCTTAATTTAGTCTACCCTTAAAAAATACCTTCTATGTATAGAATACATTTATGGTCAACAGATAGTTCTTAATTGTGTCCACTGAGAAGCAAAAGTCTTATTCACATCTTAATGTTTTTGAAGTTGGGAGGTATTTAATGAAGGTCAAAAGAAGCTATTCAGGATGGGAGAGAGGAGTATAATAGTGCTGTAGTTACTGTTTATACATATACAATACTAGCTTTGTATGGAAAATGCCTATTCATTTTCCACCTCTCTTATTTGCCTTGGTAATAACACAGTTGGATTTTCACTTAAATTTGACTCTGCTTTGTTTCTTTGAGCAAATGGTACTTAAACTATGAAATTGTATCTTATAGCTTTCTTTATCCTAATCTGCTTGTTAATGTAGTCCTTAGGGAACTGAAGGGCAGAATAGTTAGTTACTTATGATTGGAAGGAATCCTTATTGGTATTAGGGCAGATAGGGAAGAATGGATCAAATTTACCTTTGACAAAAATATGGCTTTCTTTTGTGGTTAATATTAAATAAACTTTCTAAGGAGGAGAAGTCATAGTTGCTTATTTTGGTAGCTTCTTAGTTTGTGTGTTGCTATGAGTACTTTACCTGTTAGCTAAAATATAAATCTCCAATATGAATCCCTGTAGCCCTGGGGGCGCTCAGTGGAACTTCAGGTTAGTGTCCTTCAGCCAAGAACATCACTTTTTTCTTCATCGTGTCAGACAATCTTTTCATTGCATCATGACACATATAAAAAAGGTTTGGCAGTCCTGATTGAAAAAATACTTATGATATAGTTAGAAAATGTGTTTAAGGTCCTCATTTCATTTATGGGTGGTGGAGAATTTAAAAAGTGTAGAGATACAGGGTGTTGTGGGTTTTACCAAACAGGAAAAACAAATGTGGACCTATGATGAGCGAACACTTTGGTTCCTTACTAGAGTTTAAGGAAGCCATGCTTTTCAGACTATCTTTGTCTCCACAGTGAAGGCTCCATGGGCTCTGGGGATGGAAATCAGAACAAGCCTTGGGACTTTGATTGATACAGCTTTCATAAGTTTGCATGAATGTTATGTGTCTTGTTCCACTAGAAAGATGCCTACCACAAAATAAGAGTCTGTTATGTGGATGGTTTTCCAGAAATCCTAACATATTTCTGTTGGTACATAGTAAGACAGTGAATTAAAACTTTGGGATGCTCATGGGGAGCTTAATGAGAAGGTTGAGTCTGAGAGGCAGAGATCACCATAATCTGTCACAATAGCTGGTGCATTACAGAAGAGACCACTGTGGCAATTCTACAAAGAAAATTTTATAGAGGTTGTTCAAGGTAAGCTTTGTCCTCACTTGACTTCATGTGGCTGCTGTTGATATAATCACAAATTTGAGGCTTATAAACAAATTGTCCTATGGATTTAGGAGAATTTTAGGCATTACATGGATTTAAAGTGGTCTGAGCACCTAAAGTACTGTCTCCCTTTATTGACACTTGTTAAGCTGTAAATATTTCTTCCTTCTTCCTAGCTAAAACTCTTAGTAACAAGAGGCAATAGTGCTTTTATGAGTGGAATTAATGCATGTGTGTAGCAGATTAGGACTTTCTAATTGAGAATTATGAAAAATGAAAGGATAAAATAACTCTTTAAATGAGCTGAGATAAATTAAGGATGAAAAGAATTAACAGATTCTTTATCTTTTGCCCTAAATTTAATGTGGAGATATGTTAATAGTAACAGCTGTCACTTTTTATGTATCCATCTGGAACTTCTGATTGTGTAACTGGAATTCCAACTTTTAGAATTTCATGGAGTCTGCTTGCAGAATCACTGATGCATGAGCCAGGCTTGGTAGTGGTGAATGTCTGTAATCCCAGCACTTTGGGAGGCTGAGGCAGGAGAATCGCGAGTTCAAAGCCAGCCTCAGCAATGGCGAGGTCCTAAGCAACTCAGTGAGACCCTGTCCCTACATAAAACACAAAATAGGGCTGAGGATGTGGCTCAGGGGTCGAGTACCCCTGAGTTCAATCCCCGGTACCAAAAAAAAAAAAAAAAGAATCATTGATGCATGGAGTTGGGGTTGTGTTGGATAGGGTTTCCTATTTTATTAGTGATTGAGATACTGTTAAATTTAGGTGACACATATGCTTCAAAAATCACAAAAAATTAAGTATTAAAAAATGATGGGAATGTGAAAACGTCTAAATTGTTTCAGCAGGTATATGAAAGTATCTATATTTGTATTTTTTTTAATATTTATTTTTTAGTTGTAGGCAGACAGAATATCTTTATTTTTATGTGGTGCTGAGGATCGAACCCAGTGCCTCATGCGTGCTAGGTGAGCACGCTACCCCTGCGCCATAACCCCAGCCCCTGTATTTGTATTTTTTAGGCCATTTTTTTTTAAAAAAAACTTGTTCTCTAGGCCTAAGATTAAGTTTAGAGAACAGGGTGTCCCCTTTTAGAAAGGTCTGCAATAAGTTGCAAGGAGATTGTAATTAAAACAAAAAGAATTCTTTTTTCTTGAAAAATAATTAGAATTTTAGAAAGAAACTCTAGTTTTCTTTTAATTCTAGCACCTTGAATTAATCACAAGTGACACTTTGAGGAATGACCAATGTGTGTACAGATAAATTACCATACTTGAACATGTTTTCCTAAAATGATAATTTATTAACATTAATTATGTACTGCCTTGTTAAAAAAGTTCCTATTACATATTAATGTTTTCTAGTGTTAATTGTTTTTAATCATTTTTTTCCTTAGTAACAGCATAGTATTCCTGTTATGGATATACTATAATTTTTTTTTTAAAGTATTTTTTTAGTTGTAGATGGACACAATGTCTTTATTTTATTGCTTTGTATGTGGTGCTGAGGATCGAACCCAGGGCCTCACGCATGCAAGGCAAGCTACAATCCCAGCCCGGATATACTATAATTTTTAAAGTTATGTAGCATACATATTACTGCTTTGAGCAACTTTTTTGCTTAATCTTTAATTTCCTTAAGATATTTTTTGTTTTGTTTTTGAGTATTGGGGATTGAACTCAGGGTTGCCCTACCACTGAGCTACATCTTCAACCTTTTTAATTTTAGTTTGAAACAAGTTGTAAGTTGCTGAGGCTGATCTTGAGATTGATCCCTTCTACTTCAGCTTGCTGAGTCTTGGGATTACAGGAGTGTACCACTGTCCTGGCTCCTGAGAATAAATTCATACAAATTGAATTGTTGGTTAGTCATAAAAATATTTTGAGATGTTTGTTAGATACTACCTTTTAGAAATTGGACCAGTTTATACTCACAGCAGTAATATGTTCATTCTTTTGTCTGTGTTCATTTGTTTAGTGAGTAAATGTTAAAGATTTATGTATCTGGCATAATTCTAGGCACTATGAGGTATGTTAGGAAAAAAATAGAATTTCTGCCCTTCTGGCAGATAACAAGGGTATTATTGGTAAAGTAGGCATTAATCAAATAAAGACAAATAAAAATACAGCTATGATAAGTTATAGACTAATTGATGGTAGATACCTTTGTTGACATTGATATTAGGATTCTTTCTATTTATGCATGGTATTAAAGACAACAATTGTATTTTAATTTTTTGTAAAACTAGAAAAATTTGATGATTTTTCATGTCAATGGTTTATTTGTATTCTTTTGTTAATTGCTTTTTCATATTTTTTGTCTATAAGTAAGTCCTTTTTATAATCCTCATATACCCTTTCAGTTTGGACTGTGTAGCTAAGACAAAGGTGTATTTGTTTTGCCCCTTAATGAATCTGGAGACCTCACAGGAGAATGAGTTGTAGAGATCCAAAAGCAAGATTCTGCTAAATAGAATCTGAGCAGTCATACAAATATTGTGGACAAGCATCTCTAGTCCTTGGCATTTTTTTCTGTTTTGATAACCACAGTAGGGCCTTCCTGCATTAGCCTCATCCTGAGTATTTTTCAGAGGGTTAAACTGTTCAGGGTTTGGCCACAGGGATTTACAATATAATCTGAAGAATTATGTATTTGCTTGTTGATATATAGAAAGGAGGTATTTCAGAATCTGATAGAAAAGCTGTTATTTATATTAATTAATTGATATAGGTAGGTTTGTCTACCTGTAGAATCTCATAATGATGGCACTATGCATAATTGAAATAAAATTACTAGTGATTACTGAGGGCAAATATAATCAATGTTTGAGTATTGATTAGCTAAATCAGAAAAGGAAGAATGTTTCTATTAATAAGTTTGAAAGAATTTTTGGGGTGTATTATGAACTTCATTCTATGAAACTCCCTATTTTTACCATGACTGAAATGAGTTTAATTTTTTTTCTTTCCTTTTCTGAGTGAACAACTTGGGAGTAAGTTTGGGGTTTTTAAGCCTTTAAACACTTCCTGAAGATTTTTGGTAACCAAACAAGGACTGCATAGTAGTCCTATAAGTTGAATGCTTCTTTGCTTTTGTCTAGAGATCATAAGAATCTGCCATGAGCTGTTAATATTAAGCCTTTTCCATCAAAGGAGTACCTTTTTGAGGATTGATAGAGAAATAACAGAATACATGATATTCCAGATTGTAAAATGTCTTTTTACCCTAGGAAAGGACTCTGAATCATCTGCCAGAGGTTAGGAATACAGAAGGTGAATTATTTTGGTTCTTTCCTTGGCAGTGGAGCCTCTGAGGACCAAGCTTACCAGATGGGGAAATATTTAAATATTTAGGAAGCATGGCTGTTAGTGATATAATAGCACTTTAAGTTCAGGACTTTGCCATCATATATTCCTAGATAAATAAACCTAGGGAAAATGAGTGACTATGTAGCTGACATTTATGCGTAGCAACACCTTTACATCTTACAACGCCTCTATGAGGAAGATAATTTTAATTCCATTTGGCTGATATTGAATCAAGGCAGAGAGGTGAAGTCATTTTTGCCCAAGGACTATGTAGTTTGTAGTTTGTACATAGTAAGTAGAGTTGAGTTTCCAAACTAGGCAGACTGGTTCTACTATACTGTATTGCTTCTTCTAGTTTCTAAGTATTTTTGAGATACTGGATTTGGATAGGAACAGGGATTTTTTTTTTTAATATTTATTTTTTAGTTGTAGGTGGACACAGTAGCTTTATTTTATTTTTATGTGGTGCTGAGGATCGAACCCAGTGCCTCCTGCGTGCTAGGCGAGCACGCTACCACTGCGCCATAACCCCAGCCGCAGGAACAGGGATTTTTATGGGATAGTAGTTTAAACAAATCTACAAAGCAAGTTTAATTCCTTTCTTGCTGCTAATGTTTTGTTGGCTTAAAAGCTATTAGGCATACTTTTTTTCAGTTTTCTGTTCTGGAGAATTTAGTAATTTTTCAGTTAGGTTTTAATACCACTAACTTCACAGTAGTTACTACTTTTTCATACCTACTATTTGCCAACCATTGCATGTTGAAAGTATATTAATCCTTATCACAATGTGCTATTAAGTAAAGGACTGTTTTTATCCCAGTTTTATAGATGTGTAGATTTCTAGACCAAAGAAATATCTATTTTTATATTTACTGGTATTTTAATGGTCATCAGTTAGCATGTAGCAAAAGCTAGAAATGTTAGGTTCTTCATCACTGTAGTAATATAAGGGAGAAATGGGAATGAAAGTAAGTTTATTTCTGTTACTTTATTTCTTCATTTCTAAAGTTGAGTATAAAGTTGTATGGTTTTGTTTTAGGTACCTATTATTTGCAGATGATTTGTTCAAAGATAAAGTTCAGAGATAAAGTCAAAAAAATTTAGAACAGAAAATTCTTTACAATGTGATGTTGGGAATAGACTCCTTAGTGTGAGAGAAAATGGCTGGGCAAACCCATCATAACATAGTATCTCCGACAACAGATGTGATGTTTTTGGAAACTATAAATAATCTCAGTTCTTTATGAATAATGAGAAAGTGATACCATTTCCTTATCTGTAAAAGGTGAATAAAAGATGCTTTTGGTAACCTAGAATGCAGAAATTTCCATAGATGCCATATATGAATGATTGACTCTCAATTGCTAACCTTGGGGTCTTTGGCCAAGGTTGAGCCAAAGTATAGGATCATCTTTGTTGATTGAGGAAGGTGATAAGGGTAGTATTGTTTGAGAAGTTAGTAGAGGAAGAATCATCAGGGCTGTTTGTCATCTTGTTTAAAGCTAAATGAAGTTGAGAGATAAATCTTCCTTCCAACTTCAGTAGTCTATGGGTTGCTCAGAATTAGACCAAAGGATATTCTTAGGCTTCAGTAATTAGTCTGCCAAATCCCTGATCTTCAGAATCATGTTTGTTAATATACTTGATGATTCCATGCTTAGCAGTGCTTTTCTCATGGGGACTTTGAGAAGACATTATACAGAGATGATGTGAAAAGCTAGTTTAAATAGTGCTGCAATATTCTTTTTTGTGGGGTGGTTGGGTAGGAGATTGAACTCAGGGGCACTTGACCCCTGAACCACATCCTCAGCCTATTTTGTATTTTATTTAGAGAGAGGATCTCACTGAGTTGCTTAGTGCCTCACTTTTGCTGAGACTGGCTTTGAACTCTTGATCCTGCTGTCTCAGCCTCCTGAGCTGCTGAGTTTCGGCATGTGCCACTGTACGTGGCTGCTACATGTTCTTTTTTTTTTTTTTTTAATTTTTTTAATTGTAGATGGACAGAATGCCTTTATTTTGTTTACTTATTTTTATGTGGTGCTGAGGATTGAACCCAGTGCCTCACACATGCTAGGCAAGCGCTTTACCACTGAGCCACAACCCTAGCCCTGCTGCATGTTCTTTTAAGGGAGAGTTTGGATACCAGAGTTTTGAAGGTGATTCCAAGAGATTCCTGCTCTCAGTCCTTGGAGTGGCTGAATGGGATCTGGGGCTGCTGCACTATCCAGGCCCACCTCATGGTCAGGTATAATTCTAGTTTTTTTCCCCCTCAGGGTATTGAACAAATGCTCTTATTTTCTGTAATCTATGAGAAGGAAAAAGTAGTGTTGCCCGACAGGTAGAGCAGTGCTTGGGAAATGTGATCAAGACAGACATTGTTTTCCTTGTTAGTCAGATTCTTGGTTGCAAAACAACAGAAGTATAATGTGAAATACATTCACACTATCTTTAGTTATTTAACCTGCTGGAGTGAAGTTATCTGGGACTGTGTATGTCAGATTTGTTCCCAGATCAATAACCATTTGAAAGCATTTTCTATATTAGGCACTGATCTTAGGTTTTAGGTCTACAAAGAATCTCCTTTCACAGGAAACCCTTCCCATGTAAGTAATTTAAGATGTTTGATCATGTCTGTTTTCTTTCCTGCTGTATTTAAGGGGAGGCTGTTTATTTCTATTGACTGGTTAGTCCCAGGGATATTGTGACAAATTTATAATCTTTTTGATCAGTTATTTTAAACTGTGTCATACAAATATTTTAATCTCTGTTGCCATCTGACATGCCAAAGACTATTGATAGTGTCCTTCCTTTTCTCCCAGTGAAAGTTGTTTCAGGCTTTGGAAAAAAAATCAGTAGTAATGTCCTATAATTAAAGTTTTTGTGATTAGAAATATCTGAATACTGTGTTGCCGACAGAGCTCAGTGGTAGAGTGGGTGCTTAGCGTGCACAAGGCTTTGGGTTCAATACCCAGCATCAAAACAACTATCAACACCAACCTGAATACGTGGTGTCAAGATTTGATTGAGTTTGATTTTTGGGGGCCCTTGAGAAAGAGGTGGAATAAAAGAGACAAGGACCAGCATGGTAGAGATTCTAGTAGATAAAGTGAATGGGGGAGGAGGAGATGATTAAAACACACACACACACACACACACACACACTCATTTGTTTTTTTTTGAGGTGAGTACCACAGATTGAATTTGGGCACTTGGCTACTGAGCCACATCCCCTGCCTCAGCCTCCTGTGCCGCTGGGATTATAGGCATGCGCCACCCTCCCCACCCCTGCCACATATGTCTATAGATAGCCTGAAAAGCCTTTCTTAAGTATTATAAAAGCTACCTCTTTTTACCATCCCTGAATCTCACCTTCTTACCTTCAGCTGACTGGAGCCTTCCTTTTCCTCAAAACTACCTTATGTGTTCATCTTAAACTGATCATCATTTGGAGAGTTGCGGTGCATACATGAGAATAGGCAGTATAACTTGATCTGTACCCATTGGCACTAATTTTAGGTTCTGATTCTTTACTTGGAGAGACTTTGAACTTTTTTAGTTACTTAGCATATTTTGTTAGTCAATGATTGGAATATGTATTTGGATGTTTTCAAGATAATTACAGGTGTTTCTGAAACAGTATGTTTAAATTTATATAAGTTAAGCACATTCTGTTAAACTCTGTGTTTATTTATGAAGTGAATGGCCTTTAAAATCTGATTTGTTTTTTTTTTAAATGCAAATACAGTGCTAAAAAAGAATCCACATTCTCTCTCTGATTTAAGTATACTTATTTTCAAAAAAGAGTTTGAGTAATTTTTAATTGTGGTAATATATTTTATTATTTGCCTTTGTCTGCAAAAGTTACCTACTGTACCCCAAAATTGGGCTTTTGAAGGAAGGACCAATTTTGGTGTTTTTCTTTGTATGTTTTCAGTGGTTCTTTGTTCTATCTTTGCCCTGCATTTCATTTTAGTGTTTTTATCTTATCAGTTTTTCTCCACATGGAGATCATGAATGATATAGTAGGTAATTTCAAACACATAGTACATGAAAAGTGGCACTTAGCTTTTGATTTGGGGAATTGTTGGGTTGAATTTGAGCTCATTCAAATTTATGATAGCAAGGCTTTTTTTTTTTTTTTAAACTTAATCTTTTCTGCACTTTGCCATATAAGGCAATATTCATAGTTTCCAGGGATTAGGACCTGGTATATTTGGGAGCCACCATTTAGAACACAAGTAGTCACATGCATCCCATGTGCAAAATACATTCACACTACCCCAACATCCCCAAAGTTTTACCTCTTTACAGTATCAGATCTAAATTTCACCTAAATATCATTGGTAAAGAAGTTCCACTCTCATCATCAGAATTATACCAGGCAGGTAAGAATGAGACTCAGTATAATTCCTTTGACAAAAGAATCTTTCTCCACTCATGGACCTAGAAACTAGAAGAGAAGTTATCTATTCCCAAACATAGTAGCAGGACAGCTGTTGAGTAACACAGACATTCCCTTTCGAAAAAGGAGAAAATGGAAGGAAGCAGCCATCAATCTGAAGCAATTTCAAAATTCAGTACAGGAAATTGCATGAGGGTTCAAGGCCTGAAAATAGTCCTAAGTATTACAATGAAATTTTCAAGAAATAAAGGGGTGTAGTCATTAAAAGAAAAAATGTTTTTTCTATATGGCTTAGCTCCTACCAGAAAGTTCTATTTATTTTTTCTACCAGCAGTTTATTGTATTACTACTGATACTTTTATCTAGTCATGTTGATCAATATGTATATTCACATCTATAGCCATATCTGTAACTAATGTAAGACCTTCAGATTTTCCAATCATAACATGAGCAAAAGTTCTAATGTTTTTAATAAGTGTGCCTTTTCATATTTTTTCCAGTTTATCTTAGGTTCATATCCTTGCCTAATTTTCTTTTTCTTCATTTGTGTGATGTCTACATATACACGCATACACCCATGCATAATAATTTCATTTATTAATCTTTTTTGAAATGGGGGTCTCATTATGTTTGTTCAGGCTATTCTCAAACTCCTGAGCTCAAATGGACCTCCCACCTCAGCATTTTGAGTGTTGGGATTACAGGTAGCCACAATGGTGCCTGGCCTTGAGTTTGTTGTTGTTTCATTACAGTGAAATCTGCCGTTTTTTCATTGAGTACCTGCTTTTTATTATTATTATTATTATTATTTTTTTTTTTGGTGGAGTTGAGGATTGAACCAAGGGCCTTGTGCATGCTGGGCAAGTGCTCTACTGCTGAGCTGTATCCTCTGGCCACTGTATAAGTGCTTTCAATGCCCTACTCTACTTACTGTCAGATAAAAATGATTTTAAAATAAGTACTTGATACCTGAAAGGACAATTTATGTAGAAAATTCATGCTGTACTCTTCTTACTTCTGAGAATGGATGTGTGTGATGTTTTTGGGAAGTCTTTACTATAGAAAGGCCCATTCTTTATAGTTGATATATGAGCCATGGCAGTAATAAGCACTATACTCTCACCCTTGCAGTTCCTCCAACTAGTGTGGCTCATTCCAGCTTTCAAATCTTATGCCTACAGTTTATGCCTTCTGATAAATCTTCTAAATCTACTGAAGTGGAAAAATGTTTGGATTTTAAAGATTTTTTTTTTTTAATAAATAGGTACATATGTAATAAGCTGTGGAGAGTGAGTGCAGGCAAAAGCATCCTTGGTATGAACACGATGAAACCCAGATTTAAAAAAAAACAACAAAAAAACCCAAAACCAGACTTGCTGCAAATGCTTAAAAACCCAATTCTGTTTAAAAGTAGCCTTATACATCTTAAAGAAATATATTTGTAAGATTTATTGATATAGAAAGAATGTAGTTATGAGTAAAATATGTTAAAAACAATATGATCTGATTTAAATTGCAGTGGAAAATACATGTTTGTATCTGCATAGGAAAAAAGTCTGCAATAGAAAGTAAACTGATTATTTTGGGATAATTGGATTGATTAGTGTATATGAATTTTTTAAGAAACCAGGTGCAAGTACGGTGGTACATACCTGTAATACCAGTAACTCAGGAGGCTGAGGCTGGAGGATTGTAAAGTTTTAGACCAAACTGGGCAATTTTGTGAGATCCTGTCTCAAAATTTAAAAAAATAATAAAAAGGGCTGGGAATGTAATTGTGTGGTAGCTGCACCTCTGCGTTCAGTCCCTACTACTACCAAAAAAATAAATAATTTTTTTAAAACACCCTAAATATTATATACCTGTGTATCTATAAATTTTTTATATATTTTTCTGCATTTTCTGGCTTTTCTATAATGGATGTGTTTTACTTATATAATAAAAAATATTAATATCTACCTCCTGACACCCAAATAAACTGCTTTAAGAAAATAAGTATTTGAAATACCTGTGTTATTAGCTTGAAGTTGACTGTACCATGATCCTTTCAGTTGCAGAATTCTTAATATTCCTCACTCAGTTGTTTATATTAAACTTAAGGGAAAATGACTTTTATTAAACTGAAGGCATTAAATTATAACACTGAGAGTTGGTAATATTTTACAGTTTTTCTGCTGAAATAAATGATTCTTACAACAACTATTTTCCTTTGCAAAGGTGTTAACACTTCTGAACAGTGTAAACTTGAAGCACTGAGCATCATTATATGATGCATGTAGCATAGTGAGTGATTTGTGGTTAGTAACACCATTAGATAATTTTTATTTGCTTTTTCTTAATTCTGAGAAATTCTTTGTTGCCTTTTAGAATATTATCCTGCATTGATTATTTTTTAAAGCAAGTATTTCTGCCTTTTTAGTATAAGTTTCTTATACCCTCAGAATAGTACCTGTTTTATGGTACTTGAAACTTTCACTTTTTATTTGTTATTTCTTAGGTAAACGCAAAGCACTGAAGTTGAATTTTGCAAATCCACCTGTCAAATCCACAGCAAGGTTTACTCTGAATCCCAATACTACAGGAGTCCAAAACCCACACATGTGAGTATTCTCGGTAATCAAATAAAAAGCTCAACTTAAGGTTTTAAAGTTATTGGATTTTATGAATTTTTCCAAGCTGAGGGGTTGGTATTTCCATTATATTAATGGACCATTTGAAATATTACTGTTTCAACTTAATTATAAAGTTATTGATTCTGTTGTCTTTAGTTGGTAAACTCAATTTTCCTTTTTTAAAAGTTTACTTGGGAAAAAAGAGCCAAAGATCTAGATTCATTGGTAGCTTTTTAATTACCTTTTACTAAACTCTGAGAATATTATTTATCTTTTTTCTTTTGGATTTCCAGTTAAATGGCAATATATATTTAGGAAATTTATCTGTCCTCTACATGTGTAAATCCTTACCATTCACCTGGTGATAAAACAGATTCCCATTCTTAATAAGCTAAATTCCTCTAAGATTTTCCATAACATGGCAAATTGAAAGAACTGTATACTTATACAGATGTTGGTGATTTTTAACAATTTATTCACTGAATATTTTTAACTAAAAATGGAAATGATATTGTAGCATCTCACTGAAAATATTATTAGAAATATATCAATTAATTTACCTTCAGAACTATATTTAGAATAGCAGTGTCTAGAAGGGAGGGGTGCTTATGTGTTTGTACATACTCATGCTTTTACCTGTAGCCTTAGAATAAAGGATAGATTAAATGAAAGCTACATGTAACAAATTATTTGACTAAGAATACTATCAATTTTATTAGGCTAGTTTTAATTATTAGATTTCTTGTCAGAGTTTAGCTAAAGCCTCAGTCATCTTACCTTTTTTGAAATATCAGGTGTGGTCTATATTGAGTAAGGAAACATAGTACTTTTTTTTTTTTTTTGGTACTGGAGATTGAACTCAGGGGCAGTAGACCACTGAGCCACATCCCTAGCCCTATTTTGTGCATTATGTAGAGACAGGGTCTCACTGAGTTGCTTAGCGCCTCACCATTGCTCATAGTACTTTTTAATTAGTAAGAACTCTGGTAACAAGGAAGTACTCTTAAAAGGACCTCCTTCATTTCTGAGAATTTCTAGTGAAAGCCGCTATGAAACTACTTCTTAAACATAGTCCATTTTCTATAACTTCAGTTACTAGCTAAATCACATACTTGAAGTACCACTAAACTTAATAGTTCTTTATCTTTTTTTTTTTTTTTTTAAGCCCTTTGAACAGGAGAGAGAGAGCCTGACTTGGATCTAGAATTAGGGAGACATTTACATATTAGTACTCTTGCCTTAGTTTCTTGATTTATGGATAATTTGTGGACAAAAATCTCCTTTTCAGTTTTTTTTTGACATGTAAATATAGAGTAGAAAAAAAAGTTGTTTTCTAAAAATAGAGTTGATTGAGTTTTATTTATCTAAACTAGTGCTTCATAATAATCCTATAACATCCTAGATTTTCCATCTTTTCTCAGCAAATGTTGACAGTTTGGGAGGACATGGCTCTGGTATGTAAGAATTTAGACCTACACTTTGTTGCAATTGTATTCCATAGGTCTATGGATCTGGATCAGGAGTAGGCAACTACTGGCATTGATATTGATCAATTATAATTGTTTGATTATGTAGGAGGTATATACATAGGAAATGCCACCTCCCCATCACCTTCTATAAGGTGTCCTTTGTTCTGTTGTTTTTGTTGATTGCTATTTAGGATAGTACTTTGCAATTTAGAAATCCTAACTTGCAGTTTGTGGGAGCACTGAAGTAAGATATCTCTTGCTATTTATGTGTTTTTCTTCTTAAAGTTTCTGTGAACTTTTTGTTATGGAACTAAATGTAAACTTGTTCATGACTTTAGGAAAAAGAAAGAACTAATGATGTTAAGATATATCCAGGAACAGTTTCAGATCCATTTGGCATTCGATTTTTTTTCTGGGTGCAGGATCCTTTGGAGGATTTAAAAAAAAAAATTTCAAGAGGGCATCCTTATTTTCTGAAAACCAGCAGTTTAAATGAAAATGGAAGAGGTTACAGTAATTCAAGATTAAAGGCTTAACAATGCAGATTGAATGTCAAATGAAAGGTGCAAGGGTTGGGTAAGATCACTTTAAATAAGTTACATAGTGAAAAGTTTTATAGAGGAGCGAGATTTGAATGGAATTTTGAAAGACAGGAAAGGATAGGTGGAGAGAATAGAGAATGACATTTTGCTGAGTCTAATAAGTACAATATGAGTTTAGGGAATTGTGTAGCTCTAGTTAATTGTAGTGGAGATATTAGTTACAGATGACCTGTTTCTTTCTCTTATTGGCGCTTTTAACATTGTTTCTTTATAACTGTTATTCTAAAATTATAAGAGGATATGCCTAGGTATGGATCATCTTTCTGTGTATCAGATGAGCACTTTTTAAAGATTTATGTATCTGTTTCTGAGAAAATTTTTGCTGCTTTCCTTTTGATATATTTCTGTGTTTTTCCTATGATCTCTTCCTGAAACTTGACTTATTTGAATGTTGGGCTGCCTAAATTTCTTGTGGTGTTTAAAAATTTTTTTTTATCTTTTTCCATCTCTTTGTTTTCTTGTTCTATATCCTGGGAAATGTCTTTTATTTTTTGACTCCTCTATAGAATATTCTGTTCTCTCAGTCTCTTAAATTCCAGGGGTTGATTGTAGCCTTTTCTTAGTATCCTATGCTTAATTTATGGATGCAAAATAGGGAATTTTAACATTATTTTCTGTCCTCTGGGTTATCTGTTTTCTCAAGGGTTCATTTTTTCTTGCATCTTTGTCTTTCTCCTGTAACCCCCCTCACTCCCATGTCTTGTAAGTCTTGATTGTTAAGTGATTGGAAGCTCTGATTGTGGATCTTCATTTGGTAGGCTTGACTTTACTTTTCTGTGAATAGTTGAGATGGCTGTTAGAATTGGAATGTTCAAAATACCAGATTAAGTAGGGCCAATATTCTCCCCAGATATGTTTGTTTTCTTTATCAACATGTTCCCTTTTCACTTTGGAGGGAAGGGGAAGAGAAAATGTGACACAGACTAGATCTTTCTTTAGAAATAATATGAATAAACTCCTTAGAAATTAAGCCTTCATTTTTTTTTTTTAACTTTGGATCTTCTCTAATTTAGAGTTCATTTGGGGTGGCTGGGGATGTAGTGTGCTTGCCTAGTATGTGTGAGGCCCTGGGTTCAATCCCTAGTACCACCAAAAAAAAAAAAAATTTCAGTTGGGATCACGATTTGTCTCTCATATTTGCTTTCATGCTCACCTTCTAACAAGTATTATGGATTGTAGTTTTCACTGTTATCCTTTATTTTAAAGCTATTTGTTATGGAAAATTATAAGCATAGACTAGAGTCAGACTAACCTCATTGTACTTATCAATCAGCATTAACAGCTTCCGTAGTTAATGGTGAGACTAGTGTTGTTTTTAATCTATTCCTGCATCCCTTTTAGTTTAAACTGAGCCTCAGATATTATTTCTTCTATAAATATTTCAGTATGCATTTCTAAAACACAAGGACTCCTTTTAGAAAACAATCATAGTACCATAGTACATCTAGTAGAGTAAATTATTCTTTAATGTCAGATAACAGATTACCTCATTAATTCATTCCTTTTATACTCTCTACCTTTGATTGAACTCAGGGGCTCATGCATACTAGGCCTGCACTCTATCAGGGAGCTACACCTGACCCCATCGTCAGTTGTTTTTATTTATTTTTAATACTTTGAAGCAGGATCTAAATGCATAAACAAGGTTCACTACTAGCTACATGCAGTTGGTTGTTGAGTCTTCTAGAGTTCCTTCTCTAGGAGTTAGTTTCTCTTTGTCTATACAGTTTTATCTGTTTTCAGACGTTTAGAAATTTGTTTAAATCCCTTAATTTCTTTATTTTTTCTTTTCTTTCCTTTTAAAATTATTTTCATTTCAGTTCTTGGAGGGTGAGAAGATAACCTGAACTGGATTTTTGGTTGAGGGGGGAGGGGATGCAAATAGGTACTGGGGATTTCACCCAGGAGTGCTTCACCTCTGAGCTTCACCCCTAGCCCTAAGTTACTCAGGACCTTGCCAAGTTGCTGAGGCTGGCCTCTAACTTGCCACCTTCCTGCCTCAGCCTTCCGAGTACTGGGATTACAGGATGGGCTACCAAGCCCAGCTAAAAATTTTGATTTTTTATTATCATTGGTTAAAATTATAAATATTTCTAACGTAGAAAATTGATATTATAAAAGAGACTCTTGTACCTACTACCTAGATTTAACAGATGTTAATGTTTTGCCTTTTGGCTCTTAAAATGGGAAGATTAAGATGTATAACCAAGAAGTACAAAGGAAGAGCAAAGGGAAAAATGTGTGGCTACCTTTTAAATTTCTATCAGATTTGGATTGTGTTAGCACTATAAAGCTTTTTTGAAACTCAGGGATGTTCTTATAAATGTGGCATGCTAAAATCATGTTCAGTATATAAATTTGATACACAGAAGTAAATATTCTACTGTTAAATTCTGTTTTTATCATGATGAATAATGATTGAATGCTGTCAGTGTACTGAATCCTTTAAAATGTACTTAGTACTGTTGTTATTCTGAATAACAGCCGTTTTATCTTCATAACATCAGAATCATTAAGCAAGAAGAAACACTAGTTTAAAAATGAATGCTGGGAAAAAATAATGATGAGTACAGATACATTTAGGGGCTTAAGTATTTTGGAACCACATGTTTTAAGTTTAAGAGGCTCTCTGTTGAGAGCAAGAGGATTACTAGGATCTCGTATTTATTATATTTTTGAACAAAGACTCAAGTTGTGCCATAGAGCATCTAGGAGTAGTTTTAAAGTCCCCAGTTAATCACTAATATTCTAGTAAAGCTTTATCTTAAAAGAAGGAAGAGTAATTATGAATTGTCTAGACATTGTTGTTTAAATTGTGAAAACTTTAGAAATGTAAGAGTCCTTGTTTCTATCCCAGAATTGTCACTATCTCTGTGACCTTGCCTGTCACTTAACTCTGATCTCAAATTAAGAATTGAATTAGAATAGAGATAGTCACTATTTTATATAGTCAGAGGTGGTGAGACGGAGAATATGAATGAATTAAGCTGTTTTTGCACTACTTTTCTTCAAAAAAAAAAAAAAAAAGTCTCAGAGAAGACTTCATGGAAGAAATGCTGTGACTATGAGCCAGGAGAGGACTTTGTAACCTTGTCTACTTTTTTCCTCCAAAATAGTCCTCAGGACATCTCCGGTAAATTTCTAAGTGTAAAAACAATTAGTGTATATAAACTTGAAAGCTCTTTTTTTCATCTCTGAAGTTTTTTGAAACAATTGTGGCAATGTGGAATTTCTATGTTTCTGTGGTGGAGCACTCAGACAAAGTAGCAATAATGGTCGAACTATTTGTCGGTACAAATTAGTCCATGTTTTAAAACCCAAATTTGTTGAACCCATGGAATGTATTTTTTGGGAACGAGGGCTTGTTTGGCTTTAATGATAGAAACCTTTTCCCCCCGTCTTATTGTGATAAAGTATATATAACATAAATAATTTTTTCATGTAAAACATTTTTAAGGTTATAGTTCAGTGGCATTAAGTACTTTGATGATGTTGTATATCCCATCACCACTATTCATATCCAGAACTTTTCCATCTTCTCAAACTGAAGACTCTACCCTTCATGCAATCTTTTGTCTTTCTTCCCTGGAACCTGCTAACCATCATTCTACTTTATGTTTCTATGAATTTGACTACTCTGGTTACCTAATTGTTAGAAATATCCAGGTGCTGCAAGAAACTAAATGTGCTTGGAAGTGAGTTGGTAAGGCAAACTTTACTTCTGCCAGAAGGGTGTGCTACTGAACCTGGCTAGCAAGCACATCTGGGCAGGCAGTCCACCTGCTTTTACCTCTAACACAGCGCTGCTCCTTGCCCTCCCCATCAGGAAGGATTTGGGATTACAGTCTATGCAATGAGCTAATTTTAAAATTGGGACCGGCAAAGGGAAAGACTCTAGTTAAAATGGCTAAAATTGGATCTTACATCCCAATTAAGGCTAAATACTATATTCTGAAAATGGATCATCAAACTTTCTGTTTCTCACATAAGTGGAATCATAACAGTATTTGTTATTTTGTGTTTGGCTTATTTCATTCAACACAATGTCTTCAAGGTTCATTCATGTTGTGCTATATATTAGGATTTCCTTTCTTTTTAAAGGGTAAATATTTTATGTATGTGTAACATTTTGTTTAGTTGTTTATTTGTTGGACATTTGGGTTGTTTTCACCTTTTGACTGTAGAGAATAATACTGCTTTGTGAGTAATATTTTAAGGCTTGTATTATTGTACTTCTGAAAGTAATGGTTTAGTGGTATCTAATCTTGTCCTCAGCTCCATATTCTGTTGGTTCCCTGGATAGTTGTGGTACATTTTCATAAGTCAGCTATTTATTGGGGAAGTAGTTCTCAACAAGGTGGCAGAGGTAATAGTGGTTGAACTGATTCTGTGGCCCCCCACTCCTTAAAATTCAGGGATATAATTCTCTAACTTGATTTTTATAGCTGAGGTAGTGGATATTAATTCTGGAATACTTAATTGGAGAAATGAATGAGTTGCATGTATACTAAAAATTTAGTTTTAGTGTTATAAATCATCTTTTTTCTTTGAATCAGAGACTTAGCAGACATTGAAGATGGCCTTAGTTCTTTAACCCGCAGTACTGGGTTTTTAAAAGGCCTACTTTTTAAAATGTCTGGATTCTTTGCTCCTGATGAATTTATCAACCATTTCCATTGGGTAGCAAGTTTTGAGTTCTGATTAAGTTCAGAGTATCATGAGATCCTTTGCCTTTGTAGTGTAGGCATGGTTCTGGAAGCTTTTATCTGTTAAAGTTTGCTATATAAAGAAAATGTATCTTTTTAGTTTTTTTCTTAAATTATACAATTGAGACATAGCATGATGATATTATGGTTCCTTAGCAAATTTGCCTTCCTGAGAGTTAACAATCACCTTATTAAAAGGCTCACTGACTCTGTCAACACTATTAAATATTTCAGTTGATCCTCAGTTCTCTTTTTAAGAGTCAGTTATCCATCTGTACTATTGCTGTAATCTGGAGTGGGTGTACTTTAACATCATTTTATGGTTTGTGAATGCATGATTTTGATTCTTTGTTTCTGGCATTTGATGTTTTCTTTCACCTTTTTTTCTTTTTCTTTTCAGTTTCCACCGTTGTTTCAGTAGAGTGTACTTTCTAAATCTTCTGAGATAGAGTACTTGAAGAAATTTCCTTGAAGAAATTTTTTTTTGGTTTTTGCGTGTTGGAAAATTCTTTGTCCTACTAACCCTCATAATAGTTTAGTAGTTTTATTGGCTGTAGCATTCTAGAGTAGAAATTTTTCTTCAGAATTTTGAAGGCATTGCTCCAATGTTTTCCGTGTTCTAGGGTTACTTTAAAAAGTCAGCTGTGATTGTGATTCCTGATTCTTGGAATGTGACTGCTGTTTTCTTTGTGGTTGATTGTGGGATTTTGTCTTTTTTCCTAGTGTCTGAAATCTCACTATATCTGCTCCTCTACTCTGTTTTCCATTCTCTTCCTTCTTTTCTTCTTTCTTGCACCTTATCCTTACTGGATAAGAATTTAGAAGCAGTAGTCTTTCATACTAGGAAAAAGTTTATTTTTCTCTTTTTTATGAGCCTTCCTGCTGGAGCTTCACTTCAGGGTTTAGACCTCTTAGTTTTAATTCCTTTTTTTAAATTAAACAAAAACAAAAACACCTTGTTTTCCCTTTTATGTATTCTTTTTTTGTTGTTTTTTTCTTGGGCTGTTCCTTGGCGTTCTTTCTCTCTCTCTCTCTCTCTCTCTCTCTCTCTCTCTCTCTCTCTCTCTCTCTCTCTCATCCACATAAAATAAGACAACAAGAAGTTGATTGGGTGCTTTGAAATTTGGTGGGACTTAACAGTGAAGTGAAAGAAAAATGCCTGATTTTTTCCTTTGGTGGATTCCCAAGTGTTAGCATCTAGAGGTCTTTTCCTGTTTTCTCTTAGGCTAATCAGTCTTTTTTTGTCTTGTCTCTGCATAAAGGTACATAAGAGTTGGATAGGGGTTAGACTATGTTGCTGAACCTAGTGTGTATATATCCAGCTGCTACAATTCTGGGACTCATACTAAACAAAGAAGATGAGGTATATCTCCTTTATATAGCTTTTTATATAATCCCCTTGCTATGTTTCTTCTCTGTGCCTGTTACTCAGATTTTCATTGCTGTGACCAAAATATCTGAGAAGAACAATAGAGGAGGAAAAATATATTGTGGTTCACAGTTTGAGAGGTTCAGTCTATCATAGGCTGACTTCATTGCTCCAGGCCTGTGATAAGGCAAAGCATCATGGCAAAAGGATGTGATGGAGGAAAGCTGCTTAGCTCATGACACCCAGCAAGCAAAGAGAGAGAAAGCCTGGGGCCAGGGACAAAATATATCTCCACATGCACACCCACAGTGACCTACTTCCTCCAGCCATACCCACCTGCCTGTAGTTACCACCTAGTAGTGCATACAAATTATTAATCCATCAAATGAATTAATACACTTATGAGTTTACAGTTCTCATAATATAAATAATTTCACCTCTGAACATTCCTGCATGCCCTGACACATAAGCTTTTTGGGGGAGACCTCATAACTAAACCATAACATTCTGGTATCTTTTCAGTATAGTTTCTCCAGAATTAACAGCCTTGGGTCACCTACTGAGGTAAAAGGGGGACCATCCCCTGGTTGAGGGCATCTAAGGATCTAATTGCTTCTTATATAGAATTTTAATAATATCATTAAATTGAGCCCTTAACTCCAATCCTCATTGATGCTTCATTCTTACACTTTTATAGGTTTTATAGTTTACTTTTGGGGATATCCTTTGTGATGGGCAGTTTGTAGCTTTAGCTTTCTCTGCCTTGCTAATTCAGTTACTACTTGTTCATTTCTTTTGCTCTTCTGAAAATTTGTTGTTTCTTCTCTAGTGTTGTCTCATCTCCTTTTCTCTTTTATATTGTAAGTTTGAATCCTGTGAAAATCTGTTTTAGAAGGGAAGACTAAATGCGTATTTATCTAGAAGTCTCTTCATTAAGTGGGTTTTTAAAATTAAGCTTATTGACTAACGAAATTAGATTTTTTATAACTGATCATATACACACACGTGCACGCGCAGGCACACATATATTTGTTTTGTTTTGGTTCTGAGGATTGAACCCAGGGCCTTATGCTTGCTAGTCAAGTGCTGTCATTGAGTTACATGCCCAAATCTAAATATTTCTTAATTTAGGAATTATGTTTTTAATGGAATGGACATGAATTATACCTACTTGAGGAAATGATTATGGTTCTGAATGAATCAGAAGAAGAATGTGATGTTGTTGCTAAATATTTAAATGCCTAGGCAATGCACAACATAGAATCATTAGAAGAGTAATAAATAACTTTAAGGAGCAAAGAAAAGAAGAGTGAATTAAACACATAAATAGAAGAAAATAAAGGTAAGAACAGAAATCAATGAAATAGAGAATGGATGAAGAATAGAGAATATAAACTATTTTAAAGTTGTTTCTTGGAAAGATTAGTAAATGTGATGTACCTCTAACAAGACATAGGAAAGAAAAGAGGAATCTAAGTTGTCATTGTCAAGAATGAAAGAGGATATATCACTACTGATTCCTCAAACACAAGAGCATATTATGGAAATCAAATGAATAACTTATGCCAATAAATTGGATAACCTGTATTAGTCAAAGTTATTGACATAATTAAACTTGTCCCAAGAAAAATGAAAAACCCAAATCTGTACATCTATAAAACAAAATTGAATATATAGTTAAAATCATTCCCACAAAGGAAATGTGGAACCTGTATGGTTTTCCTGGTAAGTTTTATCTAATATTAAGAGAAGAAATAAAGGGCTTGGGTGTAGCTCACTGGGTAAAGTGTAGCTCATTGGGTACATTGTGCTTGCTAAGTATGTGTGAAGGCCTGGCTTCCATCCCTAGCACTGAAAAAAAGAAAAAGAAAAAAACATGTCTAATTTACAAAAATTTTCAGAAATTGCAGTAGGGAACGTTTTCCAAATTGTTCTTATAAAATCGACACAATCCTGATAGAAATAAGACAAGGACATTATATAAAAAAGAAAATTATAGACCACTATGCTTAATGAACATCCATTTGAAAAATCCTTAACAATGTAGAAAGGATAACACATCACAACCAATTTAATTGGGCATTTGAAAATGACTAGTATAATTCATTAATAGACGTCTTAATATAGTAAGAGAGCAAAAACTTGTAAACATTTTAGGCACAGAAAAAATACTGGGCAACATTGAATATTCACCAGTAAAAGTTTCTGATTAAACTAGGAATAGAAGGAAGTACTTTCTCAGTCTGTTTGTGGGCATCTATGACAAAAACCTGTAGTTAATATCATATTAGTGATGAAAGTGCAGTGCCTTCTCCCTGATTGAAAACCAAAAAGTTTATATTTACCAGTTCTTTTATCATTTTACTAAAGGTCCTAGCCAGTGCAATAAAATAAGAAAAAGAATGAAAAGAGCTAAAGATTGGAATGAAAGATTCAAGCCAGTGTGTTTCTGAACAGATGATATGATTGCACACGTAAGAAATCTTAGTCTACCAAAATTACTAGACTTATTCAGTGGCCTTAGCAAGATCATAGGATATCTAAAGATCATACCAAATAGATTTTTTAAAAAAACATTTATTAGTAGGAAAAACAAAACTCATGGAAAATGAAGTTTCAAAATGACTGTAATAGCCTGAAAAAGCTTAAAATAGGGATAGATACATTTAAAGAAAAATACCTTAAGATTTCTGCACTGAAAACCAACACATTTCTGAGAGATAAAAAAATTTGAATACATGGATCAATATTCTACATTCTAGGGCTGAAAGTATAGCTCAGTGGTAGATTGCTTGCCTAACATGAACAGCCTGGGTTTGATTCCTAATACCACTAAAAAACAAACAACAACAAAAAAGATGCCATTTTCAGGTACTGGGAGTTAACATTACTAGTATGTCCGTTCTTACCACTTTGACATTTTGATTCAATAAAATCTTAGCATACTTTTAAAAATATATGTAATTTGATATTTTGATCCTATAATTTATGTGAAAAAACAAAACACAGAATAGTCAAATTTTTCAGCAGGCTGAGGCAAGAGGATCACAAGGTTGAGGAAAGCCTTAGCAACTTAGCAAGACTCTCTGAAAATAAAAAGGGCTGGGAACATTGCTCAGTGGGCAGCCTTTACATTCAATCCTCAATGTCACAAACATACAAAACATTGTAAAAGGATAAGTTGATTTCAATGTTTACTATAAAGCCGCAGTAATTAAAGCTTTGTGAAAGGATAATTAATAGAGAAATAGATCAGTGAAATAGAGTAGAAAGTCCAGTAGACAAACATACATATGCAGTTACTTGACAGGATTTTTAACCCTCTTATCAAAAATTTCTAAGAGGGGCTGGGGTTATGGCGCAGTGGTAGCGTGCTCTCCTAGCACGTGTAAGGCACTGGGTTCGATCCTCAGCACCACATAAAAATAAAATAAAGATATTCTGTCCACCTACAACTAAAAAAATAAATATTTTAAAAAAATTTCTAAGAAACATATATATGCATGTCATATAATCAGAGAAAATATTTGAGCGCACATACCTGACAAAGGACTTTTGTATATGTAATGAATTACTACAACTTCAGATTTCAAAACTGAGTTAAAAACTTGAATAGACACTTCACAAAGAGGGTGTAGGAATGAATAATAAATACATTAAAAACATGCTTAACAATGTTAGCAAATTAAAACAAGGTAGTACTACTACATTTCCCCCCAAATGGCTAAAATTTAAAAGACTGTATAATATCCTAGCCTACCCCTTGATTTTTATTTGCATAGGTTGAAAATGTCTCCTACGCAGATGTTCATAAAAACTTCATTCATAATAGCCCCCAAACTAGAAAGAACCCGAATGTCCAGAATGGATAAACAATTGTGGCATATTACTCAGTAAATTCCTCTTCACCAATAAAATGGACACTATGCCTGTGTTCACAACCATATTGGTACATCTCCAAAAATATTGAGAGGTAATAGCTACACACAAAAGGGAACACACTGTTTGATTATATGTATCTGAAATTTCAGTACAGGCAAAACTGATCTGTGGTGATTGAAATTAATACTTGCCTTGGGGAGATTGACAAGAATGGCACAAGGGAACTTTCTTGGGTAGTAGAGTGTTATATCTTACAAGTTTATAAGACTATATGCCTTTGTCAGAACTCAGTCATTGAACTGTATGCTTATGATTTTGGATTTCACTGTATGTAAATGATACTTCAGTTTATAAAAAAAAAAAGCCAGAACAGCAACAAAGTTGTATGAATAGGTTGTTTATTCTCACTGAACAGTAATTGTGGTTTTCTGTCCTTTTTCTCAAAGGACTTGTGTGTTTTAGCACTCCTGATACTTGATGATAACTATATTAACAGAGTTGTATTAAATTCAGCTGTTATGCCTATAGAATAGTATTGTGACAAATTTTATTTCTGTTTATTTGTTTTCCCTTGTCATGGTATTAGAAACGTAGAGTAAAATCTTTTAAGAAGTATTTTGAATATCTTTTGAAGATTAATCTAGAGTATTTGCTGTATCACAGTAAGTATAGACCACCCCTAAACAGTTGGATTTCCTTAGATGACATGTAGGGATATATTCATTTTATTGTGCTTTAGAAAGAATATTTATGAGCTGGGTGTGGTGGTTTGCTCCTGTAGTCCCAGCTACTTGGGAGGTAAGGTAGGACAATCACTTGAGCCCTGGAATTTCAGGCCCACCTGAGCATCATAGCAAGACCTCATTTCAAAAAAAGAGGAAAAAAAATCTACTAGTGTTTCTCTCCTTTTTTAACAAAGAAAAGTATAATGAAGAGACCTACTATGGCCCATAATCTTACCGTCTATAGAGATAGTTCATGCTATGTTTAAAAAATGCACGATGTATGCTTCTGGCAAGAGTATTCAAATGGTACAGAAAATTGTCAGATAAAAGGTAAGCTTCATGCCCTTAATATTTCTCTCCAAAGATAAACTTGTTAATTATGATATGTTTTTGCAGAAAAACTTATTATGTATCAGAACATATAAAACTTACCAGAATATATAATACAAGTGTCAAATTATGTATTTTTTAAAGTTTGCTAAGATTTCATTGAATCAATAAGTAAAAGTGATAAGATTTTTAAGATTACTTAAAAATCTTCACAAAAATCAGCTTTGATACTGCTTTGTAACTTGATTTTTTTTCTTAGTATATCTCAAAGATATTTCTAAATTAGTGTATACCTTCTTCAGTTCTATAGCATTCATTAAATTGTATAGGTGTATTATGTATTAAACTAGTTCCTTTATGATAACTATATTTTTAAATTTTGTTTAAAGGTAGTGTTTTAAAGAACAGTTTTGTGCTGGTGTATTGTGTGTTTAATTAAAACGTGTTTTGCCCTTTATAGATTGGTAGTTTTTTGGTTCTTTTATCTTAGGAAAAACTTGAAGTATTTTTGTCTTGTCAGTCTTTTTTAGGCTGGAAGAGTGTTGTGGTGGCTCTTCTGTGCATTGTAGGAAGTGTAGCACCATCCTGACTCTACCCACTACATGTCAGTAGCACCTGTCTCCCTGAGTTGTAACAAAATATCTTCAGACATTGCCAGATGAACTCTGGGGTACAAAATTATCCCTCATCAAGGATCACTGATGTAGAACATTATGAGTTCACATGGATGGTTACCATTACCTCTTTCCTGACAGAGGAGCTGCCAAAGTCAGATATAAGAGGTTATTTTTCTTTATCTTGAAGTTCCAGTGGATGCAAAAAAGCAGTCTGGGGAATGGATATAGAGATACAGAGTCTAGGTAGAACATTTGAGATTTGGGAGCAACTGATAGCATCAGAAACCAAAGCAGCCCAGCATATGTTTTGTAATTAAATTCAGCAAACATCTGTTGAATGCCCCCCATCTGCAAGTTACTGTGGTGTGAGTCTGGGTGTTTCTTGTTGAAAAAAGAAATGTTGCTACTTAATGAAGCTTAAGATTTAGAAGTAGATACAAACATCAAGATGATGTATAACTAACTGGGCATGGTGGTGTGTACCCAGAGTTCCAGCTAGTCAGAAGACTAAGGCAGGACCATAAGTTTGAGGCCCACTGTGGCAACTTAATGAGACCTTGTCTTAGTAAAAAGGGTTTGGGATGTAGCTCGGTGGTAGAGCTCCCCTGGATTCAGTCCTCTCCCACCCCCGACTAAAAGGGCTGGCCTAATTTTTTCGAGTAGACACACTAAAGGTCTCTAAACCTGAGTGGGTTTTTACTAGATTCATTGAAGGAAGTGTTCCAAATAGGGGTGATAGAAGTATTTGAGATTGTCAATGTGGGAAAAATTAGGCTTTTCATAGAATGGAGAGAA
This sequence comes from Xerus rutilus, assembly GCA_028644305.1. NCBI lineage: Eukaryota > Metazoa > Chordata > Mammalia > Rodentia > Sciuridae > Xerus > Xerus rutilus. The sequence continues at coordinate 50,654,653 of CM053402.1, forward strand.
TGCCAGTTGCGAAAATGATTGAATATGGAAGGAAAAGTAGATGTGATAGAAAGGTGAAGAGGTAGTTAGGCATGGAGAGATGGGCCATGTAGTGCAGTGCTTTGTTAAAAAAATTGGGATGAAATCCAAAATGCAGAGGGAACCTATAGACAGGTTTTAAGCTGGTAAGTGACACTATCTGATACACATTCCAAGGTAAATATTCTGGCTGCTGTTTGGAAATCATATTAGAAGGAGGCAAGCATGGAATTAGGGAACCCTAATAAGACTATGGTCATATGACTGAAATTTGATGGGTATTGATGAAATTAAAATGGTAGTAAAGATAGAAATGGGAAAACTCCAAAGAGTGCAATTAACAAATGTCGGTAATAATTTGAATGTGGGTGGTGAAAAGGGGAAGGTGTCTATAATGACTGATAGAATGCTGGCTTTAATTAATGGGCTTATTTGCCATTACTAATGTGAAGACTACTGATACAGAATATTTGTAGATGAAGGGACATAAATAAAATGCAAGAGTTCAATTTTAATGAAGTGTGAGATGCCTGTGAAATATAGTATTAGAGATATAAAGGAGACTCTCTCTCTCTCTTACACACACACACACACACACACACACACACACACACGTCAGATACTTTGGTGTTGAAATTAGGTCTGGTGCCAGAAGAAGGAGTGTAGATTGGAGATACAAAGTTAAGAGTTGTCAGCTGTCAGCATAGAGACTATAAGGTTGCCTGGGAACAGAGTAAGTATGTATTTTGATGAGAAAATTGGATACAGGACTAAATACCAAGAAAATGTAGCATTTAAAGGTCGGAGGGACAGGGAAAAAGTAAGAAAGATGCTTGAAAGGAAACAAACCAGTTGTGTTTGTTTTTATGGAAATTCAGCACTGTTTTCTAAGAGCAGATGGAAAGAAATTATGGTCAGCTATGTCTAATGTTCTGGAGAGTACTAATAGGGCTACTTCGTCAGTACAAAATCCTGAGATACCCTTTTTTTTTTCTTTTAAATGAATTTAGGACTGGACTAGTTAGGTCTCACTAACCACATTGAAATTGAATGCAATGTTAATTTTTTTGCAGTGCTGGCAGTCAAACCCAGGGTCTTGTGTATGCTAGATAAGCGCACACCCCCAGTTCCCTGAGATATACTTTTAATTACTCTGATTTCTTAGATAGAAGGGTTTTTTAACCACTATTGGAGTTTGGAGCTCAAACAAGGAAATGACCCAAGAAAACATATAACCTATTGGTTTATGGCAGCTTTCCTAACATTTTTCTCTATGAAGTACAGCCCATAAATATTGTTATAATAGTAAGCTTTGAGTAAAGCTGACAATAGGATTAGCTCCTAGGGAATATGCAGTCTGTGGCAGCAAGATACAATTATGAATGTTCTCCTTGTCTTCTTTAATATTACTCTTGATGATAAAATACTTATTTTTTCTTCTTAAATCAATATTGCTTCAAAATACTGCAAGTTTATCTAATTTGTCTAATACATTCTAAGTATGTTAGAATGTGAAAATTTGTTTGGTGTTTGAGCAATTCTTTTGGACATCTTTCTTTTTTCAGTTTTTCCTTTTGCCTCATTTTAGATTTAGGCAAAGATACTCATTTTGTTAGTGCCAGGAAGCAGCCAGTTTCCATGGTAACTGACAGACCGAGTTTACTGTGGAAATTTCCGGAATTAACAGCTGCATTGCAGAAGGATGCAAAAAGCAGTATTCATCCAGAGGTCTTAACAGTGTGGACACAGAAGAGCAGTTGCAATGGTATGGAGGGTATGTGTTATGTTTATTTTCCTATATAAGGAAGATTAGCAGTTTTATATATGTATATGCTTGAAGGCAGAGTAAAACAGTTTGAGGCACTTAGTACATGCTGGCTTGATAAAATTAAGGTTGCTTAGGGACAAAGAAGGAAGAAATGCTTTGGGAAGGAAGATGTACTTGATAGCATTGGGAGTAAATCAACATAAGTGGGGTAGAGGAAAGCGATAATGAAACAGGAAGAGAAAGCACACCTGATTCATTGGATAAAAAGAGTTCTTACGGATGATGGTTCTGGGCAAAAGAAAAAAATATATATATATATCTCAAAGGAAAAGTAGTAGGTATTGGTATATTTGAGAAATCAAGTTCTCGTGTCCAGGATGAAGAGGTCTGTAGAGGTAATTAGCTGTTAACTGCTGAGGGATGCGTAGATATGAGATGGCCATGGTGTTAAAGGAGACCTGCTGCCTTCTTACTGTACTTACCAAAGTCATGAAGAGTCTGGGGAGGGCTACCAGACCCCTGATCTTACTCTTTTGATTTAGGGGAAGATGAAAGGAAAAGTCTGAAATGTATTTTGAGATTAAAGTCTGGAAATAAAATTGTAGGATTTGAGTATGTAGGGTTTCTCTTTCTCTGAAAGAGAAAAAGTATATAAAAATAGATAGGATTTATATTGTTTAAATGATATGATCTGGATGTGTAAGTACAATTTAAGTATCAGTTATGTCAGGAAACTTCAGCTCATGAGTTAAATCTGGCCTGCTTATTTTTGTAAGTAAAGTTTCATAGGAACATAGCCACCACCATGTGGTTGCATATTTGCAAGAGACTATATTGTCTATGAAGCCTGAAAATATTTACCATCTAATTCTTTTTTTTTTTTTTGGTACCAGGGATTGAACTCAGGGGCACTCAACCACTGAGTCACATCCTCAGCCTTATTTTGTATTTTATTTAGAGACAGAGTCTTGAGTTGCTTAGCACTTCACTTTTGCTGAGGCTGGCTTTGAACTCATGATACTCCTGTCTCAGCCTCCTGAGCTGCTGGGATTACAGGCATGTGTCATTACACCCGGCTTATTATCTGGTTCTTCATAGAAGTAGTTTGGTACTTACGCTTTTGGTGATGTATTGATTTCATATGGGTTCTCTAACAAATTGCTGTCACAGACTTGGTGTCTTAACCCAACAGAAGTTTAATTCATAGTTCTAGAGGCCAGAAATTCAAAATTAAGCTATTGGCAGGCCTTAGAAGGGGACCTTTCCCCCTCCTCTTCCTCCTTTTCATAGTTCTGAGTGTCCTTTGGCTTGTGGCAGGCAGTGTAATAGCAATCTTGCCTTCATCTTCACTTGATTATCTTGTGTCTGTGTTCCTTACCTTCTCCTTTTTTGTCTCTTTTTATAAGGATAATCCTTATTGTGTTTAGGGCCCACCTTTATCCAGGATGGTCTCTATTCAAGATCTTTAACATTTGCAAAGATAAGGTCATATTCCCAGATTCTGAATGGATATATCTTTGTGTGTGGGAAATACAATTCAGTCCACTGTATATGCTACTGAAGAACTGGGTTTTGATTTCTTAAACTATATTCTGTGTTAAGGGTAGTCAGTTTCTGGCAAGTTTCCTTTGCAGTCCTATGAAGAGTATACTCTGCAGGAGATTGCTGAACTTCCAGAGTAGATATTAAACTCACTTTTCAAGAATAGGACAATATAGGCATAGATAAAACTATAGAACACAGCCACTATCATGCAAACATAAGCAGTAGAATAGGGGTGGTATTAGAATATTCACAGGAGAAAAACTAGTAAACTATTTACAGGGAAATGATGAAGACTAGCACCTATAACTTCATATTCTCTTCTTATCTCTTCATGTCTTTTCCCAATTCTCGCCCCTAAAAAAAAACCAATGAATTTGGAATTTTAATGAAAAATGCTTGGCACCAAAATAAGAATCAGTTTTGAGGGGTGAGACTCATGGTTAAGTTATGACACTGGTAAAAAATATGATTCCAATGAAATACATAATAAGTAAGTGGTAGAATGGCAGTGTAGAATATACATACCAGTGTATAGATGAGTGAGCCTGAGAATTGGTTCTGGTTGGCCTTTGTATTATTGTGGCAGTATGCAAACTATTTACTTAGGCAGTAAAGAAGGCCGTTTCCACCCATTTCCTCTTATCATATGGGCACATTTGTAAGGCATAGTTATGATAATAGATATATCTATGCTTGCATTCCATGGAAGTCTTATGTAGCATATTTGGGTATATTTTGAAATGTTTAAATAGTTATACATGGATATGGTAAAGAATCAAATAATAAGCAAGGGATTTCAGTGTGGATGCTGGAGCTACAAGAGAAAACCTTCCACATTCTGTAATTTGCTAGCCAAATGTCTATATCCTCATCTGTATACTTAAAATGAAACCTCTGATATCAACTTTATGGAGATAACTATAAGAATTAAGCAAAAATGATTAAAAGTAAATCAAAATTAGGGATCCCTAAGAGTAAGCAGTACTAAACTAGCCTAACATATGTTTTTGAAAATGTTACTGGGATTATAGATGAGGAATTTGCCATGGACTGGGTATGTTTTGCTTTCAACATACATGAGTACAGGGAGTAACATGAAGCCCAATCCAAGGTTTTTGAGGAGAGTTTCCCAGAAAGCAAGACTGAATAAAGTACATTTCCTTCCCAATTGAATTTTATTAACCTGTGATGTGTATCCTCAACACCAGATTGGGACAGTAGGAAGCCATGGGAATGAATTTTCTTATTTAACAAAACATTTGTACATGGTGTTGAACTTTATGATTAAGCCTAAATAGCTTCATAGAAAAATTCAGATTCCCCTGAATCCAACTATAATCATACTTTAACTTTTAATTTTTCTGTTAGAATCATGAGTATGTGATAAAAAATATTGTAAGGAAATAAAATTAAATAATATTAAAGCATCATTTGGGATTAAGTTAAGCTGGCTGGTCATAGTTCATATATGCTAGCTAAAATTCTAGCAGTGTAAGATGCTCAGAAATATCCTAAATTTCTCTGAGTGTGGTGGTAGAAACCTATAATCCCAGCTGCTCAGAAGACTGAGATAGGAGGAATTCAAGTTTAAGATCAGCCTGGGCAACTTAGTCAGATCCTATCTCAAAATTAAATAAATAAATAAATAAATAAATAAATAAATAAATAAATAAAGGGCTGGTGATGTAGCTCAGTGGTAAAAGCACTGTTGGGGTCAATCCTCAACACCAAACAACAGAACAAAACAAGAAAAAAAACAAAAACAAAGCAAAACAAAAAAACAAATTTCTAGATTTCAAGTTTTGTGTCTGATGTAAAATAATGTGTTTGTAAGTAAAATTTATTTCTATAAAGTCTTTTTTTCTGGATATTACTTGTATACAAGTAGACTTGAGAATGTAGTTGTTTCATGGTTGCATGTTAAACAGACATTCACATTATAAAATCAGCTACAAATTATCAATGAAAAGTAACTTGAGACTGTTGATCCTTAGTTGCTTCAAAAACTAAAAGTGTTAGTATATTGTAGTTTTGGGTTTGTAGTACAAAATGAAATATGAACAACAGCGTCTGCTAAAATATTTATTAAGAAAGGTAAAATACAAAACACTGAAAATTAAGACAACTTAGTGAAAAACTTTCTATATAATCTGTACTAATAATAACATACCCAGAATAAACAAAAATTTTACCCAGGATTTGTCTTACAGCAGAGACTGCCTGAGAAAAGTGGTCTCCTCTGAGCCACTAGTTTCCAAACACTGTTTGCTTTTATGCCCTAACTAGTCATTTGTGAGTAAAGTATTATAGGTAGAAGTAGAGAATGATTGTAGTAGCCCTATAGACTGAGAATTGTGTTTTTTTTTTTGTTTTGTTTTTAATTTTGAGGTGGAGTCTTCCTGTGTTACCCAGGTTGGTCTCAAGCTCTTAGGCTCTAGTGATTGTGATCCTCATTGTCCTGAGTAGCTGGGATTACAGGTGTGTGCCATTGGACCTGGCTTGAGAATTGTATTTTTGTATCTGCAACTGTCAGTTCAGTGTTATAGTTTTAGAGAACAAGGAAACTGATGAGTGAAGAATATGGCACTGAAGCAATGAGGACTCCAAGTGATACTCTGCTGGGATTTAAATATCTCAAATTTACCATATATAATATGATATAATAAATATATAATATAATCCACCATATATAATAGACAGATCCCTTTTATAGAAGTAGAGTAGGGGCTAAGGATCTCTCTTTTTGTCTCTCTCAGCAGTTTTATTGAGGTATAGTTGATTGACCTATAATAAACTGCATATATTTAAAGTGCATACTTTGCTAAGTTTTGACATGTACACACCTTTGAAGCTGTCACCATAGTCAAGTCACAGTGATAGCCATTATTCCCAAAACTTCTTCCTGCTTTTAGAGTTTTTATATCTAGACATTTGATTTGGTTCTTTCTTCTGTATTCCTATTTAACATATTCTATCCATCCTTTAGTTTCTTGAACATGTGAAATGCGGTTGCATTTTTCTTATCTATTTATTCTTTGTAATTTTGGGGTCAGTTTCAATTGATTGTTTTTCCCTCTTTATTATTGGTTGTATTTTCCTACTTCTTTACATTGAATTGCATGCCAGACATTATTGGGTACTGGATATTTCTTTTATTCTTATAAATATTCCTGAGGTTTGTTCTTTGATTAAGTTACTTAGAAATAGTTTCATCCTTTCTGGTATTGTTTTGAGCTCTTGTGGATGAGACTAGTCTAGAACTAATTGTATCCCACTAGTTAAGGCAAAATCCTAGTGGATAGGAACAGGAACTTTCTTACATGTGCCTGGGTGTTATTCCTTCTAATCTTTTTGGATGTTTCCTTCCTCTGGCTTGTATAGGTTCCTCACAAGCATGCACTGATCAAGGAAAGCCTCTGCCTTTTCTGTGTGGCTCTCCCTTAGCCAGTACTCTGCCTTAATAACTCTAGTTACTTTGGTTTCCCCAAACTCCCAGATCCATGTTCTCAATGTAAGGATACATCCAGGATCTTCCTGCATACCTTTTCCCTGGGTCATAGTTTGACTATTCTAGACAGTAAGTTGAGGACAATTTTAGAGCTCACTTAGTGTATTTCCAGTCTCTTAGGTCCTACCACTCTTTTTATTTCTATTGTTTGGTGATACTAAATATTGAACCCAGGGACACTACTACTGAGCTACATCCCCATCCTTTTTATTTATTTTTATTTTGAAATAGGATCTCTCTAAGTTGCAGAGGCTAGCCTGGAACTTAGGATCCCCCTGCTTCAGTCTCTTGAGTAGCTGGTATAGACCTGCACCATGGTGCCTGAGGCCACTACTCTTTATTGTCTGATGACCAAGATTTTCTCATGTGCTTTGTTAGTTTTTTTCAGTTATTTCATTTTTGAGGGTAAGTCTGCCTCCTAATTCTCTGTAGGGACCACTCAGAGGTGCCACTGTGACACTGATACAGGGATAGGAATTGAGGAAGTAGGGAACAATATCTTGATGACTTTGAGGAATAGCATCTTTAAGATATTTTGCAGGATTCAAAGTAGTTTTTTTTTTCTTAATAATGACTTTGCATTCTTAATAGTGTGGAAAAGTTATTGTATTTATAAAAAGATTTGGAAAATCTTGAAGTGGGAACAAATTTGGGTAAATAGGCAAAGTGATTATTGAAAAAGATGACCAATGAGGAAAAAATATTGCTAGGAACCTGAAAATGCAGTGGTAGAGTGAGATCCATATTATATACAGTCATGAATATAAATGATATTGCATGCCTACCAGGCAAGGTAGGCCAATAAACTGTTCTGTGAATGATACTGAATGACACAGAAACAGAAGAATGTAAAGGGAATGATTGATTTGAAGGCATCTAATTAGTGAATATCTGACATATGTAAATTTATGAATACATTGAAAAGATAAGCCACTAACTGGGAAAATACTCACAATGCAGGACAAGAATTGATGGTGTTATAAAGAACTTGTAAGCAAAAGCAGTAAAAACAAAGTAAATACCAGGACCAGGAGGGCTGAAGGTGCTATGTCAGGCAGTTAATAGGTAAGAAATACTTGTTCACCAAATAGAATAATTGTGTTTAGCTCTAAGAATAATAAATCAAAATGCAATTGAAAAGAGTCATCTAATTCTAATTCTCTTTCAAATTGGAATGAGGAACAAGGGTGCTATTGACTAGGCACAGTGGGCACTCTGGCTTTTGGTGCTATAAAACCAGTACAAATGAGCTGTGTAGCCATTAGCGTGATGACTATTATGTTAAAATATTTTAAGCAAAATCTGTTAAGTAGTGGGTGTTGTCATTTTCTGTACACATATGCAAAAGAATTTTTTAGTTTTTTTTTTTCCTTTTTATTTATCTACTACCTGTGTAGCTTTAGGAGAATTTAAGTTTGGGTAATCTGATTGGAAAAAGAAGTTCCTGTATTTGTCTTGCTGCTGAGTTTCAAAGGAGATAGAACTGCATTTAGCAGATGGTAGGAGTGGAATGACCTATAGGGTATAGCTGGTGTTGACCCAAGTAATCTCCTTGGCTATGTCACTTTATTTTTTAAAAACAAGTTCATCCACCTATATACTGAGCCCCACCCAAGTAGCTTTTTTAGACACAATGAGTAGATATACAGCTTTTCTCAGTGGTCAGGTCTAATTAATGTTCCTGAACATTATATTACGGTTTGTGTTTTTTTAATCTGCAGGAGTTCAGAAATTTATAGATTTGTCTGGGTCAGTGAAAGGGTGACAGTTAACAGTTGTAGTATTGAATAGTCAGTGGACAAATTGGTCATTTCTATTCAGAAGATAAATAATAAGAAAGGACTTCAGCACAGACAGGCTCAAAGATGATGATTTCAGATTTTCACATAACAGGATACATCTCTGATTTCAAAATATAATACCTGTGCATTATTGTACCTTAATAAGGCCTGCGTTGTATGGAATCAAGCCCTATTTAAGTATTCCACCTATAATCGTGCCTGTTTAACAAAAGTTACACTTACAAACACACATATTTCACTTCTCTTGCATGCCCATAGCATCTGTGTCAGTTGTTTTTCTCTGTGTATGTTTTCTTTAGAATGTGAAATTGCCAAGTTTCTGGATACCAAGAATTATTTATTAGATTTGGAATTTAGTAAGGCTCTTAAAAAAATCAGGGGCATCAGAGTTAAGTGTTCTACTGAAGGAAGAGCTTCCTCTTTCACTAGTCTGTGGATTTGAAGAGGTTTAGTATCATTAGTCACCAGCCACTAAATTCAAATCTTGTTTCCCAGTCATTGTGATGCCCAAACTGTTTCCCCAGTTGCTAGGAGTGTGAGACACTACCTCCTTCTTTGAGAACTACTATAAAATAGCGTCAGGGCTATATTAATTAAAAGTGAATTTGTTTGCATATAAACTGAACAAGGACCCTCCCTCAAACAAAACAAAACAAAAAAACACCCTAAAAGGAATAATGGCTTAACCAGATAGTTTATTTCCTCTTTCCAGAAATAAGTCTGGAGATAGGCACACTAGGGTTGGTATACTGGCTTCATTGTCATCATAGTGCTTTTACATTCTTCATCTTTCGCAGGATATCTTTCCATTCCCAAGGACATTGAGGGTGGCTAGAGCTGGAGCTCTGGTTGTTACATTCCAGGCAACATTGAGGAAGATGGGGAAAGAGAAAAAGGACCTTATTTCTAGCTGAGTATTTTAGTGCTGTGTTCATATTTGCCACCTCTAACTGCAAGGATGCTTGTTGTATTAGCTTGGCCTGCCATTAAAAAACAAAAAACAGACTAGGTGGCTTAAACACTAACTTTTTTGTCACAGTTATGGAGGCTGGAAGTACAAGATCAAGATTTTAGCAAGGTAGGTTTCTTGGCTTATAGGTGACCACTATCTCATGAGGTACTTATATGACCTCTTCTTTGTGCATGTGGGAGGAGAGCAGGCTCACTGGTATCTGCTTTTATTGGGGCACTAATTCTCTTGGATTATAGTCCCACCTTCATTAATCTTAATTACTTCTGTATAGACCTTGTCTTCAGTACAGTCACATGAGGGGTTAGTGCTTCAACATGTGAATTTTGGGAGGGAACACAATTCAGTTCTTAGGAATTGGGAAATATAATCTTTTAGCTGAGTGCATTACTACTCCAAATAAAAGAGGTTCTCACTGAGGAATAAAGAGGAGAGTGGATATTGGTTGGCAGTATCCACCAATAACCTGTGGTTACTGCCACAGGTGCTCTTGTCTGAGTTTTCCAGGTTGTTAGAGGAGATTGGAATCCTATGGAGTATTCATTGAAGGCAGCTAAGGATGATCTGTGTAAAACCATGGCATGAAAAGTTAAGAAGTGGAAGATAAAGGATAGTTAGGAATTGTTTTTTAATTAAATAGTCCTTTTCTCAAGAAAAATGCAATCCCAAAGAGAAGTCAGGAAGTTTTTTTCTCTTTATAACTATAGTGCTAGGAGTGCAACTCAGTGTTAGAGTGCTTACCTAGCGTAAGCTAGGCCCAGTACTGGGGAGGTAGGGAATGTAATTGTAAAATAACATAAACTTTACATCTTTACTGGTTATTACTTTTGACCAGTTGTCCCAACGGAGGTATTTTCTGTTCATATTCTTTCTTTTCTAATCCAATAATGCACTTTTGGACAGAAATTGATTGATGCTAGGTTCGGGTCAGGCTTTCAGATTAGGTAGTGTAGAGCTTTATCTACTTTGTAGTTCTTTGGAAACCATCAGGGTTGGACTGTTGAAGCCATAGCTGTGCAATTGATTACATTTTACTGGAAAACTTGACAGCCCAGTGTGAACAAAGACTGTATGAATATGTTGTGGTGTCATAACCATGGCCCATTTTTTTTTTTTGTGGTTTTCATAACTCTTTTCTTGTCTAAATGAAAAACATGGAACTCTGGGTAGTAATTATGTTCTGTTCACTTGTTTTATTGTCAGCTTTACTTAGTTAGAATTCACATGCCATGTAATTCACACATTTAATGTGTCCACATAGTGCATCAAACACCTCATTCAATTTTGCAACATTTTCCTTAGCCCAAGAACATAGCTATATATATATATATATTTAACTGACAACCTGTTCACTTTCAACAATAAAACAAAATAAGGACTTTATCCAGAAACTGTACAGCAGACTAAAGTAAGCTAAACTATTAGCAGAGATACTCCATAATACTAAATTTTGATCTTAAAATGGTAGAATATTATAATTGCTATCATTCTGTGATTTTGTAATGAAATATTCATTTCAGTTAAGAATTTTAGCAAGAAGCATTGTATAACTAACATAATGATGAGAGTGATGTCCTGTTACCTTTACCATATTCTGTTGATTAGGAGTAACAGGTCCCACTCACACTCAAAGAGAAGAACTTATATAAAAATGTGAAATCAGGAAGGTGGGGATGTTGGGAACCATCTAAAGCCTGCCGCCATAGCTATTGCACTAGTCAGTACTTAACAAAATGTTCCTTCCAATTCACAAGTAATCTTAATTAACTTTTTTCAATTACCATCAGCAGTTAAAGTGAGCCATGGAGATGGTTTTTACTTGCCAGAGATTGTAATACAATTATTATATGTGGAATTCTTTTCTGTTAAAATATTTCCTGGCTGACTGTCTACTTTATGAAAAAATTACTGAGAAAATTCCTCTATTTTTGCCTAGTTTTGATTTTCATCTAAAAAGTCAGTTCTGGCCTCAACCTTGACCTATATGGTCACTTATGCCACTAATTACTGGGCTTCTTTTAACTCTGGGTGCTAGAGTATTCAATAACATGGATGAAAGTTTTTTGAACTGGAAAGTACTCCTGTGAATAGAAGCTGGTATTATGACTAATACTGTGATTTGAGAATCTGTTATTTGGAACTCTGCTTCACCAAGTTATTTAGATGGTATGTGCTAATTTTTCAACTATAATCTTGAATCTTGCTTATTAGTATTGGTATATATGACTATTCTGGAGGAGAGATTTTAACATTCTAAAATTTTTGAGAACATTACAAGTGGCTGCAGAAAACAATTATACTGATTGGAGAAAACATTTCAGAATTCTGGGAAAAAAACCTCTCAAGCATATAAACTTGTCTTTGTTTTATATCATAAGATAAGAGTTTAAAAGATTCTGATCTTTTAATATGAAATTGAAAAATATGGTTTATATTCAATAGGCCGTATGTTGCATTTGCTAGGTTGGCATAATTCTTAGACTTGTGTGTTTGCATGCACACACGTGCACACATGTGAAATGGAGAGGGAGATAGGCAAATTGATTTTACATTTTTCGTTGGATTTACTTTTTTACAAAGCATGGTTAGAAGTTAATATTTTGATCTCCAGTTTGGGATTTTGGAGATGATACTTTATTTAATCCAAATCTGTAATGAATGAGCTCTTTTTTCCATGAGTAACACAGTTTTTCAACCCATTGCTCTACCTATTGAGCAAAGGCTAAAAAGTTTAATTTTGAATAGTACATGACAGATTTTCTCTTACAGCCATCTTGCTATTCATTTCTCCTACCCCAGCACGGTGTTAATAAAAATATGTGTTAATAAACATATAAGATACTAGTGTATCTTAATAAAGATAATAAACATATAAGTGTTAATAAACATATAAGATACTAGTTCACAAACATTGCCAGAATTTCCAGGAGATGTTTAGAAATACTTCTGTCTGATTCCTATCCCTAGATACTCCAATTTGATACCTGGGTTTTGGAATTAAAAAAAAAATCTCTTCAGATGATTCTAAGATACAGCAAATTTTTGGAACAATTTTATTAAATAAAAATTGAGGTACTGTAATAATTAACTTTGAATAAGGTAGAGTAAGCACTTTTGGAAATGAAGTTTACAGCTCCTGTGATGCTTGCTTGATAGTATAGTTTTGCAAAGTGTAAAATAATCTAATATTTGGAAATGAAAACTGACAGCATTAGTTTGATCAGTAGATAGAAATTTGATTTTATAAATGTCATTGAAGCTTAATCTATAAGCTGCTTAAATTTAGGTTTTTCTTAATTTGTTGTGTAAAGAAAACAAGATGACACATAAAAACCTCCAAAAATCTGGAGGTCAGACGGTTGAAGTAACTTACAATCAAAACAGATTTTCCCACATATTAATCAGTGCTAGCTAAAGAAAAAAGTTAAAACTTCTTTAAAATGTGGAAAAATTGCTTCCCAATATTTTAACAGAGAGAGACTGAGAACACACAGCATTGAGTCATCAGGAAAGCTGAAGATCTCCCCTGAACAGCACTGGGATTTCACTGCAGAGGACTTGAAAGACCTTGGAGAAATTGGACGAGGAGCTTATGGTTCTGTCAACAAAATGGTCCACAAACCAAGTGGGCAAATAATGGCAGTTAAAGTAGGTGATGCCATGATTATTTTTGGTACTTTCATCCATTAGGTGAAATATTATGGTGCAGTGATACCACTATTGTTTTGTTCTTACATTTCTGGTAAAAATGAGTATTAAGAAATTGTTTCTCTGACTTCTTTGAGGTTGTTTTTTCTTGAGGTTTTCTTATTGGTGGCACATTTTCTTTTCCTGGAAACATGAGTGTTTGTGTTTATGCACTTTTGGCATGATGCATTAACAGGTTTTAAACTTCTGGCCCTTCCACTGTCAAGGTGAGTTCAGTCTGGGCGGCTGCACCCCTGGGAGCAGGGCAGTGCTGCTCTGAGCCAGGCGGGAGCTGGAGGAAGAGACAGCACACTGGGCTGGGCAAGGTGCGGGGCTAGGGCTAACAGCAGTCTTACTGAAGGTTTCCTGGAAACCATACACATGCTGTTGCCACTAACCTCAACCTTACTCTGTCCTGACCGGCTCGGCTTCTGTTTGTTTATTTCGTCTCTACTCAGTACTGCCCTGTTCCCTGGTTTTAAAGTTATATTGAAATGCATACCTTGTGATAATGCTGTCACATTCTATCCTTATTGTGAGTGTCATGCCACTTACTATGTTCATTTAAAAAAAAAAAAAGGACCAGAAACAGATTTGACCTATAGACTGTATCTAGCAGGCTTATGTTGATATACATAAATGAACTAGTGATATCCATCTGCTCCAATTGTATTTATTTATTTGTTCAGATATTTAACAAGCGTTTGTTCTGTGTTAGATGTTTCATGAAAGTCAGCCATGTGGGGTGGTTTAAAAAGAAAATTGAATAAAAGGAAGATGTGGCAATACCCTCACTGGCTTTACTATGAACTGAAGTTCCTATGGAAACAAATAACATCCCAGTTTATGTCAGTTGAGAACATAGGCAACCTAAGCTAATCGTCCTGTTAATCCCTTATTTTAGAGTTTGTCAAAGTGACTTGACTGATATGAGGGTCCCTGGGTTTTTATTTGACATTTGAGAGTGGGGTTGTATCATACAAATTTAAAATGATTTCTGTGTAGAGGTCTTTTGTGAACAAAATCTTACTGAAACTGTTGGTCTTCTTCATTGTTGACCATTCCTCTCTGCTCCTGGGTCATTAAAAATAATGTTAAATTAGTGGTGGGAAAATTTTGATTCTTTGTTTTTGACCATAATTTTGCAATGTGGTGAGAACTATAGATCCTTTTTAAAAAACGATGTGTATGTATACAAAATTCTGCATATAACCTGTAGGCCTCTAAAGGTATACAGGCTAAAGACCTCTACTCAGATATCCTTTTAGATAATATGTTGCTTTTCTTGAAATGTGAAATTATTTCTCTGTTCTTATTTTGCGTTACTGCCATGTTAGTGGGAAAAGAGTCATGCAGACTCTTCTGGATGAGTGTTGCATTGTCCTCACATACTATGCATGTGTGTCCTTGCATCCAGTTTCAGTTGATGGAGTCTTAAGGGAAAACTTTTGTACATAAAGTTCTAAACTTTTCTCCCAGGTATAAGGGAAAGTACTTTTAAAAAACTATTTCCTGTTTTTTTCAGATTGTGCTGGGTGTACTTCAACTATTTTGATCAACATTATAAATTCTTTTAGTAACATGGATGGAATTTAACTGTGGTTAAAACGTTTTAAAGTAAAGAAGATGCTTCATTTTCACATTTGAATGTCTTTTTCAGTGATTAATTTGACCGTATTTGGAGTGTATCATGCTTAATCAAATTTTGAAGAAATTTAAGAATGAAAAAATTAAATCATGTCCAAAATTCATAATCTGATTTTATTAGTGACTATTGTGAGATTCCTAGTTGTTGGAATGCTAATGTAAATCCCAACTCATAAGAAGTGCTGTAAAGGTAGTCATGGGACCTATAGACTGGTCACCATCAAATTTGTACTCACTAGGTGTTGCTTTCTCAAATGCTTTAGCAAGCAAAACAGCGATGGGAGAGGGTGGCAGTATGACATTTCAGTTAACGTATAGATGTGGTGTATCATTAGATTTCATAACTTAATACTGGAAGAATAAGTTTTTTTGCATTAATATAATTATTATTTGATATCAGTTGATGAATTTTAAAATGTATTTATTGTTGATTTCTTCAGAGAAGCATATTCTTTCATCATATCTGAGTTTGTTCCTTTAACCTTTAGGCATATGTACCAGATTGACAAGCATAATTGTGCAGAAGCAATGTATGATTAAGGAAGAGTTAGGTTTGACATGTTACATGTAAAACTGTTGGATAGTGGTTCACACTGCTGAAACGAGAATCAAACTTGAAATCACTTTATGTTAGTGTGTTAGCATGCATTTTGAAAATTTAGAAGATTACTTTCTTAGATGTTAAGCCTGTCCTAGAAACTATCCTTAAGATTTACTTGCAGTAGGCTGGGTGCAGTAGCCCAGGAACTCAGAAAGCTGAGGCAGGAGAATTCCAGTTTCAAGGCCATCTTCAGCAACTTAGACCTTGTGTCAAAATAAAAATATAAAAAGGGCTGGGGTTGTAGCCTCAATGGTAGAGTACTCCTGAGTTCAGTCCTTAAAAAATAAAAAGAAAAAAGAAATTTATAGTAGCTTACAGTAGCTGTACATAAGTAAACAATGGAATTAGCTTGACTTTTTTGTTTTGTTTTGTTTTTTTGGCTTTTTAAAAGTTTTTAGGAAACCCTTCCTCAAACATACTTTGCCATGTATAAAAAACATTTGAAAAAGGTGACATCTCAGTTACCAGAAATAATTATTTTAGACTTAATCTAAAAATCTGTTAAGATATATATAGTAAATCAAGTTTAGTGAGGTAACAAATAGTATGTGTAAAAGATTTCTTCATGTGTAGTCTGAGGGCAGTTTCCCAGGCTGCCAGTGATGTTCTGTATTAGGGCCTAAGATGTGGACATTTTTAATCTCTCAGTTTAAATTGCACTTACCTGAGGAGAGAGGTCTTGCTTTTTGGTGAGTAATACTGAGGAGTAATACTGCTAGTTTGTCTGCCTATGCCTGAATGACTGAGTCCCAGGACTGCCTAGGACAAAAATATATTTTCACTGGGTCTTCTAAAGCTTAGGATGGACAACTATCTGCTCTGACTAGATATTTATTTGTGGCTTTGATCAGCATCCTCAACAAATTTTATTTAATGACCTTTTTAAAAATTTAAAATGTTTTAAACTAATACATAAAGCATGAAAGTTGTACATATTAATGAGGTAATGTTATGTTTCAAAATATATATATATTGTGTAATGCTTTAAATCAGGTTAAACATATCTGTTTACCAAAACATTTTTTATTCATTTATGATGAAAACATTCAAAATTCTTTCTTCCAACTTTTTGAAATATATAGTACATTATATATTATCACTTATTGTCATCCTGCTGTATTTACAGTAGCACACCAGAGCTTCTGACTTCTATCTAAGTATAACTTGATATCTATTGATCAACTGTTTCCCATCTCCTTTTCTCTTAACTCTTTCTAGCCTCTGGCAGCTACCATTGTACTGTCAGCTTTTATGAGATCAACATCTTTATATTTCACATGAGTGAGGTCATGAGGTAATAGTCCTTATGTGCCTGGTTTATTTTACTTTACGTGTAGATCTCTAGTTCCATCCATGTTTTTGTGCCTGATAGGATTTCATTCCTTTTTATGCCTGAATTGTATTACATGGTATACATATACCTCATTTTCTTTATCTGTTCACCAGTCAGTGTACTTAGGTTGTTTCTGTTTTTTTGGAATCTTATTATGAATACAAAATTTTGGAATTTTATTATGAATAGTGCTGCAGTTAACGTAGGGGCTTAATGCCCCATTTTACATGAAGATGGGGTGAATATTGAATGAAAAAAATGAAACTGAACAACCACTGTCTTCTAAGGGTAGATATCTCTGTGTAGTTATCTAGAAACGTTAATTGTAGTATGATAAAATCCAGTGCTCAGACCCAGTGTTTGAAGAAGCAATCAAGACTAGAATTGTAAGCTAGGTTTATAGAAATTTAGGTCTAGTAGAAACACACAGCAACTTTATGGTGTAGGTGATCACAATTAAGATGTCAGAGCAAATTCTGGGATAGAGGAGAAAGGACTTAGAATAGATGAAGTGTTGCAGTTCAGACCCATGGACTGAAATTAAGTGGAATTACAAACAGATTGCAACAGAGAGATTGACAGAGAGAGTACAGTGAATCCTACATATCTATGAAGTACCAACTTCCTTGCTGTTTTCTAACAGACTGATGTCCTGATTGGTTTATTAAAGTTATGCATGCCCTTTTCATGTTCTTAGGCCATAAAAGAAAAAACAGAGGAGAGTGGAAATGTAAAAATGAAAATGAGAAGGAATATAAGGTAATAAAATCTCTGTGGCTAAAGGTGGCAGGTAGCAAAACCTGAATTTTTATTTAAAGAGTTAATGCCACAGTAAACCTGTAATCTCTTTGGAGAATGAAACTAGTATTGGGTAAGAACACAGGGATGGGAAGATGTTAAGGCTGTTACTATTGATCATTATGATGACTTTCAGTCTTTTGCTTGGAAAGTTACCAGGAGTCTTATCAAAAAACAGATATGTTGTCTGAAGTTAGGTGCTTAGACCAGACTGAGGTAGTGATGAGATCATGTATGTAAGGGCTTCAGGTAGTTTTTATTTTTCCCCCCCTGTTGGTGATCTGCCTAATTTGTCCTGTTCCTTCTACCTTCAACTCTACTCTTTCACCTCCTTTTTTCATTGATTTAAGTGTTCCAGATACTACATGGTTGCTTGATCTTTGGTGTTTGATTTGGACTTCAGCATCGTTGAAACCTCCTTTAACTCCAGTGCATGATGGAAAGGATTAGATCCCTCTACTGACAGTATTAGCAGTCCACAGTTCAGACTTTCCCTAAGCAAAATGGTACTTTTATCTGCTGAGTAGGTAGGCTTCCTCATTGCAGATGATATGATAAGTATGAGAAGTCAGGGATCAGTAAAGTACAGTTTAGCTTGTTTTTCCACCACAGTGGGGTCCATTCCACTCCTGTCAGAGGTTCCATTGCTGTGTGATTTTGGAATGAAGGAGTTTGTTTTATTGTTTTAAATGTTGGCTTGCATAATGTCCTGAAAGCACTAGAATATTTGACAGGAGTGGCCTTAAATTGGAAAAGCTCCTTTTTGATGACGTGTAGTGCTTTGTTAGGCAGTTGAAAGACCATAGTGATGATGTTCAATGGTCCAAATCATTTGTGGGATGAAGAAATAATGACTATGTTGTTTTGAATAGAGAATGGCTCTTTTAATCGGCCATATCATGTGGCTTAATTAAGATCCATAGCTGGGCATGGTGGTGCAGGCCTGTAATCCTAGCTACTCTGGAGGCTGAGGCAGGAAGATTGCAAGTTTAAAACCAGCCTGGGCAATTTAGTGAGATTGTCTCAAAAATAAAAAGAGCTGGGGTGTAACTCATTGGTAGAACCCTTGCCTAGCATGCACCAGGTCCTGGGTTCCATTTTCTGGTACTGCAAGAACAAAAGGAAGGAAGGAAGGAAAGAAGGAATGAAGTAATCTGTGATTGATTGAACCATTTTTTTTTTCATTCTTCCTAGTGTTGTTTATTAGGTATAGTATTTCATATAAAGTGTAAGTGAAATGCTTCTGAAAGTGGGCCAATTCCAGGGACGTGGCACAGTTGCCCTCCAGTTAGCCTGGATTTTGAACTAGTTGTGTGCTTCTTTTGCTGTTGCTCCAAGGCAGTGTTTTTCAGATGATGTTCTTTC
Organism: Xerus rutilus; assembly: GCA_028644305.1. Lineage (NCBI taxonomy): Eukaryota > Metazoa > Chordata > Mammalia > Rodentia > Sciuridae > Xerus > Xerus rutilus. Next base: position 50,673,695 of record CM053402.1, read on the forward strand.
TAAAAAGAATTGTATGTGAAACCCTTAGCTTTTCATCACTGTGACCAAAATATTTGACATAAACAACTTGGAGGAGGAAAGGTTTATTTTGTCTTATGGTTTCAAAAGTTTCAGTCCATGGTTGGCTAGCTCCATTGCTGAACATCATAGTGGAAGGTCATGGTGGAAGGAAATTGCTCAGCTCATGCAGTAGGGAAACAGAGAGAGAAAGAAACATAAAGGGACCAGGCATGAGAAATATCCTTCCAGGATATGCCCCCACCTTCCTACTTCCTCCAAACTAGGCCTCACTTTCAAAAATTTCCACCACCTCCTGTAATACCATCAAATTATTAATCCATTAGTGGATAGATCCACTGATGTGATTAGAGCTGTCATGATCTAGTCCCTTGTGAAAAGCCCCACTTGTGAATATTGCTGCGTTGGAGAGCAAGCCTTCAACACATGAATCTTTCTGGGACACTGAATATCTAAACCATAACAAATCCGGTAAGTACAATAGTTAATATCAGTGCTGTTCTGATGTAGGGGTAGGAGGGACTGGGGATGTAGCTTAGTGGTAAAAGCACTAGTATGTGTGAGCCTCTAGGTTCAATCCTTTGCGCGCACACACATTCATAAAATAAAAGGTAGGAAATAGGGATCGAACCTACACATTGGAAGTCATCAGGGCATCGGCTTAGAGGAAACAGGAACATTATGGACAGTTTGGAAATGGTTACTCTAGGGGAATTTTAATCTTCCATTAGGTGCTTCTGAATATATTGAATATGTAGTTTCTGAAACCTTCTGTCACTTCATTGACCTAACTGAATTACGACATTGGATTATGTCCCAGCTTATTTAATTGCTTAGAGAAAAACTTGGCTTATCACACCCCACTATAAATGGGGAACATCTGAACTAAATTTGTCTTATGGCCATAACTCTGATTTGTATTGTCATTTTTACTTTATTGTCATGGGTACTGAGGTGATGATCTTCACTTGTTTTCTTTATTTAGGACCTCAAAATTTTCAATGCTAAGATTAACATTGTGTTCTTTAAATATGTGTAATATATTTAGTAGAGGAAGTAGATACCACCCTTATCAAAGTTTATCAAGCTTGTTCCTTAGCAAGCTTTATACTCAGGGCATATTTTCCCATTAAGTAGTGAAACATGCTTTTGGAACTGATCTTCCAAGTTCTCTCATAGTATATAAGAGGATATGTAAAAGGAATTAATTGGGCCTCAGTCTCCCCAGTGAAAAGAATGAGAGGGGTACTAATGTTAATTAATTAATTTGGCTAAGATACAACTGAGAGTTCATTAAATTGATTTTAAAGACTTAGATGATTTTGCAGTTAAGAATCAGCATCCTTTCTTCTGGTCTTAGTAGAAGCATATGCCTTCATAATTTAAAAAAATTGACTTCATAGACACTGTTACTTTTTGACCTGAAATCAAATTTTGCATGTGATCAGTGTTCCTAATACCTTGCCTTTTTAACTATTTTTTTTTTTGGCTAATGTTTCCACCTGCTTTGATCTTATTAATGATGGCAATGTGAGATGTCATAGATTTTTTTTGTGTGTGTGTGTGTGATTCGTGTGGAAGACTGTAACAAGGATGGACTTACACAGCAGGGTTGTGAGTCTTACTGTATCTGTGAAATGAAGAATCTTTGTTTTGCAAATGAGGAAAATTAGAATTCTAAGATTTTCTGTGGCCCAGTGGAAAGTGTTAGTATATCTATACTGCAGTGGTTTCTGGAATTTTCCATCTTTGTATTAGAACTGAATTCTGGGCATTTCTATTGGGAAAGCAGCATGTTTGTTTGTAAGGATCAGAATAGTGGGGGCACTTTGGGGTCTGAGTAGTACCCCCTTTTGTATATTCTTCACAGACACTAATTTTAGGAAGGGTTTTCTACAAGGAATGTTTAATGAATAAAGGAGTATTTATGACATAGCAGTATTGGTGCTTGTTGATTACAGGAACTGGGCACATTTTCTTTTTTCCTTTTTTGGTGCTAGAGATTGAACCTAGGGCTTTGCACATGCTTAGTACATACTATCTCCTGAGCTATACCTCTAACCCCTTGGGATGCATTTTCAAAGTGTCATGATAATGATATTAATTAGATAATATTGTTGTTTTCATCCTTTGATTTTAAATGTAATACTGTTAAAACTTAACTGTATCATTCTTTATTTTCTGTGGTGAAGAGTTCTACCTAACATCCCATGTAATATGTTTGCTCATATACCAGTACTAGGATTTCTGTGTGAGTGATATTTGCCAATGTCCTCTTAGCCCAAAAGGTAGACAGTTCTCATTACAGGGATCTTTTAGTTTTTTCATGGAGTGGTTGTTTTAGCTATCATACTAATTGGCAAAAAATTTGATAGTTGCTTTGACATATGGGATACATATACTTTGGTACACTTGGATGACAGTAAGAGCTTACATAGAGGAATGAGCCACATGTACTGAAATATGAGCTTTACTCTTCAGTATAAAACCATTGTGGTTGTGGTGTATGCTGCTTTCTCTGTTTTTTAACCCCTGAAAAGAAATTACAATGAAGTTTCACTATAATTGGCTAAGATTTGCTTTTGGATGTTATGTTGATGATAAAATGAGGATTCCATGGTTGTATGAAGTTACATAGAAAGGGAAGCATGTGTAACCATAGTCAACATATTTTGCCTGTCAGGCATTACATTTTTGTTTAAAAGGAAGCATTTGGCTGATTTGAGAATAAAATACAATTGAGTATGCAACACTATAAAGATAAATCATATTTTGGGATCTACTGACCATAATGATTTTCATCAAACTTTCCCTGAGCAGCTTGATTAGAGTTAAACTAGGTCAAGAAATATTATTTTTGTTGTAGGTAGGATTCAAAGGATATCTGTCATTAAGGGGAAAAAAAACCAGAAAAATGAGCTTTAGCCTACGGTGAGATCACAATCCATATAGCTTTGCTGATGTTCTGAGTTTGGTTGGTGATAAATTTAAAATGATACTGTTCCTTGATAATGGACTAATTTCTAGTACACTTCATCTTTTTATCCCAAATTGTTTCATTCAGTGCCTCGAGTTATCTCTAAAGTTCTACACTGATTTCTTCTATAGTAACTGAATCCATCATCACTGAGTTTCATTGTGTTCGTGCTTTAATTTCTGATCAAAGAATTCACCTTTCTTTTGCTTTGGAATACTTCTACCTTGTTCCTACCATATTGTAAGCACCCTGAGGATGAACTTGGGCATATGAGTCTTCTGCTTCACCATGACGCCTTGAAAGACTGCCCTCTGTACCCTCAGTCATGCAGAAACCTGGCAAGGATTGATACTGTTAGGATTTAGAGACCTTATCTGCCAGGATTGTAGTCATGGTCTTCCACATTAGTTTTCCCACTTCTGCTCCCTAGGCCTCATTCCTCCCCAACATTTTTTTTTTCCATTTTAAAGCAAATACAGTGTCAGAACTAATAGTCATTTTGTAAAGTTTGTTGCTATTTTCAAGTTACTGCTTTCTCAAGTCATTTCTTGATTCCTGGTATGTTTTGCTGATGACTCATATCCTTTTTGCATGGAATATTCAGATTCTAGGAACTGACATCTGTCATACACACTATGGAACTACTATTTTTAATTAAGAGCATGTGTGACTTGTCATCAATTTTCTTAACTCCGAGTCTTTTGAATATATAATGACCTCTTGTCTCTTTCTTCAACAGGAATCAGATCAGATAATCCTGAATGCCTCCCCACACACAATAGAGATAGAGCTTGTCATCTATCTAACCTTTTCTCATAGCTTGATTTGGTAGAAAGAGAAACTCTGGGTTGATCTGATGATAGTCAGTAGTCACATCAGGGCACAAGGAATTACATGATGACAAGGACTACTATCAGAATCAGCTAGGTGTTTATTTAGTATCTAAAACAAAATGGTCTTTGGTGACCTTTTTAGTACCAACTCTGTGAGTCTTACTCTTTGCTATGCTGGGAATCAAACCCAACATCTTCCACATGCTAGCCAAGCACTCTACCACTGAGTGCTTTTGTTATTTTGCTTTTTCTGCAGTTCCATCCATATATAATGCTGCCATTATATGGTCAGCATTCCTTCCTTTTCTCTTTGCCATATTTGAGTCTTTCTAACTTTACCTCCTAATGGTGATTTATCATCACATTCTTTTCCTCTCTATTCCCTTTCCCTATTTCTTTCCACCTCTGAAAATAGATTTAGAAAAGGAAGGGAGTTGGGGGAGTCACCATTATGACTGGAATAAATCATATTATCTCAATAAGAACGAGTCTAATTAGTTTTTCTTCAGAGTATACTCTGCTGATTACCATCTTCCTGTGTTCTTTCTCTTTGGCTTTCCCACCACCAAGTCCATCAGTGAGTTGTTTTATTATTTCCCTCCAAATAACGATAATTTTCTCTTTCCATTATAACAATGTGTCTTAATCTATTTGAAAGTTATTCATACTTATTGATGTTAGTTTTGCCACTAGCTTTTCTTCCCTAATGAGTACCAGTAAATGGTGCATCCAAGGTGAGGTTGATAGGGTTTACACAGGTTAGAGAATTGCACAGACAGTGAGCCAGCTGTCCTGGAGTTCCCAATGTGAAATTAGATGACATCTAAAACTATACCATATTTATATGAATGTTCAGTATCAGCAAAAGGGGTATTTGTACTTTAAATTCAAGTTGTTAAAAATTTGAGGTGTTCCACATAAGGCCAAGCATTAGATGTCTACATTTAAATTTAGCAGTGACTTTTGATACCATGTGATTTGGGTGATTTTGGCCATTTCTGTGTCAGTGGGACTATTTTCAAAGTGAATAGTCCTGTGTTTTGTAAGGAGGTAGGAAAATAAAAAAGGGCAAGAGGATAATTTCTAACTGGATATTTTTACCTTATTTATTGAACTTCTTAATTTTTTATTATGGCAGCCTAGTCCTTACAGACAGCTCAGAAACTGAATTTGCAGCTATTCCAACCAGTGGCATATGTTGGACTGGGAATTTTAGAAAAATGAAGCACTTTATTGTTATTAATATGTAAGAACCATTTATAATACTAGTGTCCTAAAACCAGATGACTAGAAATTTAACCTTTTTCTCTGTGATTCTAGTTGGAGTCATTTTGACATTTCTGATCTGCTCCTACTTGTTTTTATTGGTGTTTACCTGCTTTTGAAGGCTTGTGAAATGTATAAACAACCCTGAATACAAATTTGGACAATTTAAAAGTATTTTATATACAGTAATTAGTGCAATATAATGCACCAATAAAAAATGTGGGGGAAAATAAAATGTGTTGTTAACTTCAAGTATATATATTTCTTCACTAAAAAACATATATACGTGTGCATACACACATGTGTATATGTATGGAGTAGTTCTTATTTTGATTTTAAATGTTTTCTCTATTTTTAAAAAATTAAAACTAGAAATAATCTGAAAATACTTTATTCCATTATTGGAAAAGAGATGTATAATGCTTTTCAAGAAAAAGTTTTAACTTGTCCCAAGGACATGTAATAACTTAAGCTAGGTTAATAAAGCATTGACAAGTATAAGAACTCAACCCCATAATGGAAAAAAAATAATGATTTTGATTAGCTGTGTTACTTGAATGAAAATGAAACTTTTAAAACTTAAGATTTTTTAGATGGCTTTAAAAAATGTTTTTGTGGGGCTGGGGTTGTGGCTCAGTGGTAGAGTGCTTGCCTAGCATGTGTGAGGCACTGGGTTCAATTTTCAGCACTGCATATAAATAAATAAATAAATATATAAATAAGTCCGTCAACAACTAAAAAAAAAAAAAGTTAAAAAAAATTTTTGTCATCTCCTAGGAGATGACATCTCTTTTTGTCTAAAACAACAGAGAAAAGACAAAAGATTTGCTGAGCTCAAAATAAATACCAGCCTTACCTAACCTAAATTCACCTAACCTAAATTTGATATATATGAGCAAAAGTTTTCTAGAATTCAAAGCATTTATCAATAGATTTGATTTCTGAGCATTGTGATAATAAGAGAATTTTGAGTAACATAATTGGCTTCATCTTTATATTTCCATTTTCCTGTGTTCTTGATTAAGGACAGACATATAAAAGGAAGGGAAGTTTGTTCTTAATTTTGTATTCAATTTTACATGGTTATACTCCCTTAATATTAGATTTTGAGTTCATTTGTTTCAAATGGTAGAAATATTTCTCATAGATATTATTCTGGTTTTTCATTAGAAAAATTTAGTGACTGTCTTTACTCAGTATTAACTGATTTTTTTTTGTCATAGGTTATCTCTAAGTATTCTCCACCTTGAACGATTTATTGAAATGTTAAATTAAAATCTTAACTTGAAGTTACTGTTGTTATAGGTGTATGCTTATAGTTAATTCCCTTTTGGGAGTTCTCTAGGTCTTTTGAATGAGTTTATTAAGTGCTCCCATATGATAAATGTTAAAACCCAACTCAGAAACCTTGTTCAGCTGTACTTGCTTAGTCACAAATAATTCAGATGTAATATCAGCAGCTAGCTCCTCTTCTACATACCACCAGTCCCTTGGACAGGATGTTTGGGGAGCTTGAGGAGTTGTTAATTTTTTGAAAAGCATCCAGGAGCACTCTCAGTTTCATGTTAGACCTATAGGCCATTCAGCTGCTTCATGTTTTGTACTAGAGGTGGCATTGAAGAATATGTTACAGATGAATAGTTTTCCTATCATGTGATGATCTCAAAGTTTTTCTAGCTGTGCAGAAACTCTCCATATTTTGGTTAATAACAATTCTGTTGGAGGTTGTCTTAGTATTAGGTATTGATCAGATGCAAGAATTTCAGTTAGGTCTCCAGTTCATATAGTAGCTTGTATTCTTTCTGTAACTACAGTAGAGTTTTGAAAGTTGGCTTCCAAAAGCCAAATATTGATGTTAACTGAAGAAGTCTTGACTATCATGTGCTTTCCAAAAGAGTTGGAATATAAGGATTTGTACAAATGTAAATTTAGAAAGCTATGTAACCACTTTAGGAAAACTAAAATAAACTAGTAAAGAGGACATCTTTTAGTGTTTTTTAAGTGCATGCTTGTATATTTGTGTATTTACATTTACCAATATATCCATACAAGTAAAAATAGAAAACATAATACATTTTTAATCTTTTAAAAGTCAGAATTTAAACAGAAATATTTTCCCAACTAAAGGGTCATTTGAATTTTCTTCCCTACTTGTCTCTAATTCCCAACTCCTTCATTTTAAATTTAGATATATGGCATTATTAACATCCTTTAAAAATCATCTTAAATAATCATTTTCACAGCTATACTTCCAAAATTATATTTAAAAACAGAAATAAAGGTAATTAAAATGATTACAAAAATCATCAGTGTCATGTTTTGAACAAACATAAATCATGTCTCTGAGCCATTTTGACTTCTAAAAAATTTCCTTTTTGGGCAAACTGATGTGAGTTTAAAAGCAAAGTTAGTAATTCCCAGACTATAAAAATAGAGAAGTAGAGAGAAGGAAAAAGTTTCTTAACTTTAGCAGAACTAGTCATATTTTCTTTGCTTTTCACTCTTTTTATCTTTATCTGACAGTGATATTGAATGAAGAAGTTTTAAATAAATCAATGCATATAAGATAGATGTCAGTTAATACATTTTATTTGATATGAAATACAAAAGCAGAAAAATTAAATCTGTATTTGGAGTATATTAAATTCCTCTTTTAGTGTCAAAAAATGAAACTGAGAGAACCTATCTCTATTCTTTAAACAACTGCTTATTCTCATGTCACATGGAATACATCTTTTGTATCTCTCTGTGCCTCTGGTTTGTCTTCTGTAAAATGGGCTCAAGAATTTAAATGACTGCCTTCATTCCTTTCAAGAACATTGAGAACAGATACCTCCAAGTCTTTGAAGACAATTGCTACCTTGTCTATTTTTTGATTCTAACTTTCCCTGTAAGTATGTGCTGTGTATCGTATCCAGTGGCGCGGTGTGGTGTTGTGAACTTTTTTTATGAGAACAGAAGTTGTTTGCATGCTTTCCTGTTAAACTGTAGTTCCATTAACTACCATTTCATTTTTTGGACTTGATTATGTCCTTTCTGTAGTGCAGTGGGAACTGTTTCTCTGAATATCTAAATATCCTATACTGTTCCTGTTTGGGAGGTGGGAGGTGGAGGCATTAATGGTTTTTGGCAATCTCTCAGAAATGTGCAGGGAAATTGTTGTACAGCTTCGTTAGAGATATGTCCCAGGTCTGCAGTGTGCGGAGGAGGACTGCATCAGCTTAGGAATAGACCAGAAGAGCCCTCTGTTTCTTCATTTTTAGGTTTTCTTTTACAATTTTATGCTGATTCATGAGTTGGAGAGTCAGGTAGAACTTCTTGTTTTTAATGTATAGAAATTGCAGTGAAGGATCCCAGTCTAGGATTTGAGAGACTTGGATTCTTGTCTGAGTATTGCCCCTACACTACACACTTTTTGTGTTTTGGGTTATTTTCCATCAATGATGATGCTTTTGGTGTGAGGATGCTAGGGAGTAAAGAGGGATGTTATTGCATGGGATGCCTAGATCCCATACAGTTCTGAAATGGCAATTTAAAATACATACGAAGATACCTATGATTAATTAGTGTGTGAAAACTGCTGACTCATGATTTTCTTCATATTTGCATGTGGGTGTTAATTTTCACTGCCCAAGAATTTTGTTGCATAGTTTCCAACATCACTAGTCAATGCTGTGGTTCAAAAGTTTTGTACACTTTAAAGAAATTCTAAGTACTATTTTGTTAATTTTTTTGTGATAAAAAGATGATAATTTTCATATCTGGTTAGTATTTGTCAAGTTTGGTAATTTTCAGTATTATGGTAGTGATTTTACTCAAGTTTCTTAAACTGTGTTATATTTTTATGACATCTGTTGTCACTTTTTTTTTTTTCCAGAGAATACGGTCAACAGTGGATGAAAAAGAACAAAAACAACTTCTTATGGATTTGGATGTAGTAATGCGGAGTAGTGATTGCCCATACATTGTTCAGTTTTATGGTGCACTCTTCAGAGAGGTAGGAATAAACTGTTTGGGTTTTAGCTGATAAATATCTAGTTGGAAAAAGTAAGATGATGGCACCATTAACTAAATCTAAATACCATATGTTTGTAATAAGTTAATGATCTCAATATTTTAGTATATAGCCATGTTAACCTATATATTAACTTCTATCATTCATTGTTCCTTTAAGGAGTGACTCATATATACACACATATGAATATATAAGTATGTTTTTATGTACTTGTGACTTTCATTCTTAAGTCCTATAATTTCTTTCTCTATTTACAAATATTTTCTGTTGGTTAAGAATCTGACAAAAATCAATATCAGTACTTTTACTCACTTTTGCCATTAATTCCATCTGCATTTAATGTGTAAACTTTTATTTTTTCCCGACTCACAATCCTGTTATACCCATTAGACATAGATAATTAACAATTGCAATATAAATTCTTTTTTTCTGATTCTGTTATCCTGATCTTCGTGTAGAAACTAGTACTCTGATTTCTTGATCTCATGATGATGTTTCCTTTGGCCTCCAGTTAGTCTTTCTCCCAACACTGCCTCTAGTTGTCAGCCTACACACTCCAAGTCATCCAACTGTCTAAAGCCATGAAGTGAGTTAGGGCTAGGAGGAAAGATGGAACTATAAGTGACAAGCATTTCCTGGTATTCTGGACTGTCTTAAGTTGTGATATTTAATTAGTTGAGTAGAACTTGAACTGTGAACTAAGCATTTCATGTACTGTTAATACCATTCTCATCTTGAAAATGTTAAAATTAGCTGATAGGGTTGTTTTGAACTGGAATTGGGAAAAACTTCCCATTCTTTCTGATACTGGGGATGGAATCAAAGGGTTCTCTGCCATTGAGTTATATCTCCAGCCCTTTTTATTTTTTTATTTTGAGACAAGGTTTTGTTAACTTTCCTGGCTGGCCTTGGAACTTGCAGTCCTCTTGCCTCAGCCTTCCAAGTAGCTGGAATTATAGGGACGTGCCACCACATTTGGCTCTTCTTTTCTTCTGAAGAACTGATTGCAAAGAGTATGACTTCACTGTTTTTGTCATTATTGGTCTAAAAATGTCTATTTTTCTTTAAAAAATAGGGCTGAATAGAAATATGTGGAATCTTATAATACAAAAGACCTTTAGTTTTTCCTTAACCCAATTCTGAAATGTTTATATATTTTTTTTGTGATCTTAATGTTTTTTTTTTTTTTTGTATCTTAATAGATAACTGGAATAACTGATTCATGATAGAGCCCATTTCTTTGTTGAATTGCTAGTTCTTAATTCTACAATCATGTAGTTTCTTCCTATTTCTTATACTTTTTAATGACTTAAATATTCTTTTTTATGACTGGATGCATTGAATTTGTTGTTTCTTCATCATTTTATGTCAGTGTTACACCATATGTATGTATGTACATAAATATATCCTGACCTAAATATTTCATAATGTAATGTTTATGAGATCATGAATCTGAAACTTTCTTCATGTTGCAGAAGAATCTATCTCCTCATCCCTTCATCCCCAAATTATGTACTTACTCTTCACCAACATTAAATCCTCTGGTCACTTTTCATATCTTAGGCAGAGTTGTTATTTAGGGACAAAATGAGATTTTTTTTTTGTCCTAATTAGATTGCACAGTCAGCTTTCTTAAGACTCTTCATTATCACTATGGACTCCCACCAGTTCTACCTTCCTCCCAAATCAACCGCATAGTGTTGGGATATAGTAGTTCATTTCCCTTGCCATTCACCTAAGCAGTATTTAAATATATAGCCCCAGGCAAGATAGTGTAGGAGTCTGATTTTATGAAAGGAAGATAGTAAATGATTTCCATGATTGACAAATTAATGGAAACAAAGCAAAGAAAGCTTGGAGTAGTGTCTGAACCATATTTTTTTGTTTTCCTGTCATAGATAGCTGAGTAAAATTTGGTTTTATATCGTAGGTTGAAAGGAATTGAAAGATGCAGCTATAAGCCCGAGCACGTATTGAACGCCTTACTGTTTTTACATGTGTTGTCATCCCATATCTGTTGATGGATTGTATATCTTCTTCTGTGAAGTTTGTGTTCGGCTCTTTGGCCATTTATTGATTGGGTTGTTAGTTTTTTTTGTGTTAAGTTTTTTGAGTTCTTTATATATCCTGGAGGAGATTAGTGCTCTATCAGATGTGTGTGTGGCAAAGATTTGTTCCCAGAATGTCGGCTCTCTGTTCACTTCATTGATTATGTCTTTTGCTGAGAAGAAGCTTTTTAGTTTGAATCCATCCCATTTGTTGATTCTTGATTTTACTTCTTGTGCTATAGGAGTCTTGTTAAGGAAGTATGGTCCTAATCCGACATGATGAAGATTTGGGCCTGTTTTTTCTTCTATTAGGCGTTGGGTCTCTGGTCTGATTCCCAGGTCCTTGATCCACTTTGAGTTGAATTTTGCATGGTGAGAGATAGGGGTTTAGTTTCATTTTACTGCATATGGATTTCCAGTTTTCCCAGCACCATTTGTTGAACAAGCT
>CM053402.1:50685799-50724359 GCA_028644305.1 Xerus rutilus
TAGGGGTTAAGTTTCATTTTGCTGCAAATGCATTTCCAGTTTTCCCAGCACCATTTGTTGAAAAGGCTATCTTTGCTCCAATGAATATTTTTGGCTCCTTTGTCTAGTATGAGATAGTTGTATTTATGTGCATTACTCTCTGTGTCTTCTATTCTATACCATTGGTCTATCTGCCTATTTTGGTGCCAGTACCATGCCGCTTTTGTTACTACTGCTTTGTAATAAAGTTTAAGGTCTGGTATTGTAATGCCTCCTGCTTCACTCTTCTTGCTCAGAATCGCTTTGGCTATTCTCGGTCTCTTATTTTTCCATATGAATTTCATGATTGCCTTTTCTATTTCTATAAAAAAGGACTTTGGGATTTTAATTGGGATTGCATTGAATCTGTGTAACGCTTTGGGTAGTATGGCCATTTTAATTATATTGATTTTGCCTATCCAGGAGCATGGGAGGTCCTTCCATCTTCTGAGATCCCTAGTTTATTCTTTTTAGGGAAATTATATAATGTATATATAGCATATTTATGAGTAAGTTATAGAAGACTATATAATTGGAAAATTAATTCCAAGTAACAGTGTTTCCTCTAAAGACACATATAATGTTAAACAAATTATTTTAAACTAGTGAACCACAAAATGAGCCTATAATTTATATAATTAGGATTTATATAATTAGGATTTATGTAATTATAATTAGCTCAAGATATATAGTTGACTTGCATAAAATTACATATGGCATTTAAAAAAAGTCTGTTTCTAAAATATCAGTAATTTAGGCAGTTGAGATTTCCACAGGAGATAAATTGCTACTCATTTTATTTTTATGAAGAAAAAGTCTGCTTGCAAGAACGTTACAACTATGTTATTAAGAAATGTTACTGTGTACTTCAAAAATCAAAATGGTGAAACATATTCACCAGTATATTCTTTTACTTGTTGGTATTAGCCCACAGTCAGCATTTCAGAAGGTGATTTAAATCTAATAACTACATTTCCACACAACTTTGGCTTTTATCCTCTCCTAAAAATATATATTACATGTATAGTTAAGAATTTAAATTTCCATTATAAACAGGAACCTAGTAATAATGTTTATCTAAAGATGTAAGAAATAAAATACTTGAGTTGTCTAGTACTTTAAGAAATGTATCTACTGACTTCACGAAACCAGCTTTTATACATTAGCAAAATACTACAATTTCTGATTTGGGAGAAATAAAATACAGTGAGTAGTTTTCTTTTCATCTCTAACTGTAAAAATTCCTTTTGCTTATTTATTTGACCTGTCTCTATTCATACAATTTAATGAGCCCTCAGAAGAATTTACACATTTTTATACAGAATTCACATCTACATCAGTAAACTGCCAGTTTTTCATATTTTCAGTGCCTTATCAAAATAGGGGTAACAAAGTTACCCTTCATTCTATGAGGCAGGAAGATGTTTCATAAGAACTTCTTTCCTCAAATTCTATTGGAAGGTCACCATGTTGGTCAGGATTTTTTGGAAATGGCAGCTCATATCCAATAATAATTCTTCTCATGCCAGGTTACACAATATCATTAACGTAGGTATGTTTCTCTCATCCATGGTTGGCATATTAATTGAACACAGAGCCAAAGGTCATACAGTCACACTTGATTCTAGATCCTCTGGAACCAAGTCCAGAGTCTTTTCCACAACACTAGGTTGGCTCCAGTTTCAGACACTGAAGGAACAGTGCATGGAAAGGAGGCATATTCTTGTGAAACCTCAAACCCAGTTCTCCCAATGCTGTCTGCCTCTCCAGGCCTTTCACTCAATATAATCTTTCCACTATTGAAGTTAGGTTCTTCTCTGCTGTTTTTCCTAAGTGTTCTTCTGTAGTTTTCTCTAATAAAAAATTGTAGCAAATTTATTGAGATGGTGTATTTAAGTCTAGAGACTTAGACTTAGAAAACACATAAAAATTCACTCTATGATATAGGCTTTAAAAAACCTATTCTGTGTTGCTGTTTAGCTCCATCAATGTTCTAGCAGATAATCCTCTTTTAAGAGTACTGTTTTCATCTCAGTATCCATCACGACGTACGCTCTTCCTACATGTAATTTAATATGCTTGCATTATAACTGTTGATGGTTAAAAAAAAGACTACAGAAAACTAAATTCTGTTTATGGATCTATCACTAATTACTCAAGCTGTTTTACCTTAAAGGGCATTAATCTCTTACATAATCAATCTAGATTAGGCTTAAGGGTAAGAGATTAGTGGGTAGAAAATCTTTGAGGATACAACTGGATCCATAAATTGGTAACAACATAAAGATGTTTTACAATAATTTTGTTCACCATCCTGATAGTGTTTTTATTTCCATAAGATACTTCATAGTCCTTGTTCATATATATGCAAACTTTATGGAGTAATTATGTTTTCCATTTTATATTCATTTTTTCATGCCTACCTCATGAACTGTAGAGTTGTCAAGAAATTTAATTTTAGATAGCCCCTTTATTTTGTACATTCTCATTGTTTAGTGGTTGCCAGTTTTTTTTTTCTTTTTGTAATTTATGGAATATTTCAGTTACATTCCCAGTGATGGGATGGTTCTACGAAATGATATCAACACATTTACAGTAGTTTCTCCTTATCTGCAGAAAATAGATTCCAAAACACCAAGTACATGCATTAAACCTTAGATATTACCAAACCCTGTGTATACTGTGTTTTATATACTGGCTTTTCCTATATGTGTAAAACTGTGATAAAATTTAATTTATAAGTTTGGCACAGAGATTAACAATAATAGCTAATATTAATAGAACAATTATAACACCTAAGGGTTACTGGAACACAGCACTACAGTACTGCAGCAGTTGACCTGATGAGTGAAATAGCTACCAAGTGACTGACTAACTAAGAAGGTAGTATATGAATATGCTGGATAAAGCTCATATTTCATCATGAGCAGTGTACTGTTTTATAATTTAAAACTTACAAGTTTCTTATTTCTGAAATTTTCCATTGAATATTGCCAGATCATGGTTGACCAAAAGTAACTAAAACCATGGAAAGTGAAACCTTGGCTAAGTGGGAATTACTACTGTAGTTTTCCTTGTTTTATTGTAAAATTGCTTTTAAATCGGTTCAAAACACTTCATAATGCTGCCAGCAGCCTTTGAATGATTTAGTTTAACTATAGCCAGCTTTCATTCATTTAAGAAATATCCACTGAGTTCCTGTCCTGTTGGAGGTTACATCTATTGGGGAAGGCATATGACAAATATAATTATACTCCAGATTAGAAGATGATAAGAGCTGCACAGATTTAAGACCAGGGTAAAGGAATGCTGAGTAGAATGACTTGTATATTATATCAGTTAGAGTAGTTCTCACTGAGAAGGTGGCATTTGAGTAGGGTTGCTTTATGATTTACTTTCTGATTTGCTTTCATATTTGCTAGTGTGAGTTTATTAACCCCTCAAGATTTTCTATTTATGAAAGGTCAGTGAGAAAGGTTTTCCACATATTTTGTAATTTTGTGTTCAGTTATGGTGAAGTTTGAAATTTTTATAAAAGGATAAAAGTTTTCTATATAAAATTGATCCAGTCCATATAATTAAGAATGTGTAAGTTGATTTTAACCACATAGTTTGTTTTTAAACTTGAGTAGAATTTTCTGCTCAGGGTTTTAATATGGACCAAAAGTTATCACTAGTTTGAGAATTAATATAGTAAGGAAAAATAAGATTGCTTCTTTTCTAATTCCGTATCTGTTTTTAGTAAAGGCAAGGTGGTTCTTAATGTTAAGACATATAAGAATAACAGATATTTATTATTTTACAGGGTGACTGTTGGATCTGTATGGAACTCATGTCTACCTCGTTTGATAAGTTTTACAAATATGTATATAGTGTATTAGATGATGTTATTCCAGAAGAAATTTTAGGCAAAATCACTTTAGCAGTAAGTACTTGGTTTTTAAATTGTTTGTTGTATATATAGTTATATAAAGGAGTTGCTGATGTTTTCAGTGCACATATTTGAATGCCCTTAACAGGCTGTTATTACCTTCCAGGAAAATTATTTTTAGTAGATTTAGAGACAGAGTTACTTCATTGGGATAAACAACGCAACAGGCCATAAATAACACTTCAAACTGTGGTCTTGAAAAATACTGACAGTAGTCTTTTTATTGACATCTCAAGAATCACAACGGATTGTGGAGTAAATGAGAAAAGACTATTTTCTGTACATTTTCCCTTGTTGCTTTAATTATTTTCAGACAGGTTATATTACTGCACATTGTCCTAAATTAATCAAACTGTGGAAGTCTTTTGGATGTACTGGGGATCAAACCAAGGGGCACCGGACCACTGAGCTACATCCCAAGTCCTTTTTTATATAATTTTGAGGCAGAGTGTCATCTCATTGCCCAGGCTGACCGCAAACTGGGTATTGTCCTTTCTCAGCCTATTTTAGTTGCTAGGATTAAAAGTGTGCACCACATACCCAGCACAGAAGTCTCTTCAAAGTCTCTTAATTGAAGGTCTTGGTCAAAGTATGTTTTTTGTAAGTGTGAGAGCAGTGATGCATGCTTGTAATCCCCATGACTCAGGAGGTTGAGGTAGAAGGATCGTAAGTTCGAGGTTAGCTTCAACAACTTAGTGAGACCCTATCTCAAAATAAAAATTAAAACAACTGAGGATATAGCTCATTGATAAAGTGCCTCTGGGTTTAGTCTCTAGTATTAAAAAAATAAAAGAAAAAAAGAGTATGTTTCTTGAGTTTTCTAGTCTAAACTGTTTTAAAATGTTGACAAGCAATTTCGGGAATCAGCCTTAATACTAATTTGGCCAACTCAGTTTACCAGAGTACCACAAGAGAAAGAAGGTACTCTTGTGATTATGTGTTTTTAGTTATGGCAGTGCATTCATGATCACTTTGTTTCTTGCTCTGAATCTTAGTTGACAAGATGTTCACAAATTTTTTCCCAAGGGAAAAATAATTTATTTTTAATAAAGCAAAATCAGTAAGATTCTTAGAAATTTGTGAGAATCTGGGCTAATGACATATCCAGGGTTAGTTGATAATGTAAACTAAATTACATAGGAAGTTGTAAGATAGTGTGGTTGCATGTGATTTTGTCTTTTTTGCATGCACCTTTTACTTTCAATATAGTCACCTATCAGTTACAAATTTATCTTGGTTAATCATTAAGAATTAATAAAATGGGTTAAAATACAAATGATTTCTGAACTGTATTTTAGTTGTAAGAGATATATGTATATAACTGAATTTTAAAAATCAATTAAACTATAGTCATAAGCTTAATAGGTCTTACATTAAAATTTAGTCTCTTTGTCAAATTAATGATTAAATGTTTTATGAGCTAATTTTAAGATATATACTTTCATAATTCTATAAAAAGAAACCGAGTTAGACTAAAATTTATTCATTATTCACATGAACACATGAAATGGTACATTAATCATCCATGTCCCTCCATTGTACCAAAAAATTATTATCTGAGAACTTGCCACCTCTCATCATATTATAACGATAGTGTGTAATGATAGTAGTTAATGTTTAGTGAATGTTTATTTATTTCAAGCCAAGATCTTACTATGATATTTAATTTTCACAGTAACTATCTGTGGCAAATAGTGTAACCTCATCTTTACATATGATATATCTGAAGCATTGAAAGTTTAAGTAATTTGTTTTGATGCATATATGAGTTATAAGTAGTAGATGGTTAAAGCCCCGGCAGCCTAATCCCAGAACCCTTCTCTTCACCACTGTATAACAGGATGGTCATGAAATTGAAAAATGAAGATATAAAGTTATTTTATTGTATATTTCAGTAATACTATATATATAGATAATTTATTTATTATATATTTGCCTATGTTTCCAGATTTGATGATTACATATATATTAAGCATAACATTTAACATTACTCTGTGTTAAGCCTTTTGTTAATTAATAAACCAAGGAACACGGAAGAATAGCTATTTAAACATTACAGGTTGTGTATTCTACATTACTCATATCCAACAGCTTCATGACAGCAGACTTTTTTTTATAGTAAATGAGTAGGCTGTTGTTTGTCTTTTGGTTTGAATTTGTAGAAGGTTTAATACAAGTCTCTATTCCCTTTCTCTCTGAATAAATCTATAATTTTCTGATCATGAGCAGTGATCAAGCAACAGGATAAATTTTGAATAAATTGCCCTGCTGATTGAACAGATAATCTGGCTTTGCAAAAATTACTTTGAAGACTCAACCTTAGTGAGGATGAATGATTGTTAGGAACTGAGAATCTGGGACAACTGTTGATCATGACTTTTCACAGTATTATTTTTGTTCTTGAAAAGGTTTAAGGTACAAGAAAAATGATAAAACTTTTAAATGAATTTTTAAATCATGCTACTGTTTTTTTTTTAAGAATACCATGTAAAGGCAACTAAATTTTGAAGTTCAAAATCATTACTTAGTATATTTAGTTAACATAAAGAGAATATTGAAATATTAAGCTAAATAGCATACAAAGGGCTACATGGAATATTACGATAAACTATTACACTCTTTATTGGAAAGAAACAAGTTATTTATCCCATCTCGTCTTTTTCTCCCTAGACTGTGAAAGCACTAAACCACTTAAAAGAAAACTTGAAAATTATTCACAGAGGTGGGTATGGATTGCTTTTTATAGAATGGAAATCAACTTTTTCCCCTTAATTGGTTAAACAAAAATTAGTTTAAAAAAATCACTGTGTAAGCTTTCCCAAAATATTTCTATTTTTAGCAAAAAACACATATTCTAAAACTTAATTTTTTAGTGTGTATGTGTCTGTGTGTTTTCCTCCTTCGGGGTTCTATAAATTTCAGTCTTTTAGTATGTTGGGCTAAAAAATTAAATTTTGCTGCAAGTTGTTACTCTAAGTTAGAAATAATTATTCACTTGCATGACAGATACTGAATGTTTCAATGCATACTAAAAAGGCATCAAGATGGTCCTATGGACAATCAGAGAAGAATTAGGGGATAGTACCCGCAAGCATTTTTTGTTGTTGTTGATAATGGAGATTGAACTCGGGGTCTCCTGCGTGCTAATGTTAGGCAAGTAGTCTACCAACTGAGCCACACCCCCATGCCCTACTCTCAAATATTTTAAAACCATGCTACTAATCCCTATAAGTATTTCTTCTTAGTTTTCAATGATAGTTCTTAAGAGGGACCTTTTAATTAGTGGTATAAATTGAAATTCCTTTAAGGCAGGATATATTTGTCAAAATGTTGATCTTGGTCTTATTAGGTAGATTTCAAAGTTAAATATTTGATGGATTTGAACACCATACTTAGAAAAACAGTAACACCATGATACTCCTGAATTTAGTTCAGCAAATGTATTAATGTTTGCTAGACTCAGCAAAAAGTATACAGGGCCTCTACCCTCAGTAGATTTGTAATGGACAAACAATACGTGACAATATGTGATTCATCCTGACAATTATTAGAATGAAAAGTAAAAGTCAAATTCATAAGGTAAAAAGCCTTGAATTCTAGGAAATAGTTGCTAGTGGTTAAAGAAGTTAGTAATTGGGGGAATTAATTCGAGGGCTTTTGATTTGGGGTTGAGATCAATGGTATTAGTTAACCTTGAATATCAGAATATTTCATTAAATTTTGCTTGGCTTAATGCTTGTTAAAAATATTATTAAATAGCCTTATTTTCTTTTGCCGTAAAATCATGTAAGTTAGGTCCCCAAACTTTGTTTGAAATATTAAGTTTGTTCTTACTATTTTGACTGTTAAATAATGAATTTGAATCAAGTAAATGAATATAAGCTTCTTGATGAAAACAAAACATTTTAGAATGCCTACATTTATTCTGAAGCATTTTTCGATAGTTTTTAAGCATCAGTGTTTAGAAAATAATTTTTCTCATTTCCAATAGAGAAAACCCATAGTTAATGTATATGTTTTATGAATATGACCATGAAAAGAGAAAAATAATCTCCATTCAGATCTTTTGGATTAAGATTTTGGTGGTGAAATGGGTTTGACAAGCATGCATATTTACACAATTCTAGTCATTAAAGTTATGTGTTAAAAACACAAATTATGATTGCAAGTTATTTTGCTTCTTATATGTCTGAATTTAAGGACTTAGCTACTTATATTGTCTTAAGGTTTTTTGATTTGCTTAAAGTACTTTAGAGCTTATTTGATTAATTTTATACCAAATGATATCTGTTTGTGTCTTGTAGATATCAAACCTTCCAATATTCTTCTGGACAGAAGTGGAAATATTAAACTCTGTGACTTTGGCATCAGTGGACAGCTTGTGGACTCCATTGCCAAGACAAGAGATGCTGGGTGTAGGCCATACATGGCAGTAAGTGTGCAGCCCAAGCCTTCTTGCCTAGTCATTGCCCAGAGAGCCTGTGTCCTTTCTTGCTCTACCTCTAGAATCTACCATTGTTCTCAGCTTCATCATTCTAGAATATTTTCCTCTTCCCCAAGCTTGAGCTCAGGTTCTAGCTTTTCTATGCAACTGCTATTGTTTTACTCACTTTGTCTTATTTGGTGTTTAGCACATACGGTCTTTTTCCAATATTTATTTTTTCATTATATGCAACTCAACTAATCAACCAGATAGTACTCAAAAATGTCTTGATGTTTTTCACACCCTTTGTGCTTTTTTAGCTGTAATAGATCATCAATACATGTTGAGTGTGTGTCCTAGGCTACTAAGAGATGCTGTTTCCAGTTAGAGACTTACGTTCCTATCAGAACACAGTATGTCTTACAGAGTCTGAATTTGTGTTGTGAATATTGTCAGTTCCTTCCTTAGGAGTGAATGAAGCACACAGTCAAATACAGTCTGAATACTTTTGGTATTTTGTAGCCTGAAGTCTCTCTAACCTCAGGGTGTACTGTCCTTCTAGAGATATCACCCTCAGTGTATTTGCACATACTTTTTCTACAACCTGAATTTTGATGTATATTTCAATTGGAATTTAGGATTAGTGTTTTAAACTTTTTCCCTAGGGGTTAGTGTCTTGCTTTAATGTGCCTATGGTACTTTGGAGATGAGCACACTACTATATATGGTGATTCATAAGGTTTTGCCATCATTTATTGAGACATTCCTGCCAGTCTGTTGTTTCCCCCATGATTTATGTTTCCAATTCATAAAAAATAGAAATGTCCAAAGAATGAAAGGCCAAATATTATATAAGTTTTCTGATGTGTTTATGAATGGATGAGCTTAGTATTACTATTTCATATTTATTTATAAAGCTTGAATAAATTTTATTTTCCATGTCATTTGCAAGTACATTTCTATAACATACATTATTTCTCTTATTTAGCTCTCAGCATGTAAATAGTATTAAAAAATGGTATTATATTTCTTTGTATATATTCAGACATTTGCCTGTTTTGAGTCTGGTTTTGTGTTTGAAAAACATTGTTATTTGAAATTTTTCAATATTGACAATGTTTTAGAATTGTTGCACATTTCAATATCAATGTTGTGTATGTATTTTATATTTTAAATATAAATATAAAAATAAATATAAAATAGACCTTGACTTAAAGTCTGGGATTTGTACATGTTGACTGCCCAGGCATATTCTTGGGACAATTCAGAAAATCGTGTATTTCTCATGATAATTAGGGGAAAATGGCACAACAGTTTCAAAGGCAAGAAATAAAAATAGGCATGGGAGCATTTGGGAAGTGGCATAAATTTACACATTTAATAATAATGAAGCCTAGAGAATTAAGTGAACATGTTATTTGCACTTTTAGGATGTCTCCCCTCTTCCCCCTCTCTTTTTGGTATCTGAGAGTGAACCCAGGGGCAATTTACCACTGAGCCACGTCTGCAGTCCTTCCCCCCCACCCTGCCAACCTTCTTTTTTAAGAGTTAAGGCCTCGCTGAGTTGCCAAGGCTGGCTTTGAACTTGTGCCTCAGACTCCTTAGTCACTGAGATGACAGGTGTGCACCACTGTGTCTGGCAGGGCTTGTTTTAATACTAAGGTTGACTAAATGTTTTTACTGTGTTAGTCTATTTTTGTTACTATAACAGAATGCCTGAAGCTGGCTACTTCTTAAGAAAAGGGATTTATAAGCCAGGCACGGTGATGCACGCCTGTAAATCCCAGCACTTTGGGGGCTGAGACAGGAGAATTGCAAGTTCAAAGCCAGTCTCATCAACGGCGAGGCGCTAAACAACTCAGTTGAGACCCTGTCTCTACATAAAACACAAAATAGGGCTGGGGATGTGGCTCAGTGGTGAGTACTCCTGAGTTCAATCCTTGGTACAAAAAAAAAAGAAATTTACTTATCTCACAGTTTTGGAGGCTATAGGTCCAAAATTGAGTGATACTATTTATTACATTTCTGGTAAAAGCCTTCTTGCTACATCACATTGTGGAGAAATGGAAGGAGAACTGGCTGTATGCAGAAATGGCTAAGTGTGCCATTTGGCCTTGCTTTGTTAACAGCTTGCTCCCCTGAGACCTAACTTGTGAGGCCAGCATTAATCCTCTCCAAGGGTGATGCCCCTAGTGACATAATTACCTCCTGGTAGGCCTTACCTCTAAATGTTCCACCATCTCTTAATACCTTGGGGACCAAACCTCCACCACGTGTACCCTTTGAGGAGAAACTACATTCAAATTTTAGCACCTTGTAACATTGGCTAAGAATTATATTTGATTCATTTGATTCATGCAGGGTTTTTTTGACAGAACATATCAGAAATGTGTCTTTTTGTTTTAAGATTTATAGTTTGTCTTTAGTCTGTAGAAACTGGAATTTCACATTAGATCACTTAACATAAAAAGTGCACAAAATGTAGAGTATACACGTTTTTTCATAAGCTAAGTGTTAACATTTTGCCACAGTTCTTTCTCCCATAAAGATATATGTATGTTTGTATTTGTGTGTGTCCAACATACCAAACCATTGAATAAAAGTTAATTGCAGTATCGTTCTAAAAACTTCAGTGCACATTTCCCAAGACAAAGAGCATTCTTTGCCTGACTGTACCTAAAAAAGTTGAGAATTTCATAATATTATCTAATGCATAATTCATACTCAAATTTCCCTAATGTCCCTGCCCCCCAATCATGAAAAAGGTCATGTTAAGGTTATGCATTGATTTCAGTCATTATAGTCTTTATTTTAATTTAAACTGGTCTGGATCATTCATTATTTTCTGATGACATTGACTATTTTTGGAAATATTTGTAGAATAGCTCACAGTCTGGATTTGTCTGATTGTTCTCATGATCAGATGCAGACTATACATATTTTTAGTATGGCTGTTTTAGATGATATTTACTTTATGTCGCATCACGTAACAAAGTACATAATATACATATTTGTAATGCTTACAGACATGCCTTTTTTTCTTTAGCAGTTGAAACAGCTGCAACATGGAAACTTCTTCCCTTGTTTTTTTCCTTGTTCCCCTTTTAAGTGAATGATAACCTTTCATTTTCAAAGGATTCTCTTAACCCTCTGCTACTCTCAAACACAGAGACTTCTAAATATCACTTCAGTATCTCTGTCTTTTAGAACTTTTCCTCTTGTAGAAGTCCTTCCATATTTGTTTGTATGTAGTCTTAGATCATTGGTAAAAGACATAAAAACTCATTTCATAGCAGTATATTCTAAAATATGTCC
Source organism: Xerus rutilus (assembly GCA_028644305.1). Classification (NCBI taxonomy): domain Eukaryota; kingdom Metazoa; phylum Chordata; class Mammalia; order Rodentia; family Sciuridae; genus Xerus; species Xerus rutilus. Next base: position 50,697,487 of record CM053402.1, read on the forward strand.
ATTTTTTATTGTGGATATTTCTCAAACCCTGGTATTATAATCTCTTGAAATCTAATATTTTCTTCCTTCTGTTATCTTTGTGTTAACTCTTCTATTTTCTAGTTCTTAAGGTATTATTATTTGTGATCTTTGTTGTTTTTAATGTAGGTGTTTATAGTTATAAATTTTCCTCTGTACACTGCTTTTTCTGAATCCTTTAAGTTTGTATTCTGTGTTTTGTTTTCATTCATCTCAAAGTATTTTCTAATTTTATATATATTTTTTTTTATTCCTTGGTTAAGTATGCTGTTTACATTTGTGAAATTTCTTTTTTCTGTTTTTATTAATTTCTAGTTTCATTCCATTGTGTTCAGAAAAGATAACTCTGATTTCAGGTCTTTTAAAATTTATTGACACATTTTGTGAAATAACTTGTGGTCTGTTCGGGAGATTATTTCATGTGTACTTGAGAAGACAATGAGTGTTCTACTAATGTTGGGTGGACTTTTCTGTTTTATTTGTTTCAGTTGGTTTATAGTGTGTCCTGTCTGTGTTTAAGACTAACAGGTCTTATACTATTTGTAGTGTTGTTTAAGTCCTCTATACCCTTAATGACTTCTTGTCTAAATGTTCTATCTATAATTTAAAGGGGAATATTTAAGTTTGTAATTATTAATGTAAAACTTGTATTTCCCCCTTTAATTTTGTCAGTGCTTTCTGTATTTTGTGGTTATGTTGGTGTGTATAGGTTTATATTTGTTATATCTTTAAGAATTGACCATTTTATTGGTATGCAATGACGTTTTATCTCTTATCTTGATTTTTTGAGTTAGAAACTGTTTTGTGTAATATTCATATAACTCTCCTACCTTACTTTTGGTTACTATTAAATTGAGTATCTTTTTCCATTCTCTTACTTTAACCTATTGGTGCCTTTGGATCTAAAGTGAGTCTCTTACAGATAACAGGCAGAAAAGTCATGATTTTGTCCATTTTGCTAATCTCTACTTAACTGGAGAATTTAATTAATTAGCTTCATTACTGATTCTCTTTTTTTGTTCTTTATTTTCTGTATGTTTTATGCCTTTTTAAAAATAATTTTTCTCTATTTCTGCCCTTTTTTCTGTTGTTTGAATTTTTGTTACACCTTTTTGATTCCTTTCTTATTTTTAAGTTTTTAGATATTTTATTCATGATTATCATGTTCATTACAATTAGCACCTTAAATTTATAATAATTTAGTTTGAATTAATGTCACCTTAGTTTCAGAAGTATACAGACTGTTCATATGTAATCTCCTATGTTATCATCACTAATCATATGTGCATCCATTGTGTGTGTCTGATAAAGATCCATAATTATTTGTGTATTCATCTTTGAAATATTTAAGAAGCAAAAAAAGAATTTGCAAACCAGGAATATAATTATAATGGCCTTTATATTTATCTATGTACTTACTTTGCCAGCTTTTTTTTTTACTTTTTCACATGGCTCTGAGGTACAATCTGGTGTCCTTTCAGGCTGTCTTGTTTTTATTTCTCTAAGAAATTTTAATTTCTTCTTCAGTTTTGGAGAACAGTTTTACTGGATAGGGAATCAAGTGCATTGAGAATGATTGTGTATGGGGAGGAGAGGAGGAGGACTCAGGGATCAAATGAGAAATGTATATGAAATAAAACACTGTAGAGTCTACAGACCCACAAGGGCAGGTGCCATGAACTGAGGAGTAGGCTTGATTCTCTGCATCTGTCTGGGTGAAGGGAAAAAAAAATTAAAGTCAAAGTTGAAGCATTTCTATAGCAGGACTGTTCCGTCCTTCTTCCTAGATTGCCCAAACCTTCTGGGTTTCTGTCCCTCCAAAGGCCTGGTTTTGCCCATTTCCTTCAATTCTGTAAGCTACTCCATTTTGTCAGTAAATGTCTGCTTTTCTTTTTTTCCCACAGAAGGTAGCAGAATCAACCTCTCTTGCTTGTCATTGAAGTCCTCAGTGAATGTGTCCCTGGGAAAATATCAAGAGTCTTCTCAGTGGACAGACTTCTGGGTCTGTGTTTAAGTTGCTTTGTGTCCAAAGGCCATATTGGTAGAGATAAGAACACTTTTAAAGCTCTTGTTTCTGGCTTGAGTGTTGATGCCCCAACACTTTCCACAGTGCCTGGAATACAATAAGGAGTCATTAAATATCTTTTGAACTAATGACAGCTCTTACCACTTTTAGATTACTTTTTCTTGATTTAGTATTTGGTTGCTATAGACCTATGATTTTACACTCCAACCTCCAAATTATGACAACAATCAGGAGTTTTTTTGGTACCAGTAATTGAACCCAGGGTCCCTTAACCACTGAGCCACATCCCCAGTCCTTTTTGTTTTTTATTTTTTGACGGGGCCTCACTGAGTTGCTCAGGGCCTCACTAAATTGAGGCTGGCTTTGAACTTATGATCCTCCTGCCTCAGCCTCCTGAGCTGCTGAGATTACAGGTGTGCACCACTGTGCCTCGTTTGACAGTCATTTTTTTTTATTTATCTATGTTTCTCTGAAAGTACAATCCCTTGCAGGGTACCTACTCTGACATTTTCATTGACGTCACCCTAACATTTTTAATGAAGACAAGTCATTTCACTATTATCCTTTTAAAAGAATTTTAAAATAATATACAAAGTGGCCTTTTCAAAATTTTATTTCTAAATAAGATATATATTTTGTGAAAAAACATCTTTGGCCAAATAAGTTTAGGAATCATTGTAGGCATTTAAAAGTACTGAGAAAAATCACAATTTAAATATTTTTAAAATCCCAAATATTTGTCAGTGGAACCTCTTTTGTTTTGTAGCATACCTGTAAGTAGCTAAAATAATTTTTATTCTGTGGAAAATGATTCATTTAACATATTATGTGATGTGAGTCTCTAAACTAGGATTTTCAACTGAAAAAAAAATTCTGTAGTAGAGTCACATAATACATTGCCATAATTGTTTTTATAGCTTTTGGTCATCAATTAAATACCAGTTTTTTATTGGCTTAAAAATTAAAGGCTTCAAACCACAACAAGGTACCACCTCACATCTGATAGGATGACTGGAATCAACAAGTCAGAAAATAACCAGTGTTGGGGAGGGTGTGGAAAAATTAGAACTTTCATATACTTCTGGTAAGAATGTAAAATGGTATAGCCACTTTGAAAAATTCTGGCAGTTCCTCAGACATTTAAAATAAAGGTGTTACAGGACCCAGAAGTTATAGTCCCAGGAGACCTGAAAACATATATCCATACAAAACTTATACATGAATGTTGATAGCAACATTTATGCTAGCTAAAAGGTAGAAATAACCCAAATGTATATCAGTGCATGAATTGGTAAGCAAATTTAGTCATAAAAAGAAAAGAAGTATAGCTGTATCCTCCAGCCTGGTTAAACTTTGAAACATTATACTAAATAGAAGAAGCCAAATACAGAAAACCAAGCATTACATGATTTCATTAATATGAAAGTCCAGGGAAATTTATTAATGACAAAAAGATTGATGGTTACTTAGAGTAGTGGTGTAAGAAGGATGGGGTATAGTAGAGTGGTGGTTGCCAAAGGGTCCAAAGTTTGTTTTTTTTTCCAAAGTGGTAAAAATATTCTAAAGTTGACAGTGGTCATGATTGCACATTATCTGTAAATGCACTGAAAGTCATTGAATTGTACATTTTAAATGGGTGAATTACAGGTATGTAGATTATATCTTAATAAATCTTAAAAAAATAAATATGAACACCAGCACTGATTTTGGGAGTCAGTCCTGAAACCCCTGGATGTGTGTATTGTAGAGAATTTTGATCTAGAAAACTCAAGACCAGCAAACAATTACCTAACACTCGTATTGTCTTTGGAAATGTGGATTTGCAGTGGAGTTAACCAATACTATTTCTTTTTTTTTTTTTTTGGTACTGGGGATTGAACTTAGGGGTACTCGACCACTGAGCCACATCCCCAGCCCTATTTTGTGTTTTATGTAGAGACAGGGTCTCACTGAGTTGCTTAGCGCCTCGCCGTTGCTGAGGCTGGCTTTGAACTCGCGATTCTCCTGTCTCAGCCTCCCAAAGTGCTGGGATTACAAGCGTGAGCCACCACGCCCGGCTCCAATACTATTTCTTTAGTAGTTAAATTGTTTTTGAATATGAGATGACTGCCTCTTATCTGGGTATAAGTTGGTGTTCAATTTCTTCTAAGAAGGGCCTTTTACTTCCATTTTGAATTTCCTAAGGATTCCCAAGACTTTTGCCTGTTAAAGCATATTGGAATATTCAGGAAGAGATTCCAGGTCTGATTTTTTTTCCCCTCCAAAGGATGTATATATATTTATATTCCCAAATAAAACACAGGTGCTACTGTTTTTATCTGTTACCTTTAAATAATTTATCTCCAGTATCTTGATATTTTCATTTCTCACTGATTTTGAAATCCCATTGTTTTATTATTTCCTACTTTTGAAAATGTTAAATATTTTTGAAGAATTCTACACTGATAGTTTTATAGATGTGTTTCTTATTGGAAGATTGTATCTCTGTTAAAAATATTAAAACTAAGAATATAGACAGACTTCATTTGCTTTGTTTTATTGTACTTTGTAGATATTGTGTATTGTACAAATTCAAGGTTTCTGCCATCCATGTGTTGAGCAAGACTTTTGGTGCCATTTTTTTCAGTAGTATGTGTTCACTTTGTCTCTATGTCACATTTTGGTAATTTTTAAAATATTTCAAATTTTTTCATTGTTATGACATATATCATGGTGGTCTGTGACCAGTGATCTTCCATGTATTCCGACTGCTCCATTGACCAGTCTTGCCTCTACCCCCTATTCAGGCCTATTTCTTAAGACACACCAATATACCAGTATTGGAATTAGGCCAATTAATTATCCTACAGTGGCCTCTAAGTATTCAAGTGAAAGGAGTTGTCTCTGGTCTGTCCCTTTAAATCAAAAAGTGAGAAATTATTAAACGTAGGAAGTCATTTATTTTAAACTTAGTGGGAAAACCCAGATGCCAAAAGGTAGGCCTCTTGCACCTGTTAGTCAAGTTGTAAATACAAAGGAAAAGTTCTTCAAGTAAATTAAAAGTACCATTCTAGTGAACACACAAAAGAACAAAATAGTGAAACAGTCTTTGCTGATGTGGACAAAGTGGTTTGGATATAAGTTAAACCAGCCACACTGTTCCAAAGTTTATCCAGAGCAAGGCCCTAAGTCTCTTCAATTCTGTGAAGGTTTAGAGAGGTGCAAAGAAAAGTTTGAAGCCGGCAATGGTTGGTTCATGAGGTTTAAGAAGTCATATAAGTAACATAAAAGTACAGTTACTAATGTAGAAGCTGTACAAGTTATCCAGAAGATCTAGCTAAGATATTTGATGAAGGTGGCCACACTAAACAATAGATTTTCATTGTAGACAAAATGACCTTCTATTAGAAGAAGATGCATCTAGGAATTGGAGTCAATGTCTGGCTTTATGGGACAGGCTGACCCTCCTGTTAGAGGCTAATGAAGGTGGTGACTTGAAGTGGAAGCCAATCGTTATTTACCATTCTGAAAATCATGGGGCCTTTAAGATTTATCTAAATCTCCTCTGCCTGTGTTTTGCAAATGAAATAGCAAAGCTTGGATGACAGCGTATCTAGTTACAACATCGTTTGCTAAATACTTTATACCCACTATTAAGACCTACTGCTCAGAAAAAAATGATTCCTTTCAATATTATTGATTATTGACAATGTACCTGGTTATCCAAGAGCTCTGATGGCATTATATATCAAGATTAAAGTTATTTTCATCCTTCTGAAAACATCCATTCTGCAGTCCATGAAACAAGTAATTTTGACTTTCATTTATTACTATTTAAGAACAATTTTATAAGGCTATTGCTTCCAAGGATAGTGATCCCTCTAATAGATTTGGACAAAATATCAATTGTAAACCTTCTGGAAAGAATTCACCATTGTAAATGCCATTAGAAATAGTTGAGACTCATGGAAGGAGGTCAAAATGTTGACAATAGGAGTTTGGAAGAAGTTGATGGCAAACCTTGTGCATAACTTTGAGGGGTTCAAGACTTCAGTGGAGGAATGAACTGTAGAACTTGTGGGAAGATGAGAATTGGAAGTGCACCATGAAGGTGTGACTGAATTATTGTAATCACGTGATGAAACTTTAACAGAGGAAGAGTTGCTTCTTAAGGATGAACAAAAGAAAGTGGTTGCATTGGTGAAGATGCTTCAACATTGTTGAGTTCACAACAGAATTTAGAACATTACCTAAATTTAACTGGTTAAAGGAGTGGCGGGCTTTGAGAGGATTGACTTCAATTTTGAAAGTTCTCCTGGAGGAAAATATTATTATTAAATAGTATCACATGCTACAGAGACATCTTTTGTAAAAGGAAGATGATACAGCAAACACCATTTTTGTCTGTCTTTAAGAAATTGCCACAGATAATTCAGACTTCACCACTAGCCATCCTGATAATTCAGCAACCATTAACATAGAGAGGCAAGATCTTTCCACCAGCCTTTCACTCATGGAAGGCTCAGATCATGATTAGCATTTTTTAGTCATTGCATAGACTATAGTATAATGTATATGTAACTTTTGTATGCTTTGTATTTGTGACTTGCTTTATTGTAATATCTTGTATGTACAGAGTTCACATATTCTGGCATCTTTGAAAAAAGTATCAGAAGAGTTGGTTTTCCAAATAATTGGCAATCTGTGTCAGAAATTTACAGTTAGAGCTTTGTGAAATTGATAAGCCAGAGTGGAATCTCCTTTGCAGTAATTACTGCACCTAATGTAGTAGTGTTTTTGTTTATATATTTTAAAATTAGTTAATAAAATTTGTGTTTTCTTTTTTTTACATTTGGCCACTTATGTATTATTTTTACCTGTTTTTCTATTAAGAATCTTCCATATTAATATAAAAAAATTTTAACCCTTTGTAAATATGTGTGTTCTCAGAGTTTGTCATCTGCTTTTAAATTTTACATTTTTGGTTGAATTATAAAAATAAAGAATTCTAATGGGAGCCTATTGAGGTGTTTGTTTTGTTTTGTTTTGTTTGTGCTAGGGCTTTAACCTAGGGGTGCCTCACCACTGAGCTATATCCCTGTCTCTTATTTTTTAATTTTGAGAGAGGTCTTGCTGAGTTGCTTAGAATCTCACTCAGTTGCTGAGGTTGCCTCAAACTTTCAGTCCTCCTGAGTCTCTGGGATTACAGGTTTGTGCCCCTGCACCAGGCTGTTTTTCATTTTTTTAACAAGTTTCTTACTGTTGTCATGTCTTGAAAAATCTTCTTCATCAAGATTGGAAGTAGCTGTACATTTCATTTTAGTGCCTAAGTTTAACTTTTATTTTTTAAATGGGCTATCAGGGATTAAACCAAAGGGTACTGTGTTACTGAGGTACATTCCCTGCCTATGTATGTATGTATGTATGTATGTATGTATGTATGTATTTGCAGAATCTTGCTAAGTTACTTGGGCTAGCCTTGAATTTTCCATCCTCCTGCCTTGCCTCAGCCTCCTTATTTAGGATTACAGGCATAAGCCACACTGCACCTAGCTCTAAGATTAAGTCTTCTTTTACTTTGTCTCAGTACTGAGAATTGAACCCAGTGTCTCAGACATGCTGAACCAACTCTCTATCACTGAGCTATAAATCCAGCCCAGGCTTTTGTTTTTTATATCTCATTTTAAAATTATGCTGCCATCAATTAGTGATTATCAAAGGAAAAGAGTACACATTTTCTCCCTACAGTTAGCCAGTTTAAATATTTTTAAAAATTATCTTTTTAAAAAAGAATTCCATTATTTAGAATTAATACTCATACTATGCTCTTGGATTTAGAATTGTTTTTTGACTTTGTTTTTAATTTTCTATATTTTTCAAATGAACATTAGTGTATTTATAAAATCAGCTGAAATTTTATTGGTATTTTATTAAACTTTGTAAATTAACTTGATCATTGCTGTTTTATAACATTGAGTCCTTCCACTGAAAAATATATTTTTCTGCATTCATTTAAGTTTCCTTAATGTTTATTGTTAATTTTCCTTTCTTCTAGGCTGTACATATTTGTTTTTTATCCATTACATATATTGTCAACTGCAAGTGCCTGTTACACCTACCGCCTCTGCTTTTTCTCCTTTTATTTTCCTAGGTACATTCTAATGAATTCTTTTGTATCCATCACCTCACTTTAACTACAATCATCAGAATAAACATTACTTCCATGTTGCCAAAGCCAGTGGTTAGTTCTGACCCATGTCTTCCTTAATCTACTTGGAATGTTTGAAGTACTATATTCTTGAAACATTTTTGTCAGTTGGTTTCTAGGACCTTCTTTCTTGGCTTCATCACTGGCTGGGACCTCTTCCCTGGTTCTCTGGATCTTCTTTTCCTGAGCTGTAGAGGTTGGTGTGCCCCAGGGATGAATATATAATCCTTTTTCTTTTCTCTACTACCCACATTTCTCTAATGAGTTCTTCTGATACTAAGGGTTTAAAGTACTCTTTATCTCTTTTGTTCACTGAAGTATCACACCTGCCTCTTAGTAGATGCTCTGGAAAATGATACATACTGATGGTTCTTTTTCTTTTTTACCTGCTCCTCAACTGTAAATCTCCAAATCATATATCTAATGTCTAATTCTTTATTATAATGTCTTGTATTAGAATCCTCTCTTAGATCTTTTCAGAAATGGCAAATATAGCATGTCTAATATAGAACTCTTGATTTCCTAACACCTGTTTTACTCCCACAGAATCTACCATATTCTTTCTGTTTTTTAGTTCTATATTTCAGTAAATAGCAACTCCCTCTTGCCAGTGGCTCAAGACAAAAACTTTGGAATTATTCTTTCTTCCTTTCTATTTCCTGTACTCTGCAATGAATCCATTAGCAAATATTGTCCGTTTTACTTTGAAGGTGAATGTAGAACCTGTTCTCTTTTTAAAACTACCAGTACTCATTGGTCCAGCTACTGGCATTTCTCATCTGCCTGTCACTATGGTTTTCAGGCTGTTTTCTGTCTCTCCTTGTACCCTTGTTCTCTATAGTCTACTCTCAGCACAGCAGCCAGAACAGGCCTTTTAAAGCATCAAGTCAAAAAAGCCAGGTGCAGTGATGCACACATGTAGTTCTAGGTATTTGGAGGCTGAGGGAGGAGGATCTCTAGAGTCCAGGAGTTTGGGATCAGTCTGGGCAATAGAGTGAGACCCTGTCTTTTAAAAAAGGCGAACAAACCAAAAAATCAAGTCAAATAATGTTAGTCTTCTACTTATAACTTATTGGATGCCTTATGTGAACCTATAAGGTTCTATGCAATGTGGCTCAAGGCCATCTTTCTGAGTGTTCTAATTGTACCTTTTCTCCTCTGCTCACCTCCAGCCACCACACTTACCTCCTTTTCCACAAATAAATGGAGGACATTCCCACCTTAGGGTCTTTCCCTTTTTCCTTGTACTCCCTCTGTGAATATTCTCAATGTGCTACCCTTTCACTTTTATTATTTCTCTGATTAAGCATTACATCCTTAGAAAATCCTTCCTGGACTACTACATCCAATGGTAGAGCTCCATCTCACTATCTTCTTGATCCTATTTTGCTGTTTTGCCTGTATCACCACCTCTTGGTTTTGTCTTATGTAGATTATGTGCTCTTTGAGATCTAAGTCTTTGTTTTGTTCTGTGCTGGATATGTGGGTGCTAAGACAGCTTTGTGTGATTTTGAATGGAATTTTTTTTTCTGACTAATAATTTCTACTATAAAGTAAAATCATTTGATATGTTTATTTTATGATCAGACAACTTACTGATATAGTTTTTTTTAAAAATTAGATCTTTATGGTTATACACAGTAGTTGGGTTCATCCTGACAGACAGACAGGTATGGAAATTGATTTCAGTTCATGATCACCCTTTTTCCACTCCTGTCCTCCCCTGCCTTCTCTTACTATACAAGATTTCCTTTTGCTTGTCTATTAATTTGTATTTGATAGGTTCTTCATGTAAACTGTTATATTCTTTTTTGAAAATAAGTATCAGATGATACTCAAGGTACCATGCTGCAAATAATTTTTGCTCTGGTCATTCTGATATTTATTTATCTTTCTCATATATTTTAAACTTTTCTCAAGTATACTTTTGTTGCTTTACCTAGAACTTTTAGATCACTGTTGAATGATAAGATTCTTGTGATACTGGTGGTAAGGCTCCTTTTTCTGACTTTAAAGCAAATGCTTGCCTAATCTTGAAGAATTTTTTGTGTTTCTGGTTTACTAAGTGTACATATGTGTGTGAAATGCTTTTCTCTGTATATTTCTTAATATGATGAATCATAATTTCATAAATTTCCTGTGGTTGAAACACTCTGGCATTCCAGAAATAATTCCTACTTAGCTTATGCTTTATCTGCTTAATATTTTTACATTCGATATGTTACTGAAGATTTATGCATAAAATGTTTAAGGGACATTGGTTTGTCTACTTTGTAAAGGTTTTTTATAGGTTATGCTAATGTTGAAAACTAAATTGAGAAAGTTACTGTTTTTATTCTAATCATACAGTAATAAATTATTGATTATGTTTAAGCAAAAGCATGTCTTTGGTTGTATTGAGCTCAAAAAACTTTCTAAGCTTCCGGATAGATAGTTGAATTAGCACTGTTGCTCCTTGAGATTAAAATTCATTTTGGTCAGGAGTTTGGGGAGGGATAGATGATTTCTTAAAAACTATGAAGTTTTGGTTTTTTTCCTGGCATCAACGTGTGTATGTGTGTGCATGTAACATGTACACATTTTAACTTTCTTAGTTGTTTTAAGCATAAATGTAAAAGCTATATATTGGAATATCTATATATAGTATCCATCTGTGTGGTAGAAACTTATTTTTAATTTATTTATTTTTTGTGGTACAAGGAATTGAACCCTGTGGTGCTTTATTTACCACTGAGTTACATCCCTAGTCTTTTTTTTTTTCTTTAATTTTGAGGCAGGGGTTGCTGGGTTGCTGAGGTTGACCTCAAACTTGTGGTCTTCCTGCATGAGCCTTTCAAGTAGCTAGGATCATAGGTGTAGACCACCATGCCCAGCTGTGTGGTAGTTTAAAAATGTGTCCACAATTTCCTTGATACACTTCCCTTCAAAAAGTAGAGACTAAGTACATGAGTATGGACTGAATTTAGTGACTTGGTTCTGATGAATAACTTGTAGCAGAAAATATGTTGTGAAGTAGCTTTATGAAAAGCCTCATGTAGTGAGGAATGTAGGATTCCTGCTAGTGGCCTCATGAACAGGCTTGGTGACAAATCCTCCAATCCCAGTAAAGCCTACCACTTTAGCTCACATCTTGATTGTAGTTTTATAAGAGACCCTGAGTCAGAGGCACCCAACTAAAATGCTTCTTTGAATCCCTACTCAAAGAAACAATGAGATAATGAGTGTTTATTGTTTTAAGCTACTGAAGTGTTGGCCTAATTTGTTGTACAGCATACTAATTAATACAGAATGTTTCATTGATTTTTGTTAATGTTTTTGGCTTATTACTTGCTTCCAAAACATTGTAGCCTATACAGTTCTGCCTTTTGATACATACTAGGATTATTTGTGGCTTGGCCAATAATCAATTAAAAAACAAGATGTCAGAAAAGGTCTCTTATTAGTACATTATTAAACCTTCTTTTGTCTCTAATCCAAAAGAATTGAAGAGGGCGTGTTCAAAATTTGCTAACATTTTGATTTATTTCTTGGCTTTTGTTTAATATATTTCAATGTAAACTTATGTATTTATTTAAAATTCTGTATATAAATTATAAATTGGTTTCATCTTTTTTGTTGTTTTTATTAATGTTACATACTCTATTCTCTAAGGTAGTATTTTCCTGGTTTTTTTTTGGTTTGTTTGTTTTTTAACTTTTTCAGGCTTGTATTTCTGATTTCTAAATACAGCCTCTATAATTAATTTTATCAACCTTAGATCTACAATTTTCAAAATGTTAAAATTATTGCATATATAAATAAATAAATGCAAAAAATTTATTTAGTTCATTAATGAGAAAATTGGACTGTCACAATGTTATAAAACTAACTCAAAGAACATTTGATTAATTCCATATTTATGGTTACTAAAGAAAGAGGATTGGAATGAGAAGTCTGGAAAAATATCTAGGTATTAGATAAAATTACTAATTATTTCTTTGTCAGTGAAACGGTAAGTTTTGGGATTATTAGAAACTACTTGCATCCCTACTGAACAAAAAATCTTAAGTGTGTGGACCCTGGTGAATAGTAAATAACCAAGTGAGATAAAGGTACTCTTAAATAATCCTAGGGTAGGCTTGATAGATAATGTTCCACTATAACATTTAAAGGAAATAGAATCTTTTTTTGCCTTATTTCTAGCAATTGGATAAATTTTCCCAACACACACGCTAGAAATTTTAGCTCTTAGTGACATTAAACATAAAAACAGTTTCAGAGTTACATTACCACTGTAACTACAAATAATAGGTCCCTGTTTTTAAGTGTGTATTTTGAGTGTTGGCAAATATAGCTGCTTATGTAATCATAGTCAGTCAAGATACAGAACAAACCTATCACCTGGAAAAGATCCCTTGTATTTGTTCCCAGGTATTCTGTCTTGCTATGGATCTCTACCCTTGCCTAAAACAACCATTGATCCCATTTTCTGTCACTATCAGTTTTGGTTTTCCCCAGATATAAATGTAATCTTACAATATAAACTTATTTGTGTCTACCTTCTTTCTCTCATCATGTTTTGAAGATATACCCATGTGGTTGTATGCATTAGTAGTTCATTCTTTTGTATCACTAAGAAGTTTTACATTGTATTGATAGACCACAATTTATGTCTATTTACCTGTGGATACTTAGTGAGTTTTTTAGTATCTGATGTGTTTCTGTATTCATTTTGGTCTTGCTTCCTCAGCAGTGTTTTATAATTTTCAATGTAGACCTCTTGAGCACCTTTTACATTTATTCCTAAGGAATTCATGATGTGTGAATGGAATTTATTTTTTTCTCATTATTTTGTTGTTATTACATACAGGTAGGACTATTTCTTGAGGCTTCTTTCATCCATGGGTTATTTAGAAGTGTGTTATTTAATCTCCAACTATTTGAGGATTTTCTGGTTATTATTCTGCCATTAATTTTTAATTTATTGTCATCTGAGAACATACTTTGCATGATATCTATTCTTTTACAGTAAGGAGTGTTTTATGCCCCAGATCATTGTCTATACTAATGAATGTTCCATGGGAGTTTAGGAAAACTCATTTATACTACTGTTGTTGGATGGAGTATTTTTTCTCTTGATTGAATATCTGGGAGTTCTATATACTGTGTATGTAATAATGCAAATAAATGTATTTGCAACTAAAAAAGTAAATAGCTTTCAGTAAATATTTATGCAGCATAGTATTCGTGTTCAAATTAAAATATATAGGTCTCCAAATTAGTTGTTGCTGAGAGGCAGAATGTAATACAGTCAACTGTTATGCTTTTCTGGGCATTTCTTTTAGCAACAGTTACTGTTAACTTTAGCAAAGGATCCATTGTCGATTCTGTGCCACTGATACTCTTACTTTTTCTTCATGCCTGACATTACTATGGAAATGATGGCATCTATTTTCAAGGAAATGTGAAGATGCTTCCTTTACAAAAACTACTAAAAGTGATTTTTTCTTTCAAATGACAAGATAATATATTACTCTACTGCAGTGCTTTAATTTAGCTAAAAATGAGTAATAGAGATCTTTAAAGATAATATATAGTTGATAAATTTAGATTTATTGTGAAGAAAGGGTGAAATAATAAATTTAGCTAATGTTTTGCTTTTGTGTCTCAAATACATTGTGACATGGCTTTGTCCACTGAAACAAGACTGGTAAAATTAGAAGACAGCCTCCCTCACTTTATAGCTAAACTAAGTTTTACTAATTTGACTTTGTAATTTCTTATTTTTCAATTTTTTGTTGTTTTTCTCCTTCTGACCATTCTCAGCTTCAGCTTTATAAATGCTTTGAGTCCTTAGGGGAAGAAATTAGAAAAGTTGTTGTGTGTTCCCTTCATGAAAATAGAAATTGAATTGAGTTGTTTGTTTTTAATGTAATAATGGCTTCCTGTTACTCCTATTCTTGTCCTAACCATAGATTTCTCTAGGAATGTGCTAGCATTTTAACTGTCTTTTCAGCTACTGGCTTCCATTTATCTGTTCTTGACGATGAGCATAATTAGTGACCTTGACTTCTCTTTGTGTTCTAGCCTGAAAGAATAGACCCAAGTGCATCACGACAAGGATACGATGTCCGCTCTGATGTCTGGAGTTTGGGGATCACATTGGTATGTTTTTGTTGATTCAACTTTGTCATAATAATATAAAAGAAAGTTAGCCAGGCACGGTGGCGCATGCCTGTAATCCCAGTAGCTCAGGAGGCTGAGACAGAAGAATTGTGAGTTCAAAGCCAGCCTCAGCAAGGCACTAAGCAACTCAGTGAGACTCTATCTCTAAATAAAATACAAAATAAGGCTGGGAATGTGGCTCAGTGGTCGAGTACCCCTGAGTTTAATCCCCGGTACAAAAAAAAAGTGCAGCACACTGAGGAGAGAATAATGAGAAATCTACTCATTTGTAGTAAGCAACCAGAAATAAATAAGCTCTTCTTACCTGTGGATTGTATTGAAATTTTGATCACGTAGAAAAAGTATCTGTGTTAGTTTGGGTTGCTTTAATGAAATATCATAAACTGTGTGGCTTATCAAGAATAGAAATTGTTTTCTCACAGGTCTGGAGGATTTGAAACTCAGTATCAAGATGCTGACAGATTTGGTGTCTAGTGAACTGCGGAAGGGCCAAGGGACTTATCTGGGTTCTGTCTTGTAGGGGCAATAATTCTATTTATGAGGGGTCCACTTTCCTGATCTAATGACTTTCCCAAAACCCCATCACCTAATAATATCACCTTGGAGATTGGGTTTCAACATACATTCAATCCCCGCCCCCCTTAGTACTGGGGTGTGAACCCAGGAGTGCTCTACCACTGAGCTATATTCCTAGCCCTTTATATTTTATTTTTTTAAATTCTGAGATGGAGTCTAAGTAGCCAAAGCTGGCCTTGAACTTGGTGTCCTCTTGCCTCAGCCCTGAGTAACTGGGATTATGGGCATGTGCCGCTGTACCTGGCCATTCATTGAGATTTTAAGGGAACATAAACACTTAGTCTGTAATAATGTCTTTATGTGCTTATATCCTTTTTTCCAAATTTTATTTTCTACCAGGGCTTGATGAGATTTTTCTGTTTTGGATAGATTCTATACTTTCTTCTATATTGTATGTGAATTTTCTGCACAAGAAGGGGCTGGCCTATGAGATAACATAACCTTTTCCTTCCATTTTTCTCTCACTTTCAGTTTGACCTACCTAAGACCCCATAGTTGAGGTACAACGGTTCACAGCGATGAGCTTTATTACAGTTTTTCAAATAAGCTCCATTTTTTTCATTGGCATTTCCAGAATCATGTACCATTTCTAGCTATTCTTGATGAGTGATATTGCCAGACTAATGGATTCTCTGTAGTTTAAGGCTAATTGCTCACTTCTACAAAAAACTCCATCTACTTTTCTCTTGTGTCCAAATACGGGAAATACTTCTTATAATCTTTTCTGATTGTGAAGCTAACTGGATAAAGAAGGGTCTTAACAACTGGCTTCTAAAGACTATAACAAGACCTATAGTTTCCAGCTAAGGCAACTGTTTTTATAAATACAGAAATATCTATTTATAACGTAACAGTTATATTTTAAAACACATACATACAGAATTTTGTTTTATGAAAGTTTTTTTAAAATATTTTTTTAATTTTTTTTTTTTTTTAGTTGAACACAATACCTTTATTTTGTGTGGTAATGAGGATTGAACCCAGTATCTCACACATGCAAGGCAAGCACTATACCACTGAGCCACAACCCCAGCCCTTTATTTTTTTATATTTTTTTTTTTGCTGTGGTACTGGGAATCAAACCCAAGACTTTACTTGTGCCTGCTAGTCAAGTACTCTATCACTGAGCTGTATCCCCAGACCTTTAAAAGTTTTTTTTTTAATTTTAGATGCTAAATTTAATTTCTGTACAGATTATTTTTAGTGAAATAATTTATACAGTTTATACTGAAGTCATGAGAAGATAAATGAAACCAATAATTTTTAAAACTATTGTATATTTAAAATGTTCTTGTTTGAAGTCATTGATGGGTATTGGACATTTTTTCCCTCACTGAGAAGCTATTTATCCACTTTCCTGGTCTCATGCCACAGAGTAGTTTGGAAAGCAACCTCCTCTACTTTGCTATCTTCACCTCCCCAGACCTTTAAAAGTTTTAATGAAGAAATTTTTTCAAGCAAATTTATTAAAGTACTTTTGGCTAAACCTTGTTTTTTAAAAGCAATATATTCAGTACTTGCAATTGTTTTGTAATTTATTTTTCATAGGAATAATAAAAAATTATGACATGTATGAAACTGATTTCTAAGATCTTGAGTACTTTATGGTGTGCAATCCATTTTTCCTTCTTTTATTAAAACCTATTCTCAAGAATGAATCTAATGAAATTGTTCCTAATGCTATGACTAGCCATTTATTCTTTCAAAGCATTTGTCATTTTAACAAAGAAACCTCAAAGGAAAGAATTTCAGTGTGTTGCATGCACACTTTCTTGCCTTCCTATATGTGCATAAGTGCAGAGACAACAGTGATCTAACAGAGGCCTTTGGTTGGGGTGGCAGGGACTGAGAATGGAACCAGGCTGGCCTTGAACTTGTGATCCTCCTGCCTCAGCCTCCTGAGTCCTTGGGCTTGTAGGCATGTGCCACTGTGCTCAGCTAACAGAGGCTTTTTCAGAGAGAAAACTCTGAAAAAGTTTTCTGAGATAGTGTTCATTCATGTTCACTGTTTCTGTCTCTCTCTTTCTCTCTGATGCTATCTTTCTTTATATTGTTTGGAACCTCATTCACGTGTGTCAGCTACCTGTCAAAACATATAAAATAGGATTCATTATGTTATGCTGTAGACTTAGATTTATTTCTTAGAGAAGCACAATTCATTAGGTTTTCATTATATTCAGAACAGAGTGGGGAAAAGGTGAGAATATGAGTCCCTGATTTAGATTCTTGGGAGAATTGGAACATAAGAATCTTCAGATCTGCCTTGTAAGAGTTTAGAGGTTCTGTCCTGAGCCCTTTATTGAGACTCAGAGTGAAGGATTTGACTGTGACTTTTATTTCTTCAGTAATAATAAAATCTAATTGTTGAAGTTGTAGTAACTACAGAACAACTGTAGAATAATTATACATGATTTCCTCTAAATTCAAAATAGGGTGTTTTTTTTGGTACCAGAATTGAACCCAAGGACATTTAAACACTGAGCCACATCCCCAGCCCTTCTTTATTTTTATTTTGAGACAGGGTCTTGATAAGTTGCGTAGGGCCTTGCTAAGTTGCTGAGGCTGGCTTTGAACTTGTGATCATCTTGCCTCAGCCTCACAGGCCACCACACCCTGCCAGATTAGGGTTTTGTTTGTTGACTGTTGTATTACCTTACAAAGGAAGATGAGCACTGTCCCGGACCATGGCCTTTCATTCAGATAATTACAAATTGTGCAGAAAATCTGTACTAAAAAAGTTGTAAACTAAGCTTCCAGAATCTCTTATACAAAGGAGTCAGAAACAGAGGCTGACCTAGGGCATGCATTGTGGGGACATAATTTAGATTTAAGTTTAGTGTTTACCTTTAGTGCAAGTTCTCAAATTTGATCCACAGTTCTTTCCATGACCTTGCTTTCTAAATAAAACATACGGCACTTACCCATTATGATTCTGAAGTTACTACCCCTACCTGATCTTGGTTGTTTCAAGGCTTTTAAAGAATTTTGCTTGGAGTTTAGATTACCATCATAGTCATTCTAGTGGAGAATAATTAATGTTTAGTATATTTTACTTTTTCCTCTGTTCTCTTTAGTACGAGTTGGCCACGGGCCGATTTCCTTATCCAAAGTGGAATAGTGTATTTGATCAGCTAACACAAGTTGTGAAAGGAGATCCTCCACAGCTGAGTAATTCCGAGGAAAGGGAATTCTCCCCAAGTTTCATCAACTTTGTCAACTTGTGGTAAGTACTTAATTTACGAAAGCCTAAACACCATGTGATGAGAATAGCGGATTACTTCATATTAACAACATTGTATAAAGAGGAGGGACCCTTGGTCACATCACCCTGCCTTCCAGGCTAGGATTCTGTCTCTCTGTGATGGTGTGGAAGGCTTTAGCTAGCCTGGAGAGTACTCCCTTCTATTCTGCTGCTCAAGTATGGATGAGAAACAACTGTAGGTGGTGAAGCTGCTGCCTCCAGACTTCCAGTGTCTTGTACAACCAGGTTAAACCTGTAGGTGAGACTGATGATCATCTTATCCTGATGTGATTGTCACAATGAAATGGTACCAGAATCACTTGAAAGCTTTTACTAAGTCAAGACCTTGCCATATCAGAATTGCAGGCATGGATCTCTACTCTGATACAACAGAACATTGTTGTATGTAGTAAGGTCAGGACTATTTAATTAGTAGAACTATATGTATTTGCTTTCTGAGAGCTTATTCCAAAGATAGTATGTACTCCACATTTGTTGATACTGTCTACTTTTAAAAACAGTTCTTTCATGTGTCTATTTGACACGTACAAATAAATATATGTAGATATGACAATAATATCTGTCTGTTATAGTCTTCATTTTAAATACAACCCTTTTGTTATATGAATATTTTGATAATTACTTATATTATTCAACCTGATGTAAAGATAGGTTTATAAGCAAGAGTCAGATAGACTATCTAGTATCTTCTTATTCATTCTTAACATGCCTTTTTTTCCTGCCAGGAAGGTTGGCTGTACTCTTTCTAGGTCTTAAAAGATTTATATTTCAGGGTCTAACACTGTCCTGTCTTTGAATATTAGAAAGCATTGTCCAACTTTAGTTTTTAAGTATCTTTCATCTTCTCTAACCTAATTCTCCTTTCAGAGGGGAAAGAAATACCTCAAGATGTATAGGTAGAGGAAGTCTTAGGATGATTCAGATTGTCTGTTTTTTTCTTTTCTTTATTTTATTTGTATATTTATTAATTTATTTATTTTTGTAGTATTGGAGATTGAACCCATGAGCACCCTAACTGTGAGCTGTACCCTCAGCCCTTTTTATTTTATTTTAAGATAGGGTCTCATTAAGTTGCCCAGATCTGCCTCAAACTTCTGGTCCTGCTGCTTTAGCCTCCATGTAGCTAGGATTACAGGCCTACTTTTTCCTTTTTAAAAATAATCTACTTTTTTACTAACTTGCACCTGATATATATAGTTTATATAAATGTGATCATTCTACATGTTCTATTTTAGTGAAATGTTTGGTTAAAAACCCTGTGTCAGATCTAAAATGATTGCCTGTGAACCTTGCATCAGAGTTAGTTTCTTTTTAATTCCCAGATCTCTTCATTGGTTTTGTTTTATATATGTGTAGCACATGCATTATGTTTTTATTTCAGTTTCCTTGGTGTCATAACATAATAATTATGGATAAAATCTTTCAGGTTTACAGATGAAGGATATTTATTTCTATGGTGTGCTTATATTCACTTTCCATCTTTGTCTATTCTTCCTATCACTATCCTTATCCTGGACTTTATCTATCATCTCTAATCTGGATTATTCGGTTTTCTAATTAGTTTCCTCATAATCCAGTACTACCATGTTCTTTTAATCGGATCTGTATTTTTTTTATGATGCATATCTAACAATGTTGCTTCTCTATTCAAAATTATATAGGCAAGCATTCTTCATGGGTAATACTGTTCCCAAGGAAGCTAAATTTGATTTTGGAGAGAAAGAAAATCTTGAATTATACATTGGTTTGTAGCCCTGCCTCCCCAGAGCTATAGAAAATAAACAGATATGCAGTATATCTGTATTTTAATTTCCTAGTATGGAGGGGCAATAATGTCAAAAAGATTAAGAAACATTGTTCTGGAAACTTTGAAATTCTTAGAATAGTCTAAGTTAACATGACTTTCAAAGCCCATATGAGTTGGATTTGATTTAATGCTCTAGCCACATTTCTCACTCTTCTCTTTGCACTTTTTTTTTTCCTGCAAAATTGAATTTCTTCTGTTGTATAAATTAAAAGCACATATAAGATAATAAGGAATATTTTTATCACCTTGAAATAAAGATTCCATACAGATATTTGACTTGGGACAGAATATGTAAAGAATACTTGTACATACAAAACCCTTTTAAATAGAAAAATGACAACCCAAAATGACAAAATACTTCAAAGCACTTTGAAAGATGATATATTCCAAAGATCAGTAAGCAGATTAAAGGGTGCTCATTCAGTATTGGTTACCAAGGGAAAGCAAATCATAATTATAATGAGATACCACTGCAGTCACCAGAATACTACAATTTAAAAGACTGACAGTTTGAAGTGTTGGTGAGGATCTGAAGCACCTGAAGTTTCATACAAACCTTGTAGGAGTGTCAACTAATACAGTACCTTCGGAAAGCTGGCAATATCAAATACAGCTGATGTATATCTAGCAATTGAAGTCTTAATTAGATACCTAACAGAATTATGTGGGCATCAGTATACTAAAAGACACAAAATGTTCATAAAAGCACATTTATAATAATCTACAATTAGAAAACATGTCAACAATAGAAGAGATGAATTTTACATTATTTTAGACCATAGTGTGTAACAAAAGGGAAGATCAAAGTTTGCTTACACTTATCAACATGAAACAGATCTCACAAGTGATACTTAAAAAAAGAAGACATAAAACAGTATGGTTCTATTTGAAAGTTAAAAGCAGACAGGATTAATATAAGGTCATGGAAGAATATTGTTCCCTTTATTTTAGTTCTATGGTTAGGAATGGTGCCCCTCTCTGCATGTTTGCTTAAATTAAGTTTGCTTAAGGAAAATATAAGGGTGAAGATATGGATCAAATGAAGATCTCAGCTCACATTTTAAAGTCTCCCCTACTTTCTTTTTAAATCACCCATGGACTTATTTTAAACAGGAGGGTAGGAGGATCATATTTGTCCTGGAAAAGGATCAAAAGTTCTGTCCTTGAGAAGTTTTTGTGAAGCTCTGTAGATGAAACTGAATTCAGGGGTAGATTGACCATCTCATGCACAGGGGGAAAAAAGTCAAAAGGAATATTTAAAGCCTGTAAACAGCTCCCTAGCTTCGGACAGCAAAACCTGGAAGAAAAGGCAGCTGTGGGACAATTAGGAAGTAAATCTCAATCCTAAAAATGTCTTAAATGTTTTTATGCTAGATCCTACATGCAGCTGAAATTCTATGACAGTAAAGGTTTGGTATCCCTTATCCAAAATACTTGGGACCAGAAATGTTTCAGATTTCGGATTTATTTTTTTATTTTTTTTTAGATTTTGGAATATTTGCATATACATACTGAGATTCCTTGGAAATGGGACTCAAGTCTGAACAGGAAATTCATTTGTTTCACACACACCTTATACACATAGCTTGAAGGCCATTTTGCCATTAACGTACTTAATGGTTTGTGCATGAAAGTTTCATGGTATGAAATTTTTCACTTATGACATAATATCAGCACTAAAATATACCAGATTTTGGAGGATTTTAGATTTTAGAATTTCAGATTAGGGATACTCAACCTGTGTTCACTCCTGCCTTATGCCTGTTAGAAAGAACCTATAAAGAAATGGCTCAGGCTTTGCTGAAATTAACTTCTATTGAAGACGCTTATTTGTATTCATTAGAGGATGAGAACATAGTACAAAGTTCTTAAACCCAGAAAATAAGCTCCTTGGCAAGGTGATTGTGCTTTGGTAATGGCTCTTCACCTGTTTCTCACAATCATCTAGATCTGTAACTGAGATCAACACATGGAACTTGATAAACCCTGTGGCCCTTTTAGGAATGAAGAAATAAAGAAAATCAAATCCACTGATAATGAAAACACCAAGTGGTTCAGAGAATTGTACCAGAATGGGAAAATTGAATCAATATTTTTTTGTGAAATTGTCACTGAAAAAAGTGGTGAAAATTTTGTAAGGGTATAATACTTTGAACTCAGGAAATGTTGTCTTTCTGTGGTAAACATTATTTCTGATTAAAAGGAAAGAAATGATGGTGTACATCAAATTGTATATTATAAATTAACCAAATCTTTCAGAAGAAAGGAATAAAAAGGTGAATGTGATAAATGATGAGAGACGTAGAAGAAAAATCCAGGATATTCTATAGTAAGCAGAGAAGGGATTAAGATAAAGATTTCTTTTACTTGATGAAAAACTTGATTCTTTAAATTACCTTTAAATTTGATTCTTTAAATTAGTTGTGACTAATGGAGTCACGTCTATGTATATTATGAGAAAAGATGAAGACATAACAGGCTTTCAGTTAAAACATACATAAACACATATACCAATGTAGAAAAACACAAAGTCAAGGCAGTACCTGAAGAGTAGAGAAACTGCTCCAGAAGGATGTATGTGGCCACTTCAAATTATTTGGATACAGTGGATATCTTGCACAGTGTTTTCACAATACTGGATGAGCATTTTAAAATATATGAAGAATTGATACAAGACTAAGGAATTCATAGAACTCTGAAATTAAGTGAAATTTGAAATTTGGGAGGCATAAGAGTATCAAAACAAATTTGAAAATCATAATAAAACCTTAATATGAGTTTGCTATTTGAATTCATGATTATAAATATGTTGTACAAAGTACCTAAAGCAGATAAATTTAACTTTTTTTTTTTTTTGTTACTGGAGATTGAACTCAGGGGCACTCAACCACTGAGCCACAACCCCAGCCCTATTTTGTGTTTTATGTGGAGACAGGGTCTCACTGAGTTGCTTAGCGCCTCGCCGTTGCTGAGGCTGGCTTTGAACTCGTGATTCTCCCGTCTCAGCCTCCCTAAGTGCTGGGATTACAGGCTTGCGCCACCGCGCCCAGCTAGATAATTTAACTTTTAAAAACAGCAATTTTAAGCCCAAGATTGGAAAGACACCCTCACTCTCCCTCCAGTTGATGGACAGAAGCAAAATCTCAAATTCAGGAATAAAGAATTCTTAGCTGGGTGTATAAAGAATTCTCAGCTGGGTGTAATGGCACATGCCTGTAATCCCAGTAACTCAGGAGGCTGAAGCAGGAGGATTGCAAGTTTGAGGACAGACTCAATAACTTAAGGAGTCCCTAAGCCATTTAGCAAGACCCTGTCTCAAAAATAAAAGGGGCTGAGGATATGGCTCTGTGTTAAAGCACCCCTGGGTTAAATCCCTGGCACAAAAATAAATAAATAATTCCCAAAGACAAAGTTAAATGGAATGCAGATATTCTGCCAAAAGAATTGTCAACATTAAGGAATAAAAATTGGTAGAAACAAGTGATAGCAAGGATAGATCTGCAGAGACTTCAAATATTAGAATGATCAGAAACAGATAAAAAATGTATCACCTATAATCCTAGCGGCTTGTAAGGCTGAGGCAGGCGGATCTCAAGTTCAAAACCAGCCTCAGCAACTTATCAAGGCCCTACACAACTCGGAGAGCCTCTGTCTCTAAATAATATATAAAAAAAGGCTAGGGATGTAGCTCAGTGGTTAAAGACCTCTGGGTTCAATTCCTGGTTTAAAAAAAAAAAAAAAAGCAACTAGAGAACAGATCTATAAAGAACCAAATAGAACCACTAGAAATAAAAAGCATAAATAAAAGAATAAAAGCATTCAATAGCTAGCCTTTGAACAGATTAGGTATAATTGAAGGGAAATTGATGAACTGGAAGATAATGCTGACACTCTCCCCGTAGAACCTTTTGAGAGGGTAGAAATGTTCCATAATCTGCTTTGTCCAGTGCAGTACCTGTTAGTTACTTGAAATGTGGCTAGTGTGAGTAAGGAAGTAAATTTTTTATTCAATTGGGATTAATTGGGTAGTCTAATCAGAGTTAATATGATTATCAAACAGATTACTGATGTCAGCAGTAATCAGATGCTAAAGACACTCAATGTTAATAGTAATTTGGTTTAAAGTTTCCACTCAAATACTATCACGTATTTGTATGTTGACAGTTTTCTACTCTAGAAGATGAGACAGAAAAACATAAAACCAAAAAGGAATGGCAGTTTTACAAAGAAAGCAAACATCTGTTTAGGAGAAAAATGCAATAGAAATACTTTTAAAATGTTGTGTAGGTCTGAAGCCATGGGGTTGCTATTTTCCAGATCCAGAAGTAGGAAGTAGCAGCTAGGATCAGCGTTTTACAAATGCTCTTTTTGCACAGGGGACCAACAAGAATAGTCACTCCTCAGAAGTCAGGGTCTGGGTGAAAAAATATGTCACTGTCTGAACCACAGCTCTAAATAAGCAGCAGGACTGCAGAATGACAAGACTATAGATAATGTTTTTGTAACCAGAGGGCTGGATCTATCATGGTCCTAATTATCAAATAGAACCGGAACTTGAAAGGTACTTTATAGGACCTTGTTATATATACTGGTGCTGGAAACTGCACTATATGATTTATTACTATCTGCTATTTCAGTTCAAGTACTTAGTAGGCATTCACGTATTTGTACATACATGAGGAAGGTTAAACACATTCTTTCAAAATGAACCTGCAAACTAAAACCCCCAAATATATGAAGTCTAATGTTAACAAAAGCATCCAACAAAGTAGAACATGAGTTTCTTTTAAGTTGAGATAGATTTGTGGAATGATCTGAAAAACATTGTAAAATGTAATAAGTGTGTTTAGTATTCTTTATAAGTTATAAACTTATGAAGGTATAACTTCCAATAAAACTAAGGAAGAAATAAAATAGATATGGAACAGTTAGATATGGAAACTAATTAAAAGTCTTGGGAATGAATAAAGTAACTTTTGAGATAAAAGACAAAACAGACTTAAAGTACTCTGGACTATACAGAGTTGAAGTCAGAGTTAGGGAAATAAAAATGGAGCTGAGGAATTTTCCCAACATAACACAAATTAAATACAATACATAAAAGGCAGTTAAGAATCAAAGAGAACAGAATAAAGAGTGAGAGGTTCTAAGATGTTTATAATGGAAACGCAGAAGACAACTCCAGAGATGAAGAAGCAATATTTAAGGAAATTTATCGTGAGGCGGCCAGCACCAGGGTAATTCTTCCTGCATTAGGAGGGGATAAGCCAGCTGAGAAAATAGAGTCTGAAATAGTGAAGAAATAAAAGACAGAGTCAAAGAATAGGTTTTAAAAGCAGAGTGCCTGATAGGATCTTTCAGTCCTGGTAGGAGCTGGAACAGAACAATTAGAAAAATGGCTTTGGTGGTTTTATTTAAGAGTACATCAAAGGCAGGGATAAGGTTTCAGGGGTGGAGTCTTGCTTCATGATGTCTTTCAGTCAACAATTTGATTGGCATCAATCACCCATTTCTGAGAGGCTATGTGGCTACAGCAGGTCACCCCATCTCTGGTGCTGTGTGGAACCTGGCCGAGCTAAATAGGACTCATGTATCTGGGTGATCATACCAGCAGGATTGCTGCTGAAGTTCCCAAATGCCATATTTTCCTATTCAGTGGGCTTCCATGTCGATTTGGTCCACACATAGTCCACGGATGGCTCTCAACAGAGATTATGGGGGAATACATTTCAGAATTGATCTAGGATAGCTTTGTAGATTGAAGGTAAAGTCTCTGTATCATGAGGATAAAGGTAAACATACCCAAAATGCAATGAAACAAAACTGTAGGACAAAGAACGGTAGAAATGTTCTTCAGTTTTTAGAAAAATGTTCTTAGAAAGAATCAAATTGATGAAGTAATAGCAGGAAGAGAAAACAGATGATCTGCAAAAGATTGGTAATTGAGCTGCCTGCAAACAAGTTGCCATCAATAGTGATTGCTAGAACAAAAATAGAGTCTTGATTCCAGAATATTTAGGGAATAATAATTGTCAACCTAGTCCTAAATATTTACACCCAGGCACTTAAACATCATTCAAAATAAGCAAAATACAGACATTTTTGGGAATGGAGAGACTTAAGAATTTGCCATTTATAGACTGCTTTAAAAGGATACACTTATCTAAGAAGAAAAATTAACCAAAAGAAGGGTGTCTCAGATTGAGGCCCTGAAAAACAGAATTTTGAGACAGAGATGAGGTGTGGGCAGTTAATCAATCAGTGATCTTGGGATCAATGCATAGTGAAAGAAAGGAAGCAGGAATGGGCAGAAGGAGAAGTTGAACTGCATTGCAGTCTAAGTAAAGACCTCATTGTACTTGGGAAGGATTGAAGCCAGGATGGTGTGTTAAAGTTGGCCGAACTTGCCATGAGAATCCTAGATTTTTATACTCTTTTGTGGATCCATCATTAGATACAGGCTGTCTCAGGAAGGGATGGTGGCTTTCCTCAGCTGAGGTAATCCCGAAGAGGCTAATCTCAGATGGTTGTCTGCTATACCAGTCTCCACTGTAGAACAGTAAATCCTTCATTCTTAAAGAGGGTATGTATGTAGTACCTTGCAACATCCAGCACAAAAGATGAGGGATAGGAAAAACAGCAATGAGTTTAGCATAGGTGAGCTGTTTTGCCAATACTAATTAACTTTTGATAGGAAAAAATGAATTTGAGGTTGGAGTGATGATTAAGATAAGGGCCAAGAAAGGTGAGGTAAATAGAAACAAAATGAAAATACCTTTAGCCGGACGCGGTGGCTCAAGCCTGTAATCCCAGCACTTAGGGAGGCTGAGAC
>CM053402.1:50724859-50757225 GCA_028644305.1 Xerus rutilus
TGGGGACTCAAGAGGAATTTGTTTCTCTGCTGTCAACTTCCCGTCTGGCTCAGCATAGGGTCACTTTGCCATTATGCAAATGGAGATAAAAGCTATTCTGACTGTCCAGGAGCTAATCTGACCGTTCTATTGTGTGGGTGACCACATAAAAAGGCAATTTTAGTGTATTAATCATAGATTATTATAAACTATAAACTTAAGGGCAAGGAGTTTATTACAATGTATCTTTATTAAAACAAAAGGGTGTATAGTGTTCACAAACTGTGAAAATAGTGTAAGAACTGTACATTGTGAGCTCTGGTTATTTTTCTCTTGTACCATATAAAAATGTATAAAAATTATCAAAAAGCTAATGTGCAGGGATATTGCCTTATTTGTCTGTAAAAATGGAGCTCAGTAACATAACTGCTTCTTGGAGCTTTGGAATATTTTATCCTGTATTCTTGTTTGAATTCCTCCTCTATTTAAGATATATACATGGAATCGAAGTGTTTATGTAATAGTTCTATCCTTTTGCCTGCAGGTCAGTTGTAATAAATCTAGGATGTGATGATGACTTTGTAATTTGATTTTTCTGAAGTTCCACCCTGAGAGGGGAAAAATCAAGGAAATTGCATTAAGTTTTCTGTGCATGCTTGCAGGGAAAAATTATCTCCTTCCCAAATTGTTTATGGCTTCCTTTTCCCTCACTACCTCCTTGTGCTTTCTTTGCTTATCCTTGAAATCACAGATTTATCCATGCTTTCTGTTTGAGCAGAGTCTCTTCAAGTTTGTTTTTTGGTTGCCCTGGCCTGCTCAGCTTCTTAATGCTAAAGGAAGCAGGTGTGGTTCAACCATGATGGATAGGTGCAGCTTGGATAGGCTCGCTTGGCCCTGTGTGTGTGTTGCAAGTCATGCTCTCTGCTCCTTGTCCTGTGGTTGTCAAGTGAGCACAGACAGCAGATGCCAGGTTGAATGTTAGCTTCTAACTGTTCCCTGCTACATGAAAGAGGAGTAGAGGGAAATTTGTGGGTAAAAACTAAGGGGTGTCAGACCTGGGAGTCTTGTAGATAGGAAATCGAAATCAACAAAAGTGATGGGAGCCTGGAAACTAATGGAGGAAGCACTTTTCAGCCCCATCACCGAATTTTTCTGTTATGCTGCCACCAGTCACTAATTAAATGCTGACTCACTTGTCATATAATAGTTTAACATCTTGCCCTCTCCCTGTGCCTGCTTCTGACTGGATCTGAGAATACTATTACAGAAGCAGATGTGGTAAGTATCCAACATTCTCCCACAGTGTCCTAAACCTTAAGTTTCTCCTTAGAAGGGTGTGTCTGAAGGGATTCTGGCCTCTCCAGCTAAGCTTCAGCTGCTAAGGGAAAGGATACCCCAGGGAGTTTCCATATCCAAGCTGTGCACCAGCTGTGTACAAGACACTGGCATTGAAGACATATTATGCACTCCATGTTTTATAGGACAGTACCTTGTAATTTTTCATTTCTGATCCTAAGTACTGCTTACCAAAATCAGGTGGTAGTATTCCCTTTTAGATAGGAGAACAAAACAAGATATAAAGAAGTGAAGTTCCATTAGTGACTGAGACTCAAATCCGAGGCTGTAACACATGCCATAAAAATTTTTATTAATGTAAAAGACTACCATTAAAGAAGTGTTGAGTTGAGAAATACAAGAGTGAACCATATAGTTGGGGGATACTGTGTTCCCAAATCATACTAGGACCTGCTTTTTTGTCCTGGCAGAGATTCTGTGGGTCACAGTGGGCTTAGTATTCATATGAAGGCAGCTGTGGTTACCTGAAAACTAACCAGAGAAACTCTAGGTCCTAGTTCCTAATTGTTTAGTGCAGTGCCTGACAACTCAGCATAGCACATTGTCTATGTTCAGTGGTAGTGGTACTTGGCAATCTCAGAAAACGAACTTAAGCTTCTTTTCTATAGTATTAAATGCCCTTTCATTTATCGGTACTGTCCAACTGTCTTAGCTGCAGGATAGAAAATGGAGATGTAGATCTTGAAAGTATTTTGAGGACACTGGCTAACTACTCTGTTGTGCACGCCAGCAGTGGTTTTGTCTCTAGCTGTTGGCCAGGCCTGTGTGTACCAGTCACACCCCTCTCCTCTGTGACTATTGCTTGGGATGCAAAGGACAATCTAAAACTTTGGTCTTTAACTTGCTGAAGACAAGTTACCTTGGTAAATGATGGAGGGAAATCTAAGTAGCAATAATAACTCTTTAGTTGCTCTGGAAGAAACACGTTGACATTAGACTGTCATGTTGGGAAGACTTTTAGTATGTACAACATTCAGCTTGCCCATCTAGAAATTTATTATAGATTGAAGTGATGTTTTTCTTAGTCCTCCTCATCTTTTGCATAAATGAATATCCAGAAATTCTCATCTTAGATCTGGCAATCATGAGGATCAGTGGTGTAATAACTATTTGTAATAACATTTTAGATGATATGCCCACATATATTTGTACTTCTTGAATATAAAATGTGGTCTCTCTTTAAAATTGTCAATCTAGTATATAGGGACAGTTGAGTACTTATAATGCATGATAAATCAAGTTTTTACCTGCATTTGAAAATTTCTGTATATGCATTTTGCTGAAGAATTATGTAGTAGGATTTTTAGTTTTTCATGGTACTCATATGCAGATTTAGAGAAGGAGGATATTGTAGCCTCAGTCCTACATACAAGTAGCAGTACTAATTAGGTAACTTGCATGTGGCAGCATTGATAGGGTATACAGAGACCAGGGCTCTTGATGCTTTGTTAGGGTTTTTCCCATAAAACTTTTACCTATTTGAAAATGTGATGAATTGCAAGGTTTGACTATAAAATGGTTAAATTGTTTTTTCTCCTGAAAGCAAAAGTTCATTAAGTACACATGATTCTTGCCTGCTTATTGCAGTCTGTGGAACCATTAGTCACAAGATTTTTTTTTTTAATTCCTTTAGAATAATGCCTCTAGTGCACAATTTGAAGCAACAATATGTAATCATCTCTGCTCATTTTTTATCCCAAATGGTATTTTACAGCTTAATTTCTTTGTTCATAAGACTTGATCCCATTTCAACTTTTGTCCGTTTCTAGACAGGAACTCTATTTTCAAAGCACTCAAAAAAGCTTTGTTCAAAAAAAAGTATTAGAGCTTGTCAGAACCAGCTTTTGTTCTCTAAGAAGTCTAGACCTTTAAAACTTTGATAAGTTCTTTCTCTTCTTTCACATCCCACCTCCAATTAGGAGCCAAGTTCTTTTGATTATTTTCTTTAATTTTCTATAGATCCTTTTGTTCCTCTATTTTCATTACACTCATTTCTCACCTAATATTTCTGCCTGATCATTGGTCTCCCTTTCCTCTAGTTTTGTTTCCCTCCAATCTATCCCCACTACTGTCCTTAGTATTTGTAAAGTCCTAATCATGGCCGCCTTTTGCTTACAATTCTCAAGTGAGTCCCTGGCATATGCAAGAAAAAAAAGCCAAGCACCTAGGTTTCAGATGTTTAATATTATTTAATCCTCAGCACATGGATACAAAGAAACTGTTATCTCAATCTTAATGATGAGCAAATGGGTTCACCGAGTTTGCATGCCCTCTATTACACAGTTGATAAGGAATCTAGAAGGGTCATGAATGTGACCTGAGCTTGAAAAGTTAGACAGGGTCATACTCATACAGGAAATTGCACCTCCTGCCAAGGATGTTCCACATGTCTCAATTGCTGGAGAACCATATGGGATTTTAAGCAAGAGAGAGAGAAAGGAGTAGAATTGCTAAGTGGAGAGGAGAGACTCAGAGTTACTAAGGGATGAAGTTAACTAAGTATGTTCTTGATCAAGTATATAGGGTGGAGGAGCCTGGAATAGTTTCTGGCTTGAGTGACTGGGGTTGTTTTATACCATCTGTTGCCCATTCACAGCCTTTCATGGTTTATCAAACCTGTTACACTGTTGAATTCTTTTCACTTGATTTTGAAAGCACATACTGATCCCTTAAGACTTAGTTTAAATGTGAAACCCACTGAAAAGCCTTTGCTTGTTCTGTCCTCTGAGCTCAATGCACCGTTTTTCTTATTGTGTATCCATGTGACACATTGAATCATGTTGAGTTACACTGATTTGTCCTTTTTTCTTACTTGGCCGTGAATTAATTTGAAGTCAATCGTAGATACTTCTAAGGAGTAGAGATCTGGTGAGCTGAGGCTGCCAGGTTAGGATAGTGTTTTTCTGTTAACAAGTACACACCTAATCACATTCACTGAAGACACTGTTCCATGGGGTCGAGATGATTTATCCCTAGAAGAATGCAAAATCAATTAGATTTATATGCCCATGGCATATTTCTGCTAGAAGAAAAGTGAATGTGACTTGTAGTTGGGCTGTCCTATGTAGTCTCAGATACCATGTAAGCAAAAGTAGTCAACTCAGTCATAGCCTTTAAGAGAGTGCTAGTGACTATTTCTGACAGGATGCTGGATGAGATAGCATCATTTTACAGATGGTCCCTGACTTGAAAGGTTCAACTCAGTGATTTTTCAACTTTACTGTGCTGTGAAAGTGATACATAATCAATAGAAACTTTTCTTTCAATTTTGGTCTTTTCTCAGGCTAGCAATGGATAATGCAGTAGGATCTTCTCATGATACTGGGCAGTGGTACTAAGCCGCAGCTCATTATAAGATTTGCACTTCTTTTGTTAAATTTATTCCTAAGAATTTCATTTTATTTTTTGATGCTGTTATGAACAGAATTGTCTTCTCAATTTCATTTTCAGATGTTGGTTACAAGTGTATAGAAGTACAATTTTTTTCCCCATAGATCTTGGCTCCTGCAGCCCTGATGAATTCAATTATTCTAATAGTTTTAAAAATAGATTATTTCATATTTTCTATGTGTAAGATCATTTTATCTGCTGCAAATAGAAATAGTTTTTCTTCCATTTCAATCTCTTTTACTGCTTTCTTTTTCATTTGCAAATATTTTCTAATGTAGCATTTAAGTTTCTTTAATGATTTTTTTCAACATATCCTTTAGATTTTTGTGTGGTTGTTCTAGGGTTTACCATATTCGCTTTAAATTATCTAACTCAAATTCAGGTTTATGTTAACTTACCTTCAATAATACATGAAAATGTTACTTTGACATAACTGTTGCCCTTTCTCTGTTTTGTAGTATTGATACAAGTCTTCCCCCAGACAGAGTCATACAGTGCTTAAAGTCAGAGATATATTCTGAGAAATGCACCATTAGGCAATTTTTGGCTATACTTTTATACAATTGGTAGTGCAATAGATATTAACTTTGGTACTAGTCCTTCCCTAAGCCCCATCCCAAAAGCTTGTTACTGTTATTTGCCTCTTTGATTTTTAGTGGCTTGCTGGGTTATTTTAGGGACTTCTCCCTTCTTCCCATTCCTTCACCCAAAGGTCCAGCTCAAAGGTAGAGCTTTGGGCAAACCCACACTCAGCCTGAGGCACAGTGCAATTGCTAGGGCATATTGGCCGTGAATTGCACTCCTAGGGCACAGTGCAATTGGTTCCCTCTTTCGCTTACCACTTCCAACTGTCAAACTCTGCTATCTGCCAATGGATCGCTTTATTGTTTCCAACAATGCCCTGGGGACATAAATTGTTATAAAACTATTCAATTCAATTGTGGCTCCTGGTATCTCAAGAAGTGAGAGCATCCTGCCCCTTTTATACATTTTAGACTTTCTTTGTTCTCCTGCCTTCTTCCCCCTTATTCACTCCTTCCTGCATACAAGACGAGGCCCAAGAGATGATGGGATGGCCAAAAGGTGAGAAGCAGATGGGCAGGGGGAAGGGCCAAATCTAGGCAGGGAGCAGCCTAGGGGGCATTAATTAGCAGCTCTCTGTCTGTTTAGAGGGGTGTTTCATTAACAACCTCTGGGAGGGACAGTATAGGTATATGTAATCTTGGTAATCTAAGTGCTCTAGGGGCATCAACATTCCAGTCTCCCAGGGGCAATCTCCGACTTGAAGGACCCATTTTCACCATCCATCCAGATTATCTATCTGCACTGACTGCTTGTCTTTAATTCTTGCTTCAGTACTTTTCACCAGTTTGACTAGAAAGCGAGTCAGTGGATCGCCTCACAATGCCACATGAGATGATCTTTCCATTTAAATTTCAGAGCAATATTGAGTTCTGTGAAAACTCGTTTCATTTTCATTAGCATTGTATTGGATATAATGATCAATAATCCTCAGACTTTAGCATACATCAGAATTACCTAGAGGGATATTTAAATTGCAAATTGCTGGCCTCATCCTTAGAGTTTCTGATTTGTCAGGTCTGGATGGGGTCCAAAAATGCATTTTTGGGGGGGGTGCTGGAAATTGAACTCAGGGGTACTCCACCACTGAGTCTCATCTCCAGCTCTATTTTGTATTTTTTATTTAGAGACAGGGTCTCATTGAGTTGCTCAGTGCCTCTCCATTGCTGAGACTGGCTTTGAACTCACGATTCTCTTGTCTCATCCTCCCAAAGTGCTAGGATTACAGGTATAAGCCACCACACCTGGCAAGAATTTGCATTTTTAACAAGTTTCCAGGTGATACTGATGCTGGCAAGAACCATACTTTGTGAATCAATTATAGATCAATTTGGGAGGAATTCACATATTTACAATACTAAGTTCTATCCATGGGCATAGTCTGTCTTTCCATTCATTTAAGTCTTCTTTAATATCTCAAAACAATTTTATCTTTTTTTCTATAGAGCCTATCACATTTTTGTTTTAAGATTATGATGAGATACTTGATATCATCTGATATTGTTATAAACGTGATCTCTATATATTTTACTTATGTATAGAAATCAATATATCTTTGTTATATAATAATATATTGATATATTAATCTTAAAACATATCACTTCCTAAACTCTCCTTTATTCCTCTAAAAACTGGCTTATAGTTTGTTTTCAATTTTCTATGTAAGTAGCCATTATCATTTACAAAATTTTTTTGTCTTAAGCCTCAATTTAATTTTTATTATCTTATTAAACTGGTTATTATATTCAATATCACATTAAATAAAAGAATAATAACTGGAGCCAGGTGATAAAAAGAGCCCTATTCTCCAAATATTCAGAATCTGTGCTCTGATTGCTGCTTCTGGTTACAAAGGTGCAGAGGCAGTAGCTGTTGAACCTCCCCACTGCTGCAAGCCTCTTTCTTCCACTGAATTGATTTCCAGGGGAATTAATGAATGGCCCCATCCTTTGTAGAATAATATTAACTCAATATAAGCAAAGTCATATATAAAAAATCTACAGTGAACATCATACTCAATGGCCAAAGACTGAAAGCTTTCCGTATAGAATCAGAAACAAGGCAAGGATGCCCACTTTCCCTACTTCTGTTCAATATGGTGCTGGAAATTAGAGCCAGAGTAATGAGGACAGAAAAAAAAAGGATTAAAATTGGAAAGTAAAATTATCTGTTAGCAGATGATACATTCTGATATGTAGAAAAGCCTAAAGAGTTCTCATAAAAGTTATTAGAATTAATAAATGAATTTATCAGAGTAGCAGGAAACAAAAATCAGTTGGAGTTCTGTGCACCTACAATGAAAATTAAGAAAACAATTCAGTTTAATATAGCACCAAAAAGAAGACAATATCTAAGGATTAACTGAGTCAAGGAGATGAGAGATTTGTATAATGTAAACTACAAATAATTGTTGTAAAAAGTAATTAAACAATACATAATAAATGGAAGCACATCTCATGACCATGTAATTTTACTAAAATATCAATACTACCCCCAACAATCTATAGATTCAGTGCTATCCTATCAAAATCCCAAAGGCATTTTTTTTAAGACATAGAAAAACCCATCTTTAGACTCATATGATCTCTCAAAGGACTCTGAATAATCCAAACAGTGTCATACATACTGTCATAAAGATGGACATGTAGACTAATAGAATAGCCCAGATATAAACCACTGCGTATATGGTCAAATGAGTTTTCACAAGGGTGAAGAATATCCATAATGAAAGACAATTGGTGTAGGAAGAATCATTTACAGCCCTGAGTTCTGGGGAGTTAACATGGAATTCCTTCATCCCTCTTGCTGAATGCTGTAGAGCTGCCTTGGATCCCAAGGAACCTTAACATTTCAATCTCTGAGCACCAGTGCCACCTGGCTCACACTGCTCTCCCCCTATCCCTGGAATCCTTTTATATGGATCAATACATTACTAGGTCCCCAGCCAGGGTGGTGAGTTCTCTTTTCCTTACACACTAAAGTCAACTAACATACAAAGCAATTGTTCTTTTCAAAATACCAAAACTCCTTGTAGGGCTTCTGGGATGGCCAAGGTGCAGGAAGTCCATGGCAGACCATCTCTTCCACAAACAACTAAACAATCCAGAAGAATGCAAAAAGCAGGTACCAGAGGATGCTGGGAAGTGAACAACAGCAGGTGGATGGGGAAAGAAATCAACATGTGGAGACATGATTAAACTTCATCAAATCTCACAGAAATGCAAAGCAAAAAGAGTGACTTTCATTAAAAATGAAAATTAAAAAATAAAGTAGGAAGTCGAACAGAATTGAAGCTCAAAAGATGTGAATTCCACTGGTCCTAGATACTTATTAGTTGCTTGCTCTTGGTCACTTAACTGAACTTCAAGAACAAAAATACTCCCCAGACTACCTGGAAGTAAACAAGTAAAGCAAGCCAATTTCTGTGCACCAATTGCACTAATAAAGATGCTGATCTGAGGAGGCTGCCTGAGGTAGAAGATGCTTCTTCCAGTGATAATGGATTTAAGAAAGCTGCTTTCTTTCCTATAGCCCAAAGTGGCTGGACAATGTAGGAAGAGGCACCAGTTTTCGGACCTCGACTGGCTTTTGAGATCCTTTCTGAACAGAGGTAATGAGAAGGGAGGTTCTTTGACGCCCCCAGGAGAGTCTCAAGTCACTTTCCCATGGGCAAGTAGAGCTATTCATAACCTCTCCAAGTTAAGTGCCAATACCGGAGCTGCTTTTCTAGTTTGGGTGTACATCCGGTCTTACCCCACCACAGAGACTTAACCCAGAAAAGCTTACTTATGAAGAGCTCAGACTCTGGACAGACTGCCTGTGTTTGTGTCCAGGATGTATACTTCCCCTGTCACCTTGAATCCTGTTTCCTCACCTGTAAGAGGCAGATTTTGGGGGGAGGGGGGAAATACCGGGGATTGAACTCAGGCACTCAACCACTGAGCCACATCCCCAGCCTATTTTGTATTTTACTTAGAGATAGGGTCTCACTGAGTTGCTTAGCACCTCTCTTTTGCTGAGGCTGGCTTTGAAGTCATAATCCTCCTGCCTCAGCCTCCTGAGCTTCTGGGATCACAGGCATGCACCACCGTGCCCAGCTAAGATGCACATTTAAAAAAAAATACCTTATAGTATTTTGGTAAGGATTTAATGACAAACTGCTTACCTCAGTCTCTGACACATGTTGACTGATTAGTAAATTCTTAATAACCACTACATAAAAACACAAGGCATTCATTCCAGTGACATTCATCCCTTTGACCACTCGGGGGAGCCATATAACTACAAAATGAACACCTTCCAGGAAAGGAAGGTAGAGATTTTAGCTCATTGTTAAGATGGAAAGTTAAGAGTCATCTAATTCTACTCTTTGATTTTGCATATGAAGAAATAGAGGTTCAGAGAGGAGAAATGGTTTGTTCATAGTCATACAAATAAATGGTAGTGAAAACTGGAGGCTTTATTTCCCAATTCATTATCAAATGACATAAAAATCAATATAGTTGCATTAAGTTCCAAACATGACTAAATGTGCCCTCCAAGTTGTGTGTCTCTGTACAGTTTTAAATAGTCCTACCCTTCTCAACTCCTCTGCTGATGAATTTGGGATGGACTTTTTATTTTGTTAAGTACTGTGCTTAACAAATAATAGCTTCACTGACATTGTGCATGAAATTGATTGCCTTGATGTATATCCAGGCTTTATAAAACACAAGCTAACAGGAATTGCTTCCAAGAAATTTACTTATATACAGAAATAAGGACACCACACACAAACTTTATTGGTGATCACATTCGATTTAAAAGTTTGAAATGTCACTTATTAGTAAATAATTCTCAAATTTCTGTTTCTAGCTCAGTATATCCCCAGTGCCTACAAGGAAACCTAACACATTGTAGGAATGAATGATACAAACTTCAAATGCTGACTGATGTGGAAAGGAGTTGCTAGAAAAGGGGTCCAATGATTTTGAGTTGCTTCTTCCTCTTTGATTTTGGGCAAGTTACTGAGTCCCTCTTGGTGCTGGTAATAGCTTAGCCCATCCCCTGATTTTATATACAAGGAGATCAGGGTCTCTGTTTTGCTTCAAAATGTTGATGCAATGAGCTAAGACCCTCTAGTCATTGGATGTACTGTACTCAGATTCTGAGGTCCTCTGGTTTTGAGGCAGGAAGTGGTAAGTAAAGGCCGGCAGAGTCACTGGCCATGGGGCTGGGGTGAGATGTGACTAGGCAGACAGCAAGCCAGCATGCAAGAAATGTCTGAGGGTGGTGTGAAGACAGGTCAGACAGTGACAGAATGGTCTGTGAAGGGTGTACTCGAGAAGAAAATTACAAAGGTAGAGTGAAGTCATGTTTGGAGGAATTGTCTATAGGACAAAGTCAAGCTTTGTAGCGTAGAATTTCATGGGTAAAGCAAAGGTCATCTTGAGTGGGTCAAGACCCAGGTAGAGGCTCAGAAAGATTACTCCATATAGGGTGGATTAAAAGGAAGTGAGTCTGGGTCAAGAGCCAGTCAGAAGATTGTTAAAGATTTTAGGACTTGAAAGATAAAGACCTAGACTAGATTGGGTGGCAGTAGCACTAGAATTGGACAAAAAAATTTTGTGATAGGTTGTGAGGGAAAATTGGAATAAGCTGTGGCTGTAGAAAGTTGGAGGTAGGGAGTGGGGATGTAGCTCAGTGGTAGAGTGCTTGCTTGGCATATGAAAGGGCCTGGGTTCCACCTCCAGCATTCCAAAAAAATAAAAAGTTGGAGGTAAAGTGAAGGGAAAACAGAAAAGTTACTTAGATGTGTAGACCAGTAGCTGAAGGAGAAAGAAAGAGGAAGTCAAGAGAAAAAGTTCTGTCATGGGAGAGATTTAGAGGTCCATGGACTGTCAGTATTTTATAGGGAAGGAAATTTGCGTTGAGGTCTCTTTTTCTGGGTGTACCCAAGCAAAGCATCAATGTCCAAGGAAATATTATTCTCCATATGGGAAGATCTTCTACTGTTTGAAGACAAGAGGGAAGGAACTAGTGGAATCAGGAAAAGACTAAATATGCTGAGTGGACTGTAAGCAGGAAAGGTTGTCACTCATAAGGAGAGTGAGTCCCATTTACCAAGACTGGAGGGGATATGCGCAGACCAAGGGAAGGAAACATTTTGAGGTAGAGATAAGGAAAAGCAAGTGAGTTTGGCTAGGTGGAATTTCTCAGGAGGGGAGCCACAGTTATTTGGCAAGAGTGAGACCAGAGGCAGGAGAGAGAGTGGGGCTTGCCAGAAAACGGGAGCAACTTGGCACAGGACCGTGATTACAGAGCATGTGCCTCTTGCTCAGTAGCCTTCCATGACCAACATGAATGCCTTAAACGTCCCCTCATCTCCACATGACCTCATTCTCTTCCTGTTATGGTTTAGATCTTTAATCCCTCCAAGAGCTTATGTGTTAGTCAAGCAGAAGGGAAATGATTATGAGAGCTGAAACTTCATCAGTGGATTAATTCATTTGATGGATTAATAATTTGGAGTACTAGGTGGTAGCTGAGGGCATGGTTGGAGGAAGGATGTCACTGGGATGGTGCGTTTGGGGACCGTGCCTGTCCTTGGCCCCTTCCTCTCTGTGTGTGCTCCCTGGCTGCCATGAGCTGAGCAGCTTTCCTCTGCCATGGCCTTCTACCATGATGTGTCATCTCACCTCAGGCTCAGAGTAGTGGACTTGGCCAATTACAGACTGAGACCTCTGACATGATTAGCCCAAAATTAGCTTTTTCTCCTCTAAGTTATTCAGATATTTTGGTCACAGCCATAAAAACCTGATAACACACTTCTCTTGCTTTATTTTTGTGCTTGCATTTGTCACAATATGATATCATGTCATTTATTTGAATACTCATTTACATGTCTTCCTTTTTAGAATGGAAATGAGGGGAATCAAATGTGTGAATGAAGGCTGCATTGAAATTATAGGCCATGCAATGAAGCCTTGCTCAGTAGCCTTCCATGACCAACATGAATGCCTTAAACGTCCCCTCATCTCCACATGACCTCATTCTCTTCCTGTTATGGTTTAGATCTTTAATCCTTCCAAGATTAAAGATACCAACAGCATCTTGATCCTATGAGTCTGGGTACCAAGAGCATCTTGATCCTATGAGTCTGTCCATCTATTGACCCCACTATCTTCTCACTGTTTCTCGATCTTATGTTCTTGCCTCCTTTACATCTTGGTTAAAAGCCAGGCATCATCCATCATTTTAATCATTTTCTTGTCCTTCTTCCTTATATGATTGTTCTTATTTATTTTACAAAACCACAATCCTGATGTTATTCAACTCTGTCCACTCTGCACCCATACTAAATGAAAATTGGTGAGTGAAAACACCCCTACAACTTTGCTGACTGGTCTCCCTTTAAATTCATGATCATTCACTCAAAGTGGGTATTCAGTGCTGCCATGAGAAATGTAAGTACGCCATTCACTCTCCTAGTATTCCTGGGTGGCTATCCCATTTTTCCTTTTCTCTATTCTAATGCCCAGCATGTCTTCCCTCATCTGTACTTTCAGTAGATGACCCTATTTCCTATATTACTGATGAAATAGGAGCAACTGGGAGAGAAGTCTCCATTCTCACCATCATGTCTACCCATTTATTAGCCTCTGTCTCTATAGATGCTTCCTTCCCTTCTCTCTTTAATTAGATGAACTATCCCCATGGTAGCAAGTATCTACACCTTCACTGAGGGCCAGATTACATCCCTCTAGACTAGTCAAGAACATTGCTTCAGCAATAACTCCCCCAATCCTCTGTTGTGATCAGCTTACCCACTCTCCATCAGACCTTTTTGTAAATAACATACCATTATTCCTTTCATCTTGAAAAATATCCACGCTTGGTTTCACTTTCCTTCAGTTATCCATTTCCTTCTTACTCACTACAGTAAAAATTTTCAAAAGTTATCTACATGCTATCTCTAAATCCTCATCTTTTTTCTTCTTGACTTCAATCAGGCTTTTCCCTTTACCACTCCATCAGAAATTCTCTTGTAAAGGTGACCAATGACTTCATATTGCTGAATCTAGAGATTCCTGCAGAGTCCTCATCTTGCTTCACTTATTAGTTCCAAGTTGACCAGCCCTTCCTTTATGAAGATTCCTTGCCTGCCTGGACACCATATTCTCTTGATTTTTCTCCTACTTCACTGGTAAGTCTTTTTTTTCTAACTTCATTGCTGAAGCTTCCTCACCTACTCTGGAATGCTGGCAGAGCCCTGTCCATGAACGGTTCCATTTTCTACATATACTGTCATAGTGATTTCATCCAGTTATCTACCAAGACTTTAAATACTGTATATACACTTAGGATTCAAAAATTTCCATTTGAGAACTTCCACTTCTGAGCATGAGGAAATAACAGTGTCCACACAATACAACCATTTGTCAGCACTGGATGGCAAGAAGCACAGGCCTGCGATGCTTTGAAAGTGAACCCTAGGATCAGCCTGCCTTTCTACTTGAAAGAAGTTTTCAGACCATGGCCCAGGAAGAGTGGATCCAAACAAAGCTCAGCAATCTTACTGAATTGAAGTGAGAGATGGAGTTTGAAGAGGTTGTGGTGGCCAGACTTTGTGAGGAATAATAGCATAGAGGAGGAAGCTAAGCAAAGAGATTTAAAAAAAAAAAAAACAAAAAAACTATACAGAAATACCCTAGAGTGTATGTCTAAACACAAGCATACATAGGCACAGATGAAATTACTTCAGGCAATATGAAGAGCAACTTCTAGGAAAAGATTAGTCCTAGAGAGAAATAAGGTAGATGATCCCAGAACTCACACTAGTTGGGACATCTATGAATTCCCACAAGCCAGGGTAGAGAGGTCTTGTTGAATACACAGGGCAATTACCAAAAAATCCTAGGAACTTGCCTTGGTAAGGAGCTAAACCAGCCATCCTGGAAGTGCTACTGTGGACCTATCTTAATGTAGAAACTTGCCCTAAAAATGTCCAATAGATTTTCAAATAAAGTCCTGCCCTAATGGAGCCTAACATTCTTTAAAGGTTTACAATAAAGTCCAGCATATGACATAAAATTCATGAAGACTTATACCCACTAAAAAAATGACAAGACTTGAAAAGAATCAAGAACATATAACCTGTAATCTGGAAATGAACTAGGTAATAGTGGTGACAGAGATGAAAAATGGTACAAAGCAGAATTGAATTATTATAAATATGTTCATTGAGTTCAAGGATGAAAAAACAAGGGCATAAGAGACAAATGGGAGATATAAAAAAAGGAGACCTAAGTGAACTTATGGAGATTAAAAAATATGCCCTCTGAAATGAAAATCTCACTACATGGAATAGGTAGCTGATTACATACCAGAGGAAAAAAGATTGAAGATGAAGACTTAGGGACACAAACTATCCAAAGTGAAGCACACCAGGAAAAAAAAAAAAAGCAGAGAGCTTTGGAGATGTATGGAACAAAATGAAGTTTTCTGAAAAAAAATATATTTGATGAATTAATGGCTGCCATTTCCCCCAAATTATTTCCAGAATATAAACACAGAGAACAAAGATGATGGTAAAATGAAGATCTTCTTTCTCAGATAGTCAGAAGCTAAGGTGAGTGTCTACTGGCAGAGGGATGCTTAAATTATACAGTTTTATAGTCAGAAGGAAAATGAGGCTAGACAAAAATTTGGATTTGCATCAGAATGAAGGGTTCCAGTAGTAAGTCTACTGATAAATACAAAATGAAAATTGACTACTTAAAACAAAAATCATGACAATATATTCTCAGATTTGTAGCATATGTGGAAGTAAATTGTATGATGCTGGTAGCACAAATAATGGCAGGAGGAGGCAAACTGAAATATATTGTGATGAGGTTCTTACATCATAGGTGAAGTGGTATAAAATTATAAGTTGAAAATACATAGTATAGACCCTACAGTGGGAGGCAGAATGGAGCTCAGTGGTAAAATGCTTGCCTAGCATGTGGAAAGCTCTGTGTTCAACCTCCAGCACCACCAGTTAATAAATAATATAAACAAGCCATAGAATAGCCAAGACAAGACAGTGGTGGGATTAAATAGAAAACTGAAAATTACTCAGTTATTCCAAAACATGGCAAACTGAGAAAAAAGAACCACAACAACACCTTGATGTGCCAAATAGGAAACAATTAGATGATAGATTTAAATTTAATCCTATCAATAATTTCATTAAATATAACTAAACATCCAATTAAAAGGCAAAGACTGACTGTTGGACTGGATAAAGAAGCAAGACACAACTATGTGATATCTATAAGGAAGAGCTCTAAATTTGAAGACACAGGTAAGTTAAAAGCAGAAAGATGGCAAAAGGTATAACAATGTAAAAAGTAGACCTCATTATTAGGAATATTACCCAAGTTAAAGGGGGATATTTATAAATGGCAGAGGGGGTACATTCATTCAAGAGATATAATAATTCTAAATTTTATATACTTAACAAAACTTCAAATATATGGAAAAAAAACAAATGAAAAAGTAAGTAGACAAATACACAAAAATTTGTCTTAACTTTTATGAAGTATTTCCCCTAGCAACAACTGAGTACATGTTTTTATCCAAGTGGACATGGGACAGTAAGCAAGGAAGATCATATTTTGGGCTACAATGCAAGAGTTAATGCCTTTAAAAGTGTGGAAACATACAGGGTATGTCCTCTGACTACAACAATCAACTAGCAATCAATAACAGAAAGATATCAAGGAATTTTTTTAAATATTTGGAGATTAGATAATACCTTGCAAAATAACCCAAATCAAAGAAAAAAATCACAAAGGAAGTTAGAAAGCACTTTGACCTGAATTTCAATGCAGTATATCAAAACCTAAAGTATATGGTAGGGGGTCTGTCTGTTTCCCAGCTGGAGTTCTATGTGT
The DNA here is from genome assembly GCA_028644305.1 of Xerus rutilus. Lineage (NCBI taxonomy): Eukaryota > Metazoa > Chordata > Mammalia > Rodentia > Sciuridae > Xerus > Xerus rutilus. Next base: position 50,741,086 of record CM053402.1, read on the forward strand.
GCACTTTGGGGTCTGACCTCAGGCAATAACACAGCTCTGCCTTGCAGGGCTCTGAGGAAAAGCTGACTTCCCAACTCCAGAGTTGGTGGAAGAGCCATTTTTCTGGAGTTAACTATAGTCAATGTGGGTTTCCCTCTCCCATGAAGCAATTCTCCAATTCCCTGACATCAGCCAGGTGTCCTACAATCCAGTTATGGCACTGACTACTTGAAGTCGGTGTAGACCTCACAGATTAAAGATTGAGTTCCACAAAACTTCCCCACATTCACTAGTCCAGATTGCCACTCATCAGCCTGACCAAACAGCTATAAACTGGAGTCCTTGTGACTCTCTCCTAACGTTCAGTAATTTTCTAGAAAAGCACACAAAACTCAAGAAGATATTTCACTGACATTTACCAGTTTACTGTGAAAGGTACAACTCAAGATCTGCCAAAAGGTTTGTGAGAAGGTATGTGGAGCTTCTACATCCTCTTTAGGCAAATCACCTTCCCAGCACTTCCATATGTCCACCAACATGGAAACTCTCCAAAACCCATCAATTAAGGTTTTTATGGAGACTTTATTACTTAGGCATCATTGATTCATCATTGGCCATTGATGAGTAAGTCAATTTCTATTCTTTCTCCTCTCCCCAAAGTCAGAGTTGGGGCTGAAAATTTCAGTTCTACTCTAATTGTTGTTTCCTTTGGCAACCAACCCCCATCTTCCAAGGGTCACCCCACTGGTATAAATTTAAGTATGATTAAAAGGAGCATATTATGAACAACAGTGTTCACCATTTATATCACTCAAAAAATCCCACAGATTTTAGGAGCTCTGTGCCAGGAACTGGAGATCTCAAGTATCACAAGTATCTATCATGTGTTTATGTTGTTGATTCTTTTAATATGATGTGTAACCTTAATTGAATATTGGATGTTAAACTAACCTGCATTGTGAGGACAAGTCTCACTTGACCATGGTATATAATCATTTTTGTATGTTGCTAGATTTGGTTTGACAGTATTTTTTTTAGATGATTTTTGCATTGCTAATCATCAAGAGACATGATCTGTTGCTTTTTTTGTTATCCTTTTATCTGATTTTGGTATCAGGATAATACTGATTTTTTTGAATAAATTAGGAAGTGCTCTTTACTCTTTTAATTTTTGGATGAGCTTGTGAAGCACTGGTGTCAAATTTTTATTTGTGAAATAATAGTGTCTTGATCTTCTTTTGTGAGACCTTTTTTGATCACTAATTCAGTCTCTTCATTATTCATATTTATCACTTCTTTTTGTATCAGTTTATATCATGTATCTTTGCAGGAATTTGCCTATGCCATCTAATTTACCTAATTTGTTGGCATAGGCTATTTCTAGTATTCACTTCGTTGCATCCAACCCGCACTTCCTCCCAAGAAGTGCAGCCCAGACAACTCTGCAGAAGCAGCAAAGTTTATTGAGGAAATAGGCACACAGGCCAATCGATTGGGGTCAGCTCTCCTTTCCTTCAGAGAGTAACCCTGAAGTGAGGGTTTCAGAGGTTATTGTAGGGCTAGCTACATGACTCAGGAAAACAGGATTTGGCAGGTATTCAACCTAGAGTTATTTACAGTTCAACTGTGACAGTGCCTCCTATGTCCCCTTTCAGTTCCTGGAACTTTAGGTAACTGGCCAGGGGGTCTTAGCAGCCTGTGGTTATGCACCTCCATCCATGAGAAGCAAGCATAGCAAAGCATTAATCACAGAAGCACAAAGAGCAGGTTAGCAGATACATGCAGGCCTGAGCCAGAGTGACTCCATCTTGAGTTGGGATTTTACAACTTCTAATCCTTTTCATTTTGGTAATATAAGTGATGTTACTTCTTTTATTTCAGAGTTTAGTAACTAAGTCTTTTGTCTTTTTTTCTCAGTCTAGTTAAAAGTTGAACTTTGAAGGGACCAACTTTTGTCCTCATTGATTTTCTCTATTGTTTTTCTAGTTTTTCTTTTATTTATCTTTTCTCTAATCCTTATTGTGTCCTTCTTTCTGTTTTTTTTGGGTTTAATTTGGTCTTATTTTTCTAATTCTTAAAAAGGTTATTGATTTTAGGTGTTTCTTCTTTGATAATGAAGACATTGATAGTTATAATTTTTCTCTAAGCCCTGCTTTAATTGTATCCCATAAGTTTTGGTAAGTTGTGTTTTTGCTTTTATCCATTCTGAAATATTTTCTAATTTCTCTTCTGATTTCTTATTAGACTCATTAGTCATTTAAAATGGTATACTGTTTGTTTTCCACATATTTGTGAATGTTCCAATTTTATTTATGTTATTGATGTCTAGTTTTATTCCATTATAGTTATAGAAAATGCTTTATATGATTTCAGTATTTTCAAACTTAATGACACTTGCAGTATAGTCTACCATATGGTCTATCCTGGAGAATTTTCTACCTGCATTTGAGAAGAATGTGTTCTAGTGCTGCTGAGTGGAGCCATCTATCAATGTCTACCAGGTCTGCTTGATTTATAGTGTGGCTCAAGTCTTCTTTATTCTTATGGATCTTCCACCTATTTTTCTTTCCTGTATGGAGAGTGGAATATGGGAAGCTCCAACAATTACTGTTGAATTGTCTATTTTTACCTTCAATTCCTGCAAGTTTTGCTTCATGTATTTGGGGGCTCTATTAGGTGCATTACATGTTTATAACAGTTGCATTTTCTGTTGGATTGATGCTTTTATTATTATGAAGTATCTTGTTTTATTTCTAGTAACATTCTCTTATTTTAGAGTTTATTTTGTCTGTCATTAGTCACTCAAGCTCTCTTGTGGCTTCTATTGTGTGGCATGTCTAGACCTTTTTCATTTTTTTACTTTCAAACTAACTGTACCTTTCAATCTAAAGTACATTTCTTGTAGTTGAATCCTGTTTCTAAAAAAATGTAGCCTGATAATCTCTGTCTTTTGATTGGATTGCTTAATCCATTTTCTTATTGTGCTCTTGTTAATAAGATTTGTGTATGCTATTTTGTTTCTTATATAGAAAACAAAATAGCTATATGAACATATTAATAGTACAGGTTGAACATTCCCTATCTGAAATGCTTGGTGCCAGAAGTGTTTCAGGTCTAAGTTGTTTTTTTTTTTTTCTGATTTAGGAATATTTGGGAATACACACACACAGACACACACACATAAACCCTATATGTATATATATCCTATATATATACACACATATATATGTATATCTTATACACATAACCAAAAGGTAATTTTATACAATACTTTTAGTGTACCTGCACTTTGTGCCCCATCACAGAAGTCAGATGTGGAATCTTGCACTTGTGGAATCATGTCAGGGGCCCCAAAATTTTAGATTTTGGAGTATTTGGGATCTCAGATTTTCATACTTGGAAAGCTCAATCTGTAGTTGTTCTGAAGTCTTTATCTACTGAGTCTATATTTGGACCTCTTAAAGACAATTTCTGTTGTCTGTTTTTATTCCTGCATATAGATCACACTTTCTTTTTCCTTTCTCCTTCAAATCTTTTTTTGTTTGTTTGTTTGAAAACTAGGCATTTCGGAATACTGAATCCCCACCCCCAAGAGATTTGTGGTATTGTCATTTTCTTATTTGATAGTTTGTTTTGTGACTTGGGTTGGCTAGTTCAGTGAAGTCTATTTCCCATGCAGTGAAAAACCTCTGCTGTTTCTCCTCAGATGGGTCTTGGGCATCCTCACTCCAGTATGACAGTGATGTTAGCCAGGATCTTTTTTGGTCTTCTCTAATTCCAATCTGTTTTATTGTTTCCAATAATGCCCTTGGGCATATATTGCTCCACAGTCTGATCCAATTAAAGTCAGGCGTTTTGTGGGGATGAGCTTTTCATGCCAGATTTTGAGGCTTGTTTAAGTCCATGATGGCTCTTCTTTAGCAGTCTCCCCATATTCCTTGGTCCTCTCTATTATGCTTCTAGCTGATCTATTATTTTAATGTCCTGCAGCTACCAGCCTCCTCTAATTGCTCACCAATGAAATCTTTATTGTTAATGAAAATGCCCTTAGGCTTGACCTCTCACACCCTCTGCTGCAAATAAAGTCAGTCTTCTCAGGTCCAGGTATGCAGCACAGCTCTCCTTTCTTATGGCCTGCCTCTCCCACTAGGCAAAACCTCTGCACCGTTGGTCTGGGGCTGGACTGGGTTCTGTCTTAATTCATTTGTGTTATAACAGAATACCAATTTATAAAAAATATAAATTTATTTCTCGCAGTTCTCCAGTTGAAAACTTGGGTGTCCAAGATCAGGAGTCAGTAAATTTGGTGTCTGGTAAGAGCCTAGTGTCTTCTTCCAAGATGGCACCCTAGATATTACAACCTCCAGAGGGGAAGAATAATATTCTTCATCTAGCAGATCAGAAGAAAATAATTTGAAGAGCTCCATGCACAATTAAAATGCAGGGTCTCTTTTCAAAATGAGCATTTTAAGATGGCAACAGTAGAGAATTAAACCAAACGTGGGGTTTTTCTCAGTGCAGTGCTCTTTGCTCCTGCACAAGTCATATACCTATGATACCAGCCCTGAAAGTATAAGCAAATAAATCAGTCAAATGTAATGCCATAAGTCATCCTCTATAAAGAAAGCCACATATCTGTTGTACACTCAGATGCAATGAGTACATTCTCACACATTCTCATATGAAATCAGAAAAGGAGGGGAACAGGGAAAGGGAGTAAGTGAGCCCATTCCTATAAGCCCACATTATAGTAGCTTCAGTCCTCTCGGATAGGTGAAGCCCTCATGACAAAAACACTTCCCACCAGGCCCCACCTCCTGACACTGTTACACAGGGGGTTAAGTTTCCAAGACACAAATTTTGGAGGGCATATTCAAACCATGCCAGCATAACAGTCTGCTCCTCTTGGAGTGAGATCTTTACTCTAAAAGCTCAGCTCTGGGTATGGGAGGTGATCTCTGTTTTTCTTAGTTTGCATTTTTCACTACAGAAGTTCCTCTCTACAAATGAGAGTAATTTACACCAAGTATTTTTAACTTATTGTGTTTGGGGTAGCACTTCCTCAGTATCAATGTGCACTGCGTGAAGGAAGGGAGCCCCAGGTCTCTGAGTTTCATCCTCTTCAATAGAGCTTCTGAAATATAAAGCTACAGGGAGGGATGAAGACTGCTGATGACATGTTCCTCCGAGGGGTAACTACCTCCAGACTGAGGGCTGGAGTACTCTTCCTGGCTGCATCTGCCTAGAGTAGAGCTTCTGTCACACTGAGCTGGAGAGAGGTGACATATAAGGTGTTTTAGTCAGCTTTTCCACAGATGTGACTAAAATACCTAACAAAAACATTTTTAGAGAAGAAAAACTTTATTTGTGGGCTCACAGTTTCAGAGGACTCAGTCCATAGACAGCCGGCTCTATTCCTTGAGGCTCCAGGTGAAGCAGAACATCATGGTGGAAGAGTGTGGTGGAGGAAAGCAGCTTAGGACATGATCAGAAAGCAGAGATACTCCACTCACCAGATACAAAATATACATACCCTAAAGGTACCCCTCCAATGCCCACCTCCTCCAGCCACACCCTACCTGTCTTCAGTAACCACTCAGTTAATCCCCGTCAGATGATTAATTCACAGATTGAGTTAAGGCTTTCATAACCCAATCATTTCACCTTTGAATGTTCTTGCATTGTCTCACACATGAATTTGGGGGGGGATATCTAATATCTAAATCATAACATAAGGAGAAGGTTGTAGTTCAAATACTGTATATACTATTTTACAGAGGTTTAAATTTTTTTTTCAAGAAATGTTTCTGTATTTGCCATATGCCTTTAGAACAATTTCCATACCAACTTTGGTTGGTTGTTTTATAAATTTCACTGTTTATTGACATTGCACTGGAGAGGAGGATATGTGGAACTTTTGAAGTTGCCATTCCAGAGTACTCCTTAAATGCCACTGAGTTTATATGCTGACCTTGTGAGACCAGGGCAAAGGACAGGGAGCTGATTATCAAAGAAAAGGGAATGGGTAGACAGCATTCCCCATTACCTGGCTGCTAACAACCTTCTGGGGGAGGGGAAGGATCACATTTTCCAACACATGCAATCACCACCTGGACAGCTCTCTTCTTGCTCTTTTGGTTACCATGTAGGCAAGGTGGGCAGAAGGAGCATGAGAAGAAAGGGAATCTGGAAGTCTGTAAAAGGGGCAAGACACCCCCACTCCCTTGGGCACCAGCTCTGGATCCACTCCTCTGCAGAGGAGTCTCTCTATATATCTGTTCTATCCTTTAAATAAACTTTTTGCTCTTGCCTTGGTGTTTCTCAGGTGTTCAGTCTTCAATACCAAGAGAATGGGGATCCAATCCTAATTTTCAAGACGAATTTCACATGTTTATAGGAATCTTGCTACACTGTCTCATTCATTCATTCACTCATCTCATTAATTATGTAAGCATTCATCAGGTTGCTTTGAGATTTCTATGTACATGAACTCAAATAATTGCCATTTTTCAACCTTATCCTCCTGCTCCTTCTATCTCACTGAATTAGACAAGGACTTCCCAACCATGGAAAACAGTATTGATTAAAGCAAGTATATTTGCTACCTTATACAATGTCTACAATATGTATTTTCCTTGCTATAGATTTTTTATAGGTTAGATTTATCAATTTAGGACCCTCTTTTATATCTCTGCTTTATGAGAATCTTTAATAAGAATGTGTTGAACCACAAATGCTTTCCATTTTCTATCAAGGTAAACATCTGAGTTTTCTGTGTTAATTTACTTTTGTGAATTACATTGACAGATGTTTTGATGTTGAGTCATCCTCTAACATCTGCGATAAAGACTATTTGACTTGACAGATTATTAAAAATATATGTTGGAGATAAATGTTGAAAATCTTGTATTTTATTTACAATCCTCCTTTACATTTGTAAGTGAAATTGATCTATAATTTATTTTCTGTATTTTGTTCCTGTTTGGTTTGCTATAAAGGTTATACATTCTTTTGTATAAGTGAATAGCCTTCCTTCTTTTTCTTTTCTTTTTTTGGTGGGAGGCACAACTTGTATAAGAATTATGATGATGGTGTGATCACACCCAGGGCCTCAGCATGCCAGGCAATCACTTTACCACTGAGCCCTAGCCCCAACGGAAACATTATTTTTAATCTGAGGGTTTGTTAGCACATCAGTAAAACCTACTAGATTTGGCTTTTATGTGAGTATGAGGTTTTTAGAGAAGGCTTACTACTATGTTCTAAATTTCTTGAGTATTACTGGTCTAAATAAACCACTCTTTTGTATTAATTTTTGCATCTTATACTTTAAAACTAATTCACCTATTTGCATATGGGTTTTCAAATTTGCCAACGTTGACTTGATCATAATATTTCTTTAAAATTACTAAAAGTTCACCTGTATCTGTTGTTCCTTCCCCTTTGTACTCTATTGTTTATTTGCATTGTCTTTTTTCCTCTTGACTATTCTTTACAAAGTTCTATATTTTTAGCCTTTTCTGTGAATCAACACTTTTTTTTTTAACCATTCCTTAATGTTTATCCAAAAGAGTTAAAGTCAGAATACTTTAGTGATACACTGCATACCCACGTTTATCACTGTACATTACACAAGTGCCAAGATGTCCATAAATGGATAAGTGGATAAAAAATGTGGTACATATACATAATAAAGGGCTTTTTGTTTTTGTTTTTGTTTTTTTGTACCAGGAATTGAACCAGGGGCACTTAACTACTAAGCCACATCCCCAGCCCTTTTTTATATTATATTATATTTATTTATTTATTTTAAATTTATTTTTAAAACAGAAGAATGCATTTCAAGTCATAGTTCACATATGGAGCACAATTTTCCATCTCTCTGGTTGCAAACAAGATAGAGTCGCACCATTCGTGTCTTCATACATGTACCTAGGGTAGTGATGTCTAATTTCACCATTTTTGCTACTTCCATTTCCCCTACCATCCCCCACCTCCCCCCTGCCCCATGCAAAGTTCCTCTATTTCTCCCATGATCGCCACCCGCACCCCATTATGTATCAGCATCCACTAATCAGAGAGAACATTCGGCCTTTTTTTTGGGGGGATTGGCTGACTTCACTTAGCATGATGTTCTCCAATTCCTGCAAATGCCATAATTTTATTGTATTTTATTGCTGAGTAATATTCCATTGTGTATATACACCACAGTTTCTTTATCCATTCATCTATTGAATGACATCTACTTTGCTTTCACAGTTTAGCAATTGTGAATTGTGCTGCAATAAACATTGAAGTGGCTGCGTCACTGTAGTATGCTGTTTTTAAGTCTTCAGGATATAGGCCAAGAAGTGGGATAACTGGGTCAAATGGTAGTTCCATTCCAAGTTTTTTAAGGAGTCTCCATACTGCTTTTCAGATAGGTTGCACCAATTTGCAATCACACCAGCAATGTTTGAGTGTGCCTTTTTCACCACATCCTCGCCAGCACTTATTGTTGCTTATATTTTGGATAACTGCCATACTGACTGGGGTGAGATGAAATCTTAGTTTTGATTTTCATTTGTCTAATTGCTAGAGATGTTGAACATTTCTTCGTATATTTATTGATTGTATATCTTCTTCTGAGAAGTTTCAATTCAGCTTCTTAGCCCATTTATTGATTAGATTGTTTGGTTTTTTGGTGTTTTTTGAGTTCTTTATATATCCTGGAGATCAGTGCTCTATCTGACGTGTTTGTGGCAAAAATTTGCTCCCAGAGTGTAGGCTCTCTGTTCACCTCATTGATAGTTTCTTTTGCTGAGAAGAAGCTTTTTAGTTTGAATCCATCCCATTTATTGATTCTTGCTTTTATTTCTTGCGCTTTAGGAGTCTTGTTAAGGAAATCAGGGCCTAATCTGAGTGATGAAAATTTGGGACTACTTTCTCCTCAATTGGCGTATGGTCTCTGGTCTAATTCTTAGGTGTTTGATCCACTTTGAGTTAAGTTTTGTGCATGGTGAGAGATAGGGGTTTAGTTTCATTTTGCTGCATATGGATTTTGAATTTTCCTAGCACTATTTGTTGAAGAGGCTATCTTTTCTCCAATGTATGTTTTTGATACCTTTGTCTAGTATGAGATAACTGTATTTATGTGGATTACTCTCTGTGTCTTTTATTCTATACCATTGATCTACATGTCTATTTTGGTGCTAATATCGTGCTGTTTTTGCTATTATAACTTTGTAATATAATTTAAAATCTGGAATTGTGATGCCTCTTGCTTCTCTCTTCTTGTTAAAGATTGTTTTGGCTATTCTGGGTTTCTTATTTTTCCAAATGAATTTCATAATTGCTTTTTCTATTTCTATAAAGAATGATGTTGGGATTTTAATTGGAATTGCATTAAATCTGTATAGTGCTTTGGGTAGTATGGCCATTTTGATGATGTTGATTCTGCCTATCCAAGAGCATGGGAGATCTTTCCATCTTCTAAGGTCTTCTTCAATTTCTTTCTTGAGTGTCCTGTAGTTTTCATTGTAGAGGTCTTTCACCTCTTTTGTTAAATTGATTCCCAAGTAGTTCATTTTAGGGGAGGTGCTACTGTGAATAGGGTAGTTTTCCTAATTTCTCTTTCAGAGGATTCATCACTGATGTATAGAAATGCATTTGATTTATGGGTATTGATTTTATATCCTGACAATTTGCTGAATTCATTTATTAATTCTAGAAGTTTTATGGTGGAATTTTTTGGATCCTCTAAGTAAAGAATCATGTTGTTGGCAAATAATGATAGTTTAACTTCTTCTTTTCCTATTCTTATCCCTTTAATTTCTTCTTTCTGTCTAACTGCTCTGGCTAGAGTTTCAAGGACTATGTTGAGTAGAAGTGGTAAAAGAGGAATTCCCATTTTTGTGGGAATTCTTTCAATTTTTCCCCAATGAGGATAATGTTGGCTTTCAGTTTTGCATAGATAGCTTTTACAATGTTGAGGTACGTTCCTACTATCCCTAGTTTTTCTAGTGTTTTGAACATGAAGAGGTACTGTAATTTGTCAAATGCTTTCTCAGCATCTATATAGACAGTCATATAATTCTTGACTTTAAGTCTATTGATGTGATGAATTACGTTTATTGATTTCCATATATTAAACCAACCTTGCATACCTAGGATGCAACCCACTTGATCATGGTGCACTATCTTTTTAATATGTTTTTGTATTTGATTTACCAAAAATTTTATTGATTATTTTTCTGTCAATATTCATCAGGAATATTGGTCTGAAGTTTTCTTTAATGTGTCTTTGTCTGGTTTTGGAATCAGGGTGATACTAGGCTCATAGAATGAGTTTGGAAGGGTTCCCTCCTTTCCTATTTCATGGAATAATTTGAGGAGTATTGATATTAATTCTTCTTTGAAGGTCTTGTACAACTCGACTGAGAATCCATCTGGTCCTGGGCTCTTCTTGGTTGGTAAGCTTTTTTTTTTTTTTTTTAATATTTATTTTTTAGTTGTAGGTGGACACAATAGCTTTATTTTTTATTTTTATGTGGTGCTGAGGTTCGAACCCAGTGCCTCCCGCATGCTAGGCGAGCACGCTACCACTGCGCCATAACCCCAGCCCCGGTTGGTAAGCTTTTGATGGCTTCTTCTATTTCCTTGTTTGAAGTTGATCTGTTTAAGTTGTGTATGTCCTCCTGATTCAGTTTGGGCAGATCACATGCCTCTAGAAATTCGTTGGTGTCTTTGAGATTTTCTAGTTTACTGGAGTATAGAGTTTCAAAATAGTTTCTAATTATCTTCTGTATTTCAATAGTGTCTGTCATGATATTTCCATTTTCATCTCACAATTTTAGTACTTTGAGTTTTCTCTCCTTTTCTTTTTGTTAAAGGTTTAACAATTTTATTTATTTTTTCAAAGAACCAGCTTTTTATTTTGTTAATTTTTTTGAATTGTTTCCTTTGTTTCAATTTCATTTATTTCAGCCCTGATTTTAATTATTTCCTGTCTTCTACTTCTTTTGGGGTTGATATGTTCTTCTTTTTCTAGAGCTTTGAGATGTAGTGTCAGGTTGTTTGTTTGGTGACTTTTTCTTCTTTTAATTAATGAGCTCAATGCAATGAACTTTCCTCTTAACACAGCCTTCATAGTGTCCCAGAGATTTTGATATGTTGTATCAGAATTCTCATTTACCTCTAAGAATTTTTTTATTTCCTCCTTCTGTTATCTATGCATCATTCAGTAGTGTATTATTTAGTCTCCATGTGATAGAGTAGCTTCTATTTTTTATTTTATCATTGATTTCTAATTTCATTCCATTATTGTTTGATAGAATGCAGGGTAGTATCTTTTTTTTTTTGTATTTGCTAAGAGTTGCTTTGTGGCATAACATATGGTCTACTTTAGAGAAGGATCCATGTGCTGCTGAGAAAAGAATGTATTCACTTGTTGATGGATGAAATATTCTGTATATGTCTATTAATTCTAAATTATTGATTGTATTGTTGAGTTCTATGGTTTCTTTGTTTAGTTTTTGTTTGGAAGATCTGTCCAGTGGTGAGAGTGGTGTGTTAAAGTCACCCAGTATTATTGTGTTTTGGTCTATTTGATTCTCAAAATTGAGAATTGTTTGATATATGTGGATGCTCCATTGTTTGGGGCATAGATAGTTATGATTCTTAAGTCTTCTTGATGTATGATTCCCTTAAGCAGTATGAAATGTCCTTCTTTATCCCTTTTGAGTATTTTTGGTTTGAAATCTACTTATCTGATATGAGGATGGAGAACCCTGCTTGTTTGCACAGTCCATTTGAGTGGTATATTTCTTCTTATCCTTTTACCTTCAGTCTATGGATTTTTTTTAATGATATGAGTGTCTTGAAGACAACATATTATTGGGTCTTATTTTTTAATCCAATCTGCCAGTCTGTGTCTTTTGATTGATGAGTTTAGGTCATTAACATTCAGGATTATTATTGAAATATGGTTTGTATTCCCACTCATTTTGGTTTATTTTTGGTTTTTAACTTGATTTGGTTTCTCCTTTGATTGCCTTTTCCTTTAGTGTAGTCCCTCTCTTTGCCAATTGTCATTTTTGTTTTTCATTTCTTCATGAAATATTTTGCTGAGAATGTTCTCTAGTGCAAGCTTTCTCATTGTAAATTCTTTTAACTTTTGTTTTTCATGGAAAGTTTTTATTTCATCATCAAACCAGAAGCTTAATTTTGCTGGATATAAGATTCTTGGTTTGCATCCATTTTCTTTCAGAGCTTGGTATGTGTTGTTCCAGGATCTCCTGGCTTTTCTTTTCTTTTTCCTTTTTTTTTTGGTACTAGAGATTGAACTCAGGGGCACTCAACCACTGAGCCACATTCCCAGCCCTATTTTGTGTTTTATGTAGAGACAGGGTCTCACTGAGTTGCTTAATGCCTTGCCATTACTGAGGCTGGCTTTGACCTCGGGATTCTCCTGTCTCAGCCTCCCTAAGTGCTGGGATTACAGGCTTCCGCCACTACACCTGGCTAGGATCTCTTGGCTTTGAGGGTGTGGGTTGAGAAATCTGCTGAAATCCTAATTTGTTTCCCTCTTATGTAATCTGTACCTTCTCTTTTGCAGCTTTTAAAATTCTATCTTTATGGTGTATGGTAGGCATTTTCATTATAATGTGCCTTGGTGTGGATCTGTTGTAGTTTTGTACATTTGGTGTCTTATAAACCTCTTATATTTGATTTTCCAATTCATTCTTCATGTTTGGGAAATTTTCTGATATTATTTCATTGAAGAGATTATGCATTCCTTTGGTTTGTATCTCTGTGCCTTCCTCTATCCCAATAATTCTTATGTTTGGTCTTTTGATGTCATCTCATAGTTCTTGGATATTTTGTTTATGGTTTCCTACCATCTTCATTGTGTGATCAACTTTATTTTCAATTATATATTTTGTCTTCATTGTCTGAGGTTCTATCTTTCAGGTTATGTAGTTTGTTGGTAATGCTTTCTATTGAATTTTTTATTTGGTTTATTGTTTCCTTCATTCCAAGGATATCTGCTTGTTTTTTTTTAATGTCTCTATCTCTTTCTTGAAGTAATCTTTTGCTCCCTGTATTTGCTCTCTTATCTTTTTGTTGGAGTGATCAATTGTTGCCTGTAATTGCTCTCTTATTTTATTCTGTATTTTACAGATTATTTTAATTATGTACATTCTGAATTCCTTCTCTGACATTTCATCTACCATGCTGTCAGTGGATTTTATTATAGTAGCATCTTGGTTTGTTTGGGGCATTTTCTTCACTTGTTTTTTCATGTTGTTCAAGTATCTTCCTCCCGACAGTGGTGATCTGAGGTATTATAGTTTCTACCCTATAATCTTGTAGTGTCCCTGCCAATTACCAATACCTCAACTCTGGTATAACCAGGCCTGCAGGGATCTCAGGGATGATTTTCCTGGTCCTGGCTATTGACTCTAGATGGAACTAGGCAGGGACAGCCACTGGTTGGTAGATGGGGGGCCACAGCACAGTGCTCAGTTGGTCTCCCTCTTTGCACATGCACGGTCAGTTCACAGTCTTTATCCTATAGGCTTATAGGTCCCCTACAGGGTTCCAATACCTCTCCTTTAAAGAGGAAACCAATATTAATAGATCTCAATGTAAACAACATATAATTTTAGACCAAGTACCTCCTAATAGGACATTTATGGCTTTGTTACAATATACAGAAATTATGAGTTTGATTAGTATCTACTATATAAACAATAGGTTTGCAAAAGGGACTACAGTTTCTTCTGGTGTAATAGAGAGCTGGGCGTGGGGTGTAGGGTGAGATGTTAGGGTGGTAGGAAGTGAAGATACTGAGTTATTAGATCCTAGAAAGCATGAAAGAGGAATGCAAAAGAAGTTGGCTAATAGTAGAAAAGGGAGAAAGAGATTTGGGGAGGATAAGTAAGTAGGGGGAAAATAGAGTACAACAAACAAGGAAACAAAATTTAAGAAAATTAAAACATGTAAAAATAGGAGATACGAGACTATATAATACAACTGTAATATGCTAATCAGGTATCCCAGTCCTCAGTAGTCTAATGCATAAAAAATACTTGGTTTCACAAATGTTGGGGATGTGAGTGTGGAAAAAGAGTGAGAGAGGGAAAAGAAGGAAAGGAAAGGAAGAAAAGAGAAAAAAGATAATAGAAGGAAAAGAAAAAAAAATCTCAAGGTAAATAAAAAGGCTTACTTCCCTTCTCATCCAGTAGATGGTGTTGTCTGTTGTTTACTGGTATCTCTCTGCTCAGGTCCAAGATGACGATGAAAGAGTCCTAGAATGGAGGTGTCTATTTTCAGAGATAGGGTGTAGGGCCTGGCCTGGCGGTGGTTTTGGGTGACATGTTTGGAGATGCCATTCTGTGGTGTCCTGTGCAAAAGTAGAAGGTTGACTCCAAATCCTGTCCAGTGTCCCCAGGTGTAGGCAAACAGGGGAGTTCCACACTAGTATATGGAGGTCCACACAGGAGCAGCAGCCAGAGGTCCTGCACAGGAACTGGGGTTCCACATGGGAGCTACAGCTGGGGGTCTTGTGTGGGTGAGCAATCCGAGGTCCTGCTCAGTGTGTGGGCGCTGGTGTGGGTCCTACACAGGCAATTGGCTGGAGTCCTATACAAACGCTGGGGCCTGCTGACCCAAGTGGGCATGCGACTGGAATTCCTGCATAGAGGCAGCTGTCAAGGGTCCTCTAATAACTCACAGAGAAACAGCATTTCCACTACTTTAATCCCCAGTCCTGGAGAGACTAGGAATGCAGTGTCCCTCTAGGCTACCACCTTGGATCCACCCCTGTGAATCAACTTTTTGTTAACTTAATCATATACATTTTCTTTTGATCCTGTGTTTCATTTATCCTTATTTTCAGTAGTTCTGTTCTCTTTTTCTTTTTCTTTTAAGGTTTTCACTCATAATCCATCATTAATACCTAGGCAATGAGTTCACTAGACTCTTGCATCCATGGATTTTTGAAATAAGTTCCCTGAAATATTAAATTGCTTACAATTTAATATTGTAATAGTGGTCAGGGATCATCTATTCCTTTTTTAAAAATATATATATATATTTTAGTTGTAGATGGACACAATGCCTTTATTTATTTTCATGTGGTGCTGAGGATTGAACCCAGTGCCTTGTATGTGTGAGGTAAGCGCTCTGCCACTGAGCCACAATCCCAGCCCCTCATCTATTTCTTTGATGGTAAATATTTGATGTGCTTATTTTTCACATCTCTTGTCCCTTCACCAAGGTCAGAAGCATCCCTAGTGCTTCCAACACAGTTTGAGACAGAGAGCCCTACAGGAGAGGATTCTTTGTCATCCATGATTGTTTTCCCATGTAAAGTGGTGTTCACATTGAAATCACCTGGGAGATTGCTAGAAAAACAGACTCTTGGGCCCCACCCTAGGCAAATTAAACTGTAATCTGTATGTTCATATCTTGGGATAAATCATTTGAATATTAAAGTTTGAGAAGCACTTGGTCTGACACCTTCATTTTGTAGGTGAGAAAACTAAGCCAGAAAAGTAAGGTAATTAAGGCTGCATAAAAAGGTGTGGGAGAGGATGGGTGGACATGGTAGGAAATTAGAAAGAAAAAACCAAGTGAGTAGGTAGATGGGGGCTGGGGAAGCATTCTTCACACAGGTTACACTTCTTGTGAGGCCAAGTCCTGAGCATGCTCAATTGTCAGGAGAAATTTTATTCATAATAACAGAAGTTTGTCTCAGTGCCATTGGTATCAGACTTGAATGACTGTCAGAAAACATTCAAATTTCAATAATCTCAAGTTCTTTCTCTGGCAGTGAGAGTAGCAGTGGGCACAAAGGCTATTAAATGGGAAAATTTGCTCCCTGGCTCTTGAGGTGCCCAGATGTCACAACCCTGGGACCAGCTGCCTTTTGCAGCATGGATCTCTTAGACCTCCCACTTATCTGCCGGCCCCTGGACTGTAGCCTGCTGCCTTGAAGATGCAGTCATAAATCTGTAGTGACCCTATGCTGTCTGTGCACAGAGCTCCTTTCCAGGAACCGCAGGGATTATTTATTGAGGCCCATAGAATTCTCTGTAAGGTTTCGCCCTCAGATGTAGGAGATGCATGTTCTATTTCTGTTTGACATCTCATGTCAGAAGTGAGCCCTGGAAGAGG
>CM053402.1:50757725-50779750 GCA_028644305.1 Xerus rutilus
GGTTACTTGAACACAAGCACTGTGATATTGCAAAAGTTGATCTTATTATCTAGGAATTACCTAGTATATAATGGGTGGGTAGGGTATACAGTATGGATACCTGGGAAAAAGGCATGATTCACATCCAGATGGAACAGGGCAAAACAGCATGCAGTTTCCTCACACTACTCAGAATGGATTGAAATTTTGAATTGTTTATTCAGTTGAAATATTGTTTATTTCTGAAAATTTCCATTTAATATTTTCCAACCATGATTGAAATATGGGAAAGAGAAATTTTGGATAAAGGGGACTGTTTTATTATAATGACCTCCCAGAAGCTTCCAGTCTCTGTCCCCACCATCACCACGTTTATCTTCTGAAAGCCCCTAATAGTATGTATTTCTTGCTTCCTCAGAAACCTTCTTACTCAGGCAGAATAAGAACTAGCATCAGAGCACCTTCCTGTGTCTTCCCTGTGAGCTGGCCCTGTCTGTCTTCTCTATTTCCTCTGCTAATATGTCCCTCCTTGCTCCTTTCCCATCCTCAACACACTCACACCTGTCTGGCATAACTAGTAGTCATGTAAGTGTGTGTTGAAGGCTTCTGACCAAAGCAAGTTACATAGAGAACAAAGCTGACTCCATTTCTTGTGATGCATCTGTGGATTCTTTGGAGTCTGCACTGGTAATATTCAACTATGCTTCTTGTAGCATATGCAATACATTTCCACCCTGGGGCTAGCTCAGGGGTCTCTCATGTCCTTCTTTTCTTCCCAATTTGACTTGGAGCCTGTGTAAATGCAAAATTGTATGTCTACTTTGGAAAACAGATTGGCAGGTTCTTACATTAATCACTCACCCATTCCATCAACAAGTGAAAAGAAAACATATACCCACTCAAGGACCTGAACCCGAATGTTCATAGCAGTGTCATTCATGATTACCAAAACCTACAAGTATTCCCAGTGGATATCAGCAGGTGAACAGATGAACATTTGTGGTCTATCCACAGCATGGCATACAACTTAGCCATAAAAATAAACAAATTTTAAAAATGTACAAGAACATGGACAAATTTCAAAGGCAATATGCTAAAGAAAGAAGTCAGACAAAAGACTAAGTAGGAGAAACTTTATTCACTCATTCAAGCATGATTCCATTTCATATGACATTCTGAAAAAACAAGAAAAACCAATGTGATGTAAAACAAACTGATCATTGGTTGCCTGGGGGTTAGGGCGGAGAGAGGGAACTGACTGCTCAGGTGCATGAGGAAAAGTTTTGCAATAAAGCTCCAAAATTTTATATTTGACATTTAGCTCTGTGGTTCTTTGGAAGTTTAATTTTGTGTATGGTGTGAGGTAAGGATAAATTTTTTTTACATATAGATATTTTTTCCCCAGCATAATTTGTTGAAAAGATTCTCATTTCCCCAGATTCCTTTGCCTTTTCATTAAAAATATATTGGCCAAGCCAGACGTGGTGGCACATGCCTGTAATCCCAGCACTTTGGGAGGCTGAGACAGGAGAATCACGAGTTCAAAGCCATCCTCAGCAATGTGAGGTGCTAAGCAACTCAGTGAGACCCTGTCTCTACATAAAACACAAAATAGGGCTGAGGATGTGGGTCAGTGGTTGAGTACCCCTGAGTTCAATCCTCGGTACCAAACAAACAATTGGCCATATATCTGTTTGTGGGCTGTAATTATTTTTAAAGTTATAGATTTTATTTAAATTTGTAATCCTAAAAAATCTGAATTTTCCTCTAACCGCAGGTATCTGCCTTTTACATCATGGTTTCTTTTCTTTCTTTTTTCTTTTGGTGATACTTGGGGATTGAACCCCAGGCCTCGTATATGCTATGCAAGTGCTCTAGCACTGAGCTACATCCCCAGCCCACATCATGGCTTCTTAATAGTGATAACTACTAATAGTAAAAGCTACCATGTATTGATTAATAGTGATAACTATTAATAGTAAAATCTATCCTGTATTGATTACCTGTCATCTACCTAGCACAATCACGAATTTTTTTTTACTTATATCAACTAATATAATCTTCACAATTACTCTGTGAAATTTCTTATATTATCTTATTTTACAGAGGAAGGAACTGAAGTTCTGTAACTTTTGATAATTTTCCTAATTCCCAAAGCTAAAATAACAGAACTGGAATTTGGTTCAGGTGTTAAATTTGGTTCTCTGTTTAAATTCTACACAATATCTGCCTCTCTGTCTCTCCCCTGTTTCTAGCATATAGTAAGTGCTCAGCAGATATTAACTGAATCAATGAAAATAATTATACAGTACTTATAACATGGTAGGTATTATGATTATTTGTTTGATTATTGTTATAACTCAATGGTGTGCTCCTTTGTAGGGAAAGAAATGTACTTTTTATTCATTGTAAAACATTTAGTGAGGGAGATTGGTAAAGCAGAGGAAAGGGACCAGGGGAGGGAGGAAGGTAAGGAAAGAGGAAATCCTGGGGAATGACATTGGCTGAATTTCATTGTTATACTGTGTGTATATATGAATATGTAACAATGAATCCTACCATTATGTACAACTATAATGCACCAATGAAAATATGGAAAAAATCCTCAACATTTAGTGAGGCTTACTATGATGTTAAACAGTGTGCTAGAGGAGAGGAAAACAAAGATTAACACATGGGTAAATGATGAAATGAAAGAACAGACATATTGGCTTCACTTGGTAGATTTTGACTTACCTTAAAACTACCCCTGTGGTGCAAATCTGGAGTGGGAAACCTATTGCTTACTGCCCCTTCTTGTTTCTGATCTTCAGTTTAATGATTTATAGCGTGGGGCTAATAAAACTTTCTCAGTATATCTCTTAGGGTTATTATGAGTTCAAAATAATGCCATCCATGAAAGAATTTAGTGAATGTACAGAGCTTAGCAGATGTCAGAGGCTATTACCTTGATTTTGAACTCGCTCCATGTGGTGTGAGACCAACTGTGTGATCTGCTCTTATATGTGGGTTGCACCCTCTTTTGCGGGCAGTAGAAGGATGGAGAGCAAATGTACAGATGGTGCATAAGAAGCCATGAGGCTCAATGTCAACTCTGGTCTGGAAAATCATCAATTGGTTTAGTGCTGACGAAAGGCACCGTGATAGTTTCTCTCTCTCTCCTGGCTTGTGGTATGAATATCATTCCCACAAGTTGTAGGACTAGCTGAAGATGTGTTAGGTGCCTGTGGATCTGTTACTGCAGTCAACAGAGCTGGGCAAGGAGAAGCCCCTGATGAAGAGGAGAGAACGAGAGAAGACTGGAAGGAGGCTTTATAGCTCTTTGGATTTAGGGATGGATGCTAACATGGTCAATATCAGTAGACTGGTGATTTTTCTCTATATTAGAAAGAATGTTTAAAAATATATTTTTGTATTCAATTCAGTGCTATAAATGTTCATTGAGCACCTACCATGGGCCTGGCATTGTATAGGTTGAGTATTCCTTATCCAAAATGCTTGGCATAAGAAATGTGAATTTGCATTTTTTCAGATTTTGGAATATTTGTATATACATAAGGAGTTGTCCTGGGGAATGGGGTCTAAGTCCCAATAAAATTCATTTGTTTCATATATACCTTACACAGGTAGCCTGAAGATAATTTAATGCAGTACTTTTTAGTATGCTTGAGTTTTGACTATTACCCATCATGTGGGGTCAGGTATGGAATTATGTCAGCTTTCACACTGTTTCAGATTTTGAAGCATTTTGGATTTAAGATTAGAAATGCTCAGTCTGTATCAACTACCATGGGACCATAAATATGGAAAAGACCCAAACTATGTTCTCAATGAACAGTTGTGCCCGCGATTAACGGAGGCACAGAGCAATGTGATTTGTAAAGAAGTCAACCCACTGAAGGTCATCTTTGGAGTTCCATGGGATTGCTTGGTTTTGGTTCCATCTTTATTTTGACTTAAAGTTCATCCCTTTCTTTGGCTTCCACAAAAAAACTTGCATCATTAGGCATCAGTGGGCATATCTGATGCTTTGGTGAAGGTTCACAACATCCTGGAGGAGGTGTTAGCACTTAGAATTTCCCTAAAACATTCCTGATCCACAGATTGCTCCCTCATCTCAGGCCCCTGCCCCTGAGGTTTGCCCCTCCTGTATCCTCCCCACATTGCTCTTCCCCATAACTTTCCTTTCCCCTTGGCTAATTCATTTCCATCCACAGAAACCCTGGGTTCCAAGTGGGACTCATCTCTCCTCCCAAAGACCCCTCTTCAATACCAAGTGTCTTCTTTACTAGGAAGCTCTCCCTACAAAGGAGTCCTCAGAGAAGTACTATGAAAACATTCCTGTAGAGAAGTTATTAGTTGCCATGGTCTGAATATTTGTGTGCCCCCAAATTCTTATGTTGGACCCAACCCCAACATGATAGTATTGGGAGGTGAGTCCTTGGAGGTGATCAGATCCTGAGAACAGAGCCTTAGTGAATGAGATTACTGTCCTCTTATAGGAACCTCAGAGAACTCCCTCACCTCTTCCACTATGCAGATGCAGGGAAAAGGCACCACCAACCACCAGGAAAGGGCCCCTTTTAAGGCATTCAATCTGCCAGCGACTTGACCTTGTACTTACCAGCCTTCAGGACTAAGAGAAATAAGTACCTGTTGTTTAAAAACCACCTAACTTATGGTATTTTGTTACAGCAGTTTGAAGAGACTAAGATAATATTATTCTTTTGATTGAGGAAAAATACATATAACAAACTTCACCATTTTAACCATTTTAGAGTCTTTCAGTACACTCATGGTATTGTGTAAACCTTGTCACTAAGTCCAGAACAGTCTCATTTCCCCCAGAGAAGTTCTACACACATCAAGCAGTCACTCCCCACGTACCCCTCCCTCAGCCACTGGTAATTTTGTTGACAAAACTGATTCCATGAATATAGCTCTACAACCTGCACAAACAAAGCATCAGGACCAAAGCCTTTGAGTTTAAAGGGCTCCTTTGTTTCTACATGGCTGCACTAAGATTTGGGGATATGCCTGTTGTTGGGCGGTGTTTCCTACTCTGGGCTCCTTTGAGGATCTTATTTGCATGTTCTCATATTCTGTTGCTATTATTTTTTAAAGCTCCTGTCCCAGAGTGAAACTGCTTTGTCTTATTCAATTTAATAGATATCAGGATATTACTTTCCCAAAGGGTTCATATGACATGTTTTTTAATTTTTTTTGTATCCAATGACATTTTATTCTCTGTTCATCACATATCATTCGCCTTTCAGCCTCTGTCTCTGGTTGGTACTTTTGTTCTCACATACAGATGGTCCCCAAATTGATGTTTTTTTTATGATAATTTGAAAGCATACACATGCAACCATTATATTTTTATTTTCAAAAGAGTATTCAATAAATTACATAAGGTAATCAACACTTTGTTATAAAATGGACTTTGTGGTAGATGATTTCACCCACCTGTAGGCTCATGTAAGTGTTCTGAGCATATTTAAGGTGGGATAGGCTAAACTATGATGTTCAGCAGGTCAGGTGTTATGCTGGTCAGATTTCCATCACTACCACAAAATACTTGTGATAACCAGCATATAAACGGAATGGGTTTATTTTTTCTCAGGCTCTTATAGGTTCTGGCTCATGATCTGGTAGATCCATTGCTCTTAGGTCTGTGGTGGGAGTGCTGGATGTGAATGGTGGGTAGCACATGGTGGGTAGCACATGGCAAGCAATCTGCTCTCCCCATGGCCAGGAAGCACAATAGGGAAAGCAGGGATAAGGCCTTAGAATCTCTATCTTTCAAGAGTAACCCCCCAACAAGAAAGTAACCTCCTATAAAGGTTCCATGAGTTCCCAGTAACACCAACATAGGACGAAGCCTTTGACACATGGGTTTAGGGGACATTCAGCACTTAAGCTATAGCATTTCATGCCTGGCCCCCAAAGATTTATGTGCATCTCACAACAAGATGCATTGTCTATCTCCAAGAGTCTCCAAAGTCTTAAGTGTTCCAGCATTGCTCATCAGTTCAAAATCAATCTCTCCTCTGAGATTCAAGACAAATCCTTAGCTGGGAGACCCTGTAGAAATCAACAAGAAAGTTACATTATTTCCAAGATGCAATGTTGGGACAGGCCTGAGGTAAGCATTCTCAGTCCAAAAAGGAAAAATAGGAAGATAGGTTCAAAGTAAGACTGAAACCCAGCCAGGCAAACATCAAATCCTAAATCTCTATGTCTGGCATCCAGGGCACATTGTGGCAGGATCTGGGCTTCCAAGGGCTTGGGCAGACGAGCCTCTATGACTTTGCTGGTTGTAGCCTACATGACTACTTCTGCTTCCTGGTCATGAGGTCAGCAGTTTTGCTTCACCATGAACTCCTGCCCTGGTGTGCTGCCTTGCCACAGGCTCAAAGCATCAGAGCCAAGCAATCATGGACTGGAAACTACAAAACTGTGAACCGAAATAAAACTTTCTTTTTTATAAGTCAATTATCTGAGGTATTTGGTTATAGTAACAAAACACTAAGTCACATGCATTAAATGCATTTTTGACTGACTATATTTTCAATTTACAATGGATTTATCAGGATGTAACCCCATCATAAGTCAAGGAACATTTGTATTTGAACAGATCTTGGATTCCTGAAGAACTTGGGACTGGGATGGACAAGGAGATTCAGCCCACAAGCTCACTGTGGCTTGGGACCTTTCTTAACCCTCTCCTGTGGCAGACATGGTTGGCAATGACTGTCTGATGATGTCATTTTTTTCCAGGTTTAATTGTGATCTTTTATTTAAAAATAATTTAACAAATTTGTTCTAATTAGTTATACATGACAGTAGAATGCATTTTGACACAGCATACATAAATGACGTATAACTTCTCATTTGGTTGTATGTGATGTAGAGTTACACAGGTCATGTAATCATGTATGCACACAGGGTAATAATGTCCAATTCATTCTACTACCATTCCTACCCCCATGCTTCCTCCCTTCCCTTTACTCCCTTCTGTCTAGTCCAAAATACCTCTATCCCCCCCCCCACCTTATTGTGGATTAGTATCTGCACATCAGAGAAAACGTTTTGTCTTTGGTTTTGGGGGATTGGTTTATTTCGCTTAGCATGATATTCTCCAGCTAGTGGAGATCTTTTCTATTTTTTCAGTAGCAATTAAATAGCTGGTTCATAGAGTTTTAAATTTTTTTTTTTTAAAAACAAGACTTTCTTTTAGAGCAATTTTAGATTTACAGAAAAGTTGTGAAGCTAGTACAGAGAGTTCCCATATACCCCACACCTAGTTCCCCCATTATTAGTATCCTATACTGGGGTAGTGCATTGTTATAGTTAACAAATTAATATCAATACATTATTGTTAGTAAAATTCACACTTCATTCAGATTTACTTTGTTTTCACCTAATGTTGTTTTTTTCTGTTCTGGGACCCTCTGCAGGATACCGTAGTACACTGAGTTGTCATGTCATTTTAAGCTCCTCTGGGCTGTGACAATTTCCTAGAACTTACTTCCTTTATGCAGGATTTAAAAAGAGTATCTTTTTTTCCCTTGTCTTTATAGAAATTATATAAAGACCATAGATAGGTGAACAGTGCCCAGGATGATGGGAGGAGACTTACTGGAAAATACAGCATTTGAGCTGGGGCTTCAGGATGGCTTGGCAGGCAGACATGGGCGAGAAGAATCCAGGTCGAAGTGGCTCTGTGAGCAAAGCCTTGGTAGTGGGAATATGCTCAGGGAACTGAGATTAGTCTGGGGCAGGGGTGGGGGAGGTGGAGTGTGTGGGAGCAACCAGGAAAGCTTCCAGGACAGTGATTGCCTGCTCTGGGCTCACAGGCATTTTAGTGAGGACTCCCACTTGCTTTCTCTACTTTTTCAGACATGACGAAGGAAAAGTTTTACATTTCCAAGGTTTATATGCCCAACTGTGCCTGAGTAGGGTGTTCTGTTGGGTGAAAATTCCTACATTATGTGCTCTGGTCTCACCTGTCTTGGTGATCAACAACCCAGTCTGTCTCTCACTCTGATTGCAGATGTCTGTGACCTTTGTGGGGTTAAGAAGAGACATAGCTTTAACTCTTCCCGAAAAGACTTTCCAAAGTCATAAAAATGCACAATTTTACCAACATTATATTCCAGTTGCTAAAAATATCACACGGCCATTGGTTAGCTCACAGCAATAGATGTCCCACAGTCTAATTTAATCATTGGCATCAGGCCACATAGTGTCCAGACAGAATCGGGATCAAACTGGGGGCTGCTAAATATAGAAATATAAATTTGGGTTTGTTTAGAAGGATTTCCAAACCGAACAGACACAAGGGCCAGGACGCAAGCATGGTGGTACAGGACACAGTACGTCTCTCGTGGTCTCTCTTCCTCACCTTGCACCTGGGGCTGTCCTACACCCTGTGCTGTTTTGCTTTTCACTGGGAATGTGAGACGGGTTCCCATGTTTAACAGAACACATTTGTGAAACTGGGTAGGAGATGGATTCTTCTTGTAGATTGAACACCATTTCCAGAGGTCTCCTCAATGACAGGTCAGTTTCAGAGATGACAACTGCCCTCCTACCCCTTACACCCTTTCACATGTGTCTTTCTACATTTTCCATTTGTATCTGTGAATACATGTCTCTAACATCTCACTGAAGCCTCATCCGGGGACAGGGAAATGGGACTCATGGGGCATGATTGAAAGAGAAAGTGGAAAAAATATATATTTTGCAATAATGGTTCCCTATACATTCCTTTTGTTCACCATTTATTGTGAGGAGATGCCTACAACCACATACTTACCCAGAGGAGCACTGAGTAGGTAGACTCAGGTAAAAGATGACCAAGGTGTGCAGAGGGGAGTGGTGAGGCTCCCTTTGGTTACTATTTGGGATGTAATCCATAAGACCCCTGAGGAAGTCAGCATGGTTTAATCAAAGGGCTCTTCAGTGTCCACCAGGATCATGTCCAGAGCACTTCTCAAGTCCACCCTCTGGGTTGCTGTCTCATAGCATTTGGGACCCCCTCCTCCTTACTCCTGATGCTGCTGGTTATCCTGCAAACATGCCAACTCTCCTTTGTCCAGGCCTTTGCCTTCTTGTCTTGCCTGGAAACTTCTTCCATCAGATGACTTCAAGGTCTTCCCCTCTCTTCAGTCCAAATGTCACCTGCTCAGAGAAGTCTCACTGGAAGCCACATCTATAGCAGTTTATTCATAGCTCTATCCTTCCCCTTCCTTGCTTTATCTTCTTTGATATAACTCATTATTACACATTTCATAATGCATTGTATGATTATTTGTTTATTACCTACCTCTTACACTCCAATATGCACTACTTAAGGGTGCCCAGTAAATGTTTGTTGAATGAATGAGTGAATGAATGATAATTATGTCTGTTCCCTATATCTGGATGAAACTTGATTGAGTGCAAATATGGCTGTAATATTGGTAATATTCTTTCAATACATTGATTACTCCTCCTGAAGGATCATAAATATGTAAGTGAAAGAGTATAAGACACTCAGTGTCACCAACAGAAAGCCTCAAGAATGAAAGCACATGAAAGGATGTGAACAAGGATGCTTCTATGCTGAAAAGCAATCTAGAACTGCTGGACTCTCAATGTGAAGAGTTTTTGGAAACAACCACAAATCAATGAAGTTAGCATTTATTTTCGCTTTTATGTAGGCCAAAGAGCCATAAATGATTCAGTTCCATGTCTAAAGAAATCTAAAAGAATTCTTTCAGTAAGTATAAAATAGCTATTCTGAAGGTCAATAAAGCATAGTGTCAAAATTTCCTTGGCAGAGATTTTATTTCTTAAAGTTCTATGAAATGATGGTGCATCATAGAATCAGCAAGACATTGAATTTGATGCAGTACAATAAAATTCATTTGAAAATTGAGAGAACAGCGTAGGTTGGGCATCCTTAATCTGAAAACCCCACATCTGAAATGTTCCAAAATTTCAAGTTTTTTGAGTACTGACATGAAGCAACAAGTGGAAAATTCTCAGTGATGGGTTGCCATAAAAATGTGGGGGCATTAAAATTACTTTCAGACTATGTGTATGATGTGTACATACATGAAACATCAATAAAGTTCTTTAGACTTGAGTCCAATCTCCAAGATATCACTTACATATATGCAGATATTTCTAAATTTAAAAAAAATCTCAAATCCAAGTTACTTCTGGTCTCAAGTATTCTGAATAAGGGCTGCTCAACTCTTGTCAGGTGACAGGGACAAGCAAGTGGTGGTGGTGGTGATGGGGGCAGCCAGTAGGGGTCAAGGTTGAGCAGTGGTTGCAGCCCAGTGCACTCTGGGAAGAGATTGCTTCTCCAAGATTGAACTAATGGGCTTTTTTCTGCAACCTCAATGCATTGTCGTCTTAATAGCCCTTGGTACGGTTCAAGTGCAAGAATTACTTTGCTACTGACATTGAGCAAAAACACATGGTAGATAGACACAATACTTACTCTCCAAATTACCCCCACATAAATAAATAGAAGAATGTTATAGGCACCCCCAGGGATATATAGGGAAGAGGAAAAGGCAAGGGTGAGTTAAGATCTGTGGGCTGGGGAGAAGAGAGAGGTCGGTGAAAAGGCTGTTTAGCTCTCCAGGTCATTCAGTATTTGCGAGCAGTAAATGAAATTGTCCAAATTCGTTTTCTCATGAAAATGTCAGCTTAAGAGTTTAAAGTGAGTAACTCTTTTCTTATGGCCTGAAAAAAGAAGCCCTTTTTATTTGGTTACCCTTGAGACAAAAGAGGCTTTTTGTTCTTGTTCCATGTTTGCAGTTTGCTGGTACTTCTCAGTTTGCTTACACAGAGGGCTGATATAAATTTTCAGGGGGAAGAGACTAGATGCCGCCATGTTTGTTTGGTTTAAGTTAGAGCTGTCACCGCCAACCTGCTGGAGCTTGGAAAGATGGGGTTCTCGCCCTCCCCTTTGTCTGGTCTGCAGGTGAGATCTGTGGCCTACAAATGGTTCTTTCTTTGCAAGACGTTTTAATAGGATGGAACATAAAAGGGATATAGCTACATAATTCTTGTTAATAAATGTCCTTTTAGTTACCTCATGTTAATTAATCTCTAAGTAAAGACAATTGTCAGATTTGTTTGGGCTCAAGCCTGAAAATAACTCGCAAGTCTTGTTTGAATGCTTAGCTTGTTTCTGCTTTCTCCCTTTTCTTCCTCTTCTCCTGGTCCTCCTCCCTTTGTCCCTCCTGTCTCTTCCTTTCCATTCCCTTCTTCCTTTCCTTCTCTTTTCCTCTCTCCTCCTCCCATCCTCTTTCTCTCCCTTCTCTCCTTTTCTTTCTTTTTCTCCTAATATTCTTTCTCTTATCCCTGTAATGCCTCCCCGACAAAGAATAGGGCAAAGATCAATATTTAGTTTCTGGTTCATGATCTTTCATCACCTTAACAACTGGACAAGATGTCAGAAATCACAGAAACCTGTGTTTTCCAATTGTCCTGAGGAGTATTAAAGGGTTTTAATTCCCAGTCTAAAGATGGGACCAGAAGGCCTGGGGACAGTTCTACCCCTCCTCTGATTCAGTTATAGCGATTTGAAGCTCTTTTTGTACATATTGAATTTTTGTCTTAGGGTTTTTTTGTTTGTTTGCTTTTGCAGTTCTGGTGAACAAAACCAGGGCCTCATGCATGCTAAGCAAGTGCTCTACCACTGAGTTATAGCCCGGGTTCCCTGTCTCCGGTTTTATAAAGAGAAAAAGATCTTTTTTAATTAATTTTTTTCTTTTGGTACTAGGGATTGAACTCAGGAATGCTCTATCACTGAGTTTTATGCCCAAACCATTTTATTTTTTATTTTGAGATCATTAAGTTGAACTTGTGATCCTCCTGTCTCAAATTCCCGAATAATTGGCATAACAGGAGTGAGTTAACACATCTGGCTTAGGAGATAAAGATTGAAGTCTTGGCAAGATCTGAAAACTGCTGGTGCACATCAAGGCTTTCAAAACTGAAGGTCATAGAGGTAAACTGATTTGCCTAAGGTCATGAAGCTTCTCAGCAAGGGAGCTGGGACCAGGAGTCCTATCCTTTCCCTGGGGTGTGATGCTGGGCAGAGAGAGGAACCAATTTTTTAAAAAACAGATAATGTGGACAGAAAGAAAGGCACTGTTGTACGTCCATCTCTCTGGGATGCAGAGCAATACGGGTCTCTTGAAACACTTCTTGGGCAGCAGAAGGTTATGTCCCCATTGTGGTCACAGACAGCAGCAATGTGGGTGTGATCCAGGTCCTCTGGCTTCTCTGACAATTGGATGAGAACATGTAATGTCTGCTGTAGATTCTTTCACAGTTTGTGGTGTGGTGTTTGAACTACTTTCCAATTTCATTGCAAATAAAATTTTTTTCTCTATTCTTTGGTTTATTATTATTATTTTTGTTGGGTTTCTGGAAGGATTTTTGGAAATGTGCACCAAGACTACAATATTTTCTAGTATTGTGAATTTAAACTTTAGAGCTGTGTCATATTTAGGCCTATCAATGTTTAGACAGTTTTTAGGTAAATAAAAAGATATACATTAAAATGCCCAATGTGTTTTTAAACAATGCCTCTGTAGTTTTCATTATAATAGTAAAGATTGTTTTGAGAGGTTATATAGTATTGTGGGAAGATACTCTGGAACTCTGCTCCTGCTCTTTTGTTATCTGTATGACACTGGGAAAGATGCCCACCCTCTCTGTTTCTTGTATTTCCTCATCTGTAAATTGGTGATAATACAGTACCTTTTGTATGTGGTTGCTATGAAGATCAAGTATGTCAATACACAGAATACCCAGCTTGAGATTCACTGCGCTTCAGTAATGTCAGCATGGGTATTTGTGTTAGTCAGCTTTTTGTTGGTGTGACAGGACACCTGAGAAAAACAACTTAGAGGAGGAAAAGTTTATTTTAGCTCATCTGATCACCTGGATCAGAGAGCTGCCTGCCTATCTGCAATGTGCTGCTCAGGGTTTACATTAGACTTAAAGAAGAGACAAACTAAATAGCCATTTAACCTGTTGAATTATTGTTAGGCATTTCCCTAGGGCAATTAAATCTTACTCTATCACATACTAATCCCATTTTCAATTCCAATTAATATATATCTCATTTCTAGAAATTGTATTTGATTCAAATTTATTTGTTTTAAAAAGATTCTCATTCCTTGATCACATTTGCAAGCCTCTATTTTTAAAAAATCTTTCAACATTGTTTAAAATAAAGTCTTGACTAAGCACCAAAATATATCAGATAGGAACTTTCAAACTAAACTCCTAAATCTATCATATGCAAATATTCATCAGTAATTTCCGAGAACTTGTTCTATAATGCTTATCTATTTTCAATGATGCTGAGAATATGAAAGGATTATAAGAATGGATGAGAGAAGACTTTAATGAGAAAGATCTCTTTAGGAAACTTGAAATTGCAAGCTCCATTCTTTCCCTATCCTAAAAAAGAATCTCACACCCAAGTTGTTGGTTGTAGGGAGGTGGTAAAAGCAGAGCCTGCCACTGGGAACAACTGATAAGTGGGTAGACTTTGATTAATTAATTTAAAACTAGCTGAAAATACCTTCATTTCTATTTTCTTTGATTGGGTGAGACTTAGAAAATCTTAAAAATTGGATGTATTATTACAAACTGGGTGCTTTAAACCAACAGAAATGTATTTTCTCGAAGTTCTAAAGGTTAGAAGTTCAAATTCAAGGTATTGGCAGAGGTATGCTCCCTCCAAATCTTCTGGGAGAGTGCTATAGTTTGGATCTTGAATGTCCTCCACAAGCCCATGTATTGAAGTGTTGGTCCGCAGTCTGTGGAACTATTGACAGATGGTGGAACCTTTAAGAGCTGTGGTGTAGCGAGAGAAAGTTAGAATGTTGGGGATGTGCTCTTGAAGGGAACATTGAGAGCCTGACTCCTTCCTTCCTCTGTCTTTGCTTCCCAACCACCATAAAGTGAGCAGCTCCACCACTGTGTGCTACCCACCATGATAGACTACTTTACCATAGGATGAAAGGCAACAGGGTAACGAACCAGATGGAAATTTCTGGAACCCTGAGCCAAAGTAAACAATTTCCCTCATTAATTTGACATACTCAGATATTTTGTAACAGTGATGAAAAGTTGAGGGAAGATCTTATTTTATTTTATTTTATTTTATTTTTTGTCTCTTCAGCTTTTGGCATACCCAGGTACTCCTTGGCTCGTGGCCTCAGTCCTCACGTGGCCTCATCCCTCTGTGTCTGTGTCTTTATATGTGTCTTTTTCCTCTCTGAGTGGATTAGTGTCCAACTTTCCCTTTTCTTATAAGGACACAAGTCATATTGGATAAAAGGTCCTCTCTACTCTAGGATGAGCTTATCTTAACTAATTACATCAACAACAGCCTCATTTCCACCTCATTCCAGCCTCATTTCCACTGTCTGAGGCACTAGAGGTTAAGATTTCAACATTTCTTTTTGGGGGACATAATTCAACTCATAACACAGGCAGTGAAAGCAACAGTGAGAGGTTCACAAAAAGAATAAGAAGCCCATTTTCTCAGTTTCTGCTTCCTATAACCCTGGCTTCTGCTTTACTCAATAGGTCTACATCCTTATTTCCTCAAAAAACTTTTGATATAAACTTCCTGCTTCAAAGGCTCTTGACCTTCCAACCTTGTACCTGAATCTGTGGCTCATCCCTGAATTTCCCTGTACACACAACTCACTTTATGCCCCTGGTCTCCATGGTGGATCCTGCTCACCCTCCCTTTTAGGCCTCACACCTCAGCGGGCTGGGCGGTTAAGGTCATAGCCTTCTTTCACTCCCCAGCAGGATACATAGAGTGTCCCTTTGGCTTTTTGTCCAGTGCACAATGAGCCTCTCACGTCAGAAGTCTTGTTTTCAAGTCTCTTCCTCCTTGACCTCTTGGATCCAGCCATCTGTGGGATGCCATGTTCTGGCCACCTGCTTCACGGCTGCTTCTGTGTCTGTCTCCGAGCTGGGAATCCCAGGGAAAATTCCTGGGGTGAGAAAGTTCTCATGTTGGACATTGAGATTGCCAGTAACTTTCCTTCACCACCAGTATGGCGATTATAAACATTTGCTAAAGTATAGGGATCAGTGTTTGTAAGGGGGAAAATACAGCTGTTGGAGAGATATTTAATATTAGAAAACATTCATGTGGAATGTATGCAGTTTAACTGAGGCCCAGAGTTCAAATTTCTTCCCCCAACCAGTCCTTTCATGTGTCTATAAATTCACTATTGTTTTAGAAAAACAATACCTTAAGCCTTTAACAGAAGCTAACCCAGGACCTCTGTTTAGCTTACTTAAGATTTCCCTCAGAATACACGCCCAAGAAGAAGAGGACCATGTTTAGAGTTTGGGACTGAGCATTGGGGAATTTAAGTGTTTCAACTTACTGCGTTATAGTTTCCTCATCTGCACAATGAAGGGGTGGGTGAGTCTACAAAGTCCTTCCAGCCCTAACATTCCAATTACATATATAAATATTGATCTAAATCTTTTAAAGTGCATCAAATACATTAAATATGTTAAATATCTATCTCCCAAACCAATACCTTTGTACAATTTTATTGCCAGGAAAAAATCCTAACCTTGTACCTGAATCTTTGGCTTATCCCTGAATTGCCCTGTACAACCAACTCACTTTATGCTCCTGGTCTCCATGGTGGATCTTGCTCACCCTCCCTATTTCTGTAATAATACTCACTGTACCCAAATTTAGGAAAAAAATGAATCTGCAAATTAGCTACAGAAAATATAAAAAATTAAAACTGTCTGACTCTGGAAAACTTAACACCCTCAATTAAACTATATAAAATTCACATTTTTAGGGTTTTTTCCCCCTAAACATATGAGCCAGTCTAAAAATTATTTTTCAACTGAACACATTGTCCAGAGACAACTTGAACTATCCTGTTCACGGAGGAGAGCAGCCAAAAACGTCTTCCTCCCTATAAAGCAGTTCTCTAAATCAAGACCAACTTTTTAATGATTCAAAGTCAAATAAGCATTTTGGATGCTACAAAGAAAGAAAAAAAAAAAGCTCTCAGACGTGAGAATATGCTTCCCATTTACCCTAATGAGGCCGTGGTTTAAAGTTTAGAAAAAGTTCTTTTCTTTGTGACTATAGGTCCATATAAATAGACTCACTCAAAGTAGTGTTTCATGATAATATTTTCTGAATGTCACAGACGTCTCTTGTAAAATCATCCTCTTGTTTTGAAAACATTATATAATTTAAAAAACAACAGATGTATGCATAGACAGATAGTTGGGCCAGAAATGTATGTCACCAGGTTGGGACCACAGAATGGACTGGTGGTTTGAAAGAAGAGGGAGTTGGCTGGTAGCTGTACACATTTATTAGTTATGCATTTGGCATTCATTTCCCTTGTGCTCCCTTCCAAAAAGCAGCTGAAGTTCCTTTGCTGAGGATCCTGTCTGCATTTTGTGGTTGCCCTGTTTGAAGCTCTGCAGTGTGCTCTGCTTGGGGTAGGCTGATCTAGGCAATCTCATCTCATTTGCATCAGACAGACAATTTGAATGTTTGTGTCCCCAAACTTCATTTGCTGAAACTCTAATCCCCATAGTGATGGTAGTAAGAGATGAAGCCTTTGGGAGATGGTTCAATCACGAGAGAGGAGCCCTCATGAATGGAATTAGTGGCCTTGTGAAGGAGCTGTCTCACCCTCTCCACCATGTGAGGACACAGGGAGAAGGCACCGTCTTTGAATCAGTAAATAAGCCCTCACCATATGTCAAATTTTCTGGTACCTTGTTTTAGGATTTCCAAGTCTCCAGAGTGTGATAAATACATTACCATTGTTTAGGAATCCCCCAGTCTATGGTAATCTGTTATAGTGGCCTGGATGAACTAAGACGTAGCTGGTAGCTTTCCTCTGGCTACAGGGATTGGTGCAGAGTCCTAGGGCAGCATGAAAGTCAGTACTTTTGTGGAAACTGGCTTTTTGTAGATGTGAAAAAGGAAGACCTAGTTTTTGCTCTCGTGATTATATTAGTATTCTGAGGGAAGTAAAACTGATATGAGCAAAGATTAAAAAATGATCCAATTGTAGAAAAATCATGTAGTGAAAATGGGAGAGAGTGAAAGGAGGGAGAAAACAGATAATAAACAGAACAAAACAAATAAATAGATGAGGTTAGCCATACAAAGAAATTAAATCAGGTAGTAAGATGGCCAGGGAGGAGAGAGTTGCCCTGCCTTTGATGGAATAGGCGGGAAATGTGTTCTGCAGCTCCACCATGGAAGTCTGGGACCTGAGCGAGAGGGATTTCCCAATGAGGGAATCTCCTGTGTGTCTCTGCAGATTTCCAGCTGCATACAATTTGCACATGTCAATTCCTTGTGACTCTGTGGACCGGATCCCCTTGTATCTTTCCTGGCTTCAGGTTCTGTGGACTCTGTGCCATGTCTTGCTCCCATCAGTAGACCACAGTGTACATTTTTGTATTTAACTGCAAAGGAGGTCATGAATATAAGAAAAATCCCTTCTTGACTCCCTCTTTGACTGTGTCTGCTGAAAGAGAAGGAAGGAGACTTTCACCTTGAAGCTTCCCCGCCTTGCAGACCTGCCAAGGAATGTGCTCCGGGGTGGAAGAATGTCCACAGCTGTGTGGAGGGTGGTGTTCCAATGGCCAGGTCCCAACTGATGCTTTTGGCCCATGGGGAACACTTGGCCTTTGCAGAGAGGTCAAGGAAACCTAGAAAAAATGATGGAGGGGATGAAGGCAAGAATGGTGGCAAAATATGAGAAGAATGGGGACAATTTCTCCTTGAGGAGAGGCAGGCAGCTCACACAGAAACCTGATTTTGAAAGGAAGATTCTTTCTGGGCCTTAGTTTGTTCATCTGGGTAACAAAGCAGATTAACTAAATGATCCATACAGTTACTTTCAGCCTAAATTTTGTATTTTTGGAAATGAATTTTACACACATTAAATAGTTTTTTAAGTATACAATGGTATCTATTTTTCAACTCCATTGCAACAAAATAATAAAATATGACATCTAAGGCAGAGTTTTAACCCTAAGGAGAAAACAATGGATATTATGAAATTCCAGTTTCTTGGACATTTATAAGAAAATAATACATTGCTATTTTGGGGCAATTCCCTAAAAATGTGAATTTGAATTGAATGGAGGTTAATATGTTAAAATGTAAATACCAGGCCTTAAATTCTAGAAAAATGTTCTTGTGCCCTAACAGAGAAGTCTGGGGTGACTTGCTCTAACATTTTATGTTAGTAGTAAATTTTAGCCACTTGAGTTCTTTGCGAAGAAGAGATAGCTTTTAAACTAAGAAAGTGAGGTTTATAATTCTGAGGTGGACAAAGAAAAAAATTGGGAGCATTAATTTTTATTTATTATTATTAAAAATAATACTCTAGATAGGGGCGGTGGGGCACGCCTGTAGTCCGAGTGGTTTAGGAGGCTGAGACAGGAGAATTGTGAGTTCAAAGCCAGCCTCAGCAATAGCTAAGCAACTCAGTGAGACCCTGTCTCTAAATAAAATACAAAATAGTGCTGGGGATGTGGCTCAATGGTCAAGTACCCCTGAGTTCAATCCCTGGTACTACTACTACTACTACTAGTACTCTACATTTAAAAAATATAGTAAGCAGAATAATGAACCTTTCAATGCTCATGATGTCCAAGTCCCAATCCCAGAAGCCTGTGAATATGTTCCTCTCACGACTTAAAAGAGTTTGCAGTGTGATCAAACTAAAGATTTTGAGATGTGATTATTCTGGGTTACCCAGATGGGCTCTGTATAATCACAAAAGCCCTTAAAGGATGGAAGAGGGAGGCAGGAAGATCAAGAAAGATACGTGACAATGGAAACAGAGGTTGGGAGGATATGATTGCTGGAAGTGGCATTAGCTGAAGGATTCAGGAATGCTCTAGAACCTAGCAAAGACAATGAAGTGGATGGTCCGTCAAAGCCCCTGGAGGCATCATGGCTCTGCCGATAACTTGATGTTGGTCTACTGAACCTGTTTCAGATTTCCAACCTCCAGCACTGCAAGATAATAAGTGCTTTTTGTTCTTTTTAAATTTATTTATTCTAATTAGGTATACATGATAGCAGAATGCATTTTGATTCATAGTACACAAATGGAGCACCACTTTTCATTATGTTTTTTGTTTTAAGGCACTAAAATTGTGATTATTTGTTATAGCAGCAACAGGAAACTAATAAATAGAAAGAAGGCAAAATAAATTGATGTAAGAAAATAATACTGAAGAAAAGGAGCAGGAAATATAAGACAAACTGAAAACAAGAAACACAGAGCCATACTTGTAGAGACAGGGGTTGGTGGATGCTGTGTACCTGGACTGCTGTGCCTCCTGGGATCCCACAGAGTGTAGGAATAGAGAGAAACTAGGAAAAGGAGAGACAGAGCCTAAGGACAGACAGAATAGTATCTCCTTCCTAGTTGGCAAAGCCTGTACTCCTCTCAGAGCAGATTCTGAGATAAAGGTTTATGTGTGAGCAGTTAATCTGAGAGTGATAGGAAGGACGATGAGACAAGGCAGGAGGGAGAGCTGGCACCAGTATGCATCAAGATGAACACTATTGCAGGTGGTTGGTGCCTGACCTGGTCAAGCATGTAGCCATGTGAACCCAGTGAGAGAAGCATTTGTCCATGCACAGCCTCCATATAGTCTTCTGCTCCTTAGATTCATTTGTATTCACAATTAATTGCTCCTTTAATATTCAACTCATGTTGAGTAACAGTTATTTCCACAAAATAATCAGATGCACATCCATTGTGAGTTTCTGAGGATTGTGTGAAGAGAAAAGGCCATTGGGAGAAAGTCCTCCCTGCCTGAGTCATGAGGCACAAGTTGACTAAAAAGTGGTAGAGAAAAATCCAGAAGAAAAATATGGGTTCACACAGAAGGTCGGTGGTCTCCTCAAATATTTGTTTTTTTTCTAGGGACTTTGGTGGCAGCCAGCATGCTGGTGCTGCCTAGCCTTGGGTATTATAACGGTGTGGTTGCCACCGTTGGAATCCTGGCCTCCTTCTACTCTGCTTTCCCCTGATGGAATCCTCCCCGGAGAGCTTACGTGACTCAAGAGAATAGGAAAAACCTGCAGACTTTTAGGAAATGCTATTGGACTTACTGTGCTCACTGACAAGGGACAGTCCTGATTCCAACGCAGGCACTAAGTGTCCCTTTGTGCCCCCTGTCGCTTCTCACCATTGTGGCATTTTTATAATTTTATCCTACTCATGTCACCAAACAACTCATTCTCTATGACCAGCCATGGGTATTATCTGGACAGATGTGAGATTTTGCACCCAACTCAGATATATATAAATACATATTAAGTATATAATATATATATATAGAGAGAGAGTAAGGTCTTTTTTGAATCTTCTTTTCTTTTAGTGATCTCTTGGTATTTTTTTTTCCAGAGGTGTCAAAGGATTTTTATTTGAATATGCATGCCTATACATTTCATTTTTATATCTATGAATGCACATATCTATACAGATAACATCCACAATATTTTATAGGTATATGAGCAAAAGGAAAAGGAATGGTATTTTTATAAATAATCAACAAGCAAATACTCAAATATTTCTTTTGTAAATAATTGTACCCAGCCAGGCGCAGTGGCACATACCTATAATCACAGCACTTTGGGAATCTGAGACAGGAGAATCGTGAGTTCAAAGCCAGCCTCAGCAACGGCGAGGCGCTAAGCAACTCAGTGAGACCCTGTCTCTACATAAAACACAAAATAGGGCTGGGGATATGGCTCAGTGATCGAGTGCCCCTGGTACCAAGAATAAATAAATAAATAAAAATAACTATACTCTAGCACTTCACCAATCTGAAGTAAATCTATTTTCCTATCTGGCTCTTTTGGGACTTCTCACTTTTTCGAGAGTCAGGAAGAAAACTAAAATTGTATTTAAGCCACTAAAACACAACTTAAAAGGTCTATTTTAATGATAGTTTCAGGAATCTTCAAGCTAGAGGAAAACTGAATATCCTTGAATAAATCCATTAATTCCTGATGATGAAGTTGAGGGTGTGAGGTTGGTAAATTAAGGAAATTAGTTCAGTAGGGAAATTGGGAAGCTCAGTAAGGAGTGAAGGGGTAGAGCAGGAAGTGGAGCCCTCATGTCCCATGCTCTGTCCACTACCCCATGCTGGCCGAGACAGCCACTCAAGCCCTCCCTTGGCCTACACTGAACATGAATTTGATATTCTGTGTTCTAAGCTCGCAGCGTATTTGTCTTGGTATTTTTTTAATGCATGCCCATGAACATAGGAAAGTCCCCAGGTGAGTGTGGACACTCCCAACTACTTGGCAGCAGAGATCTTACCTAGATCTCTCTGTGTCCTCTTTCTTTTACACAAGTTTTAAAAATAGCCTCTGTGTCCTCTTGAGTTATTAGGGGTAGGACTCAGCATCCGTAGACAGAGAAAATGCCAGTATTAGATGCATTTTATTGGCCATTTAGAGAAAAGAGGGAACGGGAGACCAAAAGGGGATACAGATCTCTCCATGTGGCCTTATCTCATCTGTGGATAAGGAGATGCAGGACATGTCTTGTTTCCATTACAAAAACAACAAATGGGAGAAAATTTGATCCCCCTCAAAGCCTTACCAAGGAAAGTAAGGACTTTTGGGAAGTAGCTGCACCTCCAGGCTCTATGGGGAGTGGTTCTAAGCTCTAGCCTCTGATTTTGTATTCTGTTGAAGTGGAGACAATGCCATGTATTTACTTGCTTTTCATTTTCCTCTTGTTGGGCATACAGGAAGATTGTACTTCCAGTCTCACTTGTAGTTGAGTTGAGATCATGTGACCAATTCTGGCCAAAGAGACATGTGCCCCTTTCAGCCTGAAACAGGGATGAGTGGGAGTGAAGTCTCCAGGTTTTCTGGTCCCCTGCTATAGTGACCCTGAATGCTATATGCTGAAACCTCAGATTACAATATGACAGAGCCTCCATGG
>CM053402.1:50780250-50849125 GCA_028644305.1 Xerus rutilus
GACAAGTATACACTGTGAAACCAACTTCTCCATCAAGACCATAATCATAACCATGATTTCTCAAAATTTATTCCTACTCCCATTATTATTACTACTACTACTACTACTACTATTACTACTACTACTACTATGGTAAGAATATTTAGCATGTCTCTTAGCAAATTTTAATATTGTATTGTTAACTATCATCACCATGATATACATCAGACCTTTAGAACTCATTCATCTTGCATGACTGAAACTCTATAATCTCCCATTTCTCGAACCCCTACTCCCTGCAACCACTATTCTACCCTCTGCATCTAAATGTAACTATTTTAGACTTCACAAATAAGTGAGTTGTCACAGTATTTCTTCTCAGACCCAGCTTCTTTCACTTAGCCTAATATCTTCCATGTACATCCATGTTAGTGCAAACAACAAGATTTCCTTCTTTTTGAAAACAAAAAAAAGATTGAATAATATTCCATTGTAGATATAGAACACCTTTTCTTTATCCATTCTTCTATCAAAGGACCTTTAGGTTATTTCCACATCTTGGCGATTGTGAATAATGTTGCAATAAATCTTGATGAAATCTAATTGAGAAAAAAGCACTGTGTAACTAGAATTATTTTCAAACCTGAGGAACAGCTGCTGCCCAGACTAAAAGAAAATTGAAAACACTGTCGTTATCTGATTCCCAGAATAGCCGGCTCCTCTTCACTTAAACTCTTGCAGTTAATCTCCAGGCCCTGGAGGTGGGCCTCAGCTCTCTCCATCTCCTTATCAGGGGACAAAGTGTTTCTTGGAGGCTTTTTTCCTACAGGAGGAATTGCAACCTTAGCTGGAAGATCTGGCCTGTGTTTGCATCGGGTGTTTAATTAATAAACAAATGAGCCCTGCTCTGCATTTTGCACTGCTTCCCTGAGTTAATCATTCTTCTTACCACACCCTACTTCCTCAACGAAAATTGTGGGCTTTGAATAATTGAGTATTTTTTCTGCCTCCAATTGGACGGCAAGAAGTTAAAATTATTTTTAGAAAACCAGTTGCCCAGAGTTGAGTGTAATTTGAACAGCATCATCTCAGCTCAGTTTGTTTTAGCCAGTTCTCACTGCGTTTGAATGTGAAAGCAAGCCAAGCCACAGTCAGCCCTGCTCCCATCTGGATCCTTGTAAAAAAAACCTCTTCCCCAGTTCAGCTGTTGGGATGTGCCCCAGGTAAAGGCTGGATTTGTGTTAACTACTCTGGTTTGAGGAGTTCTTGTGTGTGGTCATTTGCCTTACATAGATGTCAGTCACTGTGTTGGTCCAGATTCTCTAGAGAAACAGAATATTAATATCTATACCTATATCACCTGCATCTACATGTCTACCTATCAATCAAGAGGAGATTTATTTTAGGAATTGGAACACCTGGTTATGGAGCCTAAGAAGTCCTGCCATCTGCCATCTGCATCTGGAGAATCACGAACGCCAGTGGGATAACTCAGTTCAAGTTGGAAAGTCTGAGAATTGGCTGTGAGGCCATGGTGCATGTCCTAGCCTGAGTCCAACAGCCTGACAACCGTGAAGGCACAAGTTCCACAGCCCAGCTCAGACACGAACTCAAAGTCAATCTCTTTCAGAAACATCCTCCTGAACACACCCAGAAATAATGTTTTATCCTTTAGTCTGGTCAAAATGACATGTAAAATTAACCAGCACAGCCACTGAATGCTGTCATATGCTCACGTCAGACCTTGTCAAGTAATCAAGTCAACAGGAATAAGATTCAGCTTGGGGTGGAGAATTGGGACACCTCGTGGGGATCTGTGGCCTTCCTGCTCTCTACCTGTATCTCTCCCCACATCTATAAATGGAGAGACAACCTCACCACCCTCTTGAGGGAATCCAGCTCACCTAAGGATTGAAATCTCACTTTTGCAAACTCTGCGGTCTCTCTGAGTATCAGCTGTTCCTGAGTGTCTTCATAAAGCTCAGGAGTGTGTCTGGTTGCCAGCAAGGTGGCAGAGCTTGCAGGTATTTGCAGTGAAAGAACATTCCTAATGCTTCATTCTAGCAGCCACTAGGAGCTAGACAGAGGAAAGGGGAGATGGGAAGGGGCACACGCTGGAGTTGTGAGAGGTGATGGGGAGGAGGTGACAGTTTGTGAACACACTCAGGAGAAGTTGAAAAGCTCCCTGACATTTCCCAAGTGAAAGCACCTGCTTTGTGGTCTGGCCCTGCTACCCAGTTGCCAGCTTGGTATCTCCTTGGCCCATCTTTCCACCCACTTGGGAAATTGCTGCTTCACCCCTGCCCAAGCCCAGGTGTCCAAAGGCTCAAAAAAGTTTCTATTGTTTGGATCTGAGTGACCCATGTGTTGAAGATTTAGTCCCCAGGGTGGTGTTACTAGGAGTTGGTGGAGTCTTTGAGAGGTGGGGCCTTTTGGGCAATGAACACTGTTTGTTTGGTCCTTAGGTTATTCACACTTAGGTTGTTTTCACACTTAGGTTGTGAGTGTGCCCTTGAAGAAGATTCTAGACTCTAGCCTCTTCCTCTCTTTTCTTTGTGGCTGCCTGGCTCTGCTATGCCCTCCTGCCATGGTGTGCTGTGTTGCCATAGGCCCAAAGTAACAGGCCAACTGGTCGTGAACTAGAACCTCTAAAACTTCCAGCTAAAATAAACCTTTACTCTTTTAAAATTGATTATCTCTGGTATTTTCTTTTAGTGATGGAAAGCTGATTAACACAGAGGGAAACTGGCTTCCTTCTCTAATTAATTTCATCTTTTTATTGTCATGTAGAAAAGTATTTATGCTGAAGTGTAATTTATCTCGTCTTAGGCATGTGGATCTGGATTTCCACGATCATCCAAAATAGGAGCAAACAATAGCACTGCTGATTATAGTGGCTGGACCCAGAAGACCTCACTGACTTTTCAGGCTGTCAGTGTGAACAGTGCCAGGTCTGTTGAGAGGGTGTAAGGTGACCATGCACATAACCTCGGTTAGCCCACAATGTAATTCAGGGGGATGTGATAGATGAATCATATGTTTTCGGAATTTCAGTTTCCATTTTATAAAGGAGGCAATGAACACGATTTGTTTGCGCTCATACAATTGGCTAGTGGCAGGGCTGGGACAAAGCTCTTGGTCTCTTGTTGGCCACTCAAAACACTCCTCTCACTTATGTATGACTGAGAAGACAAGGAAAGGAGAATCGGCCCCATCTTTATTGCTGGGGATAGAACACAGTGACATAAACATAACTGGGTTAATGTGTCCTGAAAGATTAGAGCTGTCAGGTAAAACGTAAGATGTTCAGTTCAATCAAGTCGGGACATACTTATGCTAAAAATTTATTTGCTGTTTATCTGCAACTCAGATTGAACCGGGCATCCTACAATTTTGTTTGCTAAAGCTGGCAACTCTGTAACAGATAAAGTTCACATTGAAATTATGCAACAAACCAAATTATGGTTACATAGACCTGTCCTGGGTTTCTACTCAAAGGCTGAGTCTCAGTACTTTCTGGGAGTTCTTAGGAGGGCTATAGCTATATCTGCCGCCGTGCCAAATCTCGATATGAAACCAGAAAAATTCGATAGCTTATTCCCAGTCTAGATGTTTGCACCGGGTAGACAAAATATTGAGATGTTTGGCAGAACTGCTCAATTGTCTTTTGGAAGTCTGGCATCTTGCAGCTACAACCTTGGAGCTCTCCCTGTGCTGGGACAGTAACTACAACCCAGTTCTCTGATCTGTGATGACCCTGTGGCCCCTCTCCCCTCCTTTTCCAGTGAGGCCCCAGACATGCTACTAGAATTTTCAAGGATTCAGCTGG
Organism: Xerus rutilus; assembly: GCA_028644305.1. Classification (NCBI taxonomy): domain Eukaryota; kingdom Metazoa; phylum Chordata; class Mammalia; order Rodentia; family Sciuridae; genus Xerus; species Xerus rutilus. Next base: position 50,784,059 of record CM053402.1, read on the forward strand.
AGTCTGGACATGCTTTGCATTCTGTTCATTTTTTGGCTCCGGGTTCACATGTACGTACAGTTGTTTTACTTCAGTCTGCCGATAAAGCTCAGATTCGGCAGACTTCTTTTCCTTAGTTTCTGTTATACAGGAAACCCAACAAGAAAATCTGATTTTTTTCCACCTCTGAAGAGCACAATGAACTGAAATAAATCCTGTCCATGTTACAACACTCAGCCCATTAAGAAGATGGATGGAGAGCAGTGATTTCAAACAGCACGAGAAGACCCTAGCTGTTCAGGGCTTCTGGAGGAAAGTGCACTCATTGATTCAGTTATTCATTCATTCATTCAACTAAATTTACTGGCCTCTTTGTGGCACAGGAAAGGCACAAGGAACAGTGAAATGAAGAGGCTGGAAACAGGCTCTGTGGTCTCTGATCTGTGGCTATTCTGGGATCTGTCACCTATTGGATATATAACCCCAGCCAGTTCATTTCTCTGTAGCTCCATTTGTTTGTTCATCTGCTAAATAGGATTAATAACAGTTCCTACTTCATAGAGTTGCTGGGAGGATGAAATGAGGTTTCGTGTCACTGCTTAAGAACGTCTGACATTTAGTAGGTACTTATAAATGTCAGTGATTGTGTTGGACACGCGGCTGTGGCAGGGCTTTGATCTCCCAGAAGGTAGGCTCCTGTCCCTAAAGGTAAAATTCTGAGTTATTCTTTGGCAAAGCTGGTTGTGAGTCATGACTGAAGAGCTTTGTCCTGGATCTTCAGACTAGTTGTTTTATTCCTCCTGACTTAGCAATTGGTCTAGGAATGGCCCTGCTCCTTAGTCCTGGATGAATAGATAAAAATGGGATTTCTGTAAAATCTTTTGCTTTCCTGATTTAAATAACAGAGAGAGAAGGAAAAAAAAAGAAAAGAAAAAAAAAAGAGAGGACTTCGGCCTGAAACATGGTCTTGGAGGTAGAGCAGCCATTTTGTGACCCTGTAACCACTGCACAAAGACAAAGGCTGAAATGTAGGGAAAAGAAGGAAAGAACCCAGATCTCTAAGAATGTGTTTGAAAAACTCCACTAATTGGTCTACTTCTAAGACATTAAGTGATGAAAATTGACATATATTTTTTAAGCCACTGTAATCACATTTTTAATCACCTGCAGCTAAAATGGATTTTTCAATACAACCAAATAAACAAAAAGACAATTTCCTTCCTCAAAGACATCATAGCCAAGTAAAGGAAAAATATGCAACATCTTGTAGGACACCAAAATGAATTAGCAAAGTAGACAGTGCTGCACGGACACAGAATAGGAAAAATTAGCAGGTGATGGGAGTGTTTTGATGGATTAAAAAGACACAGCTCTGCCCCTTTAGATTCCTCGACCTTGGCCTGTTGCTTACCCTCTGGTTCTCAGCACAGGAAGGACAAGCAGAGCCCCAGCTCGATGACAGAGCATGGTCAGCTCATCTGCATGCTCCCCAGGGCAGTGCTGTAGCAGCTTCCTCTGGCCTCCTCTTTGTCAGCTCTCAGGGCACAGGCCCTCACTGTGTGGCCTGGATCTTGCTGCTTCAGTCTTGTTCCCTTTACACTGAAGTTTGGCTCATCCGCTTCCCATCTGTTCCTGCTACCTCTGTCCAACCCACGGGCCCTGGAGGTAGAACTGGTCTGTGCTTGATTTGGATACAAGACAAAGGACATAGTATTGCTAGTGGGAAGAAGAGTCAGAGGCCAAGGATATCACGTGAAGCATCCTCGATGCAGGGATGAGCAGAGAAGCTGGTTGGGGAGGAAACTATGAGTAGAGGAGGAACAAGGGATGAATCTGGAGAGGGCTGAAGAGGTTGCTGAAGTGAGGGTTTGCCTGCTAACACGGAGTTCAGACTTGACCTACATAACAGCAGGGAGCCACTTGGATTCCTGAAGCCAGAATGGGTGATCCTGTGAGGTTCATCTGACACTAGGGGTGGGCTAGTTTGAAATACTATTGATGAAAACATCAAGGAAATCATTCAAAAGATTTGCAGTCATGAAAAACAGGAGTCTTCCAAAAAATTTCAGAGGTATAAATTTTCAAATATTTAAATCTTTTCAATTATTTTTTAAGTCAGCATATAGTAATTTTACATATTTATGGGGTATGGTGCAATATTTCAACACATGTGTATAATGTGTAATGAATGATCAAATTAGGGTAGCTAGCTTATCTATCTCCACAAATATTCACCATTTCTTTGAAGCATTCAAGATCTTGCTACTAGTTATTTTGAAATATAGAGTTAAATATTGTGAATCATTGTTACCCTAATGTGCTAATGAATGTTAGAAGTCATCCCTCCTATCCAATTCTACCCCTGTACCCATGAACTATCCTCTCTCCATCCTCTTCCCCACCCTTCCCAGCCTCAGATACATGATTGATCACTTAAAATTCAATGCTGATGCTAATCTAATACAACATAAGCCCTGCTAATGAAATTTATCAGCAAGATTTTTCTGAAAATAGCTGGTAAAAAGTGAAAAGTTCAATCATGTAATGTTTTAGGTACTCAATTTATTTTTTTCCACTCCACTGGGAAGTGGTTTGTGTGCTTTAAAGACATGGCCTATGAGAAGACATCTTTCTAGATTGACCTGTTCATTTAAAAGAATGTCATTTCAAATGAAAACCTTGGAGATTTTGGATAGACTGGTGGTTTATAAGAGAATTTTTAAAAGTTTTTGAAGAATTACTATGTGTTAGACACTGATTTAAGAGCTTTACATATATTAACTCCATCATCTGAGAAACTCTATGACGTTGATATTGTGTGTGGTCCCATCTTACAAATGAAGAGGGGAGAGGCTCAGAAAGACTAGATGCAATGAAAACTATGGAACACTAGGGAAAGAAATTCTTAGATGATGGAAAGACCTCCCATATTCTTGGATAGGCAGAATTAATATTGCCAAAATGATCATACTACCAAAAGTGCTATACAGATTGAGTGCAATTCTCATCAAAATTCCAATGACATTCTTCACAGAAATAAAAAAAAAAGCTATCATGAAATTCATTTGGAAAACTAAGAGGCTCAGAATAGCTAAAAGCAATTCTTGGTGAGAAAAGCAAAGTAGGAGGCATTACAATACTAGACCTTAAATTATACTATAGAGCTTTAGTAACAAAAACAGAATGGTACTGGCACCAAAACAGGCATGAAGACTAATGGAATAGAAGACAGAAAGACAAACCCAAATAAATATAGTTATCTCATACTAGACAAAGGTGCCAAAAACATATGTTGGAGAAAAGATAGCCTCTAACAAATGGTGTTAGGAAGACTAGAAATCCATATGTAGCAGAATGAAATTGAACCACTATCTTTCACCCCGAACAAAACAACTCAGGGTGGATCAAAGACTTAGGAATTAGACTGGAAACCCTGCATCTGCTAGAAGAAAATGTAGGCCCAATACTCCAATGTGTTGGCTCAGGAACTGACTAACTGACTTCCTTAACAAGACTCCTAAAGCACAAGAAATAAAATAAACCAATAACTGGATGGCATCAAATTAAAAAGCTTCGTCACAGCAAAGGAAACAATCAAGAGCATGAAGAGCGAGCCTACAGAATGGAAAAAAATCATTGCCACCTGCTCCTCAGATAGGGCATTAATATATGGTATATACAAAGAGCTCAAAGAACTTACACATACATACACACACCAAATAACCCAATCAATAGATGAGCGAAGAAATTAAATAGACATTTCTCAAAAGAAATGTTCAAGATGTCTAGCAACTAGAGAAAAGAAAATTAAAACTATACTGAGATTTCATCTTACTCTATTCAGAATGTCAGTTATCAAGGATACAAGTAACAATAAATGATGAGGATGTGGGGAAAAGGGTACACTCATACATTACTGATGGGACTGCAAATTAGTACAATCACTCTGGAAAGCAGTATGGAGATTCTTCAAAAATGAGAAATGGAACCATTGTGTGACTGAGCTATCCCACTCCTTGGTATATATCCAAAGAATTTAAAATTAGCATACTGTTGTGACACGGTCGCATCAATATTTATAACAGCTCAATTCACAATAGCTAAGCTATGGAACCAGCCTAGGTACCCCTCAACAGATAAATGGATAGAGAAAATGTGGTACACAATGGAATATTACTCAGCCATAAAGAAGAATGACTTTATGGTATTTGTCAGTAAATGGATGGAACTGGAGACTATCATGCCAAGTGAAAGAAGCCAGACCGAAAATGTCAAAAGTTGAATGTTTTCTCTGATGTGCAGAAGCTAATCCAAAACAAGGGGAAAGGAGACAAAAAAAGAAAAGAAAAAAGAAAAAGAAAAAGAAGGGCTATGGAGACTGCTTAGCATTATGCAACCACTAAATGGTGAAAGCAGCATTTGGAACCAGGCTAGAGTTTGTGACCATTACTCTTTACAACCTCTCATTTTTTAAAGTCAAATGCCTAAGAGAATGACTAAGTCCCTAGGATTTTTGACAGCCATGTCAAAGTCTAGATGTTGCCCAGAGATTAAACAGAGTGGAGCATTAATGGAAAAGTTGTCCATCTTCTTCATCCTGTTATTACTGGTCCAGTGCTGGATTTCTACTCAGTGCAAGAACAGCATTTGTCTTATTGATGAGAGGTGACCTGGGGACTTTGCAGGGTAGTCATAGCCCAGTGAGAGTGACTTCCACCCTTAGAAGCTGTCAAAATATATATTGAAGAATCTTATTGGCTTAAACAAACAAGGGAGGAAAAAGCATCCATCCAATAGGGACATTGTGTGACACTAGGGGAGTTTTCTGAAATGGCAAGAAAGCATGTTAGACTGGAATCATAGCTTAAGCTTTTTGCACATGGCTGTAAAGTACATCTCAGAGAGATGTAAAAAGTATGTAATTTGACATTCAAGTAATCTTTGAAATTTTTAGGGTCAGTAGAGGATGTTCGATGAGAGATGAGGGAGCTGATTGTAATATGAAGAGAGGGGATGGACACTTTATGGCAGGGGACTTTAGAGCATGTTGCTGAAGGAGGTCCTATGAAGGGTCATGATATACCATCTGTAAGAGGAAATGTACAGTGATTACATTCTAATGTGGAAATGATCTCTTTTAGGTAGATGAGTTCAAACTTTATGAGAGTAAACTACAGGAAAAAGATTCTTTTTCAACATGTGTGAGCACAGTGGAATTTCTTTAGTGGTGAGGTATCAAATTGCATGCCTAAAAGAGAGGGATGAGTATATCCAGTTACACTTCAGTTAAAGGACCCTGAAACCATTGTTCCTGGGGTCCAAGCTTGCCCTGCATGCTGCGTGTGTTAATATTGGCAGTCGGCGAAGTGGTGTTAAGAGTTTTGTTCATAGAACAAACAGCATCATCTGAAATCCACACCTGGAAAGCTGTGCGTTAATTCTATTAGTACCTTTAAAGAAGGAAAATTGGAAGGAAGAAAAGTTTAAAGAATATCCATATTGTCACAAGGACAGAACTTAAAGTCAGGCTGAAAAGATCCCAGATTTCAATAGGAAATGTGTTCATAATCTTTAATTCACCCCAGCATCAATCTTTTCCATTTATTTTTCCAAGGCCAATGTAGTAGGTATGAATACTATTCCAGGAATGCTGATTAAAACCAACATTGAGCCTCCCTGACCTGGGGGAAGGGGCAAAATATTCTATCTCAGATAGAACTGGGGCTCCCTCACCTTCCTCATCTCCTCCATTATGCAGAACCTTCTAACTCTTCTGAAGACTTTGAACAGAGCAGGCTGCTGGTGGAGTCTGGTTTTTGGTCCAATCTTATTACTGTGCAAGTAACAAGTACTAAATAAAGTAACTAAAGTGGTCCCTCAATACTTGATAGTTTTGCATTTTTGCTGAAGCTGGAACTTAAGTTTGTGGGATTCAGTGGAAGAAGGATCACATGTTCCAGGCCAATCTTAGTAAGACCTTGTCGCGAAATAAAAATAAAAAGGCTGCGAATGTAGCTCAGTGGTAGGGTGCTTGCCTAGGATGCACAAGGCCCTGGGTTCAGTCTCCCGCACCCACCCTACAATACATACTCTTGATCGTTGGTCTGGAGATAATTGGCTGTGTTAAACAAACAAACAAAAATCCAACAACAGCATGAAGCAGAAAATTAAAAATTCCAACTGTCACGGAAACCTAAAACTTATTTGTATCAAAGATTTTAATTAATCTTTAGTTAATGACAAATGACAAAACCAGTTCGAAGGAGAATTCAAGGAACACACATATACACGCACACACACACTGGTAATACTAATACAAATTTTCTAATAGATGCTAAACTGGTTTTTATGGTTTAGATATGAGATGTTCTCCAAATGCTCATGTGTGAGGGGATACAAGAATATTCAGAGGTGAGATGATTGGGTTATGACAGTCCTAACCTAATCAGTGGATTAATTCACTGATATGGATTAGTTGGGTGGTAACTACAGAGAGCTGTGGCTGAAGGAAATAGGTCACGAGGGGTGTGCCTTTGGGGTATATATGGCTTCCTGTTTGCCATGACCTGAGCTGCTTTCTTCCATCATGTCCTTCTGCCATGATGTTCTACCTCACCCTGACCATGGACTTTTGGCTCTGAAACCATGAGCCAAAATAAAATTGTATTCCTTTATGTTGTTCTTGTCACTCTTTTGGGCATGGTGATGACAAATACATGAAAAATGTTCAACATCCTTAGCAATCAGGGAAATACAAATCAAAACCACTGAGATTTCATCTTGCTCCAGTTAGAATGGCAATGATTGTACATTGTTGATGAGATTACAAATTAGTACAACCACTTTGGAAAGCAGTGTGGAGATTCCTTAAAAAACTAGGACTGGAATCAACAGCTCTTATGACTCAGCTCTCTCACTTCTAGGTGTTTATCCCAAAGAACTAAAATCAGCATATTTTAGTGACACATGCATGCCAATGTTCATAGCAGCACAACTCACAATAGCCAAGTTATGGAATCAGCCTAGGCGTCCATCATCAGATAAATGGAGAAAGGAAATTGTGTATGTATACACAATGGAGTTTAACTCAGTCATAAAGAAGAATGAAATGATGTCATTTTCTGGGAAATGGATGGGACTGGAGAACATCATGCTAAGTGAAATTAGCCAGTCCCAGAAAGTCAAGTTTTGAATGTTTTCTTTCATATGGGGCAGCTGGAGAGAAAAAGAGAGAGGTTGGGGAGAAGGAATTAAGAAAAAGGAGACTCTCACAAAAATAGAAGGAAGACTAATAGACTGGTGGAAGGGGATTGAGGGAGAGAGGGGATAGAGAAATACTGGAGAATAAAAATCTACCAAATTATGCTATATCCAGGTACCACAAGGAGTCCCACTTTATATAGAATTATAATGCACCAATTAAGATATTAATATTATTGATGATTATAATGGAAGGGAGTCAATAGAGTACAGCAAGTAGATCAGGGGAGCGAGCAGGGGAAGGGAAAAGGAATACATTGCAGAAAGATAAATGTACTGTGCAAATATGGCATAATGAATCCCACTATTATGTATAATTATAATTTATCAATAAAAGATATTTAAAAAAAAAAAAGGAAAAAGAGCTGTTTCTACCTAGCATGTGCATGGGAAAAGTCAGATCTGAGATATATCCAGGAAATTGTACCAGAGAAGCATCTGGGGTCAATAGAGGGCTACAAGTCTTTAAATTGGTATGTGTTATAGGTACTGGTTTTGATTTGAGGGTACCAGAGGTCCTGTGTTTTCCAGAGAACAATTTAAGATTTTTCTTGATGAAAATTTCAGAGGAAGAAAAAAGAGAGAGAGAACACTCAATAGAGATAATTAGGTGCTGGGTTCTTAAACTGGAGCTGATTTTGGTCTGATTTCCCTAATTTTCCATTCTTGAACAGGGAAATCTAAATGTTGCTTTCATCCTCTCCCCACTTAGTAGCTGGAGCTCTAGGCCTCCATCTTATCAGCTCTTAAATCATGGAGGGAATTTCTTGGAGCATAGTTAGACTGCATAGAACCCATAGCATCTAAGCCACAGCCTGTAAATTTTTGTGGTTTGGCCCCACATCTTCCTTGAGTCTATTGAGATAGTCACATATATTTTCCCCTTTGAATTTTTATTTACATTTTAAATTACAAAATAATTTTAGATTACATGAAAATTGGGGCAATAGTATAGAGCATTCCTGTGTACCCCTTTCTCTGTTTCTCATACTACTGTGGTGTATTTGTTACAACTAAGAAATTAATATTGCTATATTACTACTAATTTAACTCCAGACTTTATTTACATTTCAAGTTTTCCTATTATTATTATTATTTAATTTTAGCATCTAATTCAGGTACACATGACATTTAGCTTCCATGACTACCTATGCTTCTGTGGTCTGTGACAATTTCTCAGTCTTTTTTTTTTTTTTTAATGGTGTTGAGGATGAAATCCAGGGCCTCCTGCATGCTCTGCAATTCTACCCTGAGCTACATCTCTGTACCTATTCCCTGTTCTTAATGACCTTGACAGTTTTGAGGCATACTGGCCGGGTGCACTGTAGAATGTCTCCCTGTCTGGGTTTATCTGATGCTTTGTCTCATTATTTGATTTATTGGAATTATGGATTTTTGGAAAGAAAATCATAGAAGTGAAGTGCCCTTCTGTTGTTGTGTGGATATAAGGTGTCCCCAGAAAGCTCACTTGTGAGACAATGCAGGAATGTTCAGAGGATAAATGGAGAAAGGAAATAACTAGAATATGAGAGCTGTAACCTAATCAGTGGATTAATCCATTTCATAGATTAATAATTTGAAAGGACTACTGTACTTGGTGGTAACTGTAGACAGCTGGGTCATGGCTAGAGATGGTGGATCACCGGGGGTATGCCCTTGGGGATTATATCTTGTCCTGGCTTTACCCTCCATCTCTCTCTGCTTCCTTACTGCCACGTACTTAGTGGCTTTTCTCTGCCATACCTTCTATCATGACGTTCTGCCTCACTTCTGGCTCAAAGCAATGGAGTAGGCTGACCATGGACTAAGCCTCTGAAATCGTGGCTTCAAATAACCTTTTCCTCCTCTAAGTTGTCCTTGTCAGGTATTTTGGTCACAGCAATGAAAAGCTAACATACCTTCTCACCACACTGTATTAGAGCATGTGGTATTGCATGATATCAATGGTGAAGTTGAACCTTGGTGACTTATAGTGTTGGCCAGTCTCTCCACCATAAAGTTACTGTTTTCCCTTTCCTTTCTGCCCTGGTTTGCATCCTCAAATATTCATGTTTGAAATTTAATACTCAAATTCATATGTTGATGATCTTTGGAGATGAGGCCTTTGGGAGGTAATCAGCATTAGATGAGGTCATGAGAGTGGGGCCTCCATGATAGTATTAGTTGCTTTATAAAAAGAGGAAGAGAGGCCTGAGCTAGCACACTTGCTGTCTCACATGTGATACCCTCTGCTGTGTTACGATGCAGCAAGAAGACGCTTACCAGATGCTGAGTAGATAGTGACACCTTCTGAGTAGATAGTGAGTCTTCCCAGACTCCAGAATCATGAGCTAAATAAGCTTCTTTTAAAAATAAGTTTCTAAGTCTCAAAATAACCAGTTATAGTAACAGAAAAAGGTAGCTTATATCTTCTACTTCTATTCTTTAGAGTGGCTTAGATCATTCTTTTTTTTCTTTTTTTTTTCACTAAAATTCCAAATAATTCATAATTCACACATTATACTATTTGGACCTAAAGTCTTTTTTCTTTCTTTTTTTTTTTGAGATAGTTTTCAAAAGAGTTCCCTCAAATGTTTGAATTACTTTTCATAAAAGTCCTCTACATTTTCTAATGTCAAAACATTTGGTAATTAAAATACATAAAATGATCCATTTCATGGTAATTTTGAAACCCAATGTACTATTTGCCTAGTGTTTTCTATTTTTGTATATTTGATGTGTTTTTCTGATTTCTAGTATAGATGTGCATATTCTTTTCATGTGTTGGCATGCTGTGTATATGGTTTTCTTTGTGGAGGAAGTGGTAGGACACTCCAAATTTGTGAAGTCTAACATGTGAAAAACCAGAAATGAGCATAAGTATATACCTTGAAACATGGGCTTGGGCTTTGTTGGAGCAAAGAACACTGGATTCCAGAAGCAGATCCTTGGGTACTTAGAGTAGAGTAGGTTCAGATGATGGGCCACTAAATCTTGACTTAGTTCTCTTAGAAGTTCTTTTTGGAAGACACTCTAGTTTGAGTGTGGAGAGGCAATCTGAATCTCTGTGAGAGATGGCAGACTATGTTTTCCACTCCCATCCACCACTACCCAGACTGTTTTCTGAGAATTGTCACACAAGATTTTGTTATGCATCCCACAGAGGGCTTCTCTCTATCTTAAGAATTACAACCATTTTATACCACTATACTGATGGGAGTAGGTACTTTTGGATATTCAGGGGCAGGAAAATAATCAAAAGATGTCAAATCTGTGTAGGACCAGAGTTCAAAGCCATCTCCTTTTCTTCACGCTTTAAGAACATGAAAACAAGAGTTAAGCAAGGCAAAATGAAATTTCCAAGGCCACAGGGAAAATCAATGACGAAGCTGGGACTGGAACCTTGAATTCCTTACTTCTGGTGTGGAGCTCTTTCCATAGGCTGCACTGTCCTAATAGACCCAGAGGCCATAAAGATGGTCCAGAAAAGAGCAATGCAGGATGTGATGGAGTTTAAACATCCTAACGCCAGGGAAATTTTATAGTGTGCCTGTGTACCCCCCTGCGGATATACATGGTTGTCACAGGACCTGACCCGGTCAAACTGCACATAAAAGGATTGAACCTGCAAATCTCCATCAACTGCACTTTGCAAATCCCCATGGAAAGCAAAGACATATTTGGAGGAATAGCTTTATCTCTTCAATCTACTTCTGAAGTAATCCTGAACTTTCAGAGCACGGCCAAGGCCTGGGATCCTTGCCAGTCCATATACACACTGTCCATCTGTAGGGGATAGACTCGAATTCAGGCTAAATGGAGATTCCCTCTTTTGGCTGCTGCGTGATGTCTTAGACTGTGTATCTTGAAGCAGGATCCACATTCTTGGCAGGTCAGCTGTGAAACGTGTTTGACGTTGGTGGAAAAGGGCATTCTTGGACCTGGGAGCCTTACTGCTTGTGTCTGTCTGCACTCCTGAGCAACCCTTATGTAGAAGCCAACTTTTGGAGAGTCTGTTTGGCTCTGTCTTTGACACTGATGGAGCAGGATAGGCTGACTCAGGGCTTGGAAAGTTCCCTTCCCTTGACTTTGTGTAGAACACATACAAACCCGCCTATGTGAAAATAAGTATGTTCAATGTCCATTGGAGTTCTCTCAAGAAGAATTATTATGGGAAATGCAAAATTAAATTAAGGTTATGTTATGATCTTATATTATAGGATGACAATTTAATTAACGCAAGACCATTTATTCTCTTCTCAATGTCTAGGACCCAGGCTTGTTGATTAGTTTTTATCACATTTTATGTCTGTGGAATTGCACTTCAGTGAGACAAATTTTAGACCCCAATCTCTAGGTTCCTGGCAACAATCCCAAACCAGATATAATTTTCCCGTTTGCACTGATTGCTTTTATGATTTCTGCTGGTCCATCTGGAGTCATCTTAAACTTCTGTTTATAAGATAGATACCTACCTTGGATTGGAAGTACCCAGTTAATACAGATGCAAACCCAGAAGACACAAAGATTTTTGAAAAATGCTGTCTCCTAAGATTGTATCTATGCTGTGTAAAATCTTTTCCTTCCTAGTGATCCTTTGGGGACTTTCTCAAATTATGCCCTCATCTCATCCTCCAGCCCTGGCTGAGACAGGTTGACTAATGGGGCACACTGCTGTGCTGAGATATGCAAGAGATAGGCAGAGACATCAGCACATGAAGAAAAGCAACTTGGTCAGCAAACTATGTGCAAAGTGGAGTGAGGGAGAGACAGGCAGGCGAGTAAGCCCAAGCTTCCCCTGACAGACATTCAGTATCCTTCAGACGAGCTGTACCAACTCGGTTGGCTCCAAATCTCATCCTTCTCCCCTGCCCAGCAGTGATGCGTACAAGTTCAGATAACATCCTAACTTTAGTGGCTTCCAGAAGAAACGCAGTGAGGACATGGCATGATGGATAGAGAATGTGGGAAAAGTGCAGAGAAATGAAGTCCTTCCCAGTTGGAGCTTTGGCTGAGCTCTCTGGAGCTTTTCATCAGCCCTAAAAGAATAGGAAATTTCCTCTGTTCAGGAAGCTTATGTATTAGCTTACTTACTCAACAGTATTTAAATAAAAGTAAAAATCAGCAGGGTTTTAAAATTTCTTTTAAAAAATTTAGTAACTATTCTATATAGTTGGGTTTTTTTGTATTAAATATATAAACTCAAATGAAAGGACTGGCAATTGACAGATACATTTGTATGCTAAGGTAAAATAAAAGCTTTAAGATAATCATATTTTATTTTTTAAAATGATTCTCCTATCATTGATCTTTTAATCAACTATCAGTCCTGATCCATCAAATCAGAGAGCTTGCATTGTGTCTTTTACTCCCAATTTCTCAGAAGAAAGCCACCTCTCAGCACAAGCTCTATAAAACTAGATTTTCATTTTTATACAATGAGAATATATTGTGTTGTGTTTGAAAATGCAATTGGATAATATTTGTGTAAATGCCTAGCATAGAACCCAGCATATAGTAGGTGCTCAGGAAATATTACTTAAATCTGAAAATGTAGATGGCTATGGAAAGGATTAGATAAGTTGCTAAGTATACATAATTCACAGAGCTGCTGAGCTGCTAAGTTTATGTATCTATGTACTGACTGCACATGCTGCATGCGTCTGTACTATAATGAGTCCATAGAATTTTTTTGAACATTCTTGTGCATTACCTGCAGAATCAGAAAAGGGGGCATTTTTAGGGAAGACCCCATCATTTAGTCAGAGTTATTTGTAAGACCTCTTTGGCTCATAAGTTTTACACTTTCTACCACATTAAATGTCCATTTGTAAAGACAGTAGCTCACCATATTTAATACCATGGTTCCCAAGCTTTTCGGTTTCTATGGGTAGTGGTTATATATTTGATGCAGTTTGGAGAACTAACTCTCATTTCCCCCCTACACACAATTGAGGATAGAATCATCCACGTGGCCACAAGTTTATAAAGAACAAATAGACAATATATTATAACTGTTGGTTTTGAATTGCTATTGATACAGTGACAAAGTGTAAGTGTTCAGAACTGGTCTATTCATTGGCCTGAACTCAGTGGATCTCAAATATCGTCTTCATCAGCTTTTTTTTTTTTTTTTTTTTTTCTGTGATCAAAATATCTGGCAAAAGAGAAAGTAGTTTACTCATGGTTTTAGAGGTTTAATCCATAGTTAGTTGGCTCCACATTGTTCTGGGCCCTAGGTGAAGTAGAACATCATGGTGGAAAGGCATGGCAGAGAAGCTCTGCTCGGTTCATGGCACCCAGGAAGCAGAGAGAGAGAAGGCAAAGCATTGCAGGAAAGATTCACTTCACCCTTCCAGGGATCACCCCCAGGGAACCACCGTCTCCAGCCATGCCCTACCTGGCTACAATGACCATCCAGTTAGTCTGTTCAAGCTAGGACAGGCTGATTAGGCTAAAGCTCTCAAATCCAATCATTTTACCTCCAAACATTCCCGAATGAACATGAGAGCTTTTGGAGAACACCTCATATCCAAACCACAACAAATGCAAATAGTGTTTCTCTCCTAATAGTGTCTTCCTTCCTATTCCCAATCTCATTTTTCTGTTCTTTAATGACTCTTAAGCAGATATCATAATTTTCTCGCCTTTTAGGCTGTCAAAATTAAGTCCGAGGACTTCTGCTATGGCTGTGATGGACTAACAAGTACCAGATTTACCCTTTTATTGGAAAAATCCAAAAGATAAGACAAGATATATGAGACTGTGGCTTTTGCATGTTGGTCATCAGGTATCAGGGAACAGGGTTTGTGAGAGGGGGAAACAAAGGAGCTGAGCACTGTGATTGGACAGGGTGTATTGCTCAGAGAGAGCTTCCAGGATGTAGTACACATTGGAGACCAGGCAGAGCTAATGGTCTCCTCATATTGAGGAGATGGGAGTGTGGGAACATCAAAGCAGCTATATATTCCAGGGCACACGTATGAGCAAAGAGAGTGCTTACAGAGAGAAAGCTCCAGAGGTCTGCATTGAAGAGTCCCCTTTGACTTTTGGCTAATGGCCGAGCAGTTTATGGATATGAAGAAATGTCCCCAAGCTGGGAAAAAAACACCCTAAACGATTAGCAGAAACAAATTTCTGTGTTTTGCTTTTGAAGGGGATGATAGAGATACAAAAGGAGGAAAAGAAGATCAGGGGCCCAGAGAATCAACAGGAATGGAGAGGAACTGGACTGTGAAGGGCTTGTCTTTGGGTAGTGTGGATATTCTGAGCATTCCATTTTTTAAAGTAGATATTTAAACTGGAGTACACCATACATATAGAAATATGCACAAATCATAACAGGCTCGTTCAGTTTCACTAGCACACTTGCACAAATTAAATAAAAAACCAGAGAACTCCCAGATGCTTCTTTGATGTCCCTTCTAGTAATTGACGCTTCCCAGCTCCCAGGACATCATATGTTCATCTCCAACACCACCACCATCATCATCACCCTGCCAATACCACCACTGCCAGCAGCACCACTGCCATCATCCCAACGAGCCTGATTCCTCAGCTGGGCACATTTACAGCTCTCTCTATAGCTGCTGCTGCTTCTCTAGCTGATACTGCCTGGCCAGTTATAAGCTTTATGCCATGGGGCAAATGTCCAAATGCTGGCTGTCTTGGGGGTGCTGTTTGAATTATTTGGAAGACCCCGTGGGGTCTCCTTGCTGCCCAATTCCCTGGCTCTGGACTGATGTCCATCTTTGTCAGCTCCATTATGAAAGTCTGTTTGCCTGGCAGGCAGCCCTCTTGGTGGGGTACTGGAAAGATGGCTCGAGCCCAGCTACATTCCACAGTGTCCGCTTGACCCCTGGGAAACTTATGTATTCTGACCATGCCAAGCAGTGGACTGAAGGCTGCTCCACAATCCTCCTCTGAACTCCCATGTCCGTTCAATCTCTTTTCTCCTGTTAGCAAGTCTGTTAAGGACAGAAATCTCCAACTGGAGAATGCAATGCTAGTCTCCCTTCCTGCAGGCACCCTATTGTTACTATAAGAGACTATCTTAGAACCTTCACCTCTGCAGTTAGTTTGGAAGGCAATGGGAGAGCCATTACTTATCATGAAGCTGATGGAAGCCTATGTCCTTTTCTCCATGTCACTCTCTTTTTTAAAGGGGGCCAAGGTAGGGAGTCTTTGGGGAGCATGACCAGTGTTTTAAAGTATCTGGTTTGTTTTATTGAGGTCTGATAAGACATTCAGACAAGGATATGACTGTCATGAAAAAAGTTTCTCATACTCTCAGATCCTTAGAATCAGAAAAGAAGCCTTACCATGTGGGATCTGTCAGATTTCCATTGCTGTGACAAACTACCTGACGTAGATTGACATAAAGACAAAGGGTTATTTTGGCTTATGATTTCAGTCAATGGTTGCTTGGTGCATTGCTTCAGGCCTATGGTGAGGCAGAGCCTGTGGTGGGGAGCATGTGGTGGAGCAGAATTGCTCACCTCATGGTGACTGGGAAGCAGGGAGACAAGAGACAGAGAGAAAGGGTGGAGGGCCAGGTTCCCAATATTCTCTTCAAGGGCATGGACCCTAGTGATACAACTTCTCTTCCTATCTCCTAAAGGTTCCATTACCTCGTGATATGCTGTAGCCTAGTGACCAAGCCTGCACCTGGCCTTTAGGGGACATTTCAGGTCCAAACCATAGGATAGGGCCACATGGAGAAGCACCAAGGTCATTCAGGAGGCAGAGGGAGTGAGGGAAAAATATGAGTAAGAGGAACAGGCAAGCAGGGGTAAGCAGACTTAGGACTGGCAAGTCTGAGTCCCTTCAGCAGGCTTTGGGGCAGAGGAACTGTCCCTAATTTGGGGGTAATTAGGGCCAGGGGATAGTGACCAGGAATGTGAAAGCCAGATAGAGGAGAGTGTTGGGGTTGTGGGCTCAGGCTTCGTTGTGTGCAGTAGGAAAATATGAAAATACAGTTACTTGTATGTATGAATTAGCTAATCCTGAAAGGGATATTTTCTCCAGGATCAGTGGAGCCCCCAAATGTCAAAGCATCAAAATATAGAAAACAGAAGAGATGGCTAATAAAGCCAGTTTTATTGCCTCATAGTGAGCTCTGAGAAAGGTTTCTGTTTTTTGTTGATTCTTTTTACAATATATGATGTTTTTTACTTCTTTGTCCCCAGCTTTGAGTGCTGGCTGTCAATTCAGAAACAATGGGATATACCCCAGCCCAACAGCCTGCTACATAGTGATCAGTGCAAAAGATGTTATATATCATATTCTATAACCTTCATATTAGAAACTGAAGTAAAATGTCCTGAAATGGACTATGCTTTTGACTGGGACTCAGTGTGGAGATTCTTTGGTTGCAAACAATGGAATGCCACTGGCTGATTTAAACAAAACCAGAATCTTTTAAATGGTGGAGTTGCAATTATCAGGCATCTGAAAGGGAAGATTGTACAATTGACCCCAATCTGCTCTAGCATTTTCTTTGTGCAGGAATCAGAGTCTAAGAAAGAGAATTCTTGGCCACAGGCTTGGAGTGGGGGGATTTTGACTGACAATCTCATCAAGAGTACTTCATAATGAAAAAAGGTGGCTTCCCCAAGAAAAATAGGGGTTAGTGCCAAAAGCAGAGGGTATGAATTACGGGTAGGCATAATATCATTCACTACAGGTAGACAGGTGAACATAAAGAGCACAGATCTGGCTTAATAGAAGCTATGCTGAGTTCCATCTTTGCTATTTATTACTTTGATCACAATTTCTATTAATTCCCATTTGTCTCTCTTATAATATAGAGGGAAATGATACCAACCTTACCTTGTTCTCCAGAGCAGTAACAAATAGTCATGTACAGCTGGGCGTGGTAGCCACACCTGTAATCCCAACGGCTCTGGAGTTCGGGGTAGGAGGATAGTGAGTTAAAAGCTAGCCTCAGCAAAGGCGAGGTGCTAAGCAACTCAATGAAACCCTGTCTTTAACTAAAATACAAAATAGGGCTGGGGATGTGGCTCAAGTACCCCTGAGTTCAATCCCCCGTACCCTCCCCCACAAAAGTCATGTATAACCAGAAGAATGAGAAATTATACTCCATTTATGTATGATATATCATAGTGCATCCTGCTGTCATGTATAATCAATTAGAACAAATTAAAAAAAAACCACTCTATTATCCACATGGGATCAGTACAAATGACATCCCTCCTTCTGTTTCTGAGTATCCATTATCTTGTGGGTGGTGTGTGTGTTTTTGTCACTGTGTGGTGATGGTCTCCCTCTGAGTAACTGCACTAATTTGAGAGTACAGCATAAAATCTTTAAAAGTCCCATGGAAATATTAGCATGTTCTAATTTAATAAGTTTTTAGGCTCCGAATTCGTAAGTGCGGTGAATTTGACTTATAGTTGTCAATATGAAGCGTGTAAAATGCCAAACAGATCTTATCTGACCTGCTGCTGCCCCTGTGCACAGCCCTGAGCAGCTCCAGAATCTGTGCTGACAATATTCCAACGTGTTCAGCTGATGTGCCAAAACCTATTGAAAACCCTAGGTCTGGATTGTGCTAACAGCACCTTTTAAAGTCCTTGAAATCTAGGCACATCCTGGGAGGAAAGAGACCTATGAGTTGTCTCACTTACAAGAGAGATGGGTGGAAAGTGAATCCAGACAAATACCTGGGTATTGTTAGGAATATTCTCCTTTGCTAAGGAATGGAAAATTATGCATGGAAAAGTTGCAGCTTAATGTGAATCTGTGTCCTCTGTTGGGGGGCTTAGCTTGAGAGTATAAGGACCGTCCAGTGAAAAAATGGATTCTGAGTGAGTATAAGGGTCAGGCACATTCGTTGTTGCCTTTAATAGACTTTCAGTTGTTGAAGGGATGGGGTAATTCTGAGGACAGAGTGTGTTTATTTATACTTACTTTGTAGCCTGATCTCCTCATGGTGGGGTGGGTGAGGGGAAGGTATGGATTTCTAATGTGGGTTATGGATGTGAGATAAAGCTCAGTTACCCCAAGTCAGGACATAAAATTGACATTTGGTGCTAGAGTGAAATAGCAGAACACTGGAACAGGAAAAGAGGTTTTTCCATTATAGACATTTCTCTTATGCATGGGAGATTCATTCCAAGACCCCCAGTAGATGCCTGAAACTGCAGATAGTATCAAACCCTGTATATGTTTTTTTCTATGCGTATGTACCTGTGATGAAGCTTAATTTATAAGTTAGGCCTAGGAAAAGATTAGAAATAATAACTAATCATAAAATAAAACAATTTTAACAATATACTATAATAAAGTTGTTTAAGACTTAAGCAGTACTTAATTTCTGGCATTTTCCATTGAATATTTTCAGATGGCCATAGGTAACTGAAACTGGAAAGTAAGGTCATGAATAAGGGATACTATTGCTTCTGTTGCTGCCTAACAGTGTTTTGAATAACTTAATGGCTTAACACAACCACCATTTTATTAGCTCTGTGGTTTTGTGGATTGAGAAACTTGGCTGGGAGGGTCTTCTGCCTTAAGCGGCAACTACTGGACCACTGATGGTATCCAGAAACCACTTGTCTGGTCCCAGATGGCTTCATTAACATCCTTGGCATGCTGCAGTATAGCTGGAAGCCTTGGCTCTCTGGAGCCTCTCCATGTGGTGTCTCCAGGAGGGTAGTTAGATTTCAACATGGTGGGTCAGAGTTCCAAGAATCCAAGGCAGAAGCTACCAATACAGTTTACAGGCTGGAATGGAGACCTTTTTACCTAGTCCTTTTGTCAAAGTAGTCACCATCCAGTCCTGTCTCAAGGACAGAGGAAGTAGACCCATCCCTTGTTAACAGGATGGTCGAAGATTTATGGTCATTTTTAATCTGCCCAGAGGCATTCTCCCTTCTTCTACAGGCAATTTGGGCCTTTTGGGAATGTAGCAGCTGCAGGTACAGTAGAGCCAGGTTGTCCTGTGTAGGCAGCACCCTAACAAGGCAGCTCACTTATGTGATATAGGGCAATAGTGAGTCACGCGGTTCCCTCCCTCACTGAGCAGAGGGCTGAAAATGGCTGATGTGGAAGTTAGCTGGCTGAGCCCGTTTGTATCATGTGAAAGATACCATTTGGGAACTGTTAAAGTACTTACGGAGTGGTGAGGTTGATGTACCAAAGCTCTGCACACCCCGGAGTGGACACTGTTGTAAAAAAGCAGATCAAGGCAGCAGAATCTGGGGTACAACTATTACTTCAACATAGCCTCCTGATCTTATGCACACACCCAAGGGTAGATAAAATCTGTGGAAGAATTGATTATGCATGTCCTAACTTTATCCCCCAGCCTGTTAGTTTCTTCCAGGGCCACACCTCAGAGGACAGCAACACTCAGACAGGTGAGGCCCTCCAGATCCCCATCCTACCTCCACGGGGACATCACCTGGGATGCTGTGAAACCCCTATGAACACCACAGTCTCTCTACAGATGGCTCCCCAGTGTCACATTCTGCACCTTCTGTTTTCATCATTACTGCTCCACTGAACAGCAATTTTCAAACCCTCATTTTTGCAGATGTGGAAACTGAGGCTGAGAGATGTTAAAGCACATGTCAACCTCGCTCAGCTCTGGCAGTCTGGGTGTAGGATGATCTGACTGCCAACTATTGTTTGTTGGAGGTCCTCTCTCCCAGGAAGCCCTTCCCGGGACCAACGCTGTGAGTTCTTAAGAGGAGGATGCTTGTTTTTTTCTTTTCTGCCAAGAAGCCTGCAGCTGAGTTTTCAAAACTTGGTTATGGCAGACTTTCATTTTCTTTAGCCAAGAGTTCAGTGAGGGTCTTGCAGGGAGAGGGTGCAGGACAAATGCTCATGTTGTGTTTCCCATCCTGGCTCAGTGTTGCTGGGTTTCTCGACATCTTGCCCATAGTGGGGTTACACTGCAGAGTGTAGGAGGGTCCTTTGGTTTCAGGCCCTTCCTGATATCTGAAACCACCTTGCTTATTCTCTCCCGCTGTGTACTCTCAGGAAAAACAAAAAAAAAAAAGGGCTTTTCTGGCTTTTGATGGAGCTTCTGATTTTAGACACATGGGAGCTGAGGAAGCAATTGTGTTCTCCAATGGCCGTATAAGGTCTTTGCACCCCAGAGACTTTGTCCTCACTGCGTGGGGCACCCTGCCTCTCTTTGGAGAGTCTGCCCTTTTGCCTGTAGTGGATGTCTGTTGGGAAGCAGATGCCATGGATAATGTCTAGGAGAACCATGTTGTTCTCCATTAAAAAATAAAATTCTTTCAGCTCCAAGAGGACACATCTATTGCTATTTTTTAAATCACAGTCATTGAAACCCATTTCAAAATCCATTTGAAGTAGTTTAAAATGTGGTATTATGTGTCTAAGGTTTGGTGTCTTTCAGAAATCAGTGTTGAGGAATTATACCTATTATAGTTTGGACCTTGAATGTCCCCCAATGCCTTATATGTTAAAGCCCTGGTTTCCAGTGTGGTGCTATTAGGAGGTAGTGGAAGCTTTAAGAGGTGAAGCCTAGTAGGAGGCTAGTAAGTCACTGAGGAAGTGTCGTGAGTGGAATTGTGGGACCCCAGCCTCTTCTCTCTTACTCTCTTTTCCTTCCTGTCTATAAGGTGAGGAGGTTTGCTCTATGACATGCTCCCTGACATAACCTGCCACCTCAGTCCAGGCATAAAACAATGTGTCCCTATTTACAATATCACCAATCACAGACTGCAACCTCTGAAACCATGAGCCAAAATAGCTTTTGTCTACTTAGGAGGTATCTCATTATAGTGATTGAAAGCTGACCAACACACTGCCTGTGTGCTAACTATCATTAGCTCTATGGTTTGTGCTCAGACTCTTGCCTGGCATCCTGACAGCCACTGAGTGTCAACCTGGAATCTAACAGCTGCAGACTGTCATCAAACCTCCCTCCTGACCCCCTCCTCTTCTCTCCTCTTCTTCCTCTCTCCCTGGCCTCTTCTTCTCGCCTCTCACTCACAAATACACAAGGTAAGACTGCACAGTGTGGGGTCCTGGTGTAAAAGTGAGATGAGCTCCCCTGGCCTGTCCTCTGAGCAGTCAGGCTTTGTCTTCCTACCTGTACAACCATCAGCTGACTATATTTTTAAAATATTTTTTTAGTTGTAGGTGGAAACAATATCTTTGTTTATTAATTTATTTTTTGAGGTGCTAAGGATTGAATCCAGTGCCTCACACATGTGAGGCAAGCACTCTACCACCGAGTTACAGCCCCAGCCCAGCTGATTATTCTTGCTGATGCATGGCCATGAGCATTTGGTTCTTCTGCTGCAAAGCCTTCTCCATCACCTAGGTGGACAACCCATACTGCTTACTGTGCGTTCAAGGTCTTTTTCTTGTTCCAGCTGAACTTTCCAAGGTCATGTTCCCTACATCAGGGCAAATCAGGCTATTCATTTTCTCCCCAGATACTTTCTATCTCTGTGCCTTGCTCGTAGTATCACTCGGGATAATGCTCTTCTCTGACATTTCTGGTTTTCATAAGCTTACTTATTTCTAAAAGCCATGTACAAATTTCTATCTTCCAGGGGAATTTTTCCTTGAATCTCACAGCCTGGATAGAGGTCATCTTTCTGTGTTCTCAGAGCATTTTCTAAGTGACTTTCTTATAGACTTTATAGTTGCTAACCCAAAAGCTATGGTGTGGTCGGCTTTGGGAAGTGTTTGTTGAGATGGGAGCTGGTTATTTTTGTGCATGAGTCATTACTGAAGTCCAAAGACCATGGTCACGCTTGTCTTTGGGACTTATTCTTAAAACCAACGCTCAATAATTGTGTAGGATTAAAAGATAGTGGATTCTACACATATTTCTTTTGTTCTGGAATATTTGTTATTTTTAAAATGCTTATGGTATCCAACTATTTTCAGAAAGTCATAGTTTCACTATTCCTGATTTATGTGTGTTGAATAAATGACCTATTAGTCTTGGGCAGATTAGGTTTATTTTAATGTGACCATGATTTTCACCACCACTTGGTGGCAGTGTACCCCAATTACAAGACCAAGTGAATACTAGACTGATAAAGTGCTAAAATTACAAACCAGAAGTTATGAAGTGACAGTAACATCCCACATCTAGATTCTATTTTAGTGACAGAGATTCTGGTTTAGTGCCATATACCTAAATACTTACTAAAATCAATCTCTTGGGGTATGTCTCCTATGAATGTGTCTTAATTATCTTTTTCTTGTGAATGAAGAATAGAGATATAAGATCTTATGAGGAAAAGCCAGAAAATTAACCATGACCAGCATTTTACTAAGCACATTTTAAATGTTTAAGACAAGGTGTTCCCATATGACTAGACAGGTTTGACCTTTCAGTATGATTTATAAACTCTATGCAGAGGGAAGAGTCCTATGTAAAATTTTCTACTCCTCCCTGAAAGTATTACAAATACAATTCCCAAAAGAACAGGAACATTCTGTAAAAATCTGAGCTCACAAATCTAGGAAACATCAGTTGTGGGAATGCTATCTGAGGACAGTTTAGTAGCATGTGGGAGGAAGAAAGGAGACCTTGGAATCTGAGTCTGGATACACGTCCCATTTTCTAGACTCATGCGTTTGCCTCTGTGTGTGCTCTCTCAGCCATGTAACTAAGGCTGTAAGCAGAAAGGATGAAGCTATGTTTGCATTTGAGAGCAGTGTTAGAGAGAAGCTGTAGGGGCAAGCACAGGGAATGGAGAATCAAGAAGGATCTTTTGGATGAGGAGCTGAGTCCTCAGGGACTTGTTCTTGACACCAGGATATTCAGAGTACACTGGGAAACCCCTCTCATGCAAGACCCTCATTGCTGCAGAAGCAGGCAGAGATGCTTAATGGCAGTTTCATTTGTAAATGTGAAGTATGAGCCAAAGTTCGTGGGAAGTCTGAAGAAGATGGGACATTGGGAGTGACAGTCATTTTATTGTTGCAGAGCTGCCAAGGGGCTGTTTTCTTTGCTCAGGTGACTCAAGGGAGAATAGGAAGAGAACACTACTGTATGTTGATGTTTGGAGGAACTTGATTGCATGAAATACTCTGGGTGACTTCATTTATAATGCAATTTGTTTATGGTTATATATAGTATAATTTTAGTACATACTATAATATGTGAAATGTTTTATACTTTTACTATTATTATTTATAACTTGTAATTTGTTTATAATTAAGACAGTACCTTTATATAGGGAAAGATAGGATCTTGTAAAGGAAACATTTACTAAGACCATGATTGTTATAGTTGGGGTTTGGAATGTCCCACAAAGGCTCATGTGTTGAAGATTTGGTCCCCAACGTGGCAGTGTTCAAGGTGGGATTTTGGGGAAGTGACAGGATCATGACGGCTGTGATCTCATCAATGGATTGATCTGTTGATGGGTTCATAATGGAACAGACTATTGGGAGATGGTGGAAACTGTAGGAGGTGGGGCCTAGTTGGAGGAAGATCATTGGGGGTGTGTCTGGAAGGGTGCATCTTGCTCCTGCCTCCCCTCCCTCCTTGCTTCTCAGCTGCCATGAAGCAAGCTACTCCGTTTTACCATGCCCTCTCCCATATGTTGCTCTGCCTTGGTACAGGCCAATAGCAATGGAGCTGGCCAGTTATAGCCTTGGAAACTGTGAGCCCAAATCAATCTTCCTCCTCTAAGTTGATTTTCTCAAGTATTTTGTCACAGTGATGAAACTAACACAAATGATGTACTATCCACAAAACTTCCTTTGAACTCAGCCTCATTTACAGTTAGAATTTTTTCTGGCTAATGGATCTTGGATTGAAAAATGGAATAATAAATAACATGAGTCCTGTTACATAGTCATTTCACTTAATCCCTCCAATACATACATGTGACAATAATGACAATCTCTGTTGTGAAGATAAATAACTCAAGGCTCAGAGAAGGTAAAGAACCCAATAAAGGCAAAATATTGATCAATGGAACACCTTACTACTCTAGAGAGGTGGACTTAATTATTTACTGTGGTTCTGATGATATGATTTATTATAACCCCAAATGGAGCTAAATAAATTATATTTGACAATTATATTAGAACACAGATAGACAAACAGGCCCACAGTGCTGCCCAATTTCCAGCATACTATTCTCAGAATAGAGTGTGCTCTCTAGGCACACTTCTCTATGTGAAGGCATCTACTGGAATTGTACCATGTGGTGGATGGCCAGGAAACTTAACCTCTGCTAGCCTCCTCTTACAGCCTTCCAAATTTGCCTTTCAAAGGCGAATTGATCACGTTGGGGAAACCAAGTTTGGATCAGAAGCTGTGATTTGGGTCTCAGTGCACAACCAACCTGGGTGTTGCCTTTTGAGTTTAGTTGCAGAATTTGCTGAGTACTCTGGAGCCAACTTTTCCCTTGCCACTGCATCTGGACAAGATACTGTGAGATTCTCAGGTATTCCTCACCTAATGGGCATCAGCTGTTGGAAAGTTCATGTGTTTTTGTGTAAATGCCAGATATTTATTAGAGAAGAAAGTAACTTACTGAGCATTTTTTAGGCACTATAAATAGAACAGAGAAGTAGCACCTCAAGGAAGTAACAGACTGAGACAGTAGATAGATGTCATTCAGTGATTATAATGTAGTGCAATGTCAGTCAACTAAGTAAGATGGTAGTATAAAGTGAGGACAATGTGAGGTTCCCTACTGGTCTTTGGACCAGCTGGATCCTGTATGATGGGAATGAAGGTCTTGCCTATTGTGAAATTGCACTGTAACCTCAGTCTTTATCCCTACAAGGATCCCACAGTCTTCTTTCTCCCTGCCCTAAGGTGGGGCATGACTAGTCTTGCTGTCTGCCAAGGGATCTGCCATTCATGGTTTCCTTTTAGGATTCTAAATAGGGTCACTTTAATCCATAGCTTCTGTCAGTAATAAAAGTTCTTAGAAGAGGCCTCTCTGAATAACTGTCAGGGCAGCAGGGCAGGCTTCCTGGATGTGGGGGGTGGGAAACCAGGAACAAAGCAAGAGTTCCTCCATGTTTTAGTAGAGGCAGCCACAGTCTCCACACAGGGATACCTCAGACTCTCTTAGGAAGCTCCTTCAACTGAAGCAAGAGTACATATAGGAAATTGCGATGCATTAGAGATTTTGGTGGATATCTAGTTCAGAGAGGAGAGCATAATCTCCTGCTATGGAAACTCTTCCACATTCTCACACTGGTGTATTTTCCCATTCTTTTCTCCTAGTAGCCCTCCATTGGGACCACTTGTACTGGCTGCATAGACCTTCCTGGGTCTCCCAGGGAGCTTCTGCTCTTTTCCTTCCTCCTGGAGTGTGCTGCTCTTTAAGACTTCCATCTATTGGTCTTCTGCTGGAATCTGGAAGTTCAGTACCACGTAAGTCCATCTGTGCTGTCTTTTCTGCTCTTCCTGATCTAAAAATTTCCCCTTCAACTCAAAAAGTTTCCTAAGTGTAGAAAAATGCCCATAACATAAAATTTCCCATTTTAACCATTGAAAGGGCATGGTTCAGTGGTATTGAGTATACTCACCACCATCATCCACCTCCAGATATTTTTATTTTACAACACTGAAACTCAGTACCCATTAAACACTAACTCTCCACTTCCTTGTACCCCTGGTTCCTAATAACCACCATTATGTCTTTCCATGAATCTGACTACTCTAGCTACATCATATAAGCAAAATCGGACAGTATTTTTGTTTTGTGACTGGTTTATTTCACTTAGCATGATATCCTCAAGGCTCATCATATTAGAGTATGTGTCAAAATTGCCTTTAAGGCTGCATAATATTCCACTGTATGGATATACCACAATTTGTTTAATCATTCGTCTTTTGACGGATCCTTGTGCTTTTTTTTTTTTTTTTCCATTTTTTGGCTTATGTGAGCAATGGTTCTATTGAACCTAAATTTTTACTGCCCTGATTGGTAGATATGTTTTCTCTTAAAAAAAAAAAAGGTTATTTTTCTAGGAAACCAGGGCTGAGATATCAGGCATGAGCAAGGAGGGAAATCTCTCTAGTGTCAGGGATTAATTCATCTGTTTGAAGTCCTCTCACTCCCTCACATGGTTAAGTCCAGAAGCCCTCCAGATGATCCTCTATTCTTGGCCATAGCTGCTGTTGCATCAGGGAAGCTAGACTCAGTGGTGCCCCTTTGTCATTGGAGGTGGCTCCTTAGGGAACTTGAGTGATTTAAGAATTTACAACAAAAAATAAATAAATAGTACAATTTGAAGAGTCCTTTGGAATTGGCACTGGTGGAATTCAACCTCTGTAATGAAATGGGCTGAGCACAAACGCAGTGGATTCTGAGAAAAAGCAAGTGGTATAGTAATGGTAAGACTATCTTACTCATGGAACTCCAAACCCGAATATGATCTGGGTTTTCTGCTATGGTCATGCTGTTTCCTTTAGAACATTTTTTATTCTTATATTCACTTACCAAATCTTGATTGGGAATCTATTGCATGCCACACAAGGCATTGTGAAAGATATTTAAAAATGCAATGACTCCATCTTTTATGGCTTGTATTATCTAGAAACAATAGTAATAATTAGAAATGCATCACTTGGAGGAAAATGGTGGGCAAAGCAGATATGATTGAGTCCACAGTGTCCAGGTGCAGTGGCCATAGCATACTGAGAAGGGAGCTTTGGATTCACACATAATCCAGGAAGGCAGCTTGGAGGAGGGACAATGTTTGGATTGGATTCTGAGGAATGCATCTCTAAAAACCCTGCACAGGGATATTTCTTTGTTGAAGACATTTTAAAGATTTTTTAGTCAGGAAAAGAAAACAAAAATTACAACATTCAATTCAACAAAGTAGTTGCTGCCACAACTGGGGTTTGAGAATTGACATTCAACATTTTGACTTTAAATCTTTAGACTCATGGAATCATTTTAGATCTAAGGTCTCATTTTCCCAGAATCGTCATAGCGTGCAGGAACTAAGTTACAAACTTGTGGTGTGGTTGAGAAGAAGCAGTTATGGGAAAAGACTTGCAACACTTGTTCTTTTCTTCTTAAAATTTATATCAAAGTGTTTTCTTTTCTCCAGATCCTCATCTTTGAATCTTAACCCACTAATCATTAGGGAATTTAAGAAATGAAGGGGCTGGTGCTCCAGCAAAGATGTGTCTGGACTGTTTGCAAGCAAGGACTAAACTTTATCAAAGGATAGGAGACTCTAGGAAAACATCACATGTACAGTATGGGTAGATGGGATCACAGTTTCCTTAGGGGATGGTCAGAGATTCAACAGAAATGAAAGGACATCATTGAGATTGGTTTGCTTATATGATGTCCAGTGGCATCATTTAAATAAATAAAAAAAAAACAAGGGAACTCTTGGACTACATTTCTCTTTCATGAAACAAGGAAACTGTTTGGAAGGCCACAGCAGTTGAGGCAACAGTGCAGGCCCTAACACTTGCTTGGAGAGGGAGCATCTGGGTAATTATTACAGAGTTTAGAAAAATGCCTAGGCAGATCATCAAGTGAGAGAGGGACTATGTCTCTACCTCTAAACACATTTCTCTTGTCTTTACCACAATGTCTCAATGCTCAGCTCAGCTCTTCACACTGAGTAGAAAGTCAGTTTCTGTGGAAGGAATTCATTCATCCCCTTATTCATTAATTCCACAAGTATTTATTGAGTATTGCCTAAGTAGCAGGCAGCCAATCTTCTAAGATCTGGAAATACAGACAAAAGTGTACATATATACCATAGTGGTACAGTTAATGATAGCTATATATAGTCTATATAAAGTAGTGTGTATATGGTTAGGTATACCAATACATATACTGCTATATTTGGGCAGGAAAGAATTTATTGGCCCAAAGTGCATGCTTATTTTCTCTCTCTCTTTTTTTCCCTACTCCTTCTCTTAGATGCAAAAAGAATCCTTCCAATGATCTTCCAATGATCTTCCTCTTCTGCAAGGGAACAGTTCATGATGAAGGTTATCAACCAATCAATCAGATGGTTATATGGTTTAGAGAAAAGTAAATCATATTAGTTTAATTTTTATGTGTAGGGATGTTGTAATAGAGAATCACACACTGAGTAGCTGAATGAATAGAAATTTAGTGTCTCACAGTTACAGAGAATACAGGTCTTAGTTCCAGGGTTAGCAGAGCCATGGTCCCTTTGAAGGCCAGCTTCTAATGATTCCTTGTCTTATGGCAGGAACTTTCACATGGCATCCTCCCCATGTCTCTGCCTCTGAGTTCAAATTCCTCCCTTCCATAACAACATTAGTTATATTTGATTTAGTTCCTTCTAATGACCTCATCTTTTTTAAATTTAATTTTTAAATTTGTTCTTTTTAGATATACATGATCATGGAATGTGTTTTGTCATGGAGTATAATTTCCCATTCTTGTGGTTTTACATGATGTGGAGTTATACTGGTTGTGTATTCATATATAAACATAGGAAAGTTATGTCCAGTTCATTCTACTATTTTTCCTATTCCTCTCCCTCCCTTCTCTTCATTCCCCTTTGTCCAATTCAATGAACTTCTTTTCTTCCCTCTCCTCCCCTTTATTGTGTGTTAGCATCTGCCTATCAGAGGGAGAACATTTGACCTTTGGTTTTTGGGGATTGGCTTATTTCATTTAGCATGATAGTCTTCAGTTCTATCTATTTACCAGCAAATACCATGATTTCAT
This sequence comes from Xerus rutilus, assembly GCA_028644305.1. Lineage (NCBI taxonomy): Eukaryota > Metazoa > Chordata > Mammalia > Rodentia > Sciuridae > Xerus > Xerus rutilus. The sequence goes on from CM053402.1 coordinate 50,812,954, forward strand.
TTTTCTTTATGGCTGGATAGTATTCCCTTGTGTATATATATCACATTTTCTTTACCCATGCATCTGTTGAAGGGTACCTAGGTTGGTTCCTATTGTGAATTGAACTGTTATAAACATTTATGTGGCTGCGTCCCTGTAGTATGCAAATTTTAAGTCCTTGAGTATATGCTGAGGAGTGGGATAACTGGGTTAAATAGTGGTTCCATTCCAAATTTTAATGACCTCATCTTAACTTGGTCATCTGTAAAGATCCTATTTCTAAGGTCATATTTATAGGCATTGGGGTGGGTAGGATTTCAGTGTTACTTTGGGGAGACACAGTTCAGCCCATAACACAAGTCAGTGGGGCTTCTATTTTATAGGGATGGTCAGGTGAGGCCTGATTAAGTAGCATCTGACCACAGACGTGAAGAAATTGGGGAAGTGAGCCAGAAGGATATCTGGGAGAAGAGTCTTCCATGCAGAGTGGAAGAATGTTTTGTATGTTCCATGTGGCTGGATCCAGGTGGGCAAGAGAGAGACAGAGATAAAAGATGAAAACCAAAAGATTATGAGGTTTTTCTTCTAGTGAGATGGCAAGATCTCAATGGGTTTGTGGAGTGGTATGTCAAAATTTGTTGTGTGTGTTGAAAGGATCCTTGATGACTCTGTTGTGAATGGACTGGACTGGGCAAGGGTGGAAATAGGGAGGCTACCACAGGTGGCCTGGACCAGAGCTAGACAGGTGGTGAGAGGTAGTTGGAGTCAGGATACATCTTCAAGGAGGAGTTGCATGGATTAGATGTGGGATGTGAGAGCAGAGACTCAAGAAAGATGCTTAGACTTTTGGTTTCTGCAACTGAAAGGATGAGCTTTGCCATTTATTAGAATGGGAAGAATATATTTTGCTGGGGGAAGAAACAAGAGTTGGATTTAAAATATTTCAGTATGAGATGATTTTTTGGCATCCAAGCAGCCATAGAAAATAGGTGGGTGGAGATAGAAATCCAGAGTTCAGGAAGTCATCAGGTATATATGGTATATAGTGCCATGGTTTGGCATAAAATCCCCATGGAATGAGTAGAGCTGGAGAAGAGAAAAGTCTCAAGATGCACTCCTGGGACCCCTAGCAGCTAGAGGCTGGAAAGGCAAATCAGAACAAGCAGAGGAGACTAAAATTGTGTGACTGGTAAGGTAGGAAGAGAACGAAGAAGTAGATTCCATGAAGGTAAGTGCAGAGCATGTTTGAAGAAAGAGAAAGGTTTTATATATATATATATATATATATATATATATATATAAAAGACAAGGACTGAAGACTGACTATGGGATTTGGCAACATACAAGTCACTGATGACTTTGTTAATAGCGTTTTCAGAAAGTAAATGGGAGGAAAAACAGATTACATAGCAGATTCAAAAGGGCCTGTGAAAAAGATTGTCTGTGTTCAGTGTCTCTAACTTCTTTAGGGATATACCTTTAAAGGAAACCCAAGAAATTACAACTAAAGGTGTATGTGGGGTCAAGGAGGGGATTCTTTTTTTCCTAAACTGGATGATAATACATCATTTTGTATTTTGACAGAGATAATGAAGTAGAGAGGGAAATTAATGATGAGAGAGATAACAGGATTATTGAAGCAATAGCTTTGAATAGATAAGAAGTTATGAGATCAAATAGAAAGATTCCTTTGAGGGGAATAGATAATCCATTAAAAACAGGGAGGCAGGCAAGAGAAGAAAGTTTAAATTAGTATAGACATAGGTAGCTTAGTTGATGGGTAGTTGGAGAATATGGAAGGCTCTCTGTTGTTGTGTCTTCTGTTTTTTTCAGGAAGATTAGAAGCAAGGGCACTAGTGGAGCATGGAAGGGAAAGTTGAAGATCCGAAGATGGAAGTGTTGTTGAACTGTCTCTCAGGTATAGGAGAAAAACTATGTTAAGGACACACAGTAGGACAACTGAGTTGCTCCAAGCAACCTGCTTAATATTGGTGGTCATTAATTTCAAGTTACTCTCATGAGCATGATTGAGTGGTTTTCTGCAGCCATGCTGAGCTGTACAGATTCTGGTTCAAAGAAAAGCAAAGAGAGCAATCAATGGAGAGAGGAGAAGGGAGGGAGTTGGGGAACATGCAAGTGACTATAAAGATGGACTATGAAATCTGAGCTGGGTGAGAGGGAAGAGTTTATTGGATGAATGGACTGAGGTCCTGGTGAGGATGAAGGAGTGTTGAAACTGGAAGTAATTAAAAGAACGGACAGGAAATAGGGCTAGTCATGAGACAGTCATTAGCTACAGGCAACTGGGATTGTACAGTAGCAGATGCACTTATTGGTAACAATCAGGTCTAGGGCATGGCTACAAAATGGGTGGTTGAGAGAGGGCAGAGGACAATACAACTGGAGGGAAATGTCCTGGGAGACCAGGGGTTTGGAAGGATCATTAATGTGGTATTACAGTAAGTGGGAATTTTGACAAGGGTAATATTTGAGAAAATTAAGGACCAACCTTCAAGGACTAAAGGAAAGTCTACTGGTTTGTGGATAACTTATTCATGGATGGCACCATTTGTAAAAGGTGGAGGTATGAGCTTTGTGGTTGAGGGAGCTGGGGAGGAGACAGGAACAATTGTTGGAATAGTTGTGAGGAGCAGGTAGGACATAGATGGACTGAGGGATGGTGAGGGAGAAAGTGGTCAGCACTGCAGGTGTCTGTAGGGAAGTCTGTATTCTCAGAGATAAGCCAGGTTTTGGTTAGAGCAAAGTAGTGGGAATATTCAAAGGTGGGTTCAGACTATAGGGAAGCTGCTTATGTTGGATTAGTTTAAGGAGGTGAAGAAGTGTGAGAGACAGGTTCACACTAGTGATGTCCAGAGTGGCAGGATGAGAAGGGATGGCTGGTGAAGTTTGAGCTTCTGTAAGTGACTGACATTCTCAGGGATACAGGCCGTCACAGCAGCCAAGACAGCCTATGGTACTGAGGTCATCAGTGTGGTATGGACCATGGAGGATGGACTCTTGCCAGGAGCAGATGGGGCCCTGGTGTCTCACCTTCACTCTTGTGTCTGATATTTTTGCAGCCTGGAGGGGCAATGTTACATCTGGTACTCTTAAGAGCCATGAATGTCTTCTGATTCTGTTAGGACCATCAAGGGATGTTGCTAGCACATGCCAGATTTCTGTGGATATGATATGGAGCATTCTCAAAAAGGAGAAAAGCCTCTTCTGGAGGCTGGGGCAAAATGAGATTCATCGAAGCTTCACTGAAAAGGAGTACTAAGTGGCTAGGTCAGGGAGTTAAATTCGTAGGCATTGCATGTCAGTCTGATGGTTGGTTATTGCCAGTTGTAACTGGGCTTTGGGATTCTATTAAGTTATCTGTGTAGATTCTAATTATCCAAATGAATTCACAATTTTGTTTCACTATGGAAAGATAAAAGACCATTTCTCCCTAATGATAAACAAAAAGAATGTTTTCTCAGCTGAATAAAAAGTTAAACTGCTATTAATAATGTTTTGTCTGAAAGTATTTGATAGAAGAAACTTTAGTTCTTACCATTTATAGTTATGTGAAAAAGGTACACTTTTGTGCAAGCATAGTTTATGAAAGAGGTTTCAACACATATGTGATTTGATTAGAAACAACAAAAGAACCAAGGTCTGTTCCACAGAAGGGTTGAGATACCTTTCCAAGGTTTTGTTGTTGTTGTTATTTTTAATGACTTTAAAGAGGAGAATCAGTATTCCATTGTAACAAAAGGAAGAGATTATGAGAAAATGATATTTGAAATCTGTTTTTTAGGGTGGGAAGCATTTAGGAAGGTGCTTGAAGTCATATGAGGCAAATAATGAGTAGTAGAATTTTAGTGGAGAGCTAGAAACAGAAAATGTCTTGTCAAGCCTTGTAAAATTTACATTATAAAGCAATGTAAATTTATTTCTTTCCTAATAGAAAAACAATATATGAACACCTTCCCAACAAAATGCCAGCTCTACCTGACTTGGATGAGATATCTGTTTCCTATCACAAATACAGAGAAATGCTGGATAAACTATTACCAACAATACTTCATGTTTACCTACTCAAGTTAAAAGAAAGATGATAAAATCACCAGGTGACAGAAATTAACAGATAAATCCAGGCCAGAAGAGGAAATGGGATCTTGATCCTGTTTTTGCCCTTTGAGAGTGTGAGAGCCACAGAAGGTCCCAGGGCTGGGGCTTATAGGGTGATTCTCCAGGGTGGACAGAAGAAAGGGGCTTGAGAGTCCTAGAGCAGACCTTCCAGAGTGAAGACTGGGGCCTCCAGTAGCTGCTTCTTTGTAAAAGCCACTCTGCTGCCAGTCAGGGGGAAGTAGCAAGGGAGCTGGGCCCTTGGATAGAGAACCAAAAAACAAACAACAACAAAAACAGCCTTAAGAAACTCAAACCCCAGGCCTGTGCCCCAGATTTGAGCCATCTCCTTGATGTGAGAACACTAGGCAAAGAAAGTTGACATGAAAAACTACTAGAAGGAATGAAAGCTCTGGATCTATAGCATAAATGGAGCCAATACTTTCTGTAGGGCTCAGTTTACCAAATCAGAGAACAAAAGAGAAGAAATAATGGATGATATCTTGAGGGGGAGTTCACCTAAAAAATAACTAAAAAACTATGCAGACTCCCTAGATTATACCACCTAGTGTTATTTAAATTTCCCCTTTATACTATTGATTTCTATCTCCAGTCTGAACTCTGCTCTTAATTCCAGATGCTTCTTAATTCTACATTATCTTCAGGACAGCTCCACTGAGGAGTCTAATAATAATGTGTGTGTTAGCCAGTTTCCAGAGTGGCCCTCAAAGACCTCTGAATCCTACTAAGCACACACTTATGTAATCCCTCCCATGCTGAGGTCAAGGTTTGTCTATGTGATTGACAGAGTATGGCAGAAGTAATATGAAGTCTCTTTTGAGAGTAGGTTATATATATAAAAAAAGGTATAGAGCATCTGTTTTAGTCACGTTTGATCTTGTTCTTAGATTGCTTGCTCTGGGGGGATGCTAGCTACCATGTAGAAGGCCCCTGTGGAGAATAACTGCCGCTTTAAATCAACATCCAGCATGAACATGGAAGAGTTGTGACCTTGGAAACTGATCCTCCACTGCTGGTCACACTGTCAGAACCTTGAAGCCCTGGTTGAGCTTAACTGTCTTCTCATGGACTACCTGAGGCAGAGTCTTTCATGCAAATTGAGGTTAGATTCCTGGCCTTTAGACATCATGACAAAGTAAGTATTTGTTGTTTAGTCTGCCAAATTTTGTTGGTAATTTGTTTTGCTGCAATGGAAAACCAACAAAAAGTGTAGAAAAACATTTTCCTGCTCATTCTGCAAACTCTGTCCCCTGTGTTTTTCATCAGTGTTGTGTCTCTGTGACCAAAATAACTGATAAGAAAGTCTTAGAGGAGAAAAAGTTTGTGTGGGGCTTGCAGTTTTAGAGATCTCATTCATACATGGACAACTCCATTGCTCTGGGTCTAAGGTGAAGTAGAGCATCATGACTGAATGGCAGGTGGAGGAAAGAAGCTCATCTTATGGTGGCAGGAAGCAGAGAGAGACAGAGAAAGAAGGGAAAGGGGCCTAAGAAATACACATTCTTTCAGGAAGAGTTCCCATTGATCCATCTCTTCCAACCACGTGCCACCTGCCTGCAGTTACTGCTCAGTTAGTCCATTCAAACCAGGATGGACTGATTAGGCTACAACCCTCATAATACAATCATTTCACCTCTGAGCTTTCCTCCAGAAATGGTAGATTGGGGGAGACACTTCATATCCCAACTATAACACTCTGTATCCTTTGTTGTCTCTATAAATGGTAAGTCGATCCTTTCAATAACTCAGGTCAAAAACTTTGGAGTCACCTTTGAATGATGGGACAGATAGCCTTTTTGTTTCTTACATCCCACATCCAACTTTTCACCCAATCCCTGTGGGGTTGATCTTCAGGATAGGGACTCTGAGTACTTGTCACTACCCCACAGTTCTTCTCTTGATTCAAGTCACTATTATCTCCTGACTGGATTACTGAAATAGCCCTTTTTGGTCTCTATAATTCTGCTTTTACTGTGTTTCATTCTATTCTCAACAAAGTAGTCAGAGTTATCTTTGTTAATATTAATCAGATCATGTCATTCCTCCTTGAAGCCCTTGAGTGGTTTCTAATATTACTGAAGGTAAAAGCCAAAGATCTTACAGGGGCTCTCATGCCCTTCAGTACCTTTCCTCCAGTTACATTGGTATCATTGTTATAGCTCCAACAGGCCAGGCACAATGCTGTCTTAAGGCTTTTGCATTCACTATCCCTCTGCTAGGGATGACTTTTGGATAACTGCAGAGCTTGTTTCCTTGCTCACCACTTTATGCAGGTTTCTTCTATGACATCCTTATTTAAATCTGCAGCTTTCTTCCCCCCCATCTCTTCTGCCTTATTGTCCCCCTGGCTTTGGCCTCATTTGACATACTCTGCATCTTATATGTCTTATATATTTTCTGTCTCCCTCACTAGAACACAAGCCCCATGAAAGCAGAGAATTTACCTGTTCTGTTCATGGATGCATTTCAAGTTCCAAGAGTACCAAGTATACAGCCTGATACCAAGTATACAGCCACTCAAATACAGTCATGAGTTGCCTATGGCAGGGGGATGTTTAGAGAATTGTAGTGTTACATGATTTAATCATTATATGGAACACCATATAGTATATTCACACAAACCTAGAAGGTACAGCCTACTACACACCTGGGCTGTGTGTGTGTGTATCATATAGCTTATTGCTCTAATAGTTGTGTTTGTAATTATTAAAAATGAGAGGAATGAAAAAAATCAAGGTACTTTGGAAAACAATTAGGTTTAAAAATCAACGAAATTGAACTTCATGAAATTAAAATTCCAGTAACTGAAATCAACAAACATACAAGGTATCAGTCAAATTCAGCTTGATTTCAAGGACAGATCTGAGGCAACTACTATAAATGCATTGCAGAGATTTGAAGAGGTTACAATTATGAAAACAAAGTTAAAAGACAGAGTGAGAAGGCCTGCCATTTATTTAATAGAAATTCCAAGAAGAGAAAATAGTGGCAATAAAGGAAAGATAGCATTAAAAGGAAGGCAGAGAAATTTCTATATTTGATAATAAGACATAAATCTTTGGATTGAAATACTATGCAGATTCCCAAGTGGGACTAGGAAAGAAAAGTGATCTCCACCTAACCACATGTGGGAAAAATTGCCAAATACTGAAGACTAAATAACAATTTTAAAGAACAGTAAGAATGAAAGATAGAATATATATCTACAAAAGAACAACTACTGGACAGATAGCAGAACTTTCATAGGTATTATGTTAGAATACAATGGAATTATACCTTCAGTGTACTCAGGGAAACAAATATCACCCTAGAGTTTTATACCCAGCTAAATATATCATTCAATGGTGAGGATCAATATGAACATTTTCCAAAGAGCCCTTACTGATTCTTGGGTAAATAACTACTGAAACGTGAAAGAGAGGAAGAAATCAAACAGAGGAATTGAAGTCAGTGTAAGAAAAAGATTCATAAACATGTTGATAACTCTAAATAAACAATGATATATAAACAGGGACTAATTTTTAGTAGAGTGTTTAAAAACAAGGACAAAGAGTTGACTGCTGATGGCTGCATACACTATTTCATCATTTTGACCCAGTCTGAAATAAGACTTTTATAAAAGGCCCAGCTGCTGTTGTGTTCCCATGTTACCAGTGTATAATCTGGTGAGTGTGTGCAGAGATAAGCAGGTGCACACCTGTACACACACAGCATGTATACACAGATGAATTCAAGGAGACAAGATTTTGTGTTTACAAAGATGACAGTTGCTGTGGCTTCACAGTGGCTCTCAGGGAGTGTCTGATGTGACCTGCTTGGATGGTATGCATTCAGAAGGAGCACAAGCCTGAAGACCCAATGGAAGCACCCCAACCAGTGTGATAGGTACTGTGGCCATGGTTGTTGTAGCCCAGGCCTTCCTATTGAAAGATAGTATTAACCCAAACAGATTGAACGGAACCTCTGGTTGAGTCTGTGATCTCTCTCTGCCTTCATTGAATTAGAAGTTCTAGAACCTGGTTTGTAACTCCACAACTATAACTACATTCAAAGGAAATCAAGCATATGATACAGCACTCCAAGAAATGGTACCAACAACCCCATGAGCCTTTGGGACATCCTAATGAATTTGAGTCATATGCCCTATATGAATAAAGGGTTAAATCTAATCTTACTGGAATTTTCTATGTTCAAATGATAAATCTGCTTGGCATTTGCTGGATGTTTCAGGAACTGTTTGCAACAATGGCAGACAAAGAATGGAATAGACTTCTGCACAGTGGGGCCAAGTTTCAAGTTTTATCATTTTGGTATAAACTCTGTTCTCTGACTAAAATCTATTTCATTTATCATTTCTAGAAATCCAGGTTTTCTGGATATTGTAAACCTGTTGAATATGGATATAATTGTATATATTTAAGAGTGTTTTATTTAGAGATGATAATTTTGTTACAATTTATAGGAGGAATTTTCCTATTCAGACCTCAGAACTACCTTAATGCCTACAAATAAATGTGACCTCCCCACCCGCTGCAGCTTCAATTCTTGATATTAAAAATGTTCATGTTCTTTAACCTAAATGTGATATTACTCAACAGAAAAATATGTGTTTTTTCCCCCATTCAAATTCTATCCTATGTTTAAAAGGTCTAAAAAAAAGAGGTGGTAATGTAAAATCATAGGGAAATTATAGCAAGAGAATTAGAAAAAAACTTGAAAAATTAAAGAAAGCAAGGAGAAATAAGGACAATTTAAGTTATTATTAATAAATTTATCATTAATAAAATAGCAGATGGGAAAGGAATATCAGAATTGAACTTTTGTCTGGAAGATAGAGATGCTGATTGTTTCTATTTTTAATGTCAAATAGGTATCTTAGATATCTAAAAGGTAAATCAGGGTGTATAATTTTCAAATTAATGGAAGGGAAAAAGGGAGTAAGGAAAACAATTTATTTAATAAAAGACAGGTGGAAGAAAAAAGAAACAAAAAAATCATAGTAATAGAAAATGCAAAAGACTATGATAGAAGTAATACCAAATTGTTTCTGGTGGTCTTTCATAAAAGAGATGCACCATACTTAAGTTTAAAGTATGGTCTTACAACTTCAACAAGATGGTGGGAACATCTTAGAGAGCTCTCTATTGAAGCTCAAGAAGATGGATGAGGAAGGGGATGAGGGGAAAGGAAGGTTACACTGTTCTCTTCTGCTGTCCAGTCTCCTCCGTCTTCTCTCTTTCCATATTTTCTACAATTTCTGGTCTACTGAAGGTACGTCTTTGCATTTTTTTGTATAATTATCAACTACAGTAGTCTTCCCTTATCCCCAGGAGATGAATTCTACAATCCCCAGAGGATGCCTAAAACAAAGGACAGTGCCAAGCTCTGTGTACAAGCACTGGGATACAAGTGACTAACAGGTGGGTAGCATATACAATGAGAAGACTCTGGATAAAGAGAAGGCTTGTGTTCTGGGAAGGATGGGGCCAGTCAGAGTGGGGCTGTGTGAGATTCCATCACGTTCCTCAGAACAGCAAGCAATTTAAAGCTTATAAATTGTTTATTTCTGAATTTTTTAATTAATGTTTTTGGGCTGCAGTTGACTATGGGTAATGAAATTGTGCATAAGCAAATACCACTCTAGTTAAATTTTCTTGTGCCAATTCTCATTATGGGGTAGGAGGAAAAGACTGCAGCTGGAGCTCTGGGTGCCATCCAGATCTGAAGATAAGTCTTCAGTTTTGTCCTTATTTTCCCCTGACTATAGGTTTCATGTTTTCTTCTCTGCTCAGCTACTTCAAAAATCAGTTCCCTCCAGGAATCACAGTCGCTGATGAAAGCTACCTGAGATCAACAACTAAACAGGAAAGAAAAATTATTTAAATGAAGAGAGTGGGATTAAATTACATCTGTTCTTCTGTCAATCATGCCTCCATTTCTTCTCATCTGAAGACCTCTGGACTTGGTCTCCCAAAACTCCAGTGGGAACAGATTTATTCTCCTATAGGGCATGACTGTTGCTCTCTGTGGCCCTCTTAGGAGCCCTTCCACTTACTGCAGCCACCTTCTTTGATCAAAAGTTTATTTCTATAACTCAGATGACTCAGGCAGGACACGTCTGTGCAATTTTACAGGTGACAGTTTTTCCAAGGGCTCACAAACTCTGTTTTACAAGTGCATTTGTTCCTTGCAGACTTTTGGCTGCCCTATAAGCCTTGGGCTGAGAAAGAATAGTTGATTCTGGTTATCAAAGCTTTGTCTAAATAAACTGGGACCTCACTATATCTCTCTTGGCTATAGAGCTAGGTATATGGACAATCCATCCTGGAGGCTCTCCAAAGTGGGGATAGTTATTGAAGTATATAAAAAACAGACCTCCTTATAAGGAGGTTTCACCTAGGAAGAAGGCCCCCAGCGTTGGCTTAGCAAATAGCATTGTAGTGTAGCTCCAGGATACTAGAGCCAAATATGAGTCTCTCTGCCCTCAACCAAAGACCCAGCGTGGTTTTATAGGCCAGACATAAATCTGAGAAAGTGTTTATAAAATAGAGTGAGTCTATCTGGAAGGTTTAAAAAACAACTTTTATAGGTTAATTCTTAGGAAATCGATTTGAGGTTATTTAGAGAAGCTGCTCTTGTGGGGAATGGGATCCTTCTCACCTTATCTTGCCCTGTCTAATTGGGATGTGTGGTTCATTCAACAAAATGGTGCTATTAATTTTAGGCTTCTCATTCTCTTCTGGGCAGGGAGGATTGCCTTCCTGAGCCTACCATTAAGGGACAGGGGATCGTTTATGAAGTATTTGTTAGTGGACCTCAAATCTCAATGCTTGTTTTCTTATCTCATGACACCACTTCTACTTTGTGTTCCTTCTTGGAATTCCAGGTTCCAGTTGCGACTCGAATGGCCGGGATGGATCTTGCCCATAGGAGCTGTGTGCTGGCATTGCTTCTAATGCACATTCCATACAACCTTCCAGTTTCAGAGATGAGGAGGCTGATGCCCTGAGAGACGGACTCTCTTCTGTCAACAAACACCACGATGTGCAAAGCACAATGCTTGACCCTTTATGGTATGTAAAAATACATGGGTTAATGTTTTTGTCCTCAGGGAATATTCATTATGATAAGGGAGATAAAGCTAGTGTAGGAATAACTATAATTTGTGATGTGATAAGCTGTGAGTGAGGGGGAAATACAAGATGCATTGTGCCAGGGCTTATCTACTGAGAAGAAAATTAGCATGAATAGGATGGAAGAAACATCCTGATAATTATCATGATGTACCTGGAATTTAAGGACAATCTGGGTGACTTGTATGTAGGGTTTTTGCCCAGGGCTGACGGGACTTAAGGGTAACCCTACCTTAATGGGAACTCTTCTGGCATAAAAAGTAAACCCTAGGAAGTCCAGTTGGGTCAGAGAATAGATCACAGTAAGGACAGAATAATAAACAAGTTTGGAGAAATGGATTGAGACAAAGTTACAGAGGCCCTTGGAGGTTACAGTGAGCAATGTAGCTTTATTTGGTAGACCATGTTGGCCATAAAGGACTCTGAACAGCAGGTGACATGGATGAAAGAAGAAAGACAGATAGAATAGTCATAACAGAAACATAAGAAGAACAAGAGAGTTATCAGGAAACAAGAAAGTAGAGATTCCAAAAAGTAGACAGTGGTTGAGGGCATCAGAAACTGCCAAGAGGTGAAGGAAAATGATGAGAAATGATGGTTAGACATGACATTTCAGGAGGTACGGCAGAAAGGGGTGGGTTCAGAATATAGACTGACCATGGAATTCTTTTGACTAGTTTGCTGATAAAGAAGAATAAAGATGAGTAGGTAGTTTAGAGGGAAAACAAAGTCTGCAGGAATGATTAGAGGCAGAGAGGCAAGGACTAGTTGCAATGAAAGCCAGAATTTTCTGATGTTGGACATCTGGAGAAGGAATATGTTGGCACCACAAGCATTTCCTAGAACTTGAACACCTGAAGATGCTGGTTCATCTTCTGCGTCATCACTAAGAATCTTGAATTTAGAAATCTGGGCCTGACCTGACCATTATGGTGCCTGAAGGTGAAGGGGACTCCTGGACAATGACCAGATTGACAAGCCACCACCAGGCTGGGCTCAGAGCTCTGCACTCCTGTGTCATCTGGGAATTCTAAGACGGTGCTTTATGACAGCAGATATTTACAAGGACCCAAAGAATACAGCAAATAGACATTTTGATTATCTTGACTCTGTAGATCAGATCAAAGGAGATTAAATTGAAATGTCGCCTCCTTTACTCAAGTTTGGCAAATGTCTCAATTCTTTTACAGATGATTTTGAGTTTTGTAGAATTAAGAATTTTCCCCCTCTAAACATATTTCTCTCCATTTTCAAAAAGTTGGGTACTTGTGGGAAATTTAATCCACATGTTTATAATTCATTTCGACTCCACTCCTTTTAAATTTATCTTTGGAGCATGCATTGGTACTTGAGAAGCCTTTTAAAGTCCAGGACTTTTAGAAATGAATAGTTATTTTGCTAGACGTGTCTAGAAAACACATATCAAAAATTTTCATAAGATCAAAACTCAGGCTTTGGAGGGCCATCTGAATGCAGCAAACTCCCAGCTCTCAAGTGTGTTAGCAGCAGCACATCCACAGGCAAAGGACAGTGGACGTACATGGGGAACAGCCTTACTGGTGGTATCTTGTGTTTACAAGGGTGTCATCCCAGCTGCTTTAAATACTCCCAGAGAAAGCAGGTCTGGAAAGCATCATGGCATCTGTTCTTCCTGGTAGGCCACAATGCTTTATATAGCTGCTGATGCCTAGATCATTGAGCAGCTTATGGAACATTCCAGATAGCCTCATGCTGCATTAGCCTCTTTGTTTCATGGATGAATTGAAGCTTGAAAAGTTTAAATGTCTTGCTCAAGTTGCCATACACTGGTGTTCAAATGTCTTCAGGTTTCCCCTATGTCCATTTTATACCAACAGGAAGAATCTGTGATAGCAGCCAAGATCAGGCCGCTGGGATTAGGAGCTGGGTGTGGGCAGGCGGTGGTGGCACTTTTAGTGAGTGGAGAGAGAAAATGCTACTTTCTACATGGTGTGCACCCTTTGAGTTGTTCTCTTTTTTGTTGTCTGTGTGTCTTGAGTTGCACCATTCCTTTGAAAGAGGGGGGTTTTGGTGAGATAGGCTCTTGGAGGCATCACATGGGATGTGAAGCCTTCTTTCTACAGCCTAATTTGACTAAGACATTAGGATGAAGCAGATTGCTCTATAAACAGATGCCTCCCCTGCTCAAATGGTACTTATTTCCTGTTCCAGAACACTAATTGCTTGTTAGATGAGTCAATGGGAGGCCATTCTAAATATGTTGGATCCACTCTGTCACTGCAGGGAGAAATCTATTGACCTTGGACATAAACTTTGGCCCAGAACAGCTACACTTGGTTATTTAGTTTAGTTATAAAAAATGTGGGAAATAGATGGATATCAGCAAAGGTCTTGGTCTTTGTTCCTCAAGGAAACTAGTGGTGAAATTTATGAAAGTTTTTTTTATCAGACTGAGGTCAATAGAACACATTCACACACATGCCATTTAAAATAGCATGTTTTTGTTTTATAAATGATTATAAAAGTACTATATGTTCACTCTGGAAAACTTTAAAATGCCAAAAGCATAAAGAAGAAAAAAATAAATCATTTATAATTCTACTACTAGAGATAACTAGAGTTAACATGAGCATTTGAGAGTTTCCTGTCTTTTTTAATAGATTTATAAATGATTTTTTTCAATAAAATATACTCTTTTCATAGGTTACAATGATTTTGCTTTTTTATTCATGAGCATAAAAAAGAATACAAAGATTTTTCTGAAGCATCTAAGACCAATAAGCCTTACTAAATTTTTATTACTATAATTAAATACTAGCAGCAAGCTTACTTATAAAGAAAAGAGGTTTTTAAGCTCACGGTTCTGAAGTTTCAAAGTCATGATTCTGTTGATGGATTTCTTGCTGTCAGAGTCCTAAGGTGGTACTCACATGGCAAGAGACAAGGAGTGTGTGTGTGTGTGTGTGTGTGTGTGTGTCCTTTGATCTTTCTGTCTATAAAGCCATCAGTATTTATTCATGGGTGTTCCACTCTAATGACCTTATCTAATCCTAACCACTGCCTAAAGGTCCCATCTCTAAATATCATAGATTAAGTTTCCAGCTTCCTAATACTTCACGAGGGGGGTTACATTTAACACATGAATGCTCAAAGGACACACTCAAACCATATCCAAACCATAGCACTATGGTTTTATTGGGTTTCCAGGACTGGCATTTTAAGGGCCTGAAGCAGCTGAAGTTCACTGGTATTTTCTCTAATTTTCCCCTATTAGTGTAACTTGGTTACTCTCCATGGGTCGCTTCCCTTTCTGTATACTTCTCTTTCCACCACCAACCTCCATTTTTCTCTACCTGTAACTTCTCACACTTAGTTTCTCTTTTCTTATATTTCTGGCTTGCTACAACTCACACACAGCCCCATTTTATCTCATGACCTCTTTCCACATGCCATTTTCCAGTTCAAACTATTCTGAGAGAGAATCTGATTTATCTGGCTAATACATCTTACCTCTATTGAAGGACATCTTTACACACAGAATTTGCCATTAATTGTTGGCCAAATTGTTGGATAACTTACCTCTCTAATCAGTTCAGGTATGGGCAGATGATAAGGAAATTCAGGTAACATTCAGACAATAATGAAGAAGACAGTAAGCAGGGCATGGTGGCACATGCCTGTAATCCCAGTGGCTTGAAAGGCTGAGGTAGGAGGATCACAAGTTCAAAGCTAGCTTCAGCAACTTAGCAAGACTGTGTTTCAAAATAAAAAATAAAAAGGGCTTGGAGTACAACTCAGTGATTAAGTGCCCCTAGGTTCAATCTCTGGTACCAAAAACAAACAAACAAACAAAAATCAACCTAAATCCTGCCATTCAGTAATGGGCACTGTTAATGTTCATAATTTTTTTCTTTCACTATTTTTACATGAAATTATGTCTATGCACCCACACCTATGTGAGCATATATTTTAAAAAGTTGATTATATGACACTTATTAGCTGAACATTATAGTTTGAACATTTTCTTATACTTTTAGCTATTTTTCCAACACCTGACTTGTGGTGTACCATAGTCTTTTTTATGGACATAATCAGTTCTTTATTTCACAACTATAGTATTTCTGAGTATTTTCTGGTATCTGCAGTGGGAAGGGTCTTTATCCTATAAGTGTCACACAATGGTAATGTTTCCTAACATTGGGTGTGTTGGGGGGAAGTGTTCAGTTGCTACTCAGCCAAGAGATTCCAAATCTCTGCTTTAAGCCCCCTAGGTAGGTCATTTAGTTTTATGATAATGAACATACTTTCATTCTGTCTTCTATTTCCTTAGGCCATATGAAATTTATTGTGATGTAAAGCATGAGGAAGGAATTTAATCTTTAAATTGTTTTCTCTAAGAGATTCATCTATTTCTCCAGAACTGTTTGTTCATTACTTCACTATCTCTTAACTGATCTGAAATATCATGAGATTTATTTCCTTGATCCTTGAATGCAATTGACTGTGAGATTCATCTCTAATTTAGAAATCACAACAATCTGGAAATCTAGAGTTAGATCCTAATATCAGAAATATTACAATCAAGAAAATGGGATACTAAATTATTATACTTAGTGGGTTGTTTCTGTGCTTTCATCCCTCTTGCACTGACCTATTTTAATACATATTAATTTAATAGTTATGAGTTAAAATTTGTATTGGTATCTGGTACTGTCTTCA
This sequence comes from Xerus rutilus, assembly GCA_028644305.1. NCBI lineage: Eukaryota > Metazoa > Chordata > Mammalia > Rodentia > Sciuridae > Xerus > Xerus rutilus. Next base: position 50,828,898 of record CM053402.1, read on the forward strand.
TCATATTTTTTTTGTCTAACCTTTTCCATTTGTGTATTTATGTGATCTTCAAAATGACTTTGTCCCCCATCCCATTATATTCTTCACAAAATTGCATTTTAAATTACAATAAATTTGCAAGAATTTACATGCATTTAAAATATCAAATACTTTGATATGTAGTATAACTATTGATTTTTCATATTGCTTAGCTCAATTATAATAGTTATTTTGGCTGGTTCTCTTTAGTTTTTCATATATGTATCAATGTATTAAACATACTATTAAGGTTGTATATAACTAATGGAAGTGCTTCTGGCATTTAACCATTTGGTTTGATATCGTCTCTCTGCCTGAGATAGGTTATTATTATTACTTTAAGGAAATATGCTACTTTTTCCAGAAGTTTTAATCATATGTTGAAAAATCTTTTACCATCCATTGGCATTTATCAAAGACATATGAGTTTCCTATTTTGAATATGATAAAAGGCTTGTTAAACATTTAAACATATTTTCATTTCGACTTCAAGTTTACTTTGCTTTTCTGTATTATATTTGTCAGTGTTTAACATTCTGTATCTGTATTCATCAGGAAGATTTAGTCTATAGTTTTCTCAGTTTTTTTCTTTTCTTATTTCATTTTTAAAAAAAATCTCTGGTGTAGAGGGTTGAGTTAAATAGGCTTCTTAGTTTACAGCACATTGTCATCCTATGGCAAAGTTCACTCTGTATTTATTTGTTTATTCAAACTTCCACTCACAATCTGTTCTTATTTCCTTCTCTCCCACCTCCCAGAAACACTCATTTTAACATTTTATGTAGTTATTTTATTTTATTTGTTTGGAATGCTGGAGATGCAACCAAGGGCCTGGAGTGTGCTAGGCAAGCACTCTACCCAAGACACATTCCAGCACTGTTTAAAGTGTGAATTTCTGTATTTGACTGTGTCCTTTTAAGTAAGTATTACCTTTGTGTGGCATGTGCTGTTAATCTATTCTGTTAAAAGTCTCATTTTGCCTGGTGCAGTGGTTCACGCTTGTAATCTCAGTGGCTCTAGAGGTCGAGGCAGGAGAATCGCAAGTTCAAAAGCAGCCTCAGCAATTTAGTGAGGCCTTAAGCAACTTAATAAGACCTTGTCTCTAAATAAAAAATAAAAAGGACTGGGGAGGTGGCTCAGTGGTTAAGTGCCCCTGGGTCAATCCCTGGTATCAAAAGAAAGAAAGAAAGAAAGAGAGAGAGAGAGAGAGAGAGAGAGAGAGAGAGAGAAAGAAGGAAGGAAGGAAGGAAAGAAAGAAAGAAAGAAAGAAAGAAAGAAAGAAAGAAAGAAAGAAAGAAAGAAAGAAAGAAAGAAAGACTCATTCTGTTTGTTTAAGGGCCTATCCACACTGCTGTATTTCTGACTGCACCATTACATTCTGTGAGTGTGTTCATTAATTTAATTTCTTCAACTCTTCAACTCTTCAGGTCTTGTATCATAATTATTCCAGCTCCACTAAATACATTTTAGATTTCCCATATTTTGATTTTAATATTTTGGCAAAATTTAACCTGTACAGAAGACTTGTTTCTTGAAAATTTGAAAAACTTCATCCATAAAACTATTTGCAAAACTATTTGGGGAATATTTGTTCAAACACACATAGGCACACACTAAGTTCTATTATCATTAATCTATTTAAGTTTTTGTCCTTCTACTATGAAATTTTTACTAATATTTTTCAGAAAATCATCCTTTTCAAATCTAGACACATATAGTTACCAATAATTGTCAAATGTAAAATCAAATTAATCTATTTCATAATTGTGGTCGAATTGCTGTTCATGTTCTTAATGATTCATATTTGTGCTTTTGCTCTCACTTTTTAAAAAGTTAAACTTGTACTTCTTTTTTTCCCCCATATCAAATAACACACTACTTACTATGGGAGCTTTAAAAGATTCTCTTTTTGTGCAATTATCATTGCCCAGAATTCATTCTATTATATTAATTATTAAAAAGCAACCAGGTTCTTTATCAATTCAAATGGTTCTTAGTTTTACTAAATAATTTTTAAAAATACTTTTATTGTTGTCTGTTTCCTGTATCTGCATTTTACAGATATTTTGGTCTAATTTAATTTATTGGATTGGGTACTTAGTTCACATACTTTCAATCTTTCATGTTTAATAATAAACTTTCAATGCTATTAATTTTCCTCAGTGTCTCTTTGGCCATAGCCCCTACATTTTATATGTTCTGTTCTTATTGTCATAATTTTAAAAATAGGCTATACTTGTAATTTTTATTTCTTTTTTGTCTCAAGAGTTATTTAAGAGAGTTAGACATTTCTAGTGTTTAAAAAAATTCTTCTATTATGAATTTCTGAGTGTATTACATTGTGGTTAGACAATGTAAGAATGCAATTTGCAATATTTCTACTTTTGGGAAAATAGTAAGATTTTCTTTATAGATTAGTATTGATCAATTTTTGTTAGATTTCCATGGCATTTAAAAAGAATATGCATTTTCTGAGTATGACTGAAGTTCGATATACATCTGTTAAATCAAACACATTAATATGTTATATAAATTCTCTATATCCTTTTATCTTCTCTATGTAGGTATGCATGTGTGTTTGGTCTACTTGAACTGAAAAGATGAAAGATATCTTTTCTTAATAACTCACTGAAACTTTAGTTTCAGTATTTATTCAAGTGTTTCCAACCATTTTTTTTTCTCTGTATCATCAATGGAATTGATGAAGCATCTCCCTAAGTTTCTTTAGCTGGGTTCTCTAAGGTGTCCGAAGGGGTTAGGTTACAAAGTGGAGTGCAGCTTTATATTACTAAGTGATTCAATTGATTTTGTGCTATAGAAAATTTAGCCCATCCCTTAACAACAGTTGAATCTTGGTTATCATCATTGTGTGAGTTTCCATAGTTTCCTGTATCTTTGCTTCTTCCTTTATTTATTCCTTCAGTGAATATCCGTGGAAGGTTTCTCCCACACACCTTCATTGAACACAGATTCTAGATTCACTGGAAACCATTCTATGTGTGCTTCTTCCTTATGGGAGGGTTATTCTTCCTCACCCCAAAGATGTCTTTTTTTGCCATGTGATTTCTTTGGCCAGTGGAATGTGATCAGAAGTGACATATGCCAGCTCACCATGCAGTGCTTTAAATGCCAATGCATAATCTGCCATTGTCTTTTTCTTGGCTCTATGAAAGACATATCCAGAAAGGAATGACTACTCCCTTCATCCCCAGTGTCCCAAAAGAGACAACAGGGAGTATCACAGCCAAAGCTCAGTGACAGTGGTTAATGTGCCCACCCACTGTGCACATTCAGGCATTGGGGACCCTATCAAGATCCAAACCAGACCTGGCCCCACTTCTCATGGCACTTAGGGAATGCAGGGAAAGTCTGTATGAAGTACTGCTAGCCACCATTTTTATAAGTCTTGGTAATATTTTATTTTTCTCCTTAAGAATGCATTTCTTATTAGGCTTTCCTTAAATATTTTACATTTTTGTTATTGCAAACATGGGTTGAGTATTCCTTATTCAATATACTGAGGACCAGAGGTGTTTCAAATTTTGGAAAATTTTGGATTTTGGATTATTTCCATATACTTTACCAGTTGAGAATCCCTAATCTGAAAATGAAAATCTAAAATGTCCCCAAATCCTAAATATTTTGAGTGTCATGTTGATAATCAAAAGGTTTTGGATTTCTGAGCATTTTGGATTTTGGAATTTTGGTTTAGGGAGGTTCAACCTGTGCTCTTTTCCATTATGTTATCTAAGCATTTATGGCTGGCATGTGGGAACTCTCCAGATTTTTATATACGTATATGTTATCTTGGCACATTATTAAGCTCTCATATTCTAAAAGTTATATTGCTACCCATTGCATTTTCTAGGTATATAGTCCTATTTCAAATAATAATTTATGTATTTGTAATGATTAGAACTAATTTGTGCTTTATATCTCATTTGTCCAGGTTTTCATAAAAGTGTTAATTGAAAATGTCAATACCAAACATTCTTGCTTTTTTTTCTGAGTTTGAGGGAAGATCAGTCAGTGTTTCCCTCTTCAGATAGGACTAATTTGATTAAGACACTCTTTTACATGTTGAGGTAATGATTATCTGTTTCTTTTTTTCCTTAGTTTTTATTCTGAACATGTGAAGCATTTTAACAAGTGCCTTTTGAGTGACACTTGAGGTTACTGCATGCCTATTTAAGATGTATTTTTAATAGATTTTCTCATATTAAAATACTTTAGCATTCTTTGGATAACTGGTTAATTATAATGGATGATATTTTAGTATAATATAATTTCCTTCAGTTGTCTGCTATTTTACTGAGCATTTTAGAATTTATGTTCATAATTGGTTTGTTCTATAGGAGTATTTTAGTGTGGGTACTATCTTTGTGAGAGTCGGATATGGAGATTATTCATAGAGTAGACAGTTTGAATTTTTTTCTTTTTCTATTCAGGAACAGTTTATATTGCATGGGGATTATCTGTTCCTTGAAGTTTGAACTGACATGATGATAAAACTGTCTGTGTGAACATCTTTTTAAGGAGATAATAGTTTAGCAGCTTCCTCAGTTTCTTTGCTGGTTTCATTTTTCAGATATGTACTTCTCCAGTCGGCTCTGCAGTGGTTCTTTAGAGACAGGATGCAGTTCATGCCTGAGTCCATCACTGGGTGGAAGATTCCATCACCTGATCAGGCCAGCTCTTTATCTGAGTTCTGCTTTTAGAGTCATAGTACTTGCCTTGAGTGAAACTTTTTTGTTAAGAAAATTGCCTACAGGAGAAAGAGCTGGCTCTTTACAAGCTGCTTCTCTGTTTTGGTCTCTACTTATTAATACACAATTAGCATGCTTGAGTTTGAGGCAGAGATTTGCTTTCATTGTAATGTACATCAAGAAATGGTATTGAGTGTGTGTGTGGGGGGGGGGCAGCCCTAGATCCTTCAGAGACCTCTACTCATTGGAGCTGGCTGATATTCGCCAAAAAGAACCTGCAAATTGTGAGCAGCCAACTTGGCTCAGATTGGTATGTTCTCAATAATCCTCTTGCCATATGGGAATGAAGTTGGGAAAGGAGCATTTCATCTGTCTCAAAAAGTATGCAGTGAAGAAAGAGCTGCACTTTTTAACTAATCTTAAGCACCTGAGTGTATTAGTTTCTTAGAGCTGCCTTAACAAAGTATCACAAACCTTGAGGATTGCAACAAAAGAAATTTATTGACTTAAAGTTCTGGAGGTTGGAAGTCAGAGATCAGGAAGTTGGCAGGGTTAGTTCTTCCTGAGGTCTATTTCATGCCTCTCTCTACTTTTGGTTGGTTCTCTGGCCATCTTTGGCAGGTAACAATTCCTAGAGGCAGCACTTTCGTTTCGCCTGGTGTTCTTCCTGTATCTCTTCCCATCATCTTCCCTTTGTGTACATCTGGTTCTGTGTCTAAATACCACTGCCTTTTTTTTTTTTTTTTAAGAAATAAGGATAACAGTCATATTGGATTAAGATCCCATCCTAATGACCTCATTTTAACTTGGTTACCCTAGTAATGGCCCTATTTGTGCATTAGGTTACATTCCAAAGTAGTTTATTAAGATTTCATCCCATCTGTTGGGGGCGGTGGGGGACACAGTTCAGCTCATAGCACTGAGTAGTGCTGCTGATAGAAGGGAAATAAGGAGGGCTTTCCCACAGTTGTTGAGTTGCTGGCATTCTCTGTTTAATGCAGCAAACGTGAGGGTGTAGGCACCAACTACCTTTCTTTTTTTTTTGGGGGGGGGTACTGGGGATTGAACTCAGGGGCACTCGACCACTGAGCCACATACCCAGCCCTATTTTGTGTTTTATGTAGAGACAGGGTCTCACTGAGTTGCTTAGCGCCTCACTGTTGCTGAGGCTGGCTTTGAACTCTTGATTCTCCTGTCTCAGCCTCCCAAAGTGCTGGGATTACAGGTGTGAGCCACCGCACTTGGCTCCAACTGCCTTTCTTAATCCATTCTATTAGCCATCTTAGTAGACAGTTATTTTAAATTCAGTAAACAGATTGTTCCAGTTTCCAATATTAAGGCTTTTTTTTTTTTCCCTGAGGGGGAAGGGAAATCATGAGCCTTAGTATTTTCTTTGTCTTTAACAGTATTTTACTGGGAAGAGGAAATGGGCTGTATCAGATCCTGCTAGCCAAGAGTCAGCGTAACCCCAAGGTCTTGTGTCTCTTGGATCCATTTTTCTGCCTTCTACTTCTTCCCTGTCTGAGCAGCAGCAGGTTCTCCCTCTAGACCACACCTATAGTACTTCTGCTTTGGGAGTGCTAGTTGCGGCAGAGCAGAGATATTGGGGAGCATGATTTGCACAGACAGCAAAGGCAAAGACTGAGAGAGCATCTGTGGGCTGAGAGCTTCTCCGCACACTTGTGCTATCATACTGATGGTCTCTGTGTAACCTCTTCAGGGATCCCCAGCTGTCTTTATTGCTCACAACTTTATTATCTTCTGAAGACTTGAGGCTTATAAAATAGCTATTTTGGCCAAACCCATACAATAAAGAATCATATTTGACTCTCACATTTCACCTCCTCTCTTGCTAGCTAAATAATGTGACATTTCGAATTTGGAATCTTCAAGTTTAGCTTACATTTTTGGCTTTTACTAATTTTATCAAGGTCTTACTGGGATGCTTGTCAGTTTCCAAAGTGCTTTGATATGATCTCATCTTATTCTCACAATAAGTTGCTTTTTCTGCTCATTTTTAATGGTGATAACTCACAGAAGTTACTGGAGGCACAGGGCGACTTGGCCAAAGCCATACAGATAGCAGGAAAGCCAGGACTCCGACTTAGGTCTGCTGACTCCCAGCCCGGCTCCTTTCCATGAGGTCATTCTGCTCTCCTGCTACCTCATGGTCAAGCCAAGTCTCGGCACTCACTCAAGGGCTCAAAATACCACCACCTCCTCCCCAGAGCTTTTCCAGATTAAGTAGAAGATAATAACTGACAGCTTTCCATTATAATGTACGGCCTGTCTAAAAGAGGGGCTGGCAAACTGCTAGACCCTTGGCCATCTTTTGCTAGTCTATGAGATTTCCATTTTTTACATTTTAAAGGGTTGTAAAAAAAAGAAGTGATAAGAATATCTTGACAGAGATGTATATGACCCTCAAAAACAGAACTATTTACTAACTGAACTTTTATTAAAAATGTTTTTCAGTCCCTGGTCAGGGTAAATGTCCTTCACTTCATCTGCTTTTAAACTTCACTTGTTGTGGTCTGAATATCCCATAAAGTTTGTGTGCTGAACCTTAATGCCTGTTGTGCTGGCATTGAGAGGTGGGGCCTTTGATGTGGTGAATAAGTCTTTCCTGCTCTCAGGAGTAGAGTAATGCCTTATAGAAGGGCTGGAGGGAGCTAGCTGAGGCCCTTTTTGCTCTTTGTCTTCTGCCACATAAAAATGCAATAAGAAGAGGCCACATTGGAAGTAGCCAGCAGTGCTCGGCAGACACCCAACCTGCTGGTACCCTGATCCTGGCCTTCCCAGACTCCAGAACTGTAAGAAGTAAATATCTATTCTTTATAAATTGTCCAGTCTCAGGTATTTTGTTATAGAAGCACAAAAGCTCGAAGACATTCTTTATCTATATTTATTACTCTACATTTTTTGGAGTCTACTTATTTGATGTGGATTTAGGATTGTTGCTTTGGAATATCCAATATTCTTTCTCTTTCCCTGATATTTTATTTCCCCCTGATAATATCTCCCCTGATATTTTTATTTCCCCCTCTACCAGACACCTGAGGAATAGGACAAGATGGAACAAACTATCCCTTACAATTTATTTGGAGAGGGAGGGAAATCCTTGTTACCAAATATGTGTTATTTTATAATAGATTCCCAAGAAGTAGTAGATGTAAATACTAATGCTGATCAAAGGAGACAAAACTCTTGGGGCCCAGATAGTAAGCCTGACAAAAGCAGGAAAGGTACCTTTCTTGCTTTCTACTGTCCTCAGTTTTCACCACACGTACCTGAAAAAAATCTGTTGACCAATGAATGAGGCCTGAATTATCCAGGGAAGATTTTTGGTTTGGAAATGGGATTTTTGTTGAGATTTGAAGGAGTAACACTTGAATAAACACATAGGAGTGGAAATTATACTTTGGGCAGAAATAAAATGATATAAGAAGATGCAGTCCAGTGTATATCTTCTTTACAGCATTCATTACCATTGAAATGAATTAGTAATTGGTGCATTCAAATATTTTTGGCTTACCTTTTGTTGTTGCAGTACTAAGGATTGAACCCAGGGCCTTGAGCATGCTAGGTAAATACCCTACCACTGAGCTATATCCCTAGAACTTAAGCTTTGATCCAGCAAGAAATGGTAAAACCCTGAGTGGAATGACTTTTTTGCACCATGTGACCTCAATGCTTAGCACGATATGTTCTAACTGGATGATTTTCTGTTGAAAGGAATAATAGTCTAGGGGACCATAAAAGCAGATTAGGACCTTAGCGTGAGGAGCCCTCAATGCCAAGTTAATCACCTTGGAATTTTCCTGTCTCTGGCTCAGGGATCCACAAACTAGAGCCTTATGGGCCCAAACCACATGTATGTGTCTTGTCTGTGGGTGCTTTTGCTCTTAAATTGCAAAGGTGAGCAGCTGTGACAGAGATGGTACCTGGCTCCTTGGCCGCAGAGCCTAAACAATTTGCTACCTACCACCTGTGCAAAATTTGCCCACCTGTGCTGAAGGTTGTGGAATATGACATGGGAAATCTATTTCTTTCACCAGGTTGGTGCTGGGCAACAGTGGCTGAAAGGGCTGAGACTGTAGAGCTCACAAATGTCCTACTGTGCTCAAGTCCAAGTCCTTTCTCTGTTTCAGAGGCTTCCCCAGTGCATCCCTGTCTTGGCTGAGAATTCTCATGATCACGTTCAGGGAGGACTTTGATTCTTAGCAAGTAATGTGAGCTTTGCTGATGTCTAAATAGCTCCATCACATTCTATCTTGGTTAGTTTTGTAATATTCTAAGAAGGATCAACCAAATGATTTCCTCAGGGATCCACCAACCTTCTTTATTATTTATCACTCTCATCTTCTAAAGGTTAATGTTTTATAAAGTGAAAAGCTTTGGTGAAGTTGTGTAACAAAGAATTATATTTCTCTGCTTGTTTTGGTCCCTTTTCTCATGGTGGCTGTGTTAATTAGCTTCTATCACTGTAACAAAATACCTGGTAAATTCAACTTAAAGACAGGGAATATTAATTTTGGTGTATAGCTTCGGAGGTTGCAGTGTGTGGTCAGTGGATCCCATTGCTTTTGGGACTGTGTGATGGCAGCACATCATGAGGAGAGAACATGGCGAAGGAAATTGCTCACCTCATGGCAACTGGGAAGTGAAAAAGAGAGAGGAATAGACTGATGTCCTACTATCTCCTTTGAGGTTATTCCCAATGACCTGCAAATTCCCACTAGGCCTCACCTCTTAAAAGTTCTGTCACTTCCCATAGCAAAGTTTTGAGGGGTGGTGGTCATTATAGATCCAAACTATAACAGTAGCTGAGGAATATGGCATTTTACAATTTGAATCTTTATGTTTAGTGTATATGCTCATATTTCCAATTTTGTCAATAAATTATCCCAATTATCCCAAGATAGCATCTCAGGCAATTTTTTGGTTGTCCTTTAGGCACTCTGTAAACTGAGAATTTAAGGGTATAAGATATAGTTCAAAAGGTGCTACGTAGAGTTTCCAGAGAAAGATGGTCAGATGCAGAGAAACTATCTTTTCTGCCCAGGTATGAAATTTTGTGTGACTCTCCTCGTTCAGCTCTACCTGATACTGCAAATGTCTTATTTATTCTCTTTTTGTTTTTCAGTGTTCTTTAGACATCCCAATAACTTTTGGTACTCATTTATTGCCCAGTTATAATCTCTTTAATTTTTTATGGTCCAACATAACTTACAATTTTTTCAGGGTTTTTGGTGAACAATAGAATCATAGAATTTGGAGTAAAACATACCAAGTGCGAGAATTACTCAATAGGCCAAGTATTTAAGCATGCAATTTCATGGGACAATATTTATTATGCCATGAAGATGTAAAGCCATTGTCACATAAAAGTTGGCTCTTTTAACTGAAAATACAGAAAAATTTTATTTTTTGAGTCTCTTCTTCCCTCATCCCTATCTCCCTAGAACTCCACAATTTATATAACATTCTTCCCCAAAGATGGGCCTTCTTGCTCAAATTTCTCAAGCTTGAAAATCTACATCTATAGGACTTTTTATTAGATTTGAAGAGGCATGTGCAACAGAGTATTATTTCAACTGGGTAGAAACCAGGACACCGATACCTCTGGGGAGGGAGGTTGATTCCATTCTTTATCTTTCTGATTCTAACTGAGCCATGGATAGGGCTGTCTTTACTCATTTGAACAGAGACTAAGGATTCTACCTGGGAAACTAGGGGCTAGAGACTAATCCTATTCAGTTTTAGAGATAGAAAGACATTTAGCAGACTGATGTGGACTCCTAAATGAAACTAAATTATAAGGGGAAAAACTCCCAAACCAACCAACCAAACAAAATAAAACACCTGAAGGTCTAAAAGGAAACTAATCCTATGTTAAGAAGGGATCTAAAACTTCAAGTAGAAAAAAAGCTTAACAATATATGGATACTTGTGGTTCTGGTTCATAAATGATACCAGAAATTCCCTGTTTATGTTTCGAGCAACTAGTATACTGTATATTCCTGGGACACAGTACAATATTAAGGCTTAGAAAAAGTGATGTAAATATAAAATCATTCTAGTGTTTTCCAGCATTTGTGTGATCTTCTTGCTGATCCCTTAATATAAAACTGAATAGCCGGGTGCAGTGGCGCAAGCCTGTAATCCCAGCGCTTTGGGAGGCTGAGACAGGAGAATCGCAAGTTCAAAGCCAGCCTCAGCAACAGTGAGATCCTGTCTCTAAATAAAACACAAAATAGGGCTGGAGATGTGGCTCAGTGGCCAAGTACCCCTGAGTTTATTCCCCGGTGCCAAAAACAAACAAACAAACAAAACTCCCAAAAAACCCTGAGTGATGTGGTTTATTACATGAAAGTACAAAGTATAGCTGGGATGAAGTACACACTTCTATTCTACTCTAACTTTCTTCATGCTTTTTAATTGGTGTCATTTTGTTCCTGAACCCTTCCCTCACTTTCTTCCTTAGTGCCTAGAAAAGAGGCCATATTTTTGTTTTCCTCTCTTTTTTTTGGCATGGCTATGCCTCCTCCTCCTCTCATACTTCTTTTCCTTTCCTTAAAATCCCACAACAAGAGCCGGGCGCGGAGGCTCAAGCCTGTAATCCCAGCACTTAGGGAGGCTGAGACAGGAGAATCGTGAGTTCAAAGCCAGCCTCAGCAATGGCGAGGCCTAAGCAACTCACTGAGACCCTGTCTCTACATGAAACACAAAATAGGGCTGGGGATGTGGCTCAGTGGTCGAGTGCCCCTGAGTTCAATCTCCAGTACCAAAAAAAAAAAAAAAATCCCACAACAAGGTACTCAAGTAAATTATATTAACAAATGATGTATATACATTTAATTATTTCCTACAGAGAACATATGATTCAAAATAGAATATATAGGTACAAATGTACATACACACTCACAATAGAATCAGTCTAATTTATTATTTTTAGTGATCATGTCATATTCCATGGTTTTTTTTTTTCCCTATTGAGCTTCAGGCAATTTGTTTCCATTTTTTCAAACATTGTTACAATAAACAATTGTGTGCTTATCACCTTATAAACTAATAAATAATTTTTTAGTTTGGCATTAGGAGTGGGGGCACATGTGGATTCTGGTGAAACTCTAAGAATGATAATCACTTTAGCTTGGTTAAATTAGCACATCTAAAATAAGCCACAAAATAAGGTTCCCCATTCCTATGTCAACCCTTTCTCATAATCAGATTGATAATTTACCATTAAGAAACTATGATCATTTCTTTGTTCATTCATCCATGTATCCTTCTGAACATCTATCCATCCATTTATTCATCTAAGCATGAATAAACATGAAGAAACAGTACCCTGCACCTAACACTGTTTTAAGAATAATATAAGCTGGGCATGGTGGTGCATGCCTGTAATCCTAATGGCTTAGGAGGCTGAGGCAGGAAGATTGAGTGTTCAAAGTCAGCCTCAGCAACTTAGTGAGGCACTAAACAACTCAGCGAGACCCTGTCTCTAAATAAAATACAAAAAAAGGGCTGGGGATGTGGCTCAGTGGTTGAGTGCCTCTGAGTTCAATCCTCAGTAACAACAACAAAAAAGAATAATACAAAATATAAAAGACATATATGGGGGATGTTATAATATAGTGGAAAATTGACCAAAGGTGTAGGAGTAGCTGTGAATATTAGGGGCTGGCAAACAATTGGATAGAGATACAAGGCACTGACCAGGGTCCTTATTCTTCCTGTTTTGTTTCTTACTCATTCCAGGGTTACAAGGAGGTCAGTTCACCATTCTAAACCTTAGTATCCTCAGCTGCAAAATAGCAGAGTGGACCTAGCTTATAACTGAAACCTCAGGACACCTGTAGGACAAATTTACTTTATAATCATCTTGACTGCCTTTTACAGTTTAAAAAAAATCCCAACATTTAAAAGCTGTTTTTTTTTTTTTAAATAAAAGTAGAGATTTCACCAGGCACGATCATGGTGGCACATGCCTGTAATTCCATGCTGCACTTTTTAGGGAATAATGACACTGAAAAAAGTGTGTAAACCAGGAGGTAATCGTAGCAACTTGGGAGGCTGAGGCAGGAGGATCGCAAGTTCAAAATCAGCCTCAGCAATTCAGGAGGCTCTAAGTAACTTAGTGAAACCTTGTCTTGAAATTAATAATAAAAAAGGTTGGGGTTTATTGCAGTGGGAAAGCACCCGTGGGTTCAATCTCTAATACCAATAAATAAATAAATAAATAAATACAGATTTCCAGGTTCTCTGAAGAAACCATGGGAAGATTTGTTTATACCCTGTCTACAGGCCACTTCCACAAAGTAAAAAATCGGCTAAAGCCGGGTACCAGTTGACCATTTCAGACAAGAAACTGTCTTTACCATAGTCCCCACCATTCCCTAAAGTCATCCCAGGTGAACTCTTAGTGACAAGTTATCATTATGCTAGCATGGTTGATTTTTTTTTTTTGGTAGGTAGACATATGGCTTGCATCTATATATATCAAAAGTGAGGATACAAAATATCTAGTGAGAACTAAAGATGTAGAGTGAAATTACGGTGCATTAAAAAATCTCTGGAAATCCTTAAAACCACAACTCTAGTGAGAAGGCTGCATGTTTTAAGAAAATTGGAAAGGATTATGCAAGGAGAGACAAACTAAGGGACCCTTCTAGATATTTCCTCTGTAAACAGAAGCTCTCTGTTGAAATCTACACCTGGAAGTCCAAGTTCTGGGATCAGGGATTCTAGGGTATTGCTGAGTGGCAGCCGGCCCCTCCTCCACCCATGTGAGCCCTTGTCACTGCACATTAGACATGGCATATCAAGCTGCACCAGAAGAGAGTAGGTTTGGAGCCAGCTCTGCAGAAGAAGAAGAAAAAAAAAAAGGACAGAAGGAGAGCAGGCCCTGCTCTTCAGAGAAACGTCTTTGCTCCTGCAAAGACTGTGTTGGAAAGCTTATGCTCTCTGATTTCTATATGGTTTTTGGCACATCGTTTTAATCAAAAGAAGAAAAGGAAACACTGCAAAAGACTTCAAACCCTAAACACAATGAGCTGGCAATGGAAGATACAGTTAAGTCATTCCAATAATATGCCAGGCTTAGAATAACAACATCTGTTCCTGCAGGACAGTTAGCGGAGGATTAAAAACAAGAAAGAAACCTTAGATTTGAATGCAAATAGATTTACTGACTGGACACTTGAAACTCCTATCAGAGAGCTCAGAATTACTGTCAATTGTATGTCCATGTCTGATTGCAGGCATCAGGGTGCTAAGCACAGCAGTGAGAGAGATGGAAATGACCTCTGATGTCCATAGTTAATAATTCATGTAGAGAAACACCTTGGTGCATTAGAAAGTGTATGGGCACTCCTAGCAGAGCATCAAACCCTAAGACACTCCCTTCATCTCATATAGGAAGGGTTCTAATGATGCTATAATAAGTAGATCCATGAACATTTGCCCCAGGTATCAAGGTAGCACTTGGCTACATAATTCTTTCTCTTTCCTAATATGATTTCAATTCTTTGATTTCACCCAAGAGAAATCCTCAAGTGTGTGTTAGTCATGAACATCTAACTTCCCTCAAGCCCTAGAGCAGGCCTTTCTACCCCCAAGAAATCTATGGTTGCAGAAATGGTAAATTTATATGCATAAGATTTCCACTGACCACTCTCCCAGCTCCTTCTCCCTCTTTCGGTAGCTAATCTTGGAAGTTCAAACCCGAGGCACTTCAGCATCTGGGCCAATCTGTGTTTTGACCATCACTCCTCCAAAAACATTTTGCCCTCTGGTATACAACTGCTTCTCTGTACCTGCATTTGAGTTCTGCATCTGAGTACCTGGGTTCTGCATCTGAGGATTCAATCAACCAAGGATCAAAATTATTGGAAAAAAAATTGTGTCAGTACTGAACATAAACACACTTTTGGGGGGCAGGGTACTGGAAATTGACCCCAGTGGTGCTCTACCACTGAACTACATTCCTAACCCTTCTTTAAATTTTGAGACAGGCTAATTTACCTAGGCTGGCCTTGAACTTCCAATCTTCCTGCCTCCACCTCCCAGGTTGCTAGGATTACCTCCTGGCTTACACACTTTTTTCCTTGTATGATTCCCTAAAAAGTACAGCATAAGGAACCATTTACATGTTGTTCATGTTGTCTGAGGTATCATATGTGATCTGGAGATGATTCAAAAGCTACTTAAAGGTTAATTGGATAAATGCAATCGTTTGGTCAGCATTTACTGGTTTGTTTGGTTCCTGGTATTTACCTAGTTGTGAGGTGTCCTTAACTTCATTTGCATCATTAATACAAATGAAATGAATCCCTTCCTCGTCTTCAATTTCCTATAAATGAGGGGCCCCTAAATCCCTTTAACTCTCAAAGTCTAAAGTTTTGAGCCATTTTTCTAATTATCCTCCACCACTTGCACCTGGAGCAGATTTCTGGACATTTTCTCTGCTTATGGTGGAAAGATTTCATTCCTGCTGTACACAATTTGGTTAAGAGTCTAAAATTTATATAACAAGTTTTCTTTACATGCCCTATAAACAGTAAGTATCTACTGATATAAGGTATACAAATAAGAATTTAGAAATTTGTGAAAACTGTATGAAAGATATTACAGGTGACTCACTGACTCTAAGATAAATAATAATAACATTAACAAATATTTGTTGAGAAAAATACCAAGAGTTGGCATTGTGCTTTAAAATATTTCTATGTTGAGTGAAATAAAAAGAAAGCTATTTTTCCTCCAAAGTCAAGAGGATCTGACAAGTATTTATGCTGATTAAATCGCAACTCACTTAGTGATTAAATCCAATTTTCTACTTCAAATAGGTAAACAAATTTTATAGACTCAGGAATAACACAAACATAACAAGTAACAACTGTAGTTAAAATTAAATTTCACAAGACATATTCTTTATAACAAACTACAAATTTTATGAAGACAAGACAATATATCAAGCAACAACCTTCACAGGAACTGGCTTCCTGTTTAAATTCTTCATAAGTTCATGTTTAAATTATCTTCATAAGGTAAATGTCTTGTGAATGTTTCTGAGCAACTCTCATTACCTATATAGCATGACAAAATGGCATTATACTTTCAAAGCCTTAAGCCAATCAATGCTTGATGGCCTTTGGCATCAATTTGCAACTTACAATTTTATCTATATTCTTTAGTCACAAAGTGTATTTGACAAAGATCTTTCTAGTTGCCACATACTTCCTCCTCCACATCTCTATCTCCTATTCCAAGAGAGTCTTCTCGAAGTTCCATGGAAGGAAGATCTGAGACCAGGATAGTTTTCCCTTAATATTAATAAACTTTTCATTTCTTTCCTGGCTCTGGAAGTCAAAATTTTAAGTATGGACTGCTTCTGATCCTTGTTTTTTTTTGGTACTGGGGATTGAACTCAGGGGTACCTGACCACTGAGCCACATCCCCAGCCCTATTTTGTGCTTTTTGTATAGACAGGGTCTCACTGAGTTGCTTAGTGCCTCGCCATTGCTGAGGCTGGCTTTGAACTCACAATTCTCCTGTCTCAGCCTTCCAAAGTGCTGGGATTACAGGTGTGCACCAACGTGCCCAGCTTGCTTCTGATTCTTCTAATGTTCATAACAATGCTTCTTCCTTGGAGGGAAACAGGAAGGCATGGAGATGAGTATTTTAAGATCTTCTCTCGTGAAGCACATAGTCTCATGTACTCCTCATGCTCTGTCCACAGGTGCAGAGTGTTTTGTAGAGTTATTGGCCTGCATAGCTGGGGATGCAGAGATTCAGAGAAGCCATAGGCTGTGACCACTACTAACATACACTGCCTTTCCCCAATACCAACTGCTCATCAGCCAGTTGGCCTGTTAGAGACCACAGTACAAACTTGAGCCTCTAACTTCTATCTCTGGGTCCTGCTCTTCTCCTTTCTTCCTCACTGCAGAAATGGAGAAGGGTGCCTTGCCCAATGGGAACTTTTGCCAGGAACTCTATCTATAGATCGACTCTCCCAGGGGAACCACATAAATGAAATTTTGGAAAATTGACATCTTAAAAATATAACAATGGAGGCAGTACATCACTGGAAAGATCAAGGAATCTAGCCAAAGACTAGAAGTCAATTTCAAGTGACCTTTGGTGAGCTAACATCATGGTGCCATTGGCAGATTTCAGGGGATGATCAGTGTTTTGAGGCTTTGTTTAATGCCCTGATCACTGTTCTAATTTCTGCTAACCCTCTTCATTTTTTCCCCTCCCCTATGCTTCTTTTCCTGGCTTCTGCTATTGTGGCTGCTTTGTCTCTGCTAGCTAGCAAGCTGGGGATTTTGTTTTTTAAGTATCTAGTGTTTTTGATCTTCATCACAGATTCTTCCAAGGCTCCTAATACAATGTTTTAAAATAGCCTCTAGGATTCCTGGGGGTTATTAACTTACAGTGTGACGGTTCAGTTGCCCTGCAACCCCCATGCTTACATATTTTTTTTTCAAAGTTCTATTTTCAAACATTAAATAACTATGCACTGAGCATCTTTTCTATAGTATCAGATTCCATGGAGAGGCCATAGATATATCTGTCTTCTGGGCAAGTTGGAAAAGGACAGAGTGGGGTAATTGAGTTTAAAATTAGTTGGCTGTGTTTTATTGTTGTTAAAGATAGGTAACATAAAATTTGCCATTTCAATCACTTTTAGAAGTGTGAGTCAGTGACCCTAAGTTCATTCACATTGTTGTGTGACCATCACCACCATCTACCTTCAGAGTCTAGTGTGTTTAAAAAATGGCTTGACAATCCCCAAAAAATCAAAGGCCAAATGTTCTCTCTGATATGCGGATGGATGCTGATTCACAATAGGTGAGGATTGAGGAGGGGAGTGGGGGGAGGGAAGAGTGAATGTTCACCAGATTAGACTTGAGGTGGGGGGAATGGGGGGAACCAAGGGGGGATGGAATGAGAAAGACAGTAGAATGAATAGGACATAACTTTCCTATGTTCATATATGAATACACAATCAGTGTACAACCACAAGAATAAGAAGTTATACTCCACGTATGTGTGATCCATTCTACTGTCATGTATAACTAAAAATAACAAAGAAAAAAAAGTAAGCTCAGACCAAGATAAGGAAAAAATAAATATAATAAAAACTCTTTTTTTAAAAAGGGCTTGGAACCTTGAGACAGTTAGGTGGCTGTATTAGGAAAAGCAATTGTGTTAGTCAGCTTAAGCTGCTGTAACAAAATTCCACAGACTGGGTAGTTTAACTAACATGGATTTATTTCTCGTAGTTCTGGTGTGAGCAAGGTAGGTTTCTTCTCTTGGTTTGTAGGTTGCCACCATCTTGTTGTGTGCTCACATAATTTCTTTTTTGTGTGCTTATGAAGAGACAGCAAACCCTCTGGTGTCTCTTCTTATAAGGGTACCAATCCCATCAGACCAGGGCTCCTCTCGCATGAACTTGTCTAACCCTAATGATCTCCCTAAAATCTCATTTTCAAATATCACATGTATGAATTTTGGGGGAGAAATCAACATGCAGCACATAAAAATTATTTACTTTGTAATTATGAAGTGCTAATTAGAAACAGCTAGAATCAATAGAGAAGTAATGACATGGCTTGAGAAACTTTAGAGAACTAGGAAGAGCGCTGGTCCAGGGAAAGAAGGTATACTTACTTGAGAAATAGCCAGAAAGCCCAGATAGCTCCTCAGCCTGCTCTGGTCATTCTGAGACATAGAAATAACTAGATCTGGTGAGATGACAGATCTTCTAGGGATCTGGGGTGACAATGGAGTAGTTTTGTGCAGGCTACCATCACATTTCAGTGCACAAATACTGAAGACTTCTCTGCAAAAACTAAGGTGACTAAAGACAGAAGAGCAAGGAATAAGCAAAAAATATGTGACTACGAGTTTAACTGGAATTTATTAGCATGAGTTTAGGAAAAAAACAAAGTACTTATTATGTTAGTAGATTTGCATTCTCTTTTTAATTTATGTATTTTTTACTTGCTATTATTTGGCATACTAGTATACTCAGATTAAACTATCATTTGGGCCTATATCTAACTAGTCATTTTTATTTATTTATACTAGTAGTTGTTTTCATACATTGTTTTATATTTAATACATGCATATGCCACATAATTCCAAAGTTACCAAAGGATACACAGCAAAATGTCTCCTTCCTACCCTCATTCCCCAGCTACCCAAAGACAGCCAGTAGTTCCAGCTTCTTGTGCATTTTTTTTTGTAAATGTGTGTGTATGCCCATGTGAAAAAGTTTTACACAAGTATGAATTTACACAAATAGGAGAAACATTTGTTTCTGCACTTTGTTTTATTTACCATATCAGTATACATAGAACTATTTCATGTCAATATATAGAGAACTGTTTCATTTTCTAAAACAAGTTCATACTATTTCATTGTATGTTTGAATAAGAATTTATTTTATAGGTCTCTTTTATCTGCTTATTGTTTGCCTATTACAGTTTGGGTATGAGGTGTTCCACAAAATCTCCTGGGTTGATGCAGCACTACTCAGAGGTAAAGTGATTAAATTGTGAGAGCTGTAAACTAATCAGTTCATTGTAGTTTCAGTGGTAATTGGGGGCAGGTGGGATGTGGTGGGAGCAGGTAGGTCACTAGGGGTGTGCCCTGGAAGGGTTCATGTTCCCTGTGGCTCCTTGCCTCTCTATGTGCTTCCTAGTCACCATAAGCAGAGCAGCACTTTTCTACCCTACCCTCACCTTAGGGCCTCAGAGCAATGTACTGGAGTTCTGCCTTACCTTAGGCTCAGAGCAATGCAATGGAGTCAGCCCACCATGGACTGAACCTCTGAGCCAAAATAAACTTTTCCTCATCTAAGTTGTTGTTTTTTCAATAACAAAAACCTGACTAAAATAGAAATTGGTACCAGGAGTGAGGTTGTTGGTGTGACTAACCTGACCATGTGGTCCAGAAGCTTTTAGAACTGGTTTGTGGGAGGAGTTTGGAAAAGTTTGAAGATGCAGGCTGGGAAAGCCTTAGAATATTATAAGCAGAGCTTAGTGGGCAATGTTGGTGGAAGCTCAGAAGACCATAATGCCAAGAAAACTGAAGAAAATAAAGACTGTACTCCTGAGATTTCAGAGGAGAATATGCTGGAAATTGGACTAGAGGCCATTTGTGTTACATTCTAGCAAAGAACTTGTTTACATTTTACCCATATTCTTATACTTTGTGTAAGACTGAATTTAAAGGTGATAGACTAAGTAATCTGACAGAAGAAATGTCAAGGCAGTCAGTAGCATGGATTTGCTGGCAGTTTTTAGCCAGGTTTACTGTGAGAATCAGGAGTAGAAAGCAGAGCTGAAGGATTTTTAAAAAATGGCAATTTGGTCAGAAAATTGCATATAAAATTGGGGCCAATGAAGAAATGATAGTTGAGGTTATGGTCATAAAAAGATGCTAAACGTTTTGCACAGGGACAATAGAATATATGGCTTG
>CM053402.1:50849625-50886852 GCA_028644305.1 Xerus rutilus
AAGAGAATGAAACAAACAAGGGGCGCGAAAGAACGGAGGCAAGACAGGATTCTGATCAAACCTCCAAATTTTTATTTAAGAACAGTGGTATATATGTATGCTCAGGAGGGGGAGGGGAGGGGAAAGAACTGTCGCAGGACGATTGGTCAGTGCAAACAGGTGGTATCAAAAGGGGGAGGGGTTCACTGCTTTGGCGCCCATGGGTTTTTCAGCGCTCCTGCTTAACCAGGAAGTGACTCAGGGCTTTTTGCTCCCAACAGTGGGCTCCAACCAGTATGGCCAAAGATGTGGGGATGTCTCATTATTTCTTTATATTTTGCCTTTGACTCCTGTTTATAATAGTAAAAATTAACATACTTCCATTTCATCCAGTGTCTCTTTCATTTCCTCCATTACCCCAATGTACTTAGCTATATTATTTTTATTTGTTCTTTCAATAATTGCTATTAAAATTTTAAGTACACTTCTTGTTTCTTAATTTTTAATCAGCTATAATTGATGTTACCTGCTGAGTATGAAAAATAATAAAAATAAACACATTTCCAGCACCCTCAATTGTCTCTCCTCCTTCCCACAGAAGCAATATTGATGAATTTTTAATTTCTATATTGTCAGAGATTGTAACATTTTAATTTATTATTCTGGATTTATAATGCTCATATTGATTTGTGTTATTTCTTCAATTTAATGACTTCTTTCCTTTTTATGGTTGCTTCATTTCTTGGTTAGCTGAAATTTATCCTCTGATAGCTTCTTAGAAACAACAACAAGGACAGGAGGAAGATGGCAGAATACAAGGGTGCCTTCCTGGCAGGTCTGTGGCATAAACCAAGAAAAAGCAGACAGGCAGCTTTTCAGCAAGGTAGGTGAATGAACAAGAATTAGTGGAGACTTTACTGGAATTTAATACAGAACTCAAAACAGATCAGGGACTCAGGAGATTGAATATAATAAAATAAGGAAAAAATCCCCAGCCCTACTGACATAGCAGCAGCTGGAGGCACAAGGCTCTGTGAACCCAGTAAAGCAATAAGGGAATAAAATAAAAGGGAATAAATAAAAGCAATAAGGGAATAAAAGGAACCTTCATTCTTGGGAGGACTGAGGCATGTCGGGGTACAGAGAGTTTAGATATCAGAGTCACTGCCTGTATAAATAGTAAGCTGTGTTGCACAATATTCTTGTACAGGAAAGAAGCCACCATCTCTCCCGGTGGCATGCATGGAGGACAGATAGCAGAAGGAACCATTTTGCAGCCTCAGAGAAGGGCCTGGCAGCTAGGGGAGCCAATTTCTGGAAGACCTGAGTCTGGCTTGAAAAACAAGGCAGGAGAACCCATGTTGCATGACAAAGAGTGTGTCTAAGTGACCAGGAGAAAATCGAGCATGGAGAGAGGTTTATAGAGGGGAATAGTGGTTATGGAAACCATGTGGCTCCCCCCTCCCCTTCTAGTCTGGCTGTTTATAGGATTGGCTGAGAGAGAAGCACATGACCTGGAATTCAAAAGAGCAGGGGCAGGAGAGATTGAGTTTGGAGACTGAATCAGAGACCAGGAATCATGGGTTCTGCAGGAGACCTAGTGGGCTAAAAACAAGCTGCTGGAGTGGAACCCAAGGGGATTCTAGGGGTGCAGTCTTCCCATGTGGGCTGACATTGCTGGACCCTGGATTTGTACTGACTTAAAATTTCCAGACCAATTGACATTCAGTGAAGAGATTTCAGCATACCTAAGCTTAAACCTCACCTCCAGGAGTTCTGCCTCTGGGATTAACCCCCTAACCCTAGCAACCCCACTCAAAGGGTGGAGCAAGCATCACAATCCAGATAACTTCACCCAACTAATGAGAAGGGAAGCTGAGAAGCTTTTGAACTCCAACAGAAATAATTATTAAATTTTTTATTGATTTTTTTTTCTTTTATTTGTCTTTTCTGTCTCACATTTCTACCATTTTTGAAATCAATTATTTTTTATGCATTAGTTTATTGAGGGCTGGGATGTCTGAATGTATGTTTCAGTTTTGTTTTGTATTATTTTATTTTTTCTATTTTTAATTTTTAAAAATTTTTATATTATATATATTTTCCTCTCACTTATCTGTTTTCCTTTATTCTCGTTCTCTCCTTTCACCTGCTAACAGCTAAGCTCTGTTATTCCCTCTTTAACTCTTCCTAAATTTTTTTACTTCTTTACTTCCTTCCTCATAAACATCACATCTTACACCAATTCTGTTCTTTTTGTCCACCATTTGAAATTGTAAACCTTTTTGCAAACTTACTGTTTTTATTGTAGGCAATAATTGAACATAAACACTTATGTTTATTATGACAAAACTGTAGACATCTTAGTAGAAGCTATTTGGTATAAGGCTGTATATTGTTTGCATTGGTTGTTGTTACTATTTGTCTCCCTCTTAAAGGTGAGGTACTAGAAACCTTCAGGGACACTAAAAGTCTACAGGGTAGAAACTGTGCTGCTCAAATCCACATTGCTAGATGGGTAGATACACAAACAGTGAGAAAAAATAAGGGAACAAATTTCCCCAAATAAAACAAGATGCTCCAATAATAGAATCCATTGACACTGTAGTGGAAGAAATGTCAGGGGAATGTAGAATGGACATAGTTAAACTGATATGCATGGTAAAAAAGACAATGTAAGGAGTGATAGAGATAAAACTTAGGAGGTGAAAGATCACTTCAATAAAGAGATAGAGATTATTAAAAGAAATCAAGCAGAAATCCAAAAAAATGAAGGAATCAATAAACCAAATTAAAAGTGTAATGGAAAGCATCATAATAGCTAGACCACTTGGAAGGCAGAGTTTCAGGCAATGAAGACAAAATACATAATCTTGAAAACAAAGTTGACTATGGAGAAAAGATGTTAAGAGACCGTGAGAAGTACTTCCAAGAAATATGGGATAACACGAAAAGACCAAATTTAAAATTTATTGGAATAGATGAAGGCATGGAGATACAAATCAAGGAATGCATAATCTATTCAATGGAATAATATCAGAAAATTTCCCAACCTAAAGATTGAAATGGAAAATCAAATATAGGAGGCTTACAGGGCCCCAAATATACAAAGTTACAACAGACCCACACCAAGGCACATTATTATGAAAATGCCTATCATAAAGAATAAGGATAGAATTTTAAAGGCTGCCAGAGAAAAACATCAGATTATATTTGGAGAGAAACCAATTTGGATTTTAGCTGATTTCTCCCCCCAGACACTCAAAGCAAGGAAGTCTTGGAATAATATATACCAAGCTGTGAAAGAAAATAGATGCCAACCAAGAATACTATACCCAGCAAAATTACATTTCAGATTTGAACATGAAATAAAAAACCTTCCATGATAAACAAAAGTTAAAAGAATTCACAACTAGAATTCACAACTTGCACTACAGAACATTCTCATCAAAATATTCCATGAAAGTGAAATGGAAAAAAAAAGTGAAAACCAGCAAAGGGAAGAGAAACTAATTCAAATGAAAAACCAGAAATAAACAAAAATGACTAGGAATACAATTTTATTAATAATCTTGAATAAAAATGGCCTAAACTTATCAATCAAATGACATAGATTGGCAGATTGGATTAAAAAACAAGACCCAACAAGATGCTGTCTTGAAGAGATTCACCTCATAGACAAAGACATATGGAGACTGAAGATAAAAGGATGTGAAAAAAACATATAATTCACATGGATCATATAAACAAGCGAGGGTTTCTATCTTTATATCAGAGAAAGTGGACTTCAAGCCAAAGTTAGTCAGAAGGGACAAAGAAGGACATGTGATTCTGCTTAAGGGTGTTATACATCAACAAGACTCAAAGATCATAAATATTTATGCCCCAAACAATAGAGAATCTACATACATCAAATAAACACTTCTCAATTTCAAGAATCAAATAGGCCAAGACACAATAATACTGAGTGACATTAACATATCTGTCTCACCATTGAATTAATTCTCCAAACAAAAACTAACAAAGAAACTATAGAATTAAATAATACAATCAATAATTTAGACTTAGCAGACATATATAGAGTATTTCATCCCTCAATGACTGAATACACTTTCTTCTTAGCAGCCCATAGAGATTTCTTTAAAATAGATGATAGCATATGCCACAAATCAACTCTTAGCAAATACAAAAAAGAAAAAAAATAGAGATAATATCTTGCATTCTATCAGATAATAATGGAATGAAATTAGAAATCAGTGAGAAAATAAAAATAGAAGTTACTCTAACACATGGAGACTAAATAATTTGCTATTGAATGATGAATAGATAGCAGAAGAAATTAGGAAGAAAATTTAAAAAATATTTAGAGGCAAATGAGAATGGTGATACAACACATCAAAATTTCTAGGATACTATGAAGGCAATGCTAAGAGGAAATTTCATTGCATTGGGCTCATTTCTTAAAAGAATAGAAAGTCAACAAATAAATGACCTAACATTACATCTCAAAGCCCCAGAAAAAGAAGAACAAATCAACACCAAAAGAAGTAGACCAGAAATAATTAAAATCAGAGCTGAAATCAATGAAATTGAAACAAAAGAGACAATTCAAAAAATTGACAAAAGAAAAAGTTGGTTCTTTGAATAAATAAATAAAATTGATAATATCTTAGCCAAGCTAATGAAGAGAAGGAGAGAGAAAACTCATATTAGTAAAATTCATCAAAAAATTGACAAAAGTTGGTTCTTTGAATAAATAAATAAAATTGATAATATCTTAGCCATGCTAATGAAGAGAAGGAGAGAGAAAACTTATATTAGTAAAATTCATCATGAATAAGGAAACATCACAATGGACATTCCTGAAATACAGATGATAATCAGATACTATTTTGAAAATTTATATTCCAATATAATAGAAAATCTTGAATACATCGACAAATTTCTAGAGACACATGACCTACCTAAACTGAATCAGGAGGACATACACAATTTAAACAGATCAATTTCAAGTAATGAAATAAAAGATTCCATCAAAGGCCTACCAACTTAGAAAAGCCCAGGACCAAATGGATTCTCAGTGGCGTTCTATAAGACCTTCAAAGAAGAGTTAACACAAACTCAAATTATACTCAAATTATTCCATGAAATAGAAATGGAGAGGAAACTTCTAAACTCATTCTATGAAGTTAGTATCATCACGATACCAAAACCAGACAAACACACACCAAGGAAAGAAAACTTCACACCAATATCCCTTATGAACAAAGATGCAAGAATTCTTAATAAAATTTGCACAAATTGCATACAAAAACATATTTAAAAGATAGTGCACTGCAACCAAGTGGGATTCATCCTGGGAATGCTAGGTTGATTCAACATATAGAAATAAATAAATCACATCAATAGACTTAAAGACAAGAATCATATGATCATCTCAGTAAATGCAGAAAAAGTATTTGACAAAATACAGCACTCCTTCATGTTTAAAACACTACAAAGACTAGGAACATACCTCAACATTGTAAAAGCTGAATCATGTAAGGGTTATGACCAGACTGGACGCAATATACCTCATGCAACCAGGAGATCTTTATTCACGGGAATCAGTGCAGGTGGATGCCCGGGGAGAAAAAAGGGAGGAGGGGGTGTTGAGCATGGGATTTTATAGGGTCTGCAGTAAACACATCATAGACTATGGATTGATTATTTGAGGCTGATGTGTCAGGTAATGATTGGTGGTATGGTTGTGATGCCCCTGATGTCACTTCTAAGAGTTGAAGGTTAACTTGGGCAGTTAGAGTTTGTTACCTTGGGTGGGAAGCTTGGGTGGAAAACTGCCATAGGCTTTAGAGAAGTGAAGGCCAAAACTGGGCATGGGGAGGGCTGTTTCTACCTTACATTCACCCCTTTTTGATTTTATAGGGATGGGAACGGGGACAATGATGACTCTTCTGGCTATTTCCTGCAGATTTGGGGTGATGTCCACTGAGCAAGGGGGGAGGGGGAAGAAGGTAGAGAACCCAGGCCCCAAAGATTAGGATCTACAGAGGGGAGAAGTCTTGGAAGGTGCCTTGTAGCCACAGCATCACCAGCTGGTGGGGCCAGTTTCCCGAATGCAGATGTAAAGGCAGGAGCCAAGAATCCTGGAGTAGAGCTTCAAGAAACAGTCATAAGTGAGTCATTGTCCTCCTTGAGAATCTGAAAGTCCCTGAGGAGAAGCTGATTAAAAGTCTGATTAGAAATCTGCTGGGTTTGAGATTGAATAAATTTGAACAGACATGGCAGGAGGAGGCAGATCAAGAGAAGTATACTTATAGGCCCCTCTATAGGAAGAAGTGTCTATACAAGGGAATTTTGGAAAAAACACATGAGCCCATCTCCCTTTGGTTTCATTAACATCTGATCAGTCAGATCCTGAAGGTGTTTGACATTCTCATCTACTAAAACTGACTCATTAACATACTAACAACATTTCTCCCATAGAAATAGGCAAGTCCCTCCTTTCTCTGCCATTAGCAGATCAAGAGCCCTACAGTTCTGCAGCACCACCTGGGCTGATGATGTCACCTGTTGTTGGAGGGACCCCAGAAGAATCAGCAGTAGCATCTAATGCTGTTTGTAGTTTGGCTTGCAAATCCTCTGCCACCCAAAGTGTATTGCCCAGAGCTCCTCCAGTGATTCTGCCAGCTGCTGTAGAGGTGGCAAGAAATAATATACCCACCAGTACTGGGAGGAAGGCAGCTCTGCACGTCCATGACTACAGAAGCAAGGATTGGAACTCCACAGTGGGGTACAGAGTTAGCTGGGAGACTACTGTGACAAGAATGCATATGGAGGTCACATTTAAGGTAGATGTGGCCAGTGTGCCATTGTACCAGAGAAAGTGGCCTGTCTGGGTATACTGGGGGGAGGAAGAAGTGGTAAGGTTCCAAAAGCAGTTTGAAGTGGCATTGTTCCCCGTGGGTGAACACAGAGGGCAGAGAATTTTGAGAAATTGTCCTTTGGGAAGATCTCCCATAGCGGAACATTAAGTCTAGCCATCAGGAGTGTACCTGTATTGGAAAAATTATAGTGGGAGATATTAAAAGGCACTGCCGCTAAGAGAGGTCTGGATAGGGATGTACAGAGAAAACAGTCTTTGGTATCATTCAGGATGACAGTCTGATTTAGCAGGGATAAGGTTTTGAGTAAGATTTGAGTCCAGGTTTGAGGAGGTTGAGAGTTTGTCCGAAAGGTCCTGAACTAAGTTAGACTTCCACCTGTTGTATTTCCTGATTGGTTTTAAAGACATTGGCAGAACCTCTGTGGGGAACATATTCTTGAGAAATGCTCAGCTGACCCAATGGATGAGAGGACCACTCATCAGAATAAAATTTCCCAATCACTGGTTTTGTCCATCTGTGGTCCCAGGGGTCCAGGACTGTGAAGGAAAATGCCTGTGTCTGAAGGTTATATTTAAAGTTTCCCATGCCTACATGACGGCCATTGCAGGCGTCATGGATTCTGCAGGACCAATATGGGCATCCTCCATTAGTTTTGATCCACCAGTTTTTACAGGGCTCCTTTGTCTGAGTGTATGTGAAACAAAGGTAGAAATGTGGGTGGAGTTGAGAGGGATGGTAAATGGTGATCAGCATCCCTGTGGTGAGCAGTCAGTGACACCAATGAGTGAGGTGATTTGAGTCTGACCTGCGACAAGCATTTCCTGGATTTTAAAGTGCCACACATACAAAGGTAGAGAAAGAAGCAGAAACTGGTGAGCTAGAAAACAGGAAAAGGAGAAGGGGAAGTATGGCGTTAAGAAATCTGTTTGATGAACCGGAGCTTGAGGGGATCATTGTCATTCACCTGGACTGAGTAGGTTGGGTCTTCTTTGGTTGTGGGAGATGAATCCACCGAAGGAGAGGAAGCTGGTTTTAACCTGGAAACATGAATCCCGAGAGTGAGAGTCCCATTAGTCTCGAGTTTAGTGGCCATGGAGGTGGATAGAATAACAGCCATGCCATTTAGGATTAAGTGCAGTGGGAGAGGAAGATTGAGGAAGTTTAAAGAATATCCAGTCCCCTGGAGCGACCGGCTGGGGTAGAATATTAGCCTGAGTGTCCGGGAGTAGGGCGTCATGGAATTTCCATACTTCAGAGCATAGAAAGGAAAGGAGAGGACCCAAAAGTCCCAAAGGAAGAGAGGATTCTTGGTGGGTAATTTTGGGGGATATAGGGAGGTAGCCATAGAGAACCTCAAAAGGAGATAGGTTAGATGGCTTTTGAGGAAGGGCATGCAGGCAGAAGAGGGCAAGAGGTAACACCCGTATTCAGTCTAGGTGAGTTTCAAGGGTAAGTTTAGTGAGAATGTCCTTAAAGGTATGGTTAGTTTGCTCAATCTTTCCTGAAGATTGGGGATGGTATGGGATATGGAACTTCCAGGGAATGTTGAAGAAGGTGGAAACGCATTGGGTTATTTGGAAGATGAATTCAGGTCCATTGTCAGACTGGAAGGTTGAAGGAACCCTAAAGTGAGGAATGATCTCCTGTAGGAGGATTTTGGAGACCATGGCGGCTCTCTTATTAGAGGTTGGGAAAGCCTCAACCCCACCAAAAAACATATCTATCATTGTTAGTAAATATGCATGCCGACGAACTCAGGGCATATGAGTAAAGTCCAGTTGCCAATCACTAGTGGGCAGATAGCTTTGCATTTGGTGGGTTGGGAATGGTCCCGGGTGAAGGGGTGTGTTAGGGTTAGTTCTTTGGCAAATAACACAGGACTGGGTTAGAGCTTGTAAATATTGAATATCCTCTGGTGTGAGGGAAAAGAAGGAGGAAAGAAAGAGTTTTTAAGTGTTTGAGGGCTTGTGTGGAAGATGGAGTGAAAATAAGATGTAAGATATTTGAGGGCAGGTTGTTTAATTTTCTCCTCAGGCTGAGCCAGGAGAATTGCTTTATTTGAATGTTGATTAAATGGAATGAGAGCTGCTTTTCAGGCTGCTGCATCTGCCTTGTTATTTCCCTGTTATGGGAGAAAAGTCAGTTTGGTGTGCCTTACAGTGGGTTATGCCAACTCCTTTGGGCAATAAAGAAGATTCAAGGAGCTGGGTAATGAGGGCTGCATTAATAATAGTAGTGCCTTTGGGATTGAGTAGGCCACGTTCCTTCCAGATCGTGGAATGGGAGATGAGAATATGATACACATATATGAAAACAAGGCAAAGATTTAAGGTAGAGTCAGCTGTGAGAGTGAGTGCTCAGGTGGTGGCTATTAGTTCTGCCTGTTGATTAGTGGTGTTAGGAGGGAGAAGGGTGGCTTCAATGATTTTTGAATGAGAGACTATAGCATATCCTGCATGGCATTGGCCCTCAGCAACAAAGGAACTACCATCTGAGAACCAAGTGTGTGATGCCTCAGGCAAGGGACCTTCTGTGATGTGGGAGGGACAGCGAAGGAGGGAAGAAAGAAGCTCGAGGCAGTGATGTGAGGGGGGGTCTTTGGTCCTGGGAAGAAGAGAAGTGAGGTTAAGGGAAGAGCAGGGCAGGAAGGATATAGAAGTATCCTTCAAGAACAAAACTAGGAGAGACAGAACCCAACAAGGGGGAAGGGTTTTTAAGCCATTATATGTGAGTAATTCTTTGAGATGATATGGAGACAGGATAATTGTGGGAGCCCCAAAAGTGAGTTTCTTTTCTTCCAATAGGAGGATGTCTAAGAGCCGATAGGGCTCTTAGAGAGGGTGCCCAGCCTCGAACAGTGGGATCAAGATGCTTTGAGAGATAGGCAATTGGAGCAAAGTAAGGACCTTTATCTTGTCCTAAAATTCCCAAGGCCAGGCCTTTATCTTCATGGAGATACAATTTGAAAGTCTGATTTAGATTAAGGAGGTAGGGGGCAGGGTCCTCAAGAAGTGCATTCTTTAGGGTGTGGAAGGAATCAGTTATGGAGGAGGGTAAGGGTTCATGAGGACTCCCCTTTGCTATATCATATAAAGGCCAGGCTAGGAGAAAGAAGTTGGGGATCCAACTCTTAAAGTAGCCTGCAAGGCCTAGGAAAGAAAAGATCTCCTCTTTGGTATCGGGTACAGGAATTTCTTGGATAAGACATTTTCTGTCAGAGGTAATAGCCTTTGAGTCATGGGAGATTTCCAATCCCAGGTATGTGACCTGGAGTTTGCATAATTGGGCCTTCTTTCTGTAAAGACTAGATGACCAGGAGGAGATGAATTAAGCTGCTCGGCAAGACTTTGTTGGAATACACACTCTTGGGCCGAATCCTCCCGTCCATCAGAGTGTGTCTGGGAGGAATGGCGCTGGGGCTCTGGTGCAGGGAGAATTTGAAAGGTCCCGGTCAGGAAGGGGAGGGCTTGCGGGCAGTGAGGTTAAGGGAAGAACAGGGCTTTGCCCATTCTGTGCTGATGGACTGCATGCCCGGCAGAGCATACCCCATTGTTTATAACTTCAGGCCATGATTGGTCCGAGGACTGTATATAAGAGTTTGTGCTTTCTGGAATAAAGGGTTTTCGGCATCTTGCTCTGGCAGAACAGTTTTCCCTACCCTCCCCATGAGACCCCACTTTGTCCTTCCCTGAGGACCCCCTTTTCATCTCTCGGGACCCTAACTCGTGGAGCAGACCCACGAGGCACAACTTAAAGTAACAGTCTTGGGAGTGAGGATGAAGGGGAATAGTGAAGAAGACGTCTTTGAGATTGACTACCAAGAAGTGGGTCTACCCGAAGGAAATGAGGGAGAGTATAGGGATTAGGGACCACTGGGTGAATGGGAAGAAGGCAGTTAATGAGGCATAGGTTTGTACAAGGCGATAGGAACCATCATGTTTCTTTATGGATAAGGAGAGGCAGTGGAGTGAAGAAGCCCCTTTCTAAGGAAAGCTGAAATGATGAGAAGGAGTCCAGGAGGCTGGATTTGGGAAGAGGATATTGAGATTGATTTGGGAAAGTTTGGGAATCCTTAAGGCGGATACAGACAGGCTCGCAGTGTGCCAGCAAGGGAGTTGAGATGTCCCAAATGGCCAGGTCAATTTGAGAATTAAGGGTCTGGAGGGTGGGGTCAGAGTGGCAATCCTGGCTGTGGGGATTGTCTATCACAGCTGGGCTACCCATGGCAGGTGATAGGGCCATGAGGAGGATTGTAGCAGGCAGGGGTGGGTGTAGGGTAACTGTGGCCCTAAACTTAGTGAGAATGTCTCTCCTGACAAGTGGAATGGGACATTGAGGCATGAATAGGAACTGATGGGTGAAAAGATGACCTTCAAGTGAGTATGTGAGGGGCAGAGTGAGATGTGGGTGTAAAGTTAGTCCTCCCACCCTGACAATGGAGGAACTAGATGGCCGTATGAATCCCCAGAATTCCTGGAGCAATGAAAATGTGGCTCCCATATCCAATAAGAAAGTTATGGGGCACCCATCAAATGAAAGGGTGACCCCGGGTTCCTGTTGCTCTATTTGAGCCATCGGGAGGGAAGCCAGAGGGTCCTGTGAGTCCATGGTGGCCAGTCCCAGGAGATTCAGGGCTGAGGTTGAATGGCCAGCTCTCTGACCAGCCAGGCAAGTAAACCTCCAATGGCCCATTTGGCGACACTTTAGGCAGGGCCAGGAAGGTGGATGGGGGATTAGGACATTCTCGGGCCCAATGTCCTTCGGTTCTGCATGGGAAGCATGGCCCAGGGGGTACCCCATTGACGGATTTCACCTTAGGTGTTTGGTTTTGAGGGGTCTGTGGGGCTCATAGGGCTTGGGCTAACATCTGATATTAGACGAAGTGGATCGTGACCCAAATCGCTGGAGTCAGACCTCTCCCGGAGAGGTCAGAGTCACGGGTTGCCTGGGCCTACGATTTCAGAGACTCCTCCAGGAAGTGCCAGAGAATTTGGTCAGGATGGCAGAGGAGGTAAACACAGAGGGGTCGGGATATTCCCGCCAGCCTAATCAGAGGTAAAAGGAATGGAGGGAGGAGGGAGAATGTAAAGAGTCTAAGGGTGGAGAATCTAAGAGAGTGGGACAGAGATTCTGGATGTCCACTGTAACCTTGTAGATTGTGGTGGGTTGCAGTCCTCCCTTTGAGGCAGTCAGGGGGCCACCGGACACTCAATGGCTGGTCAGCCCTGGGAGTCTGCCCGTAAAGTTGTAATCTCCTTGAAAGGGGAACTCACCGAATGAAGTTTGTGGTAGGAACAGAGAGATGGCGATCAAAAGAACGGGCAAAGGCCTATGAGGGCACGGTCAGTGGGCCAGGATGAGGGGTCTCAATAGAGAGTAACCCTCATCCTGGGTTTCGGCACCAATGTAAAGGTTATGACCAGACCAGACACAATACACCTTATGAGACCAGGAGATCTTTACTCACGGGAATCAGTGCGGGTGGATGCCCAGGGAGAAAAAAGGGAAGAGGGGGTGTGGAGCTTGGGATTTTATAGGACCTGCGGTAAACGTGTCACGGCCAATGGATTGGTTATTTCAGGCTGGTGTGTCAGGTTAGGATTGGTGGTCTGGTTATGACACCCCTCAGGTTACTTCTAGGAGTTGAAGGTTAACTTGGGTGGTTAAGGTTTGTTAACTTGGGCAGGAAGCTCGAGCAGGAAATTGCCCTAGGCTTTAGAGAAGGGAGGGCCGAACCTGGGTATGGGGAGGGCTATTTCTACCTTACAAACCCCAGGCCAACATTATTCTAAATAGAGAAAAATTGGAAGCATTTCCTCTAAAAACTGGAACAAGAAAAGGATGCTCTCTTTAACCCCTTTTATTTCACATCATCCTTGAAATTCTAGCCAGAGCAATTAAACAGAAGAAAAAAATTCAAGGGATATGAATAGTAAAAGAAGAAATTGGACTATCCCTATTTACCAATGACATGATTCTATATTTAAAAGACCCAAAAAATTCCACCAGAAAACTTCTAGAACTCATAAATGAATTCAGCAAAGTAACAAGATATAAAATCAATACCCATAAATCAAATGCATTTCTATACATGATGAATCTACTGAAAGAGAAATTATGAAAAATACCCCATTCAAAATAGACTCAAAAATAAAAAAAATAAAAAGCTTGGGAATCAATTTAATAAAAGAGGTGAGACCTTTACAATGAAAACTACAGAACACTAAAGACATAAATCAAAGAAGACCTTAGAAGATGGAAAGACTTCCCATGCTCTTGGTAGGCAGAATTAACATTGTCAAAAAGGCCATACTACCAAAAGCACTCTACAGATTTAATGCAATTCCTATTAAGGTCTTGATGATATTCTTCAGAGAAAAAGCAGTCATGAAATTCATTTGGAAAAATAAGAGACCCAGAATAGCCAAAAAAATCCTTAGCAAGAAAAGTAAAGCAGAGCCATTACAATACCAGACTTTATACTACAGAGCCATAGTAACAAAAATGGCATGATATTGGCACCAAAATAGACACACAGACCAATGGTACAGAATAGAAGACACAGAGACCAACCCACATAAATACAGTTATCTCATACTAGACAAAGATGCCAAAAACATACATCATCTGTTGTGTATATATACCATTCAACAAATGGAAATCCATGTGTAGCAAATTGAAATTAAACTCCTATCTCTCACCCTGCACAAAACTCAAAGTGGATCAAAGCATTAGAAGAGACTCTGTGCCTCATAGAAGAAAAAGTAGGTCCAATTCTCCATCATGTTGACTTAGAAACTGACTTCCTTAACAAGACTCCTGAAGTGCAAGACGTAAAATCAAGAATCAATAAAAGGGATTTTCTCAAACTAACAAATTTCTTCTAAGCAAAGGAAACAATCAATAATATGTAGAGAGGGCCTACAGAATGGGAGAAAATCTTTGCCACTTGCACCTCAGATAGAGAATCAATCTACTGGATATATAAAGAACTCAAAAAACACCAAAACAAAACAAAACAAATAACCCAATTGATAAATAGCTTAAGGAACAGAACAGACACTTCACAGAAGAAGAATTATTATTGGTCAACAAATGTATGAAAAAAAATTCAACATCTCTAGCAATTAGAGAAAAATACAGATTAAAACTACACTGAGATTCCATCTCATTCCAGCCAGAATGGCAATTATCAAGAATACAAGCAACAATCACAATTTGACCCAGTTATCCCAATCCTTGGTTTATACCCAAAAGGACTTTAAATCAGCACACTACAGTGATGCAGCCACATCAATGTTTATGCCAGCTCAATTCATGATAGCTAAACTATGGAACCAACCTAGATGCCCTTCAACAGATGAATGGATAAAGAAAGTGTGGTATATATACACAACAGAATATTACTCAGCCATAAATAAGAATGAAATTTTGGCATTTGTTGGTAAATGGTAGGAACTGGAGAATATCATGCTAAGTGAACTAAGTCAATTATAAAAAAACCAAAGGCCTGAATATTTTTTCTGATATTTGGATGCTACTTCACAATAAGTGGGGGGCGAGTTATGGAAAAATAGAAATACTTTGGATTAGACAAAGTACTAATGAAGGGAAGGGAAAGGGAATGGGAATAGGAAAGATAGTGGAATGACTTGGATATTACTCTCCTATGTGCATATATAATTGCATGACCAATGTAAATCTATATCATGTACAATCAGAAGAATGAGAATTTATACTCAGTATATGTATAATATTTCAGAATATACTCTATACTTATAACAAATAAGAATACATGAAAAACAATAAAAAATATTTTCATTTCTTAAATCTTTTCATGTTCAAGAAATTTTTTTGTAACATTTATATCCATAGTTTGGTTGACAAAATTACTGGATTCAACATTTCTCATATAAGGACTTTATTATAGACATTGTCTTACTGTCTTCTAATAGTGAATATTTTTATGAAAAATCTGTAGCTTATATACTATTTTTACTCCTTATAGGTTTCTCTAGTAATTGTTTGTATTTTTACTCCTTATAGGTATTTTGTTTTGGCTCAGTGCTATGTTTTCCTTGTGCAATATAGTCTGTTTTTTTTTAATGTACATATTTAAAGTCAGGTCATCTTCTGTTTCTTGAATATTTTCTTAAATTATATCTTTTAGTGCTTCTTTTTTCCCTATGCTGACCTATACTCATTTTCAAGGATGTTAATTTTGAATTGTTCATTTCCTGTTAATGTTTTACTATATTTCATTTTATTATTGGACATTTGGATTCTTTCTAGTAATTTTTTGTACTTGTTTGTTTTTATTTGTTTGGAGATTATAAACCAATTAATGATGATCTTACTGTAACTTCTTTTTTTAAAAAATTTTAATACCTTTATTTGATTTACTTATTTTTATGTGGTGCTGAGGACTGAACCCAGTGCCTCACACATGCTAGGCAAGTGCTCTACCACTGAACCATGATCCCAGCCCTCTAACTTCTTTTTAACATATTTTTTTTTTCCTTTAGAATGATTTCCTAGAAGTATCAGATGGAAGTATATAAAACATATGTAGAATTTTCATGTATTTTGTTCCACTATTATTCTGAAAGGTTCATACCAGTTGAAAAATTACCAGCAGTCTTAGTGTAGCTCTTTTACATCTTTCTCATCAATGAGCAGTAACAATTTAAAAAATCTTTGTAATCAGACAGGTAATGACAGTGTGTTGCAGGTTTTGATTTATTATTTAACTTTTTTTTAGCATATCATGTTTTTTTTCATCTATTATATTTGTTACATATTTTCCCCAGTTTATTATTGCTACTTAAGTTTTGGTAATTTGTGACATATAGAAGTGTATGCATTTTTTTGCATTTATTAATTTCCTTTAAAAAGTATTTCTTTAATTTTGTTCCCAGTTCCCTACCTTGAGATCAGATGAATTCTTACTAATAAAACCTTGTTTTAAGTTTTATGTGTGATTCTTTAACTCTTCTGGAATTTATTTCAAGGAAATGCTTCATTATCTGAATGCTAAGTTTTCTAGTGTTTTATTTATTTTTTAAATCATTCCTATGTGACAGATGTGATGGGAATGTGAAGTGCTTTGTCCTCAATTTTCCTTATTTTATATTTTTCCAAAATATCTATGACAAAATAATTCATTTTCAGCAGTAACAAAAACAAAGAACTGGAAGGTTAGACAAAACTGTAGGACAAATGAAATAGAATATCAAACTAACTGCATCTAGTGAAATTTTAAAATCTCTCACTGAAGACTTATAACATAGGTTATGTTTTAGCAATTATCACAAAAAAGGCTTCCAGAGCTGAGGATGTGGCTCAATGGCACAGTGCTTGCCTAAAGTTCCAAGCCCAGCACTTCAAAAAAGAAAAGAAACATTTAGTGAGACAACATGAAAATGAGGGTCCAAATTCATACCAACAGCCCTTACATATTGTTTCAAGACAATTAAATATTTTTCTTGATGCCTAAACTAAGAAGAATGTATTCATAGATGTTCCTAGATTGTGGCTTTAATCAGCATTTAGTTTAAGATATAATATATGTGAAATGGGATACAAAATAAATGACTCTTTTTGTTTGACCCAAATATTATAACCAAATGAGTGTTCCATTCAACACAGCCACTTATTTTCATAAATCTCCCATAGTTGCAAGCATCTTTCAAAACTGTCTTGTAAAATTGCCTTCAGGGCCAACAGTGCATTCCTTTTGCTGTCCTCATTATATTTTGAGGGAGAATATAAGTTTTGGCAACAGTCTAAAGAAATTTAGATTAAAGTTTAGGGAATATGCTTGCTGGGTACAGTTGAATAATAAAAAAAAAATAAGAATATAATGTTGTATCACTACATTTGGCTTCAAGTAATATAAAAGTCCACTTATAACAGCCAAAACAAATGAATTAATTTTTTTGATATATTAAGAAGTCCAAGGCTACTGGCATGAGTTTAATTTGTTCAATGACATAAGAGCTGGCATTGCTGCACTTTTATTTATTTATTTATTTGGCCTTTCACTCATGTTTGCTGCCCCAGGGTTACCAGATGACCAGGGTTACCAGGGTTACCAGATACCTCCAGGCATCACATTTATGTGCCAGAAGAAAGGGCAAGAGCAAAGAGCATCCTAGTGTCTTCTCTGCTCATCAAGTTGAGCAATGATTACTCCAGGGTCATTGGTCAAAACTGAATCACAGTGCCATCCCATCTGCCAGAACACTGGGAAAGCAGAGGAAAGGCTAGTCATGATTGGTTTGAACCATCAAGATCAGATTGGAGCACACTGCTTTCCCAGACAAAAGGGGAGCTCTGCTGGCAAGGATGAAATGGGAATGGAGTGGGCCACCAGCTGTGTTTGCTGCAAGTAGAGATGGCAGTAGGGTGGCTATGAAAACAGTTCCAAAAAGCTGTTGTGAAATAAACAGTAGCAGCTTTTTTATTTGAAAAATGCATTGATTTGGTCCTATGTGTTCTAGCACTTTATTAAAAATATTAATTGTGCTTTCATTCACACTTTCTGTATTTGTTTTTTTGTTAGTATTTTTGGTCTTTCATATTATATTACGTTATTCATTAAAATATGACTTGTGTTTATTGTTTACACTAATGTGTATTAAAATTGCATATGGTTTCTGGGTATGGAAGACATATGTATTTTCTGCTTAAATGGAAAGCAATTTAATTCCATATTTATTAAGTCTCTGCAGAATGCAACATGCATCTCACACATTCAGGGATTACTGCTCACATGGCACGATTGCTAGAATACTCATCCCAACTCCAGTGTTTATCAGGATGTTCTTAGAAATAATGAGGTTTGGCTGAAACATTCACAGGGTCTGTCGCAATGCCCTAGAAGTATAGGAACCTCAGAAATTTTCAAAAGATGACTTTGTTAGTGCTTTTGACTAAATAGATTGAAGTAAGTATGAGATGTATAGTCGTCAGTCTTCTTCAGCTTGATCTTGATAAGGAGTCCTTCAGTATTCCCAGTTTCGACACATATTTGCATAGTGTTGTGCTTCAGACTGTGAGTAATCCAGAGAGTAAACAGGTAAGTATACTCCCATCGACAGTGAAGTTTAGAGTTGAGTAGCTTGAGAGAAGTGTGGTAGAAGTTTCTGAGTTGGGCTAATTACTAAGAAAAGAAACAAGCAAAATAGATGGTAGACTTGAGAACAAGAATTATTAAATATGGGCTTTAGGCAAGTGCCCTTGGGAGTCCTTCCTTTGAAACACTGAATAATAAAAGAACTAACAAAGAAAACCTGACTCAAACTACTTAGCCAAACTACTTACTTGGCTGGTGTCATTGATTAGACCAGGGTTCAGCTGGATGCAGAAGGACAGATGTTGCCAATAGAATTGGGATTCTCTTTGTTACAAGCTTGGTCTGTTCTCCTCGCTGTATTAGTTTATTATCGCTTAGGCTGTCCTTTCTTGGGCACAGGATGGTTGTTCAAGATCCAGGTATCACTTTTCTCCCAGCAGTGAAGCCAAAGCCCAGAGCCTGTCTCTCTGATCTGAGTAGGTCCCCACTGCATTTTCACATTAATGCCAGAGGTCAGGAAGTAGAACAGGGCCACACTGGTTAGATTGATCCTTCAGTCTCCACTCAAGTCCCAGGAATTTCAGGAAGCCTTCTCACATTATTTTTCTGAGTCAGAATATTGATGATCACTCCCTCGTCTTATGCATAGGGCTGTGGATCTCAAAGTGTGGTCCTTGGATCGGAGATATCAGCATCACCAGGGAACTTATACGAAGTCAAGACCTTTTTCAGACCTATGAACTCAGAAAACCCAGGGATGTGTGTTTTCACAAACTCACCAGGTGTTTGTGGGGCACGTCAAGGTTTGAGAATCATTGGTTTATAGAAACCAAGTCCCTATGAGAAAGAGGCCTCTTTTGAGGGGAGAATATATTTTCATAGCAATAATGGCAGTTTAGCCAAAGGTCAAATTAGATGAACTTCTAGAATCCATCAAATGCCAGAAAAAGAGAGGGAAAAAAAAATAACTGCAAGAGAGATTGTTGAGTGCTGTCTGAACATAGCTATTTTGACCCTGAAAAAATGCAAATGCATTTTTGTTCCCTTAGCACACACGCCTCAGTCCAGTAATAATGCATTGTAAACAGACCATATTAAAACAAACAGTTCTCTCTAGATCTTTTTTCAATATTTTCTCTAAATAGTTATTTGGTAATACACATTTTTCTGTTTTGTAGAGTCCCTAAATAGCAGAGGTCTTAGCTCGGAGGAGCCAACTCGTGCCTCCGAGTGCCAGAATGTTCGTGGAGTTTTCGTTTTACTAAATAAAGAACTGGAGCTAATGTGGACCCAGTGGTGGCACTGGGCCCTCAACCCAGTAGGAAAAACAAGGAACTCAGAGTTCCCTTCCCTTCCTCAAACCAGAGCTGGTCTTAGACTAAATGGCACCGAAGGGGACTTGTGTACTCTGGTTTTCTGTTTCTTTCTGGTTCCTTATCTTCAGAATGCCTGAATCGATGGACTTTGCCACAACATTGGACACATGCTTTTAAAATCAGGTGACAGTACCCTCATCTATGTCATTTATCTGACAAGTTCCTCTAAGGTTCAAGTTTTCCAACATGACCCTTACCTGAAAAGATGAACAGGGAGGGGACTGACATTTTTCTGATAATGACAGCATTATTTGTAGTCCAATCATCAGCACTGTGATTTACTTCTCAAATCCATTCATTTGTATAATATTTTTCACCAGCCCAGAAACCAGAATGTTTCTATTAACCTCTTACTTTCTTTGTCTCAGAAGTGGGACCTCAGGATGCCCCATGATTCAATGGGTTTTGTACCTATAGCCTCATAGATTAATGGTCTTGGAGGTAGAAGAGACTTTGGCAATTGATCATTATCTGTTGGTTTTCCTTAAATCAGATTCCATGTCCAAATGGCATGAGATTACTTAGGACACCTGCAACAGAGAGGAAGGATCTCTCTTATTTATGGTTTCAGGGGGCTCATATTGCCTATCTCTGCCTCTGTTACCTCTAAAAGAATATCCTTTTCTGTTAGAGCTACCTTAACTTCCTTTACCTCTGCTGGCCAGAGGCAGCTTAGTGTTTAAGCATGTGGGCTCTGGAGACAATAGGCTTTCAAATCTCTGCCAAACTGTCTGCTGGTTGTGCTATTTGGGCAGGTAACTTAACCTCTCTGGTCTCAATTGTGAAATGAAGATCATAATAGCACAAGACGATTGTGGTGAGCATACAAGGAATGAATGGACATAAACTGTTTAGGTTCAAGCCTAATGTGTGGTGAGCACTCCACATAAGCATTAGCAACTGTTTGGACCTCTCTGTAGTGGTGCTTCTCTCTTTCTGCCTCATATCCTGAGTTGGAAACATGACTCATGCTCCCCTATGAGATAGGAAGGTCATCTCAAGGGCAGGGGCTGTGTCTGCTCTTCACTTAGTATCTACATCTTGGCATGGCATTGGGCTTAATAGGAATTCAGGAAATGTGTTTTGAGTTGAATTGCAGCTTCCCTACCCCCACCCCACACTGAGCATCTCCGGCAAATTCCAGAAAAACAGGCCTAGCTGCTACTTTCTTTTCCTAAAAGTAAAGTTCTCCAATGTAATTTGCTGTAAGGTCCCACCAGGATTTTGATTCTCTAAATTCCTTTCATTTTCACCACCAAAATTGCCTTTCTGTTCACTCTCTCTCTTCCCTCTGGTCTCCTTGAGGTCTTACTCCATTAAAAATTAAAAAACAGAACAAAACAAATTGACAAAGGCTTCATTTTGGTCATATGAGAAGGTGGCTTGTTAGCCACGGGTGATGTGGCTAACAGATGAAAGAGTTGGATGAGACGCCCTTGAGTTCTTATCATGCTGTACAGATAGAAAAATCACCCTCTTTTGTGTCTTTTTATGATCCTCCTGGCCCCGTCCATACTTTGGAACTTACTTTCTCATTCAGTAGCCAAAGAACCAGCAGGAATATACACTTGACCACTCTCCTCACCACACCTACAAAGATCCATATGTCACTCTGTGACTCTGTCCCAGGTCTCCAGCAATAGCTGGTCTCTCTGGCCTGCTATTTAAATGGGATGACAAAGGGCCTTATTGGTTGAGCAGAAAGGCAGGAATAAATTAGATAGCAATGCAGCAGACTGTGGGTCAAACTTACTGCTCAACAAAACCTTAGAAACCTAAGATTATCACTTTCTTCTCTAAATATTCATTGTACTTCCCTACGGTTGGTCTGAGGAACTGAACATCAGGGAGGTGTCTTCATTCCCTAGGGCCACCACAATAAGCATTACAGAATGGGTGGCTTAAAACAATAGAAATTTATTCTCTCACAGTTCTGGGGGCTGACCGATTGAAACCAAGATGTCACCTGGGCTATAGTCTCTTCAAGGCTCTAAGGAAGAATATGTTTCTATGACTTCCTCTTGCTTTCTGGCATTGTGAGCAATTCTTGGGGTTCCTTGGCTTCGAGATGCACCCCTCTGATTTCTGCCTCCACTGTCACATGATATTCTCTCCTCATGTCTTCACATAGTCTTCTGAGAAGGATACCAGTCTTGTTAGATAAGGGTCTGCCTTGCTCCAACATGGCATCATTGTAACTAATTACATCTATAACAATCCTGCCTCCAGCTAATGTTACCTTTCAAGGTGTGGACCATGAGAATTTCAACATATCCCCCCCCCTTTTTTTTTATTTGTGGTGCTGGGGATTGAACCCAGGGCCTTGTGCATGTGAGTCAAGCACTCCACCAACCGAGCCGTTATATCCCCAGCCCACATATCTTCTTGGGGGGTACAGTTTGACCTATCAATAAAGGGAAGATGCTCTGATGTGATTGTGCAATACAAATTTTGATATTGTGAGCTGGATTTTTGAATATCTAAAAGTAAGACTGTTCTGTAAAACTTGAAGGCTCCTGGAAGAAATAATTGTTTGAGATGTAATGGGACAGGTTTGAAGGTACTGAAGGAGAAAAAATTAACTCATCGCAACCACACTAAAAATCAGGCCACTTCATGTACTGAATACAAACCCAGCCAAACTCCTGCTTTCCTAGATAAGGGAACAAAGAACACAGAAGTATAAGCTTTGACTCAGCTGGATTAAAAAAAAAAAAACAACAACTTCCTGTACTAGTGTTTTTGTAATTCACGGTGTTTTCTCCATTGTAAATGGAGGGAAACAATCTTTTCAGGTTTTAGTTTTGTTAGGAGGTAGCTCCCAGTCAGATTTATTGGTCGAGGCTCTTGTACAAATGACAGAAAGTGAGCTAGAACTAAAGTTTCATGCAACTGAAAAGCTCAGGGCTAGAGCTAAATGGATTCAGATGTGCTGGATTCACAGCTTCCAACAAAATCAGGAGCTGGTTTTTCTCCATCGCTCAGCTCTGTTCTTCTCCCTGTCAGCTTCATTTTCAGTTACTGCTGCTATTTCTTCCCCAGAGGTAACTGGCTTTCTCTCACCATTGGTTCCCTTTGCCTGTTTTTGAATTGAATGTAAATAAAATCATACTGTGTATTTTTTCGTGTTTGCTTCTTTTACTGATATTATACTTGTGGGATTCATCCATCTTTTTAGTCGTGTTAATAGTTTATTCATTTTCAATGTTATTTCTGTCTTGTCTGAATATGCCATAGATCACAACTTATTTTGCTCTT
Organism: Xerus rutilus; assembly: GCA_028644305.1. NCBI lineage: Eukaryota > Metazoa > Chordata > Mammalia > Rodentia > Sciuridae > Xerus > Xerus rutilus. The sequence continues at coordinate 50,872,203 of CM053402.1, forward strand.
ACTATTGATGATCATTTTCCCCTAGATTTTGATTATTACTAATGGTACTGCTGTGAACATTTTTATACTTTTTTTTGCACATAAATACCTAAATCCCAGGAATAGACTTTCTGAGTGAGAGGATTTGCATGCATTCAACTTTAGAAGATAAAGTATAATAATTTTCTAAATGACTGCATGAACCACCAGCAGAATGAGAGTTCCATATGCTCCACAGTGTCAGTCTTTTTAAAATTTGCTACTCTGATGGTTGATTGTGATTCTTCATTGTGATATAATTTGATCTTCCTTGATGATTGGTTGAAGTTGAGAGCCTTTCCATATGTCTATTGGATATTTAAATATCCATCTGTGTAAGGGACCTGTTCAAATATTTTGCCTATTTTGGGTGATCGTTTACTTTTTTAATTCATTTGAAGGCCTTTAAAAAATGTACACTTATTTTATGGCATATGTGCTTATGAATTTTTCCCCCACTCTGTGTGTACCTTCTGACTTTTTATGAGGTAAATAATAAACAGAAGGTATTAATTTTAATATAATGCAGTTTATTATTATTAGTTTTTATTTTTGCATCTTGTTTAAAAAATCTAAAAGTTTTATTGCTTTACTGTTCATATTAAAATATATAATCCACCAAAAGTATCTTTTATATGAGATATGAGGAACAGACTAATGATTTTTTTCATACTGATATAAAATTGACTTAACACTGTGTGTGTACGTTTCTTTAATTCTGTTGTCTATTGTATATCCTTGGTTAAGAACCATACTCTTAATTGCTGGCTTTATAACATATTGACATCTGATAATATGAAACTGTTCTTTAATATTATCTTGACCTTTAATATTACAATCCCCTCATCAATTTCCATACACACTAAAATTTGCTAGGATACTGAGGGAGGTTACATTGAATCAATAACAGACTGGGAGAATATTCATATGCACTATATAATATTGGGCCTTTAATCCATGAACATGGTATGTCCCTCTATTTACTATTTAGGTCTTTTTCAATTTCTCTCAATGATGATTCTGGGTATATGTCCTTTTCCATCTTCCATTTGACTCCTAAGTATTTGTTTTTGGTGCTGTTGAGATACAATTTTAGAATTTTATTTTTTTCACTTTTATTTCTATTGTATAGTAATAAAATATACCTTTGTATATTAAATTTGTATTTAGTGACCTTGCTAAGTGCACTTATTGATTCTAATAAGATAGTTTAGGATTTCTTGGGATTTCCCATACATGGAATCCTGCTATCCATATATTATTACAATCTTTTCTTTCAATCTTTAAAGTTTTATTTCCTTTTATTTTGTTTTACTGTACTGGCTAGGTAGGTTTAGTGCAAAGTTGAATAGATATGATGAAAGTTGACATCATTATTTTCTTTGTGATGTGAAGGGAAATTATTTCAATAGTTTATTTGTAAGTATTATGTTTGATATAGATACTTTCATAGATGTATTTTGACAGATTAAGGAAACTACCTTCTGTTCCTAGTTTGCTACCTTTTGTCATGTTGTGTGTTAAGGGCTATCCCAAGCTTTTCTGCATCTTTTCAGATGATCCTATGATTTTTGCAAATTCCACTGACTGATTTTGATTGATTTTGACATGTTAAGCCAACTTTGTTTTGCTGAAATAAGCTCTGCTTTGCAGTGATATATATATATTTTATTACTGAATTTTACTTGCTACCCTTTTGGTTTAGAACTTTTGCAAGTTTGCTCATGAGGGATCCAGCCCTATAATTTCCTTACTTGTTAGATTCTTGCCAAGTTTTGGTAGTAAGATTATATTGGCCTCATAAAATCAATTGGGAAATGTTCCTTTCCCCCCCTAGTTCCTAGAAGTTTTGTTTAAAATTGTTATTTCTTCCTTAAATGTTCAGTAGATCTTAGCAATAAAGTTCTCTGAGACTAGAATTTTCTTTGTGAAGATGTTTTAAATTATGGATTTGATTTTTTTTACTTGATTTAGGATTATTTTGATTTTCTATTTCATCTTATGCCAATTTTGTACATTTTGGGGGGTAATGTGTGATGTCATCTGAAACTTCAAATGTATTTGCATAAATTATGAACATTGTTATTGTCCTGTTTCTTGATTATATGTAGGCTCTGTGGTGATATTTTCCTTTTTAGAGTTGATATTGTAATATGTATCTTCTCCCTTCTTGATCACTCATATTTGTGTTACTTTTTAAAAAATCAGTCGCTTTCTTTTTTTCTTTTTTCTTTTTTTTGGGGGGTAGGGTACTTGGGATTGAACTCAGGGGCACTCAACCACTGAGCCACATCCCCAGCCTTATTTTATATTTTATTTAGAGACAGGGTCTCACTGAGTTGCTTAGCACCTCACTTTTGCTGAGGCTGGCTTTGAATTCGTGATCCTTCTGTCTCAGCCTTTCAAGCTGCTGGGATTATAGGCGTGTGTCACAGCCCCAGGATGTTTTAGTTTTTACAAAGGAGAAATTTTGTTGATTTTATTTTATACTTGCTTTCTATTTTATCAATTTTCTTTTTTTTTCTTGATTTTAATTTGCTTTTTATCCCTATAATCTGGAGATGGATATTTACATTCCTGAGTTTTAGTCTTTTCTCCTCTAGTATATGATGTATTTAAGGTTACAGTTTTCCTCCAACTACTATTTTAATGGTAGTCTAAAGTTGATATGATATGTTTTTATCACTATTTAAAAACATTTTCTCTAATATACATTTAAATTTCTTCTTTTACCAATTGGCTATTTAAAAGACTCCTGTTTAATTTCTAAGCAATTGCAGATGTTCTATTATCATGTATATTGATTTCTAATATAAGTCCACTGATCTCAGAAAATATACCCTGTATGACTTCAGATTATAAATTTATTGAAGCTCACTATATGGCCTAGTGTATAGTACATAGCTTAATTTTATAATGCTTCATGTGAACTTGAAAAAATTGTGTATTATGCAGTTGTTGAGTTCCCTGACATGTTTGTCAAAATGTCAATTTTCTTCTGTCAGTTTTCCATGTTTAACCTTTTGTCTATTTGTTTTATTACTGTAAGAAATGTATTTAAATCTGCCATTTTTATTGTAAATTCGTCTTCTTTTCTTTATTGTCTTGATTTTATGATGACTCAGCATTTTTCTTATTTCATTTTTCTTTATTGTCAATCATATATTGAAAAGTATGCATCCTTTACATAGAAGTATATAGACTTACTTCATGAGACTGTCACTTTCTCTTTTTTTGGTACTGGAGATTGAACTCAGGGGCACTCGACCACTGAGCCACATCCTCAGCACTATTTTGTGTTTTATGTAGAGACAGGGTCTCACTGAGTTGCTTAGTGCCTCACCGTTGCTGAGGCTGGTTTTGAACTTGTGATTCTCCTGTCTCAGCCTCCCTAAGTGCTGGGATTACAGGCTTGCGCCACTGTACCTGGCTGAGACTGTCACTTTCTTGATGAGAGTCCCTCCCTTTTTTGTTAGTCTCATGTAATTTAATTTACAGGTAGCAATCTCCCCATGGTATTATTATTATTATATTATATATCAAACAATCATTTAGATTTAGTGATATATTAAATATATATTATTTCTGCTAGTTCTAGTTTCCTCCTGCATATATGGGCTTTCTTCTGACATAATTTCCCCTTCCTTTCCCACATGAGCATCCTTTAATATCACTTTGTAAAACTTTTTTTGGTGATATTATTTCAATATATTTCATTTCACAGCAAAGGTAATTGAGTTCCCAGTCATTTCATCATCCTTTAAAGGATGATGTTCCATTGTATTCTGACTTCTTGTGTTAGATTTTCATTACTGAGATAATCAACTTATAAAGAGAAAAGGCTTATTTTGGCTCACAGTCTTGGAGGTTCTGTTCCATAATTGATTGGTTTCATTGCTTTGGACCTACGGCAAGATAGCACATTTTGGTGGGAGCATATGGGTGGAGCAATATCACTCACCTCATGACCACAAGATAAAGAGAGGATGAAGAAGGGGCCAGGGTTCCATAATCCCTTTTAAAGGCATGTCCTTAATGACCTAAAGACCTCCACCTAGGCCCCACCTCTTAAAGGTTCAACCACTTCCCAATACCACCATTCTGAGGATCATGACTTTGACACATAGGGCCTTTGGGGGACTTTCAAGATCAAAGCTAGAACAATTCTATCATTTCTGTTTAAAGGTCATCAGTAAGTTTTATTATTGATCCTTTGAAGAAAAGATTATTGTTTGAGCCAGGTACGGTGGTGCACGCCTGTAATCTCTGCACTTTGGGGGGCTGAGACAGGAGAAACCAAGTTTAAAGCCAGCCTCAGCAATGGCAAGGCACTAAGCAACTCAGCGAGACCCTGTCTCTAAATAAAACACAAAATAGGGCTGGAGGTGTGTCTCAGTGTTTGAGTACCCCTGGGTTCCATCCCCGGTACCAAAAAAAAAAAAAAGAAAGATTATTGTCTCTTGTTGCTTTTTTTTTTTAAATCAGTTTAGTCATGATGTACCAAAGTATGATTTTCTTGTTTTAATTCTACTTGGATATGATAGTTTATCTTGAATTTGTGGCTTGATACCTTTTATGACTCCTTGAAAAATTCATGTGTTTAGGCAGTGGAGAAATGTTCAGAGGTAAAATGATAAGATAATAAGAACTGTAACCTCATCAGTGGATTCATTCATTGGTGGATTACTAATTTGAATGGTTTAGAGGGTAGTAACTAAGCAGGTTCAGGTATAGCTGGAAGACATAGGTCATGGGGGTATGCTCTGGGATTATATCTATCCCTGGGTTCTCACACTCTCTACTTCCTGGCTTCCATGAGCTAAGAAGCTTTTCTCTGCCACAACCTTCCACCATTATGTTCTGCCTCACCTTGGGCTTGGAGTGGTTGAGTTGTTGACTATGGACTGAACTTCTGAAACTTTTCCTCCTCTAAGTTGTTCTGGTCAGATACATTGATCACAGTGATGAAGAGCTGACTTACATAATGCTTTGAGTTTTGGAAGTATTTCTTCAATTAATTTTCTAAGTAAAATTTTATCTCATTTTCCTGTTTCCTTCTGAGATTTCAGTTACACGTGTATTACACTCTTTCCTGTGATCTATATGTCATTTATAGTGTTTTCTGTACTTTCATAAGGGATGTTTTCTTGGTGTATCTCAATATGGGTGTATCTCAGTGGTGCCCTTTCTTGATCTGTGCTTCACCTGCTGTCAAATCTACTTATTGAGTTATTATTAACTTCATGTTTTGTTTTGTTTTTTTGGTACCGGGGATTGAACTCAGGGGTACTCGACCACTGAGCCACATCCCCAGCCCTATTTTGTGTTTTATTTAGAGACAGGATCTCACTGAGTTGCTTAGTGCCTCGCCATTGCTGAAGCTGGCCTTGAACTCGCAATTCTCCTGTCTCGGTCTCCCAAAGTGCTGGGATTACAGGTGTGCACCAGGCTTAACTTTATATCCTGATTATTCAATTCTAGATTTTACATTTGATTCTTTCTTAGAGATGTCATCTTTTTACTAAAATTCTTTACCTTTCTTATGTTTTGCTGAACATATTAACATGTTAGTTGTTTTCAAAGCCATAGCACATAGCTCTAATGTCATGTATATCATCTATTAGTCTGTTTCTATTATCTTTTTACCCTTTTTTTCATTTGGGGGGTTTTGGTCCTATGTTCTTGTAACTCTGATATTTTTGACCAATTTTTGGACACTGTGAAAAATTATATAGGATCTCAGCCCCTTTGCCAGTTAGCCTCTTAGCGTTTCAGCCCAATGATGCTTATAAAGTGCCCAATGCCTTGAGTCACTTCTCTGTCCATGATCTTGGCTCATCCCCTGGCTACCTTGTTATCTCTCTGATTCCTTTAAACAGATTACTTAATTTTTCTGTTTTAAAGAAATTTAGTCATTCTAGTTGCTCCCAGTGTGAGAAACAAGTTAGTATGCTAAAAGCAGAAATCTGCTAGAAATCTTCATCTGTGAGTTATAAAACCCTTTCTGCAGGTAATTTAGGCTTATGGACTCCTAGACTTAATTCCATTAACCCCATTTTCTTGTGCTCAAAGAGATTACCTATGATAGATAAAGTGATACTTCTCTTTCTTTTAAAGTCCATTGATTATCTTTTATGGGCCACAGAAATTATTTTATGCTACAAAATTCTCCGAACTTTGAGTTTTTAGGTGATAATATTTTTGAGATTTTTCAATTCTTCATGTTGGTAAAAATACATATTTATATTTACCAGATTTATCTGTAGTTTTAAAAAATTTATATTATAGATATGAATCTTGTGGCTTCTATTTGTGAGGGAAGTAGTTACTTTCTTAACTCTCCATTTGGTGGAAAGTAACAGGATGATGGAAATATGTCATCACACTGATTTTTGTGGAAAAAAATGAGCAGACAGAATCTGCTTCTGAGACTCTATCATGTCTTGTTTGATCTTGGTTTTGAGTTTTGGTTTCCTTGTAGGGGATATGTTAGATTCTATATTTTTTACATGTCTTTATTCACAAAGTGGGATCTCTTTTTCTAGGGATTGTAATCATTAGTTGACTAATTTGGAAGCTAAAGACAGCATTTCTAGTAGTGGTGGTTCAGAGCTAAGTGCAGTAGATATTTATTATTATCATGGTGGCTAAAAGGAGTTGTCTATTTTTATTCAAAATAAGGTTGAGAACTGCATTTGTCCAAAGAATGATGAACTTTTGATAAGCCATCAGAAATCAATAGAACACTATTGCTCAAAGTGTTTAGCAGAGAGTCCTTCCTGACATGATCAATGTGTTAAGACAGTAAGGATGTGTAGTATGAGATGCTAAACCAGGAAAGGAAAACTAGATTAATACAAAGCAAAAGCTATACAAATTTATCTCTGGAGTCACTTCCCAGAGAATGGTATATATTCATAATTTGCATTGTGATTCTCCAAGGTGGGAAAGGATGATTTTCAAAGTATAGCATTTGCCAAATGAATCTGGGAACTTTGTCTAATCTTAACTTTTTACTAGTCCAAATACCATTTCACACTTTTGTTATATACCCTAGGTTTGGTGATGATTCTTGGAGAAGAGGGAGTGAAGAAGCAATGAATAAGCTGGCGTGGTGGTGCATGCCTGTAATCCCAGCACTTAGGGAGGCTGAGACAGGAGAATCGCGAGTTCGAAGCCAGCCTTAGCAATGGCGAGGCGCTAAGCAACTCAGTGGGACCCTGTCTCTACATAAAACACAAAATAGGGCTGGGGATGTGGCTCAGTGGTCGAGTGACCCTGAGTTCCATTCCCAGTACAAAAAAAAAGCATTGAATAAGAATTTCCAGATGAGATGATCAACTTTTCTTTCCATTTCTTATATTTATTTACACTATTGTCATGTTAATGCTCCAAGTTCTTCCTTTTCCTGGATCATTAAGCGTCAGTGATGGAAAAAGGGCAGCAGTGGAAGTAGCTCCCCTGGGAAATTCCCTTGCTTGATACAGGAGGTTTTTATCCTGAATTTGCCTGATAGCTCCATTTCCCAGGAGTGACTGATAGATGGATAAGGGTAGGATGAAAATCTTTGGAAGAGAACCCAGGCAAATCATGTTTTGGAGGAAAAGTTCCAAGGGCAGATCAGAGCAAACTGTATACTCACACCTATTCCCTTATTCAAGGGTACTCTGGAGGAGAAAAAGAGGTTAGAAAGTGTCATCCTGGGGCAAATAGTGACTAGTAACTTATGTAGTCAATACATTTCTTTTAAAACACCATTTGATGAAGTCTCCTCTTTATTGTGAGACCACAGCATCAATGAGTTATTGAACATACATCACTGGTATATTGTACATGTATGTGTTTCTGTGTGTTTCTGTGTGTGTGTGTGTGTGTGTGTGTGTGTGTGTTGGGAGGCTGAGGTTGATAGGGCCCCATATTTATTACTCCTAGGTCTTGCACTGAATGATAGCTTCTTGTGGCTATGGGAAGTCAAAGTGAATCTTTTGTCCTATTTGACAACAATAACAGCCACCTCGTTAAGGGAATCCTCTCTTTAAGGGAAGTGACCATGCTACCTTTTAAGGGATATGACTATGCTATTGGAATTAAGGAAAAACTTGGAATGTTGGAAAGAGAAATTGTAGATAATAACAGATCCCTTCTCACCAATGCATACCATGGCACATGAGCCTGCTATCACTGTCAGTCTGAGCAGAGCTGCTTCAATCGACTTTGGTTCTGATGGTGGTGGTGGTGGGGAGTGGGAGGCTGCTATTTTCCTTGACTCTTCCAAAAAATTTCATAAATAGTTTGCTTAGTGTGTCAATCTGTGCATCTGGGAAGCATAATACGTTCTTGGCACCATGGCCCACTGTGACGTTCATCAGTTGCCTCTTATAGAAGGAGAAGGGGTTGAGTTTGTCTATTTAGAGTATTGGGTATTTTAGTGTCTATTATTTAGAAAGTTGTGATTGGTATCTCTCTTCAAGCTGAGATTATTTTTGTTTCCAACTAATCAAAGCCAGACTCCCCACAGGAGGTTGTAGGGTGGTGACTGGTGCACTTGAGTAGAACCAATTGCTATCATGCAAACTTCATCATCACATTAGTGAAGGAGAAGGGGATTTGAATGAGGAAAATTGTTCCAGAGAGATCCAGCCTTATGGTTTTCATAATGCACATGGCAAAGCTGGGAATACAAATATACTTTCTTTGGGATAAACAACATAAAACTATAGCTTCTATGACGATGTTTTCCTTGATTTTGGAAAGGGAGATGACAAATTAGACATTGAGGTTGTTATACTCAGTGAAACCACGTTCCTAATTTATTTTCCTATTTTACCACTGAGAGTTTGTGTGATTTTTACAAGACTTTACCCTTTTTATTTTTCATGCAAATCAGACATGAGTTTTTACTCCAAATGTCATAAGGATGAATTTTGAAAAGTAAAAGATCCTGAAGTATTGAATTTCTCTTTTCCTCTACCTTCTGATGCTTACTATTATTGCAATTATTCTAATTATCATCACCCATTCCTAGAAAGTCTTATTCACATTGGTATTAACTCTTACAACTTCACTCCATCACTCACCCTCTACATCATCACTAATCTTCCTGATATATCTGTCCTGGTTTCCCTCTAGTCAGACATCACCTTGAGGGTAAGTGTCTTTGTAGTCCTGTGTTCAAAGTCCTATACAATTTACATCTGACCTCCCTTTCCAGCTTCCGCACTCCTCGTTTGCCACACAGGCTCAAGAATTAGAGTTGGTCTTCTGTGTGCCTGTGGGTTCCATGTTTGTGGATTTAACAGGCTGAAGATTGAAAATGTTTGAAAATAAAGGGCACCTGTCCTGAAGACATACACGTTTAATTTTATTTATTATTCTCTATATAATATAATGATTCTTTCCCCAGAGTTCACATTGTATTAGGTATTATATGTAACCTAGAGATGATTTGAAGTATATGGGAGGATGTGCATAGGTGACATGCAAATAAATACTGCATGATTTTATATGAGGAATTTGAGCATCTGTGGATTTTGTATCCACAAGGTTCAAGGGGTAGTGGTCCTGGAACCAATCTCCTGTGGACACAGGGGCACTCTGCATATAGTGCTCCTTTAGCAAAAATTCTTCTCTTCCCATTTCTTATGTATAAATGCCAATCAACCTTCATGATGTAGCTGCAATGCCACTCTTCATCCTGACATCACATCTTCCTCTTCTGATGTCTTTCAACTCCTAGTATGTCCCTTTTTTGTGTTACTTACCACATTTATCTTGTAGGATAGTTTAAAACAAATTATCTTCTTTAAAGCTGAGTTAGAACTCCTTGAGGGCAAAGATCCCATGTCTCACCTTTTTAGACCAGCTCTATCTTCATACAGGTCTGTGCTGAATACTGCATAATTTTCTGAACTTGATTCATCACTCCTTTCCTGCAGGGAATACATAACTTCTTATCATTTCACTTTACTAATTTTTGAAGCATGTCATCATGGCTCTGCATTGTCCCTATAAAAATATTCTACTGGGGGTAGCTTTCTTGCATGTAGGGGGCAGAAATGGGAAAGGCTGCCATAGGTGCATCCTTATGAGCCTCTTTGATAGCGGGCAATGGGAGAATCATTCTCTTGCTGCCACTAATACCCTTCACCCCACATCCACTTCACTCATCATTTCCCAAAGTGTTGTCAATCATTTTTATTTCGTTAAATTCCCTGTACAAGGAAAGGAGAATGGCCATTATAATCCTCCCAGCTTTGATGGATGGGGAGAAAAAGTTGGCAGGAAAGCTTAAATGACTCGTGTGGAACTGCACAGCTTATTGTTGCTAAGGTAAGGAAAGACCCCAAACCTCTTAAATTCTTATGGTGTAGATTTTTACTAGACCACTAAGTATTTTCCAAACTGTAGTCATTTATCATCTACTTTCACAATTTCACAATTTTTCTTCCTATAGTTATGTAATACCTGTGCTTTTGTTTAATACCTTTATTTAAGTTCATCATTTTTTTAAAACTTAAATGCATTGATGTAAAAGGAAATGGAAATTTGATACCATTAATGGTACACCAGTATCACTTGGCATAAATAAAAGGTCATTTTAAAATAATTATGGTGTATATTAAAGTGTTCATAAATTCTGAGACAGATAATGCAAGGACCAGTGAGGAACCATGAGTAAGCAGAAGTAGGAACTGAGAAGTCATGGGGGAGTGGAAGCAAAAATGAATTGAGGCAATCGTTACATTACTCCAGGAGAGGTAGAAGCATAATTTGGTAGGAACTGAGTTACCTCAATGACAAGGTATGTGAAGATGTCATTAAATCTCTCTGGATCTCAAAACCATCTCCAGTAGATGATTGACATTTCTTCTTCTTTTTTGGGGGGGGGGCAGGGATTGAACCCAAGGACACTTAACCACTGAGCCACATCCCACGCCCTTTTATTTTTCATTCTGAAACAAGTTCTCGCTACATTGCTTAGGGCCTCACTCAGTTGCTGAGGCTGGCTTTAAACTTACAATCATCCTGCCTCAGCCTCCTAAGCCACTGGGATTAGAGGTGTGTGCCCCTACGCCCAGCTCTGATGGTCATTTCACCCTCCATGAAGTCTGACCACAGACAGCAGGTTTCCATTCCAGAAAAATTCTTACTTCCTGATTTCCATTGTATGCTTATATTAAATAGACCATTACTTGAGACAACTGTAAAGAGTCTCTATTTACGAAATAGATTGAAATGACCCTAAGGTAATGTGGAAAATGTTTATTTCTGAATGGTCGCCAGAAGCTAGTATGAAGAAGGTAGTATGGACAGGGAATGGGGGGGGAGTCGTCACCAAAATACAGGTAGATTGAAGAAATAAGTTCTAGTTTTCTACAGTACAGCAGGGTGACTATAGTTTACAATGATTTACTATGTGTTCTATAAAGACCCAGAAGAGAGGAGTTTGATGGTGCCCAACACAAAGAAATGATAAATGTTTAAGAAAATAGAATTGCTGCCAGGCACAGCGGTGCATGACTGTAATCCGAGTGACTCAGTAGGCTGAGGTAAGAGGATCATAAGTTCAAAGCCAGCCTCAGCAACTTACTGAGGCCGTAGGTAAATTAGTGAGGCCCTATCTCAAAATTGCTCATTTTCTTGATTTGATCAATAAATATTCATGCTTGCCCTGAATTATTATGCTAGACTTCTCATGTGCAGTATTATATGTCAATTTAAAAAGGTGTTTATTATTCTTAAATTAATTGAAAGTTTAATGATATTCTAGTAAAGAAAGCTTTATTTATTTATTTATTTATTTATTATTTATTATTTATTATTTATTGGTACCAGAGATTGAACTCAGGGGAACTTAACCACTGAGCCACATCTCTAGTCCTTTTTTTGTATTTTATTTAGACACAAGTTCTCACTGAGTTCCGTAGGGCCTAGCTAAGTTGCTAAGGCTGGCTTTGAACTCGTGATCCTTCTGCCTCAGGCCCTCAAGCTGCTGGGATTATAGGTATGTGCAACCATACCTTGCAAATGCTTTAAAAAAGCCTGACTAAATAAAATAAATAAAATAGAAGCTGATGGCTGGGACATATACTTTGCCAAATTTTAAAGGATTCACAGAAAAACAATAAAATAATATGAACCAGCACCAGAACCAAGAGACTAGGGGAAAAGAATACTGAGGCAAGAATTTAGGATATGGTAATGGGGTGTATTTCACATTTCTAGAAAGGGATATCAGGATATTAATCTACTCCTGAAAAAATTAAGCTACATGGCAAATAAATTCCAGATTGATGAAAGAGGTTGATGAAAAATGAGGTCAGAAAAGATATAAGTCAAAACATAAAAGAATCTAGGCATGGCGGGATTGTCTTCCTATGCTTTATGCAGGGCCAGTTTTATGGGTCTACAACCAGAGAAGGCTCAAAGGCCTGGCATTTGGCTTAACACTTTATTGTTGCATCTTGGATGCCTTAGGAATTGTTTAATGAGCACCCCTACTATTGTCTGAAAGTGTCCCTCAAAAGTTCATGTGTTGAAAACTTAATCCCCAAATTCATATTTTAATATTATTTGGAGGTGGGGCCTGTATGAGGAAATTAGGATTAGATGAAGTCATGAGAGTGGGGCCCCCATGCTCTGTGTTACTATGTGATTCCCTCTGCCATATTATGATGCATCAAGAGAGCCCTCACTGGATGCCAATCAGATGCTGGTACTGTGCTCTTGGACTCCTTCACCTCCAGCACTGTGAGCCAGATAAACTTCTACTCTTGATAAATTACCCAGTCTCTCTTTGTTATAGTAACAGAAAATGGACTAAGATAACCCTGCATTTTTATTTTTCACTGGACCCTGCAGACATATAGTTGCTCTTACCTGTTTACAAAGGTAGAAACCATAAGACCAAAGATTGCTATATAAAATCAAGCACTTCTTCTGGTCTAAAACAATAAGCAAAACATGGTAACAGCAAATTGGTGGGAAATATTTGCAACAGACATAGCAAAGATAAAATATATGAAGGGTGTTTGTTCTAAATTGTTAAGAAAAATACAAACATTCAAAGGAAAAAATGGTTAAAGGACTTGAGAAGAAATTTAATTTTACATATACAAACAAAATATAAAAAAATTAAATGAACACATGATCCCAATAGCATCTTAGAAATGCTTAGTGTTTAATCTAATGGAAGTAGAAAGGGCATACTTAATATCTTGTGTAAGTAAATTGGTACTACTTTTCTGGAGAAAACATAGTTTTTCCCCAAAATTATTAAGAAAAAATCCAAATACCCCAAGGGGGAAAAATGGTCAAAGGACATGAGAAGAAAATTCACATACTGTACACAATTGACCCTTGCCTTCTGTGGTTATTGTCATTCCTCTTTTTTTCACCCTTATTTCTCCAGCCTATAACCCTTTCCACTAATTTGCATCTGACCTTTAAGGTCTATGTTAGTTTCCCAAGGCTGCCTTAATGAAGAACAAACTGGGTGGCTTAAAACAACAGAAATGTATTGTCTCATAATTTTGGAGGCTGGACCTCTGAAATGCAGGTGTTGGCAGGGCCATCCTCCCTCTGCAGGCCCTAGGGAAGGAACTGTTCCATGGAGCACCAAGCTCCTAGTAACCTCTGTCATTTCTTGGCATGGTGGCTGCATCTCTCCATCCTCACCTCCTTATGGCATGCTCCCTGTATCTGTATTCATCATCTCCCTTCTGCGCATATCTGCCCCTGTGTCTGAATTTCCCCTTTTTATAAGGACACCAGTCAATTGGATTAAAACTCACCCTACTGACCTCATTATTATATTAACTTAATTACCTCATTAAAGACCTTATTACCCAATAAGGGAGATTCTGATCCTGGGGATTAAGACTACAATATATCATTTTGGAGGCACACATTTCAGCCCAAGGCCCAGTCTAGGTTCCCTCACCTATGACAAATTTGATCCCATGATGAACTTTCCAAGAATCTGAAATCCTTCTCATGTGTTCAGAGGCAGATGCATAAGGTTGCACATTTTATATGGAGGGCTTCTCTAGTTATTTTGGAAAATATTTAGACTTTCCCCTACTATCCCTCAAATCCTCAAAGTTATCTTCTTCGACCTTTGAGGGCTAGCTTATTCATTTCCACAAGGAGTTTCTGGGTTACCTCCTGTAATTCAAGCCAGGCAAAATAAGAATCTCTGAAATTCATTATGAGAAACTTGAAATGAATACCATCAAGGTATTTAACCAGTGAATAGAGGTTTGGTAGACAGCAGGAGGAGCCTGGTGCCTACAGTGTGTTTTTTGGGCCGGGCAGGAGGCAGGATCCCACCATTCACTATCAGCTCAGACCCCCCCCCACCCCGTATTGCTGATGCTCTTTTCTCCTCTGTACATCAGATAGCCTGCTGCTGTTTTATTTGGCTTCTTCTTCCCCAATACTGGAATCACGTAATCAAGTTAAAAATGATGACTAGAAAGGAGATGAGAAATACCAAAGAACTTCTCCAGGCTCACCTGAACCGTGGCTGGAGGACACCTGAAGGTGTCAGTCAGGTTGGCTTGAGGTCAGCGTGGAATGTAGGACTGGGAGATACACACCATGAGGTGGAACTGAGGAGGGCCAGGACTTT
>CM053402.1:50887352-50922789 GCA_028644305.1 Xerus rutilus
ATTCATTGTATACAAATGGAGCACAACTTTTCACTTCTCTGGTTGTTTGTATACAATATAGAGTTACACCACATGTGCAGCCATACATGAACATTTTCTTTGGATCCCCATTCCCCACATAGGTCTCCCATATAAACACTGAACTGAATTCAACTCAGTTCTGCTTCATTACATTTCACTCCTAATTTAATTCCATCATGGTTGGAGAACATTCCCCGTAGGAGTTCAACCCTTTTGTACTGATTAAGGATTTTTTTATGGCTTAGCATATGGTCCATCCTGGAAAATGTTCCATGAGTTCTTGAGAATACTGTGTATTCTGCTACTGATGGATGTTCTTTAGGTGTCTCTTATATCTGATTGGTCTATAGTGTCAAATAGTCTATATTCTTGATGGTCTTTTGTCTACCCATTATTGAAAATGAGTATTGACATCCTAGGTATTATTGTTGAACTATTTGTTGTTAAATTGTATCTCCCTGCAATTCTGTCATGTCGATGCCTCATGGATTTGGGGGCAGGATTCTATTATGAGGTGCACATGTGTTTATTATCTTTGTAGCTTTCTGATGCATTACCAATTTTATCATTTTTAAAAATCCCTCTTTTCCCTAGTAACAGTTTTTGTTTTAACATCTATATTGTCTGGTATTAGTATAGCCACTCTGGCTCTTTTTATACCTGTCCTTTTCTAGTATAACATTTAAATTTCTCTAATAACTTTTAACGATTTTTTAAGTACTTTATTAATGGTTTCTCTAGGGCTCACAATATACATCTTAATGAATCAGAATCTACTTCATTAAGATGAATCAACTTGCTTTTAGTGGGCATGGAAACTTTACTTTTACATAGCTCTAGTTCTTCTTCCTCCCCCCATTTTAGTATTATATTGTCTTTTTTTTTTGGTACTGGAGACTGAACTCAGGGGCACTCGACCACTGAGCCACATCCCCAGCCCTATTTTGTGTTTTTTTGTAGAGACAGGGTCTCACTGAGTTGCTTAGCGCCTCGCCGTTGCTGAGGCTGGCTTTGAACTCGCGATTCTCCTGTCTCAGCCTCCCAAAGTGTTGGGATTACAAGCATGAGCCACCATGCCCGGCTTTATATTGTCTTATAAAATACGTTTATGTTACAAATCCAACAATATCATTGTTAAAATTTTTACTTTATTAAATGTTTTAAAACGAGGACAGGAGAGCAAGAATGTATTTATAGAGTGTATTATGTTAACCTTATTCATGACTTCTGGATCTCTTTATTTTCCTATGAATTTCACTTACTCATTCCATTCCATTCCATTTGATTTCTTCCTTACCTGGAGTACAAAGACTATCTCTTAACATTTACACTTGATATTTTCAAAACAATGTTCTACCTTAGCCTATCAAAGTCCTTGCTCTTTAGAAATTCCTCATCCCTTCAAATGACTGTCTCCCTGACTTTGCTGGCAGTCTCCAAGGGCAGAAAAACCTTCCTTGATGAATTTGTCCCTGGTCCAGGCTTCTTTTGTGCCATCTTTCTTGGCAAATTCTGATTCCACATGAGCCATGATGCTGGCTCTCTGGACTACTGGGTCTTCAACTTCATCGTCCACTCAATATTTCTCTTCACTCTGGAAGCCAGACTTTACGTCTCACCATTTCTCAAAGTCCCTCGCCATCTTCTCACAGTAACTTTTGTCCCCTAAATCTTGTGTTCTCTAACTCACTCTCTCTGGATGGACATGCTTCCTTTCCATGGTAAGCTGATGTACAAAAGGTCTTCGTGCTGGTACATTGATTATTTTCATTTTTTTAAAAAAATTGTCTTCTTCTATACTAATCCCTAAATTCTATCCTGTACAGCTCACTTGCCACAGCCTCAATAATGGGTGTTGTTTTATTTGTGATGACCCAGGATGCATTGGCTCTGTTTTGCTTGGGTAACTCTTAGGTCAGCCTGTGCTGTGGTGGAACTGACTCCACTTCAGATCTGGGGCAGACATTGTTTTTACACATCACTGTTATTGTTTGGATAAGTATCCCCCAGAGGGCCATGTGCTAAAGGCTTGATCCAAAATATGGTGCTATTGAAGGGACTTGTGGAACCCTGGTCTCATCCTCTTTTGCTTCTGGGCTCATGATGAAGTGAGCAGTTTTGCTCTGCCACATTCTCTCTCCATTGTTGCCTCGCCATAGGCCCAGATGATGGACTGAAGCCTCCAAAACTGTGAGCCAAAATAAACCATTTCTCTTTATAAGTTAATTATCTAGGGTATTTTGTTATAGTGATAGAAATTGACTAACATAATGGCCAACGAGAAATATATCATCGTTTCCTGCCCTCAGTGTTTGGTCCAGGTACTGGCATAACCACATCAGAGACCATGAGATATAGTAACTTTACTAGGACTAGTTGGGAAAGAGGCAAATGGTCTATACAATAGATGCTGTCAAGATCCCTCAAGCGGAATCTGTAGAAGGTAGAGTCAAGGAAGGGAGAAATATTGAATCTGTAGCATTATTTGAGATGCTTGGGCAAGCTACCCTGAAGCTAGAGGATTTCCTGGACATTTCTACTATACAACCAACGAATTCCCTTTTGTTCCTTTACTTTGGCTAGTTAGGGTTGGATTTATGACTTTTACTGACACAAGATATATTTTTCTTACACCTGGACATTAAGACACAACAAAAGCAAGGTATTTGGATGAATTAAAAATCTTTTGACTCTTGTAGTGATTTCAAGTCCTCAGGCAACCCCACTCCCTCATAGAAATAGAAATAGAGATATGGACAAAAAGCATGGATAAGCAATTCATGAAAAGAAGTGATACAAATAGTTAGTAAACAAAAGTTTAAATTCATTGTACATCAATAAATGCAAATTAAAGCAAAAGATACCATTTTCTTGCATGTGAAATTGGCAAAATCTTGACCAAAAATATTTCTTAGTATTGTTGCCAGAATACATACATTCTTAACAATTGTTGATGGTACTATATATTACTCTAACTTTTTCTTGGATGCTATTTGGCAAAACAAATTCAAAGCCTGGGCATTTTGCATAGCCTTCAATATAAATATTTTCCTTATACAAGATGCTCAAAGAGATAAAAATACATGACTGTTCTTTGAAACACTGAATACAAAAGGAAATATTTTGAAAAACAAAAATATCCAAATTCTACAAGATTTTGCCTAGTAATTAAATAGTGACTTTGTATTGGTGTTTATATTGGTTAAGAAATGTTAACCAATATAAAATGAACTAAATGGACTAAATACTTCCCTAGGACCAAATTTTAAAATGTTATTTTAATTTGATAAACAAACTTTTTGAGTTCCCACTATAAAAAATTAACTCTACTAGACCTAAGAGCCATGAAATATAATTCCTGGACTCAAGAAACGCCCAATCTAGCAGAAGAAAGCAACCATGAATGGCAGACATAAAACTGTTAAATGCCACCATCTTTAACAATAGGTAGAAAATCACAGGGGAGGTTGAGATTCATCCTAATAGGTGGACTCCTGGAAGGCCTTAAGGAAGAAATGACATCTATATTTTGCTTTGTAGGATGGGTAGGGCCCTGAGAGAACAAAAGGCCGGTGGTCTGTACATTCTTGCTGATATTTCACAGTAAAAACTCACACTAGGAGAACATGTGATGGGAAGCTCCTAACCTTGGTGGAGGCCACCCTTGGGCCTGGAAGTCTGCCCACTACCCCCGGAGCCCCTTTCTCTCCAGAGAGCACTGAACTAAAAACTTGCCTGAGGTCCTAAGCCTGGTTGGCTCTGCACTGTCATTCCTGGGAGTTCAGCTTGTGGTCACAGAGTATTTTCCAATAGATTTGGTTTTTTGCAAAGATTCGGGGATGAGGGCAGTGAGACCAAAAAACTAGGAAATTCTCCTTAAATTCCTTCAAAAAAGAGTTTGATATATAAGAAGATTATATGAAGATTCTATGTAAGTCACGGCTTTGTCTCTGAGTCCCCTAAGTATGCCACTGATTTTCTGGCACAGTAGCAAAAGCTGGTCGTGGCAACATGGGGAAATGTGTAGCAGTATTAGTGATCACTTCTCTCACATTGCCTTATACTTTGGATTAAAAACTATAGCTTTGAGATCATTGGAACACATAAAATATATGACCAATCATGGGCTTTCAGTAGCCCACATCAGAGCATAAATGACTCAGTAAAATCTGAATGAGGGAAACTTAAAGAAGGGACTCAGCAATTCATATCCATAGAATACTCCAAGAGAGCCAGGGGGATTTGTAAGCGTCAGGTGCAGCACAGAGCCTCTTGGTGGTCCTGATCCTAACAGTTTTAGTGCAATAAATTACCATGGAGATCAAATATAGGACACCAGGTGATGTTAGCTGTCTAGCAAATAGTTTCACAAAATTGAATCCATCGAAGTCAGTAACATACCACAGTCTAGATTTGGGCCTCAGAATCCTAATTTTGTCATTATACTTACTGATGTTTCTTAGGGGTTACTCATATTAATCAAACTTTTTTGATATTAATAGAGAAAAGTAGAATATCTCTGCACTTCAATGAGAACAATTTGCCAAGATCATTCTCGTTTTGCTACTAGCAGTTCTTTTGCTTGACACATTTCCCTACTTCCCCTCCTGTCTGCAGTCTGCACACATGGCTCCTTCTTATCATTTAGGTCTCAAATTTATTTTTCGAGACACTATTTCCATCAGAGTAATGAGGACAAGCAGAGAGACCACTGGGGAGGCTCAGCTCCATCGGTCATTCAGAGATCTGGGACATCAACGGTTTTCAGGGTCATGTAGGAGGCTATTTTCTTTCAGTCAAGAAGAAAAGAAAAGAAGATAAAGGAGCGTATGTGGGAGATTTCTATGAACTAAACTTGAGTGTGAGCAAACACATCACTTGGACCCTCATTCCATTAGCTAGAACTCACACTTGCAAGCAAGGCTTAGAAATGTATTATGGCTGTGTGTCAGGAGAAAGAGAACAATGAGTTTGCTCAGCAGTCTTTGCCATAATAGCTGTGTTTTAGTGGGTGCCACTGCTACATGGGCTTTGTTAGAAACAGTGCTCATAGAGTTGTGCAGTATGGTGGCTCTGTTACTGTATTTTTACTTCATAGAACAATGAGAGGTGATAGCAGATCAAGGCACATGATCACTAAAACACAGGCCAGAACACCCTCCATTGGCATGGTTAACATATGCTCTCTTTGTATGCACAATTTCAGGAAAGACAAACTGTGTCCAATGGTCTCCTTGAGTAGTGGGCAGTCACTTGAGAATTTAGTGAAAACAAGATAATATAGTCATGATGCTTCTGTTTCTATGATGAATCAATTCTTGTTCCAAAAATCTGGATAAGCAGAGACCTTGAGTCAGAGTACCCTTCCAGGCAGGTAAAATTAGGAGGAGAATGGCCAAAATTTTCTACCATGATGCTTATTCTCTTATTCTATACTCAATAACTCGATCAACTCATGAGAGCTATGATCTGAGATACTATGTTAACCTTTCAAACTTTCACTCTGCAAATTATGTTTTGATCTATTGGTTTTACTTTTTATCCTTGACCTCTAAGATTGATCTATTAAGGAAGGCTTGCCCAATCCAAGTAAAGTCCACAGTTAGCAATTACTAGGCACTTTATCATTATAATGCACTTGCTCTTATTATATACTATTTGATCCTCACCGCAGGGCTGGGAGGAAGATAAAACAATTACAGTCTGTGTTTTCAGATAAGCTCAGAGAAATGTGACTTGCCTTAGTTCACACAAAAGAATGGATGCCCTTGAGATCCCCATTTTCCACCTGTATCTTCAATTTTTCCCTCTCTGCTGGCTCCTTAACCTTATTCAAGGGAAACAAACACCGCTCCATCCTGTGCCCTCTTCAGTTTCCATTGCCACGTGACTTCTTGGCTTCTTCTGATGTGCAACCTTCTTTATCATGACACACTCCTGCTTCTAACTGCTTCTCAAACCACAGTAATCTGTCTGCTGTTGCTGTAACTCACTGTGACTCTGCTGTTCTCAGTTGGTAAACTGTGTTGACCACTCTGTGCTTTCCCTTGACAGTTGCCACTGCATCCTTCCACAAGCTTGTCCTCTAGATGCACAGGAATCCAGCAGAATGTTCTTCACATCATGTGCATAAAATAAGTTATCAAATATATATGATGCATTTGTATCATTTTGACAGGGGAGAACTTCTGTTTGGACCACATATTCAAGATTAATGAATCCTCTCACAATTTTGCACACATGAAGGTTGGCAGGAAATTTGCACAGACATTTCAAACTTTATTTCTCTTCACTATTCACTGATTTCTGTGTCAAGTGTACTAGTACAAATATATATCACGATACCACCTCTGGTCCTATGCCTTCCTATGATAAAGCTGAGTGGGTAGGATGTCAGCCAGAAGTAGTAGTCTTCAAAGCCATTCCCACAAAAGAATGGCAAGCATGGAAGTGACATGGACCACATAAATATATCTCACTAAATAAAAACCAAACCCAACTAAAACCCTTTTAGCACTATTCTAAAAGTGCCAGCCAGTACCATCCAACACCAGACTATGATGGTGGAGAAGTTAGCATGCAGCTAATGGAGCTTGCAGTGTTATAACATGGGCAGTCATGTGTACACATTGCCAGGTCCAGGACTGTGGAAGGAGCTTATGCAGGTAATGGTTACTGAGCTTGAGCTGTAGCTTCCTGATGAATATTCCCTGGTTTGGTTCAATGTAATGAAGAACTAATGGAAAAGAGCAAAACTGACTTCTGACTTAATTACATCAAGCAGAATGGACTACAAGTTGATTTAGTATCTAGCAGAATCCTTCCCTTAAGTATCGAAAGCCAAAAACACAAAAATAGTCTTTTGTTGCTAAGGCCTTGTGCCAGTACTGGGCCTGTCTGCCCTTGGATATTTTCCTGGTCTTTGGCCTCCTCCATTCCACATCAAGAGTGACTGACCTCTAAGGCAGACCCTCCTCCAGTTCTAGCTCTCACTGGTTGGGCCTTCTGAGGTTGGTCCACTTCCTCCCAGATCACCACTTTCTCCTGTGTCTCTCCAGGGAGGATTGGCCATGCTTGCCTGCTGATGCTAATTAAGTGTTGTTAACTAACCTCTATCATTTTGCAGAAGATTCTTGGTGGCAAATTCCCTTTGCTAATTCACTTGAGGTGTTACTGCATTCCTGATTAGACCTTGACTAAGGAGGCCTTGCTTTCTAAGAACCCTTGACTTTGAGATGTAAGCAGGTTGCTCTAAGCTGAGTAGTTAGAGTAAGCCAATTATTTGAATGCTACAAAGAATGTGAAAGGAACTGGGGTGTACATGCACAGGTATCTCCCCCAGGAGACTAGACATTCCTATGAAGATAGAAATTTTTTTTCTATTAAGAGTACTTCCCTGGGGGTGGGGGCAATAAATGAAGGGTAATGTACATATTTAATCATAAAACTTAGTTTATATCAAAAAAATATACAGGAATACAATTTTGAAATATATGATATAAATCAATATTTTATGTGTAAAATATAAGGGAAAGAAATACTAAATATTCAGTTTATTCTTTTAAAAACTTGAACAGAAAACATAATTCTCTGATAAATGTAAGCAAATGAAATGTATGGTTTGTTGTGGGACAATGAAAGAGCTAGAGAAGAAGAATAAAAGGAATGGATGGTGAGAGAAGGACAAGAGGAGAGACAGACTATGCCATTGTGGTCAAGGGAATGGAACACAGGTGGAGGAAACTGAAATATGTTGTGGTCACTGTGCAAATGTATTTGAAAATCTAGGTTGTCTAGATGAGAATCTACCTATATCAAACACGTCGAGGGGGAAGAAACTGGGACTGAAGCCATAAATGACATTTTACACATAAAATTTTACATTTCAAATGTCTGAAATGGCATTTTGGACAATTCCTTCCAAATGTTCTATGAATAAAAAAAATTCGTATTAATGCCACAAGTCCTAAGCTTGTAAAAATGGAAATGTTTTCAATAAAACCAAAATCCTAGTAACAAATCTTGAAAAATAAACACAATAACCAATGCCCTATCCATTTATAAATCATATTTTTGAAAACTAAATTAAATAAATATGGTGAAAATGTGAAAGACAAACTAAGAAAAGCAAAGGTAGGAAGTGAGAAGAATGTTAAATATTAGAAAGGAGCTGTATTGTCATTGCTTTGCAGGTTGAAATAATTTACAGGAGATTCAGGAAAACAAATGAAAAACAATTACATTTGTGAAAAGAATTCACAAAAGTTATAAAGTAACTATTAAAAATCAATAGCTTTCCTACACGCTAGCAGTGAATGTTAGGTAATAATCTCATATCCAACAGTATGAGATATAAAACATCTAGGATTAAATTTAAGGAAGGAATCTCCAGGATACATAAAAATATATACAACCACACATTGTTAAGTAGCATGAAAGATTTCACTACCTTGATGGATATCACATTTCTGGATAGAAAGGTGTAGACATAACAATATGCCTTTAATTCATTGGTGTACCAATGTAATTCTAAGAAAAGTTCTAATAATATTTTTAGGGATTGGAAAAAATGCAAAAATATTTTGGGAAAAATCTAATGAATGAATAATTATCAGAAATTAAAATAGATTACAAACCTATAATAAGTAAACCAGAATGGGAATAGCATGAGGTTAGTTGGAAGAGAACAAGAATTCAGTGTGTGTCTGTCATTCAACTTCATAGCTTATCTAATAATAGTGATGGAGTAAGTAGTTCAGAAATAACTTGATGAGTATTTCATACCTCAAAGCTTAGCAAATCTCAGATAGCTTTAAGATTTTGGTATCAAGAATTCTAAACATTTATCTCAAAGGAGATGTCAGCAGTATGGACTTGAAATTTATTTACAAGGATGATCCAGGAAGGTTTTTTTTTTTGGGGGGGGGGATGTACTAGAGATTGAACCTAGGAGCCCTTTACTACTGAGCTATATCCTCAGCCATTCTCATTTTTCATCTTGAGACAGTCTCACTAAATTGCTGAGGGTCTCACAGAGTTGCACAGGCTGGCCTCAAACTTGCCATTCTCCTTCCTCAACCTTCCAAATTGCTGGGTCTACAGGCATATACCACCATGCCTGACTAGGAAGCATTTTTATAGTAGTGAAAAATTAGTAACTTAAAGTTCCAGTCTTAGGGTATGGATTAATAAGTCATAGTGAACAGGTTGGAGTACCATTTGGCCACTAAAAATGTTACATTTATTTATGGGAATTTTTAGTTTTATATCATTAAGTAAAAAAAAAATGTAACACTATGTACATCTTAAGCCATTTAATAATGCATATGAAAAAATATTAGAAAAATGTTACCATGTTTGTATATACTTCCTTCCCTCCTTTCTTTCTACCCCCAAGTTTAGTCTCCCATCCCTCTCAGCAGCTCTGGTCCACAGTTCCAGCAAGTTTATACAGACAGCAGATACCTGGGATATCTGGCTTTGAATTAGTCATTCTGCATTTTTAGGTGGATGTAATTTTAAAGATGCAAATACAGACCTAAATTATTTGCCAGGAAGTTTCTTAGATTGTGGGCATCTACAAAAGAGTTAAGTTTTGGGAGAATCAGTCAAATTATGGGAGAATCAGTGAAATTATGAAGAACTGGCCTTCATTTTTCTTTCTTTTTTAAATCAGTCAGATTAAAAATGCCCGAGAGCCCAGCTGAAGAGGTTGAAGCAGCCTCTCAAGGATCACAAGTTCAAAGCCAGTCTTAGCAACTTAGCAAGACCCTTCAAAATAAAATACAAAAAGGGTTTGGGATGTGGCTCAGTGGCTAAGTGCCCCTGGGTTCAATTCCCGATACCAAAAAAAAAAAAAAAAGAAAGAAAGAAAAAAGAAAAAAAAGGCCCAATAGTAAGTGACTTGGATTACGTTATACCACCATTTTTTTATGATACTTGGACTAGTACTTCTTAACCTTAAAGGTGCACACAAACCACCTGGGGCTCTTGCTCAAAGGTAGATTCTAATTCATAAGGTCTGGAGCCAGGCCTCAGTTCTGCATTTCTAACAAGCTCTCAGTTGATGCTGGTCCACGTTGAGTAGTGAGGACTCAGGCAATTCTGATATCTTTTCCATTTGGTTCTAAATAATTTTCGTTTTTTACCATGATCCTACAAAAATAAGTAATCTTTGTTTGTTTCCTTCCTTCTGGAGTCTAATCTATTTGCTTCACATTCCTAGGAACAAATGTTCTACCTGGGATTTGAGTCAAATGTGGGGTTAAAGCCTCATGTATGCCAAGAGCAAATAGAGAATAAAAAATGCATGGAAAAAAGAATATTTTTTATCCTAGGCAAATACTTCAGTCAGATAAAACAGAAAATATCTTTATGAAACTATTAATAAATCCCTAAGACATCTCAAATTAAACAATGGCAAGAAATGTTATGTTTGTAGAAATACATAAAATTCATTTGAGGTCAGGACATTTTATAGTGTCAGCCAATAAAGCAGATGGGAGATTCCACTCATTTGAATGGGTCTGGGATAAAGCTGTCAGTCCTTGGAGCCAGAAGACTGGGAGTTCTCTTCTGGTCCAGGTAACAGGGGCAGTTGTGGCAGTCACCCTTTGTGGTTGGTCTAAACAGTGCGCCCTTGGGTGTAGGACATCTGGGAGAAGGCTGTTAAGCTACACTGTGGAATGGCTGAAATGCTCTGTGAGAAGCTCAGAGAATAATGGATGGAAGTCACCCAAAGAGTGGGGCTTCCAGACCCATGGTAAGAGGAGAGTTATATTTGTTAGGGCAATGCTAGCTGCTATAACAAATAAACCTCACATTGTTCAATGGCTCAAACACAGTATTTTCACTCATATAATAGTTTAAGATGGCTGTTTCTAGTTGGTGGGCAGCTGTCATCCATGTGGTGATTCAGGGTTCTAGGTTCATTTTATCTTGCCATGTCAGTTCAGCCCACACAAAGAGAGACAGGGAGAAGGCACATCTATTTCTTAAACATTTTTGGCCTAGATGTAGTCAGATGAGTATTATTTCATATTGGTAAAAATCCAGTCATGGAGTCACATTAATTGCAAGAGAGTTTGCTGGGGAATGAGGACCAGCTATAAGCCAGGTGGAAGAGGAAACCAATATTTGATGGACATCTTTGTTGGAGTTGAGTAAGTACCAGGCATGAATGAATAGTGGCTTAAGACCTTAACCAAAAAACTCAGACTTGAAATAGAAAGGATGGTTTAGAAGGTTACAAGTAGAAACATCCTAAAGTTTTATTTTTTTTATTTTTTATAAAAATGTTATGTACAGCAAATTGGGATGGTTGGGGGAAAATTACCAAAATAATATTAGAATTAATATGTTTTCATTTAATTTCCTCTGATATACTTTTCCTACCAGTGAGAGAAGCATTTATTAGGTGGTAATGGGGCTTTAGGCACCAAAAGCCTATAATCCTTTTTTTTTTTTAACACAAGAACCCAATACAATAGCTAAAGATGTGAAGACTCATCATGATGTGGTGCTTTCCAGACAGTGTACTGTGTGTACATAGTGTGTTGCAGAGGAGTAACAGACTTCTTGCAGTGATGTTTGGGCCCGGTATGGCTGCATTTCCTGAGATGGTTGCCCTCGTCTGTATGAATTACATTTTGTCTAGCCCAGTATGCTATTATTATTGTTCTGTGTGTGCCTCAACGTGAGAACATTTTGGGGAGCATGTCTACATGTAAAGATGTACAGAGTGTTTTCTGAAACTGTCACATATTTCTACTGAAGCTGGCTTAGTGTAACATCATTTAGTCTATGCTCAGGCATTAACATCTCATTCACACACATTTATTGAGCTCCCACCATATGCTAAATGGGGTTCTCCCACTGACTCCTGACTTTTTACCACCAGAATCCTTTCGGCATAAAAAGAGTTTGCGCTGTTTTGATTTTATTCTTATAGCTACCTGCATGTTTTCCTTTTCCTTGGCTATGGGTGCATTTTCCTATTATACTGGCAAGTTAGAACAGATATTAATGGACACTTAGTTATGTTCTAGTGTACCTGAGATTGCCTGTGCAACAGGACACAGGACAGTGAAGGAGATGGATCTCTACACTGAACCCGTTTCCCCCTACCCCCCCAAAAATCCCCTTGTGACAATGTTTTTCCAATCAAAATGGAAGAATTATTCAACCAAAAAAAAGGGAAAACCTCCATCTTTTCACAGGTAGATATAAGGGAGAAGGAGCACACAGCTGCCAGGTTTTTAAACACTTAGTTTCTGTTTAATGTTTCCTTTATCAAGATTCTAATACTTCATCAGACAGTCGGCTTCAGGAAGGAGTTCCTCAGAACTGATTTCTAAGAGCTTGCCTCCCTTCCAGAACCAGAGATGTTTAAACAACATTTAAACAAAACAAAACAAAACAAAAAACTTAACAAGGATTTTTAAACAGAGATTTATAGTGGTTTCATCACAGACTCTTTCCTCAAGAACTCTGCCCCGGGTGGCCAGCCTGGGTTGCCAAAGCCTGTGTGGTTTGCTCTTAGGCCCAGCTCCTCTCCGGACAACGGCCAGCTAGTCTGAGGACGCCCCAGTGGGGGCTACTCGGAGCAGCCCAGGGTCCTCTTTGGTATTAAAGCCATAATTGCAGATGCCAGAATGATATTAAGAACATTAACACCATTGCAGAGACACAGCAGCTGCTGTTTCTGCTCTGAACAGATACTTCGAGGAGGAAATGGCTGTAGGGAACCCCCAAATTGCAGTAGCTCAAGATTCACCACACAAGGGTCCAGGAGTTTCTTCTCCAGAGATAGTGAGTTTGTTAGTGAGGATGAAGAAAACATTTGCATTTTAGTAAGAGGAAGTCTTGGAGGTAGAAAGTAGCCCCATAGTTTTAGTACTTGAACTTGTTTAGTGTAGACGAGTGCATGGATAGGAAATGTTCCAACTTTAAGTCACCCTCAGACCAACCAACTCGATTTCTTTCATGCTGGGCCCTGAGTGACTTGGTTCTTTCCTTCTGGACCACAAATCTACCCGACTCTTCCAGGTTTCAACTGTCTGTCTGTGGTAGTCTAAATATTGACATAATGTTTCTCTTCCCTCTTAACGAACCCTTCTTTATCAAGTCTTCCTCTTTCCAGGCTCTTGCTAAGAAGCTGGGCACATTCTCCCACGTCTGCTCCATTTCCCAGGGGTTTTGTATTTGACATTTGAGTGGTCAGTTCTGTTTGGTCTCAATGCCCTGCAATGTCCTAAGTTGCTGCCTATCACATGACTCCCTTTACAACATACTGTCAGGTTTCCTTGAGTTCTTCCTTGCCTTTTTCCCTCAATTGAAACAATTCATCAGGAATTCGGTTGCTCCATCATGTAATACTACTATCAATTTTAAATATGCATATATGTATATAAAATAATATTTTTAAAAAGTTGAAAAAATTACAAACTACATTTGAAAAAAAAATTAAACAGGAAATCAGTACCATCCAAAACAGACATTTAGGAAAAGGGTCTCAACACAGCCCTCAATGAATACTAACTTCTTTTCATTTGACAGTGCTTCTCTTTCAGAGGGAAGAAAGGACATTTGAATTCAGCTACTACTCTGTAAATCCAGAACAAGGAGCCAAATATAATTTAGTAGATTTGAAACAGGTTTAACAAAGGATCCAGTTCAATTATTTGTTTTGCAATAAGCCATACTCAAGATGAGAAAAACCCAGAAAACTAAATACTGCTCAAGTTTCACTTCTCTCTATTTAGAGAGTACCTATTAGATGATATTTTGAGGGGATTTATGTGAGAGAGTGTACCCAAGCAAATTAAAGGACTGATACCAGGCTCCATGATACAGGGGACCTGGAAAATGTGTTTGCTGTTCTTCCAGCCTTGAAAGAGCTCGGAAGCTGAGCAGGAAAGATGGACACAGATGGAACCACACAAGGACAGTGCAAAAGGGCAGCATGGCAGGATGCCCTCTACCAATTTAACCAATGTGGCAGACTTCAGTGGGACTCTAAAGGAGCTTTAGATAGGCAAGCTGGAGAGAGTGAGTAGTTTGGAAGAGAAGACCAAGTCGTAGAAACATAAGCTGAACACAGGTGGAAACAGGTAAGCAGCCTGGCTTGGATGGAAAATAGAGTCAATGGAGGATTTGGAGGTGATATGGGCAGGCAGGTTATATACAGCCAGATGAAAGAGGGCTTTTGCCAGTAGGGTGAATTTGTTGTTTGTGTCTCCAGAATTTTTAACAATTTTCAAACGAACTCTGGCTCTAGGATGAGTAGCTAAGAGGAGAAAAATTCTACTTCCTGGCACTTTGTCTCAGTGAAGTATTGCTATCATTTAAAAATGGTTTGTCTCGTGTTGAAGCTTGGTTCTTCAAAGCAGCAGTATTGAAAGGTGGGGCGTAGTGGGAGGTATTTAGCTCCTGGGGATGCAGCCCTTACAATCAGATGGATGACTTTCTCTTGTGAGTGATTTCTTGCTGACTAGATTGCTACTGCAAGAGTGGGTTTTATCAAATGAGACCACCTCTCATGGTCTCTCTCTTCTGCATATGCCCACTAGACCTTCAATTTTCTGAAGAAGAAACCCACACCAGCTGTGGCTGCCTAATCCTATACTTCTTAGACGTTGGAACAAGGAGCCAAAATAAACTTGATTTCTTTACCAATCATTCAGTCTCAGGTATTAGATAAAGTAATAGACAATAGACTAAGGTACCAATAAGTTGTCATCATCTTGATCAGTACTTTATCTTGTCTAATCCCTCCATGTTTTCTCATATTTAATCTAAAGTTCTCCTTTTTTTTGGCTTATATTTTCCTTGGTGGCAAATAATTGTTTCTCTTATCCTCTGTTCTTGTCAGGAAATAACACTTGGATATAGGCCTGTGTGTATTTATCTTAATGCAAAGCAACATTATTTACATCAAAATCCTCTCTTCTTGTACAGACTTGAAATCCCTCTTGTCTTTTCCTGTTGAACTCATGAGATGGTTTTCAATTATGAAAATGCAATAAGCATTCATGTGATGGGAATCCATATAAGGAATCTTCCTTGCACGTGCTTTTCCCTTCTGAAAGGAAGGTTCTTTCATTCGTTAACTTGCTGTGGGAATATCGAATGTACAGAATCCCCTAGGCCCCTACATCCTATAAAATAAGATGAATAAGTCAATTGATTATATTTTAATGCCAAATCTCTATAATTTAACGATGTTTTGTAAAAGCCCAAATCGAATTGCTTCACTCTCAAGCCATAAAAATCAAACTCAATTTCCCTCAATCATGAATGCTTAGAGACAGAGTTCAGACAAGTGGGCAATGAAAACAGGTAGAGGTTTTTCAGTAGGTTGGTTGGTTGGTTGGTTTTCTAAAGTTGGTTTCCCTAATTCTTACACCCCTAATATTATGCATAGAGAATGATCACAGCAATCTTAAGACACAGCTTTCCGCATGCCAAGTGTTGCTACTCTAGTGGGGGTTTTACAGTGGCCTTGTCACCATTTCTATCAAGCAAAGACCCCTTGCAAGTTCACATCTAAATCTTATCCATCCTTGAGAGTGCATTCAGAGCCCCCTCATCCCCAAACTCGACCTGCGTTTGTATCGTTCTATCTCACGTCACTGTATCTTACTATATTCATAGTCAATCTGATTAAGGTAGATCCGTATGTGTGTGTGTGTGCGCTATCTTTTCCTCTATTTGCTTCTTGCAGGTTAAACCCATTCTCAACCTCTCCCCATTTCTAATTTCTCCCTTCCCAAATAAACACATGGTCCTCTAGTTCAGGGCTTGTGCTTCTTTAGTATTCCCTGTAGTCTAAGCAAACTATTAGGCACATCTAAACCTCTCAGTAAATATGAATGGATTGATTGATTGATTGACTACGCATCACAATTGGAGGGGCAGTAAATACATAAGAGAAGGACCAATAGACATTTTAAGCTGCAAAATCATCCATCTGCTGGGTCAGGTCATCTATACATGTGGGTGATTCTATTTCAGCAAACAGTCTTTTTAATAGCCCACATCAAGACAAAGAAATGTTCCGAAATAGAGATGATGCCAAGCCTGGACTCTGAAGACCACCCACAAGGTTTTAGTGGAAAGAAGAGTAGACACTGGAGAGGGATGAAAGGGTCCAAGGATGAAGAGACCAGCCAGATGGACAGAGGACTACAAGGTGACCCAACCAGGGCCAAGAAGGAAGAGAATAGGCTGCTGTAGGTCGTGGGCAGCAAGAAGTTTACATGGATCCGTTTATACTGTTGGATTAATACTGTTTGGCTGGAAAAAATAGTGTAAATAAGATGAATATAAGCCATCTGGTTGGTATATTGGTGCACAATGATGAACAATAAGAAATTGGGAGAAATGTTGAAGATAATGAGAAATGCACTTCAGCTTTTAAAGAAATAGTACAGCTTTGTTATTTAAAACTTGGGGAAATATACTGGGTCAGAACTGTAGTGATAATCACACAGAAAGCAATTAGGAGTTCTTAAGCATTTCAGCTAGCCTCACCATCATGACCAATGCTCTCTGAAGTTTCTCAAAGTTGGGAGCCAATGATAATGCTTCAGGGACAGCCAACTATGATGACTGAGCACACGCCAACTGTTTTGTGTTACCATTAATTAAAATTTACAACAGAGTTAATCTGGCAACATCCACATATTTAACAATATGGATAATTGTTATTGTGCTGGGAGGCTTTCACGAATGAATGGTGACCAGATCACATAAATGCCTGTAATTTGTGTTTCTTTACACAGTTGAGCTGAGCCTTTACAGATTTTTTTTCTTTCTCCTCTTTGTTAGGGCTCCAATAACCCAGAAACAAAGCCAATGTTAACAATTTTCTGTGACACCAAATTAATCCTCTAAATACACACCCCATACCACACACACACACACACACACACACACACACACACACACCTTCAAACACAAAGGTCCTGGTTTGATTCCTGGGCGATGCATTCTCACTGGCCTGAAGGTTTCATCCCAGGAGGAGTCCAATGTCCGCCCTCTCATATTTTCTTCTCTTGCCACATCCTGTCTCATTCTCATTCCCTGTCTACACAGGAGGCCCTCCAGGAATTGCACCCTGGCTTTCAGTCCCATCAAGAAGCCTGAGGGAGTCTGAGGTCTGGGCTGTCTCTGGCTATGGAGTAGAAGCTCAGGATCCTCTGATCTGGGGAGGTTAAGAAAAACAGAGCCCTATCTTCGAGAGAAAGGCCTGACCTAGGATACCAGGCAGGTGAGCAGGAAGATCCCCATCCTTCAGGAATCCTGAAGAATATAAGAAGCTGATCTTGACTCATTAAAATGCTTTATTTCATTTTTTTCCCTAGACAATAAAGTCATAATTTTTGAAAAAACTTAAAAATAAAATTATGTAAAAAGAAGAAAATAAGCATGACATTTGGAATTCCTAGTGACAACCATGCTTAGCTATAATATGTCTATGTTTATGTGCATGCACAGGTAGTTCCCCCAAATGAAATCATACTGTTTTATAATCTACTTTTCTTTGAATGTATTATAAATACTCCCCAAACATTACTTCATATGCATTTAAGGCATGATTTAATGATGACATGGTGATCACCATTAATTGTAATTGTGTGCTTACTAGGTATTGGAAGACTCATAGGAATTTGCTTTTAAAGCTAGAATCGATACCACAAAATGTTTAAAGTGCAGTGCAGCACAAGTTTTAGAAACTCTCATATACTGCAAAATAAAAGGACAAAGGGATTTTTTTTTAAATCTAGGAAAAGATGAGCATTTTCTGAGCAGATGATTAACTTTATTTAGATTCTAGTACTCATGAGAAATTTTCCATATTTTTACATTTCTTAGGCCTTTTGGGAAGGATATAAATTTGGGTTGAATGCATGTGTCCTTAAGCCTCTACCACTTTTGGGAAACAAGCTTGTCCCTGTAACAGGTTGGTTTCCAGTATCTAGAATAGTTCTTTGAGAAGAATATATTACACCACCACCAAGTGTCTTTGAAATTAGCATTCATCCACAAATACATCCATTCTTTCATTCTACAAAATGAGTAATCACCAAGTTGCCATTTTCTTCTGTACAATGGACAAGGAACTGCTGAGAGGTCTGTGCTACCACAGCAAGATTTAACTGCCCTCCCCAAAAGAAACAGAATGTGGGCCCCATCATCAAGGAGAGGGAAAACAAAAGCTGGTCTAACAGAGAAGAAACACATGACGTAGTATATCAGTTTCCTCTTGCTGTGTATCAAGTCACTCTAGTAGACAATGGTTCAAAACAGCAACCATTCATGTTTTCATGTCAGGGATCTGTTTGGAGCTGACTAATCTAAGCTATGTCTGGTCTAGTCCATCTGTGCTTGGCTTCTTTCTGCAGGTTACATTTAAGTCTGTTTTACAGATGTTCATTCTGGGACCCAGACTAAAGGGGAAGCAGGTACCTAGGAGAAGGATACTATTCTTATAGCAATGGCAGAGAGATAAGAGCACAAAGATCACCACCCAAGCATATTTCAAACTCTGTAAAATCTCATTGGCTAAAGCAAGTTAAATGAGCAAGCCCAAAGGCAAGAGGAGGAAAAGTCTTTTATACTGAGTAATCCATTCTAGCTGTTTAGGGACTTTTCTGACTTTAGTCCTGAAGCCACATCCTAGGAAATCTCTATCTTGATAAAGTCAGGACGGTTGGTGACTATTTGGAAAGTAGACCCTGACTTTACTTGGAAGATTCGCAAAGTTGTATAATGAAGACCACAGATGCAAGAGAGCGGTAAGAGATTGGAGCAGATAATTCAATAGAACACATGGTGGAAGGTATGACTCCAGGGCTAGAATTTTATATCTATCTATCTGTTTCAGATGACTTTCCATCCTCCCTAAGTTTGTGGTCTTTCTATTTACATTTGCACAGTATACTTTATATATCAAAAGCATGTTGTTACTCTCCCATCACTCCTACAATAAGCCTGGGAGATGAGTAGGAGAGGCACTTGAGACAATCTGTTGATATTTGAGGAAATCGTTATGTCCAGGACTTGCATGTCTTGACCAAGTTGGAGTAAGCCTGCTGGGAACCTGGCTTAGTAAAGGATGAAGACAAGTCTCAAGCCAGGGTCTTTTGGCTGTCAGCCTCCATACTTTACATACTTTATAAATAATAATTCATTTTGCTAAAAGTTAGGGGTTGTTGGATGGTAGGATTAATCCAAAAAACCATATTCTGTCCTTTTGAACCCTCCAATTCTAGCTCTGTTTGCCAACAAGGACACTCATCCCTTCCTTACAGTTGAACAGATAAGAGAGGCATTCATTACCTGTCCAGCGTCAGGTGTTAAGCACTTCTCCCTGTGTGTTAGCTTTTCATCGCTTTGACCAAAATACCTGACAAGAATAACTTAGGAGAGAAAAAGTTTATTTTGGCTCATAGTTTCACAGGTCTCAGTCCATGTTCAGCAGACTCCATTGTTCTGGGCCTGAGGTGAGGTAGAACATCATGGTGGAAGGGTGTAGTAGAGGAAAGCTGCTTAGCTCATGCAGCCAGTAGTGGGTGGTGGGGACCAGGGACAAAATATAGCCCCACCTGCCTATAACTACCATCCAGTGGTCCATTCAAATTATTAATTCTATATATGGATCAATCCCCTGCTGAGGTTATAGCTCTCATAATCTAATCTTTTTATCTCTTAACATTCCTATATTGCTTAATACATGAGCTTTTCCGGGGACACCTTATATCCAAACCAAAACATGTAAGTAGTAGACAGTGGTAAAGTCTCTCCTTTACATCTGGGGACTCTTGAGAGCATCCTGTAAATAATGTGGTAAACAAAGGGCTTAGATAGTAGAAAGAAGATTCCTTTTCACTTATTCACAGCAGAATCCATACAAAAACATGTATGGGGATTGAATGACCCCAGTCTGTCCTGTCCAGGGTGTAGTGACACTGCCTAAAGAGATTCTGTGTTTCTGAATGCAATGCCCCCCATCCTTGGCAGGATCCACAGGCTTCCTCTAACTTGTTTGGCACAGAGGGATGAGAGAATGCAGGGCTGGTACCCAGGGCACATCCATCGTCTGAGTCAACATTTCAAGGAAGTCAAATGCAACCGTTGGTGGTTATTTATAAGGACTGATGTAAGTTACTCCTTACAAATCATTTATTACCATTTAACTGAAAATGATGAGCTCATGCCTGAAAAAAAAAGCCTTAATGAAATGATGGACCTTTGGGGAGTGCTTCTCCTGGAGCCAGTTTCTTCTAGCTGGAGGAGGGAGGGAGGGAGGACAAAGGGAGAGGAGCAAGCCTCATATTCTCCTTCCAACAAATATACCACAATCTTACAAAATAGGGGGTTTTAGCTATATTTTCCAGTAAGTTCAGTGACTTCATTTACATGACAAAGATTTATGAAACAAGTTCACTATCATAGATGCCTATGACATTGTGTCCCTTTAACCTCACAAACATTTTCCCTCTGGTTGAAACTGTTTTCTAAACTTGAACTCTGGGTTTTTAAGGGATGGTCCTATTTAAGGAGGAGCCCTGTCTATGAAGTTTTACTATAATACAAAGTGAGTTTGGTGTAGCCAAAGCTCAAACGTTCATGGTTCTCCACAAGCCTCCACAAGAATCCCAGAAATAATTCTGACGTCTTCTAAATCAAGAAAATGACCAGTCTGTTTCTGCTTTCCTGATGGAACTCCCCAGCTGACATAACTGGTTTATGGATTTAAAAACATATTAAAGTCTGAGATATTAAATATGGCACTTTCCTGAATCTCTCTCTCTCTTTCTCTCTCTCTCTATTGTTTTCAGAACAAAAAGACAACATAATTTTTCCACTTAAAAAATCAAAATCATGAAAGATTTTTAAGCTCAAAATTTTTATCTAGGGAACCAAGACCTTAAAAAATTGTAACAAGTAGTACATATTCAGTGCAATATTATGAACAATTAAGAGACAAGATCAATCAGCACTGCATGTTAACTGGAAAGAAGTGGTGTACAGTGAAGGACAGACATTCAGGGGCAAAGAAGGCCGCAAAGTACAGAGAAAATAAGAGAAAAAAATTCCTGCCCAGTCCCTGGATTCCAATCACCTCACCTCAAAATCTGCTGTACCCAGAGGATGTCTAAAAATCTATCTCTGTCAGTTTCTGGAAAGAGTCCTGTCTTTGCTTCTGATCATATAAAATGACAGAGACTCTGGTCAAAGGACATGAACTTTCAATAAGTTCTCAGGGTCTGGTGTACACATGTGGACTATAGTCAATATTACTGCATTGTTTCCTTGAAATCTGATGAGAGCAGTTTTTGTGTCCTCATCTCTCTCTGTCCCTGTCTCTGTTTCTGTCTCTCTCTCTCTTACACACACACACACACACACACACACACACAAATGATTACCATGGATGGTGTTGGAAGAATTAATTTTCATGTGGTAATTAGTACACACTATACATATATCAAATCATCATGCTATACATCTTGAACACCTATAATTTTGTCAATTAAAAGTTGTAAAATAAAAATCAGTTGGAATGAATACATTTATTCATGCATGTGACACAAATGTCACATATCATACAATTCACTAATTTAAAAACATTTAAAGAGTATATAATTTGATGGTTTTTAGTATATTCTCAGAATTATGCAACCACCACCACAATTAGTTCTAGAATGTTTTTATCACCTCCAAACGACAGACTAATTTGATGTGTTTTAAAAAATAACACTTTCTTATTGGCTCTGGAGTCTTATACAAACTGTTCCTAAAATTATTTTTGGAATAACTTTTCTACTGATACTATATTAATAGAAAAATATCTAAATTTAAATCCAGAAAATGACTTGCTTCTAAAATGGAAAAAAATGATCACCCCTCTCCACAGAACATGATCATAATATTTTTTTTAAGACAAAATTTGCTCTACGAAAGGCCATGTAACTGTAAGACAACACCTCTGGAGATTTTTCTGTTGTTCACATTTGTATTTCCATTTATAAAATATCTCTCTCATTTAGCCTTTCTTCTCATGGTGTGGAATAACTTACTGAAGTCCCTGGCTTTCAGAGTATATAACTCCCAGCTACAAAGGGGTTATAACAACCTCTAAATTTCCTTATTTTTTTTTAATTATTATTTTTTTTAGTTG
Organism: Xerus rutilus; assembly: GCA_028644305.1. Lineage (NCBI taxonomy): Eukaryota > Metazoa > Chordata > Mammalia > Rodentia > Sciuridae > Xerus > Xerus rutilus. Next base: position 50,909,563 of record CM053402.1, read on the forward strand.
TAGATGGACACAATATCTTTATTTGTTTTATGTGGTGCTAAGGATTAAACCCAGTACCTCACACGTATGAGGCAAGCGCTCTACCACTGAGCCACAACCCCAGCCCCTAAATTTCCTTATATTAATGAATTTTCACACAACCATTCTTTTCTCTCTCTCTCTTTTTTAACCAAACCCAGTGTTTTACTATGGTTCTTTTTTTGGTACTTTAATAACCTCCATGAAGGGACTTTTATGGGGATATTCTATAAAATGGCATATTGAATTTTATTGTGAGGATATCTACTAGAATGCCAACACCCTGAGAAAAAGTCCTACTTTTATTTTGCATAACAGGTAATTTTTAAAACTCCCAAGACGTTTGCACATAAAATGTTCAAATTTATATTTCACTTATATACCTGTAGGCAAAAATTGGTTTTAACAGGGAAAAGAGGTCCCCGTGGGATAATTTTCTTATTGAGACAATGACAAGTTTTCTGGAATTAAACTGAAAGCTGAGGTTAGTCTGGAGGCTGAAGCACTTTCTACTTAATTTAAGTTGCCCTGAGAATTGTTTATAGAAGTTTCTGGATGTGGACAAACCAACAACAACAAAGAGTTAGGCAGAATTAAAGCCATATTTTATTTTTCTAAGCCAGTTATATTTATTTCCAAAGGGTTTAGTACTAGAAAAATCCGAGGAAACTATGTGTAATACAGTCACCAAGAGCCAAGCTACTTTTTATTTACCTAAAAAAGGGTCTACTTAAGAATGTAGTTTGCAATATAGTTCCTATTCTTGTAGTCCAACATTTTTTTTAACATTCTAAAATTAACCAGACAAACCTGATCACTTGATCCCCACAAGAATGTTTATCTTTTCTGTGCTCAGAACATAATTGAAGTTATAGCAATTGAAAGCAAGCTGTAAGGTTTAAAAATCTCCCGACATCAGGTAAACCCCTTCGTGAGACCACTAGTTCCTCACTTGGATGTGAAGATGGGTGTTCTTCTGTAGCCCTCAGTTTCCTTCCTCTTGTCACTTGTGCCTACATCATGATTAAGTTAACACTCGTTCAAATACATCACCTCATGGAAACCACCTCTAAGTCCCCAGTCCAAAAGCATGTCTCTTACCCTGCTCAGTTCCTGTCTTGCTTGACTATTCATCCCTCTTGTTACCCACAATTGAATATTTCATGTTCATTGATTTAGTTCCTGCCTGCTCTATTAGATATGACTTCTGTGAGGCAAGAAAAATGGCAATTTCCAATGTCTAGAATTTTATTTGGAACATACCAGTTGCTGCAGCTTTGATCTTGAATGACCCCAGGAGGCCTGTGTGGTAAAAGCTTGGTGCTCTGCTTGTGGCAGCATTGGGAGGTGGCGGAGCCTTTGGAAGGTGGGGCCTAGTGGACAAGAAATTAATTAAAAAAACAACAACAACACTATGGGTAAATGGCAGAAAGACCAGTAGAGGGAGGGAGGAGGAATGGGAGGAGGAGAAAATTAGGTCAGTAGGAGTGTGCCCTTGAAGGGTATATAGTGACTCTGGCCCTGTCCCCTCTTACCTTGCTTCCTGGCTGCTATGGGGTGAGCAGCATTGCTCTACCACATGCTCTTGCCATGATGTTCTGCCTTGCCAGAGGCCAAAAATGATAGGGCCAATGGACAATGTTCTGAAACCTCCAAAATGATGGGTCAAGGTAAACCTTTCCTTTATTTAAGTTGATTTATCTTCAGTATCTGGTACAGTAATGGAAAGTTGACTAATACCCTAATAGCTCAAATACTACTGCTAGCTACAACATAATAGCAGTGTGTGTGTGTGTGTGTGTGTGTGTGTGTGTGTGAGAGAGAGAGAGAGAGAGAGAGAGAGAGAGAGAGAGAGAAAGAGAAAGAGAGAGAGAGAGAGGAGAAAGAGAAATATTATAGTCTCTGTTAAAATTATTCCACCTTTGGTTTGAAGAACAGATTTTAAGAGGATTGGAGTGGATGCAGAAAAGAAATTGAGAACTTTTTTTCCAGATGGGAAAAGATGTGGGTAGTAAGAAGTAAAGAAAAGTGGAAGATGATTTGAGAGAGATTTAGAAAATAAAGACAGCAAGACTTGGTGAGACATGGCTGTGGACACCAGAAAGGAGGGTGTTGGGATGCTTGTTTTTGATGCAGAAAATGAAGGCAAGGAATTGCAGTGGGGAAGAACACCATAGCCTTTTCGGAGAATCTATCCAGTTCTTCACACACACCCTTTTTTCCCTCTTCCACCCTTCCCTCCTCTTCTACCCTCCCTTTCTCTTCTCTTCTTGCTCTGTCTTGGTCAACAGCATTCTGCTGTTAACAAAATGCCTGAGACCAGGTGATTTATGAAGAACAGGTGTTTATTTATCTACGGTTCTGAAGACTGGAAAGTCTAAGAGCATGGGCCAGCATCTGCTCAGCATCTGGTGAGAGCCTGCTTGCTGTGCCATAACATGGCAGAGGAGGTCACAGGGTGAAACAGGGCAAGCATGCCAGCTCATTCAGGTGTCACTTTCTCTTCATATAAAGCCACAAATATCATGGGGGACATCCTCATGATCTCATCTAAACCTGATTACTTCCAAAAGACCCCACCTACAAATACGCATATGATTTGGAGGACAAGAAATTAATTTAAAAAAAAAAAACCACTATGAGTAAATGGCAGAAAGACCAGTAGAGTAGAGGGAGGGAGGAGGAGTGGGAGGAGAAGAAGGGAAGGGGACTGAATTAGATACAGTCCATGCTTTTATAATTATGTAAAAATGGATTCTACTGTCACATATAACTAAAAAGGACCAAAAAAAAATATGTAGCCACAAAACAATTTTGAGGAATACACTCAAACCCTTGTGCTCTACTTTCAACCATTAACTTCCACCTAAACTATTAAAATATATACTGTTAGGATCTCATGCTACCAGTTTGTGTTTGAATTCATACTCCTTTCAGATGGATTTCCCTAACGTAGATAGATCTTGGTCCTTTTCACCCTGACCCAGATATCAATAGCTCCCTGTACTGGTAGGATAAGTGATTGTCTCATGATTGTTTTTGTTTGTTTTCGCTTTGTGATTTTTTTGTTTTATTTGTTCTTTTTAGTTATACATGACAGTAGAATGTACTTTGACATATCATATATACATGGAGTATAACTTCCCATTCTTGTGGTTGTATATGATGTGGAATTACTGGAATACACTAGTTGTGTATTCATATGTGAACATAGGAAGGTTATATCCAATTCATTCTGTCCTTCCAATTCTCATTCCTCCTTCTTTCCCTCCATTCCCCCCTGTCCAGTCTGGTAAACCTCCACTCCCCCAACCCCCCACCTATTACAAGTCAGCATCCACATATCAGAGAGAACAGTTGGCTTTTGATTTTCTGGGACTGGCTTATTTCACTTAGCATGATAGCCTCCAGTTCCATCCATTTACCGGCAAATGCTATACTTTCATTCTTCTTTTTGGCTGAGTAATAGTCCAGTGTGTATATGTACCACATTTTCTTCATCCATTCATCTATTGAAGGGCACCTAGGTTGGTTCCATAGCTTAGCTATTGTGAATTGAGCTGCTATGAAATTGATGTGCTGTGTCACTATAGTATGCTGATTTTAAGTCCTTTGGGTATATGCTGAGGAGTGGGATAACTGGGTCAAATGGTGGCTCATCATTATTTCTTGATTCTGCTACTGTGACTTCTGTGCTGCTAACACACCTCTTTAATTATTTCCCTCATCTTTTCTTTGTTAATGTCCTAAATCAGACCTCTTCTCACACTTCTGACAAATGCAACCTTTGGTGAGACTCCCTCTTCTGAAATTGACCACTATTCACTGTATGGACCATTTATTTGTCATTAAGCATTTAATTCAATTAAATTAACATTACTGGGTACTCACAACATATGCAGAGATTTTTACCAAGTAACCAGAGTATAGTAATCCTTATATACTCTTATATAGCATTTTATAATTTGTCTATTAAGGAAAGACTGTTTCATTACTAGATTTTATTTTTATTAGTTACGTGTGTTAATTTTATTATCATCTTATCAGTGTTCAGAAATATTGGGATGAATTTAATTATTAGACTTAATAATTATATCATTGCATATTTTTAAGCCAAATCCTACTTAATTGAGGTAGAGCAACCATCTAATATTCTGATGAATTCTTTTCTATTTTATTGAGAAATTTTTAAACTTTATACATTAGATGGGCCAATAATTTCTCTTTTCTGCTACAACAATTAGTATTTTAAAAAAAATCAAACAATACTGTGAAATATTTATATATTCTTGAAACGTTTTGGTCCTTAACATGTTTACTTGGCATTTTTTTTTTTAATCTCTGAGCCTTGTTAGATAATAAAGTCTTTGTAAACCTTTTCAATTTTTTCCAGTCTATTCAATTGCCCAGGGCTTTTGAGGGGAAGATTTTAGTAATGCTATTGTTTTCATATTATGGCTAATTTCATCAGAGTTAGAAATCTCAGGGATTGATTGGAATGTGGTTATTTACATACACTCTGTTGCTATGTTCCATACTGAATCTAATTTCACATTGCTGAAGTTTTGGTTTTTTCCAATTAGATTTTCTAGAAGCTTGACTATTTTAGTTTATTTTTACCCCAAGATCAAACTTGCTGATTTATTTATTACTGTCCTCCTATTTCTGTTTTAAAAGAAATTAATTCTAATCCGGGAGCAGTGGCGCAAGCCTGTAATCCCAGCGCTTTGGGAGGCTGAGACAGGAGAATTGAGAGTTCAAAGCCAGCCTCAGCAATGGCGAGGCGCTAAGCAACTCAGTGAGACCCTGTCTCTACATAAAACAAAAAATAGGGCTGGGGATGTGGCTCAGTGGTTGAGTGCCCCTGAGTTCAATCTCCACTACCAAAAAAAAAAAGAAAAAGAAAAAGAAATTAATTCTAATTTTTATCTGTAGTAATAAAATCATTTAGTGTTATTATTTTTTTCAGTATAGCTTCTACTGTTATACATATTTGCTATGATGTGTTCTTTTCATCTAGATAGCTTTTATTTTCAATTTTGATTTCCCATTTGTTTGATCCAGGAGTTTTGGAGAGTGTTTACTAATTTCCAAGAGGTGAAAGTTTTTTCCATCATACTTTTTTTAAAATGCTGGATTATGATCATAGATATTGCCTCAAAAACCCTCTGCTTCTTTGAATTTACGAAGCTTTCTGTATGGCTGAACATGAAAATTTATTTCTGTAACGGGTCCAGGGTTGTGAGGAAACACACACACACGCACACACATATGTATTCAATTATTTTGTGTCCAAAACCTTTTTTATTGGCATACCAGAACCATCTGATTCTTAAGGAATTACATCAAAATTTTTCATAATTGCTTTTAAAAAAAATCAAAGCTTCTCTGAATCTTTAATAATTAATATTATATTCTTAGGTGTTATTTTTTATAGGACATGCAAGTTTATGATCATTGTTTCTTCCTCATAAATTGTCTTGTATTATTACACAATGTTCCTCTTTATTTTGTGTAGTGCTTTTAACCTTAAGTTCCACTTCGTCTGATATTAATATTGTCATTCCTGCTTTCTTTTTGTTTGCATTTGCTTGACATCTCTTTGCTCATCCTTTTATTTTCAACATTTCTTTTCCATTTTCAAGCATGATTGTTATAAACAACATATATCTGGGTTTTATTTTTTAACTCAATATGACAGTCTCAATATTTTAATGGGATTCTTCATCTTGTTCATGTTTAGTTTAACACAATGACACTTCATTTTATTACACCCATCTTTATGTTTACTGTTTATTTTGCTTTGTGGCGCTACTTTATTTTTGCATTTTAGCTGATTTCATTTACCATTCATTGTATTATTTTCTTATTAGTTTGAAAGTTCTGTATTTTTCCATTCTGCTTGTGGTTACCTTTCATTTTTGATTCTCATAATTGAACATTTTTCACTATTCTATGGAAGCAAATGTCTATTTTTCTCCATTAGAATATTCTACAACTAATTTATTTCCCCAATGCTACTTAGAATTTTTAAAATTTTCTCTCTCCCCCCTATCCTCCAACTCCTATGTTATAAGACATTCTTTAGACCTTTCAATTTCAGATCGGTATTGGATTTCTTCTTATTGTCCATTTTTTTTATTCGAAGGAATTCTTTTTTAGCCCTTTTGGTATTATGGCAGGATATATTATTAGGACCCATTCTCCTTCTGGAACTTAAAATTTTCTGGAGGATATATTAGTTAAAATTTATGCTGAATGGCATCAAATAAATAACAAAATAATAAGGGATTAGGAATCCCCAATCCAAAGGACAGGAGAGGTAAGAAGAGCCTGGAGCTCTTTTTATGAAGGCATATGACAGTTAGGCAAATCTGCTTTGATTGTAACTGCTGGGTGTTGAAAATAGAAAAGACAGCAAGAAAATGAGCCAACCCATCAGCCAACCAATGGGCTTCTCAATCTAAAAGAAGATGCTTTCATCATAAAATGGGAATCCCGCCGGCACGGTGCACATGCCTGTAGTCCCTGCAGCTCTGGAGGCTGAGGCAGGAGGATCACGAGTTCAAAGCCAGTCTCAGCAAAAATGAGACAAAATAAGCAAAAATGAGACTAAGCAACTTAGTGCGATCCTGTCTCTCTATAAAATACAAAATAAGGCTGGGGATGTGGCTGAGTGGTCAAATGCTCCTGAGTTCAATCCCTGGTACCAAAAATAAAAATAAAAATAAAAATAAAAATAAAAATAAATAAATAAAGTGGGACTCCCAAAGTGTCAAACCCTTAGGGGAAGGTGAATCAGATAGAAACTTCACTCTACTCCGGACCCAGGGAACTTCAAGGGAAAGTTTTATTTTGTTTTGACTATTGTTTTATTTGTGTTTTTGTTCATTTGCTTGAAACTAAGCAGAATGGAGGAAAATATCCCTGGGAAGTTGTAACCACACCTTGCCCTTGTGCAGATTTTCCACACGTCTCCAATACCTGGTAGTCAATAGCATTTGATCTGCTAATTCTCCAGGGCTAGCCATGTCTGCAGGCGCCTGACAGAGATATGAGCAAATTCTCTCTTTATATTTGTCTTACAGAAGTTCCACAAATAATTTTCTAGGGAAAATGAGTTTACAGTAGTAATAACCGAGCACACTAGTAAGTAAGGGACCAAGGAGCACAAACAACTGGCAGTACAAACTTGTCAGTGTTTAGATACTGGAATGACCAGGCACAGGTAATAAAATTACTGTGCTCTACTGTGTTTAAAGAAAAAAAAAAGCAAGATTGGAAATAGCTTCATGGAATGAAAACACTAAAAAACTGACACAGCTTCAAAAAAGAACAAACAGAACGTCTGGAAATTAAGAAAAAATAAAATAATTGAAATAAGATACTAAATCAGTGAATTTAATAGCAGATTAGACATGGGTAGAGAGTTCATGAATTGTATTATAAATCAGATTTTTGGAAAGAGCAACACAGTGGTGCTAACAAAACAAAAGAAGAAGGAATAAGAAGAAGAAGATGGGGAGATAAGGGAAGAAAGTGAAAAAGGAATAAAGAAGGGGAGAAAGGAAGGGAGAGTGGGAAAAAAAGAGGAAAGAAAAAGGGAAAAAGTTTAATTTTCTTCAAAGAAACACCAGGAAAGTTAGTTTGGTAGCATAAGCTACAGGGAATAAACAGAACTAAAAATTCAATGGCTTGAGTATAGTAAAAAATTTTTGGTCATATAACTATTTGACCATGGTATTCAATAAACAGAATATTACTAGCATCTGAGAAGACCCACTAGCCCTTTGAATCATTATCCCAAACCTTCTCCTCAAAAATACCACTATTCTCACTTAACAGATTGGTTTTATCCATGTTGTCCTTCCTATGAATGTCACAACATAGAGATTTTTTGCTGTCTTCTTTCACTCACAGTTTTCCTAGTAAAATTCAGTCAAGGAGGAGAGGGCAGAAGAAGATCCAAGCAGGCAGCCCATGAACATAAATTGCTCTTCGTAACTGCAAACAGTTAAGACTTGCATTTTGGCCTAGAACTAATATTTAATCAGAAATGCGGGAATCTCATAGCCCACTCAAGTCAACTCTCAAAACTAACTAATTCAGTAAGGGTGCATTTCTCCATAAGATATAATGGATCTGGACAATTCCTATTGTCTAGTGATATCCTAGACATTGTGACAGTGTAGAGTGTTGAAGCACAACACATTACTAGGCGTCTGTGGTGATGCCGGTGGATGCAATACCATAGGTTTTGCCAGTCCTATCAAAGCACAGCACATACAATTATATACAATATATGACACTTAATAATAATAATAATAATAATAATAAGTCCTATGTTACTGGTTTACAGTCTTTGAGTTCAGAGTACCATGGGCATCAATTAGTATATTTGGGAGGATAGATGTTATTAGTTAACATAGAACACTAAGTGGACATTGATAAGAGAATTCCTACTCACCATGGGTGAAGCTATCAGATGTTTATTGAGTACCTATATTTTAGAATTCCTATATTTGTTACAGACAGGGTGAGAATGTAGCTTATTAGTTGAAGATGCATCATGATTTATGCCTTGGCACATACTCTTCTGTCTGCTTGATGCCCTTCCTATGCTCTTTTTTATCACTGGGCAAATTTTTGCCCATCTTTCAATGCATGTGTCAAAATTTTCCTCCTCAGGTAAGCCTTCTCTATCCTCTAAGGCTAACTTTGAAATGTTTTCTGCATTACTTTGTGCATTCTCCCCTAATAGCACACCACTGTATAATGTGAAAAATAGTTTCCATATCTCTCCAAGATTTGACTTTTATGGACTAAGTCTTAATCCCATCCAATAATCCTTTGTACAAAGCAGGTCCTCGTTAAATGTTTGTTAAATGAATGACAAGATTAATGTGGCACAGTATAAAATAAAAAACAATTTATAAAATAATCAAGACGATAGCCTTTGCTATCATCCATGTGTTATTTTTATCTTAAAATCATTTCTCTCTTTTTAGTAAGCTACAAAGAAGATAGAAGGGGTATGTCAGCTATTCTTGAAAAATTTCCCCATGATTTTTCTTACTGAAGCTTAATAGATTATCATTTGTATACATTTATTTCTATAAAACAAAACTAATATATGCATAAACCTCAATGGCTGGATAGTGCTGCACTCTAGGGCATGTGTTTTTGGAACGCATATCATATAAGTTACCAATTGCTATACAACAATATTACCATAAACAGTGTCTTAAAATAACTCAGTTTTAGTAGGTCAGGAGACTGGGCCTGGCTCACCCTTTTCCTTGGTTTAGGGTTTTGTAAGGCTGTAATCAAGGTGTTGATCAGGGACTGGTCTCTTATTGACTGGGGATATCAAGCTTACCTTCAAGCTTTTTTTTTTTTTTGGTACTGGGCATTGAATCCAGGGACACTTAATCATTGGGCCACATCTCCAGCCCTTTTAATTTTTATTTTGAGACAGAGTCTCTTGCTAAGTTAGTTAGGGCCTCACTAAATTGCTGAGGCAGGCCTCAAACCTGCAATCCTCCTGCCTCAGCCTCCCGAGCTACTGGGATTACAGGTGTGCATGACAGCAGGGCTCCAAGCATACTATTTGTTGGTAGAATTCAACTGTGTGTGGCTGTGGAATTGAGGCTCTCACTTTTTTCCTGACTGTTGGCCAAAGGTCATCCTTACCTATAATTCCTTGATGGGATTTTTAAATGTAATTAACTAATTTCTCAAATCTAGCAAGGTAGGGAGACACTTCAGAAAGATGAGTGATGACAATATTATTTGTATAGTAATGTACATGTAGTAGTGTATATCCCGTCAACTTTGCTATATTCATTTCATTAGAGGCAAATCATAGATCATGTTCACTCTTGAGATTGTGCAAAAGAGGAAGGAGATCTTGGTGGAAAGCAGTCATCTAACAGTAGACAGACTTTACTTTTATTGCCTATCGAGGAGTGGAGCATGTAGGCATTCAGTTCTATTCCATACTGCCAAAATAATTCTTCAAAATCAATATAGCAATTTATAATCTCTACCAACAGAGTATGAAAATCTAGTCACTCTATATCTGTGTTAACTATGGTTTTTCTCTGTTCCTTTAATTTCAGCCACACTGGTAAAAAGTGGGACTATAACATTATGTTTTTAGTGTATATTCTATAATGGCATTTGTTTGCATAAGTTCATATTCATGGCTTAACTGTTGGCCATTCTTCTTCTCCTTTTTTTTTTTTTTTGGTAAAATGCCCATTCAAGATTTTTGCCCATTTCTCCATAGTGTTGATTTGTCAATATTCATTAAGTATTCTGGGTCTGAGACACTTATAAAAGAGATGTGTTGCAAATGGTTTTCTAATTTGTGGCTTGCCTTTAATTTTCTTAATTAAGTATTTGGATAATAAAAACTCTTTATTTTCATGAAATTCAATATACTAATCTTTTCCTTTATGGTTAGTGCTATTATACCCTGAATAAGAAATCATTGTTCATGCCAAAGTCTTGAAGACATTCTCCTGTAATTTTTAGGAGCATTGTGAATTTTCCTTTTACCATTAGACTAAAATGCATCTCTAATTAATTCTTTTATAGGATGTGAAGTCTGTAACATTTTGTTCAATGAAGGAACATATTTCATGGACAGTTATTCCATGAAATTATAATGGAGCTGAGAAATTTCTACAACCTAGTGCTCTTATAGCCATTGTGATATTATAACGCAACACATTATTCATGTGATTGTGGTGGTGTTGGTGTAAACAAACCTACCATGCTGCCAGTTAAATTAAAGTCTAACACATACAATTATGTACAGTACATAATATTTGAAAATAAAAATAAGTGACTGTGTTACTACTACGTATTTATTATACTTTATTTTTATTATTTTTAGAGTGTACTTTTTTGAACAAAACTAATTTAGAAAAATACTTATTTGATATAGTGAAAAGTGCAGGCTCCACAAAATAATCAGTAAACATATATGCTGTAGCTCTTCCTGTTAAATTATCCTCACAAACTATTTTCTTCATTAACTATTAATAGTGGAAGTAGATGTTGCTGCATTATTCACAGATTTTGTCTTCTGGTTTTCATGTGGTCAGTGACAACACTCTTCCTCCCATGGGTGATGTTCTGGATGACTAGACATCTCAGAGCAAGATGTTCTCAGATCCTGTGGCTAGGGAGGGCCCACCTCTGCTGCAGACGGCTACATACCCATTGTATGGTTTCAGAGGTGTTGCTCCACAGATGGCCAACTCCATTTGTTTGGGGCTGCGGTGAGGCGGTGAGGCACAACATCATGGCAGAAAGATGTGAAGGTGGAAAGCAGTTCTGGACATGGAACAAGAAAACAGAGAGAGAGGGCTAGAGTTACTCATTCTACTTATGAAGAAAAGTTTACCACAAAGCAGTGTACTGTGTTGTGCCAGCCTCATAAATCTCCCGTCACTGTGTCTCTTGATTATATCATGTGGTCATGTCAAGTGATTGGACTCTTCCATCCAGGTGTGTGTAGGTACACTCTGATGTTCACACAATTATGAAAGTCCCTCATGGTACATTTTGAAATGTATCTCTGTTGTTAAGCACCACATGACTGTTTCCATGTTGATGTCTGCTTGACTCAGAACCACTAACAGAAAAGATGGTTCTTTCCCTATGGGTCTTCAATGCCACTTTTGTCACATATCAAGTGTCTCTGTACAAACAGCTCTTTCCGGACCCCCCATTTATCCCACGGTTCTATAACTGGTAGTAATTTGTCCTCCTCCAATGTCTTCACTATATTTAACCTTTTATCTTTTAAATGAGTTTTAGGACATGGTTGCTAATTTTCACAAAAATTGGCTGTCATTATTGAGATTGCAATAAATCTATATGTTACTTTGGTAAGAACTGACCTCTTGAGCCTTCTAATACATGAACATGGTATATTCCTTATTTTCTTAAGTTTACTTTTTGAATTGTTGTTACTAATGTGGAAATACATTTGATTTTTACGTGTTAGCCCTGTACCTAGAAACTTCAATGATTCAGTTCTTAATTCTGGTAGTCTAGCTGTAGATTCTTGGGATTTTCTAAGTATAAAATTTTGAATGGGCTTTTTCTTTCTTTCTAATCCTTGCATTTTGTTTTTTCTTTTCTGATTGGACTAGATGATTACTAATACAATGTTATCAGATGTGTGTGTGTTGTTTTTGATTCTTGATGTAAATTTCGTTCTTTCACCATTAAGTCTGATACTTACTGTAGGTTCTGATACATACCTTTTATTAGATTAAGAAAATCATTTTCTATGTCAAGTTTGTCAAGTGTTTCTTTAATCAAGAAGGATGATTGAGTTTTATCAGTTTTTTGCATCTTTTGAAATTATCAATTTTCTTTTGTTATGTTAATGATGTGATTAATATGGATTGACTTTTGAATGTTAAAACAACTTTGCATTTCTCAAATACACCCAACTTGTTTAAAATGCATTATTTTTTTTCTGTATTATGGTTTACTTATTTTTCCCTGACATTTTATCTAGGATACTGTATCAATGTTCATGAAAGATATTAGCCTATCTTTTTTCTTCCAACATTGTTCTTATCTGCGAAATTTTGCTGATTTAAAAAAATAAGTAATTAAATTTCAATTATCTGTAAGAATTGATAAGATTAGTACTATTTCCTCTTTGCATTTTTAGAAATATTAAATGCTTAATCTGTCTGGGTCTGGAGCTTTCTCTGTTGGAAGATTATAGACTTAATTGATAGAAAAGATATATAACCCTTCAGACATTTGACATATTTAATAAACATTTGGAAGGTTTCCATTTTGCTAGGAATTTCTTCCCTTCTCCTTAAAGTTTTCTAATGTAATTTTTTTGTATTGTATTTTTGACTTGCTTATGGTATTTTGTCTTCATCTTGACTACTTCCTGTCTTCACTATATTTGGGTTCAATTCATTGTTACATTTTTTTGCATGTCGATATGAATAGATAATTGGATTTTAGCCTTTATTCTTTTTTTTTTGAGAGAAAAAAAATTTTTAATTAAAAATTTCAACATACACAGAAGTTGAGAAAATAGTAAAAACAAAACAAAACACAGAAATTTCACAATTTTCAAAATGTTTCCCTTTTTACTTTATCTGCCCCTTTTGTTTTTTTTTATTTTTTTTTTTATTTTTCTCAAAAGTTGCATTTTAG
>CM053402.1:50922889-51010094 GCA_028644305.1 Xerus rutilus
ACATGTTATCAAACATAACAGAAAAAAAGCAAATTTTCAGAAGCTGTACACACTGTTCACTGAAAACATTTGTTGAGGCAAATAGAAAAAAAATTGTTACAATCATAATTTTTCTAACTTTGCACAAAATTATAAGCAGATTACATTCTTCATATTAAACACCTTTATATGCACTTTCAATGAACAGTATATATATATAGCCTTTATTCTTTTCTAGAATCTATTGAGGACTTTAAGTTTCTACCTTGAGGCATGTGGGCTGGAGATGGGGGAATGGCGGAGTATGGGAGTGCAGGGAACGCTCTGCCTATTTGACACTGCCCTTAAACCTTTCCTGGATTTTGTCTTTATATAAATCTGTGTGGTTAGTCATTCCCAGCCATGATCAAACCAAAAGGGAAACAATGACTATTAGGTCAGTAATTTTAGCATTATCAAATATACTCTAATAGTCATGTTTTGGCCAAGGATGGTTGGCAAGTACAACAATGGTACCATAAGATCATATTGCCTGGTGACAATGTGTTTATCTTTCGTAGATTTGTGCAAGATCACCCTCTGATGTTCACATGATGATGAGATCCCTCAAGGATGCAGTCCTCAGAAGGTATCCCTGTTGTTAACTGATACATGTTAACATGTCCTTTGCAGTACTGGCTAAAGGCATGCAGAGCCCTTGTGGTCTTGCCACTCTACAACTTGCTATTTTCTACTCAGCTTGCTTCTTACTGGGAAGTGAGAGCAGTGAAAACAGAATTGGAGTTGAGGGCTATCCAAGGAGACGTTGGCAGAATTGGTCCAAGGACTACTGAAAGAGACTTAAAAAGAGGTAACAAATAGTGTTTTATTTCTTCAGTGATTATTTACTAAGTGACTGTCATGGACAACATACTGAATTGGGGATTGTTGAATGATAGGAAGTGTCCTGGTAGAGGTCATAAGCCATGGGGACTGCTATACTTTCATGACTTCTGTTATTAGGACACAATAAGGGAAGTTCTTAGCCTAACATATTGTACAAGGTGATTAGCATATGGATGTTTTTCAAGAAGGGCTGTCTCTTTTGACATCTTTCTTTGTCCCAAGCACTTTTTGTTTTAGCTGTGTAACTGAAGCATATTATTCAATTTTTTATTAGTTAATGTTCCTCAGTTTCTGTAAAAATGTTTTCCTCATGTTTTAAATCAGAGTTTTGAGGGAAATAAATGAGACCATCTCTGTAACATTTTTCCCATTGTGCCCGGCACAACCCATAGCAGATATTATTTTTATCTCTTACACGTTTTTTTTTGTTTTTTCTCTTATCCTTTATATGTCTTTTCCATTTCTCCTTAAGTTCTATTTTTCTTCCATATAACTTACTATAATCAAAAACAAGAGAATCATTTTCAGTGTATTAAAAAAATTTACTGAAAAGATATGTTTCCTGTTCTGGGCTTTAAAACCATTAAAGATTTATATACATGAAAATCCAATAAATATATGAATGTTATATTTTATAATATATATTTATATATCATGTGTGAACCTATAAATATTATATTTAATATCATAGATTTAACATTATATATTAATATTTATGAATATTTAATATTATATTTAACATTGCATTATATATAAATTCATACATAATATGCATAATAATATATTATATGTATATTATATATGTGTGTGTGTGAGATATATGTATATCTCCAATAAAACACACTCAAAATTAAAATAATAAAATTCTCAAGGTAGAGATAAGGCTTATTCATGTTTCCCAGCTATACATTTATTTTCTTTTCAGCTTTAAAAATTTATTTTCTTCAAATCAACATTCTTATTAGTATAGATAAGTTTGATAGGGCCAGCTCACAGGCATGTTGATTAGTTCCCTTTGGAATTGAGAAAATTAGAAAAATAAATTAAAGTTCATTCATATCATCAAAAATATTTACTGAATGTGGTTATGTTTATATCAAAAGGTTTTCTTCCCTTAACAAACGTTCTAGGATAAAGTTATGATTACTTTGAAGAAAAGAAACAAATGAGATACCTTCTAAGACAATAAGCTTGCAAAATAATACAGCAGATTATTAGACATACTTAGAGTGACATAAAATTATGCTCACTGAAAAGATTTGAAATAAGACCTAAAACCCATATGCAAAATTTTTTTCTTTGGTACCAGGGATTAAACCAGGGATGTTCAACCACTGAGCCACATCCCCAGCCCAGCTCTTTTTTTGTATTTTTAAATTTAAAGACAGAGTCTTACTGAGTTGCTTAGGGTCTAGCCAAGTTGCTGAGGCTGGCTTTGAACTTGTGATCCTCCTGCCTCATCCACCAGAGCTGCTGGGATTATAGGCATGCGCCACTGTGCTTGGCTCCATATGCAAAATTATAACAAGCCTTTTACTTCATTTAATTTTGACTATTTCATAAAATCTGTAAGTGAAATTGAACATAGCTTGTGATGGACCATAGACATTTAGCCCCCTTCATTAGATGCTTCGTTTGTAATCTAACCTTTTTGAGGGTACATATGCTGTCTCTTTCAGCTACCAATATAATATTAACTATTTAAAAAGTGTTTTTGAACAACATCACATAAAAATAAATGAGTGTTTTAGGCCTACTAATTTGCCTAGGTAGAAGAGAATATATTGTGATAGAAAGGGAATCCCGAGAAAATGTGCTAGATCACATGACAATATTGATACGCATGTCTTGTCTTCACCCTCCTATGTATACAGAGCAGGTAAAATTTCTTTAGCTCTTTTGGCTCCAAGTGGAGACTTTGTGTGTATGCATGTATGTATGCACAGGTCTGTGCACATCCAAACTCCTTTGTTCCTCAGAGGCGCACACACATGTTCATATAGTTGGAGATGATGAAAGTTCTGATTTTCCAGATGCCAGAAAAAGAGTTGCTTCAACATGGAATCATGGGCTACAGTGTTGAGTTCCTGTTGGAATTCACTCTCAGTGCACTCAATGAGTTCAATTGGATGATTGTTGTACATCACTCAGCACTCCTGCTAAGGGACATTGACTGAGGGAGATGCCTTGAAGCGACCTATCATCAGTCATGATGTTGCTTCCTAGCTGTCAGTGACCATGTAGACATCAAACCAGAAGGATTTGGAACAGTTATTACTGCATATTTTCATGTAGATCTAACTTTTTTCTCTGTGAATGGTTCAGTCAAATGTAAAAGGCACAATCAAAACCCAAAAAACTCGGAGTAGCCTAGTAGAAATTCACTGTGGGGGGAAAAATATCAGATTTTTTTAAAAAAAGTAACATGGCCAGTTTGTGGTCTCCTTTTATTACCCAAAGATTTATCACATTCATTGTATAATTAAATCTCTACATCTGTGGGGTACAAATGTTTTATGTTTCCAACATTTATGGTTTGACATCGGAAACATCTGTGCAGGCCCAGTATACAACATCTGGAAGACATTTCTGAGCTTTTATGACATGCAGAGTGATCTTTGTTTTGGAACAAGTGTGTGGTTTTCTCCAGTAGCTCTTCCTGCTGGTTATATCCCTCTAATTGGCATTTTGCTGGAGGATTGAAAGAAGCCTGGCTTCCTGACCTCCCACTGGGCTCAAGGAGATGTTTTATAAGAATCTTCCCTGAGTCAGGATTCACAGAGGGAGAAGATGCTGAGTCATGGGTTTAGCTGGCTTAAGCCAGGATTCATTGATCCAGGGGAGCCAGTTGAGAGGAAAGAAGGGAACTTGTGTTACTGGGCCAGAACTGTCCTGGATGACTTTTTTCCGATTAAGACATTGATGAGAAAGTGAACATCACTGTCCCCATTCATCAGGGTGGAAACTAAGTCTCAGAGATTTTCTTTCACTTGAAGTTACCCAACTAATAAGTAGTAGGTCAGAGATTTAAACGGAGGCTTATCCAACATTGTATTAGAACATGGCAGCCTTCTTTCTGAAGAGAGGACAAGGTAGCTTAACATTCACCTAGTATTTTTTTTTTTTTTGAGCACTTACTAGATGTTAGGAAGCATTCTAGGTACTTAGGATAAATCAATGGACAAAACAAAATTCCTCATGAAGCTTGCATTAATGCAATAATAAGAACAGAGCAAGGAACTTGTGCACTTACCTAGCACAACAGAATGACAATAAATAATAAATTCACAAGTTATATTGTAGGTATGTAGTGAATGATTGCTGTTTAAGAACTAGCCGTGGATTCAGGAATGGCATAGTAGTGTTATTTTCATTTGGGTTCCCCTAAACAGAGCTCACAACAAGGTCTTAGAAATGGGTAATTTATTTGGGAAGTGATTCCAGAAAGCAGGTGGGAAGAATGGCCCATAAATGACAAATTAAATAACTGATTAATCTCTATGGACAACTGGGTCTCAAATTCTCTAACGAACCATCTAGAACACACCCTAGAATTGTCCTATAGCATTATGGGGAGCTTAGGACTTCAGTGGTTAAAGCTTGATCCTGAGGAACGTCCACTTCCCTAAACTTTCAAGTTGTTGCTGTATAGAGTGAAAGTTTTCTATGTTTCAAAGCAAAAAAGGAGAAAAATGCCAGGACACATGCTTAACACCAGATGCTGCGAAGGTTGCCAGAGCATGCTGAGTTCCAGTGCACTGCAGCCATCGACTGCAGCTTAGGTCAAGCCTCTGCCACAGGGTTGAGATTCAAAGCAGGGAGGTCATTGCAGATCTCGCTGCTCAGTGATATTGATGCAAAGACGTGAAAGAGGATGAGGGTGAGCCTAGCAGCTCTCTGGATAAAACAGCATCTTAGACAGATGCAGAGCCAGTTCAGAAGCCCCCATGGGAGAAGATATCAGAGAACACCTGCCACAGTCAAGGAGTAGACCTGAGGGGTGCTGGAATGGATTGACCATGAATGAGAGTAATAAAAGATGAGGTCAGAGGGTGGCAGGGGACCAGATTACATATGCCTGTGGATTCCTGTAATGATTTTTGGCTTTTGCCATAAAAGAAAAGGGAAGTCATTGGAGAATTTGAACAGAAGGGTGACATAACTTAGATTGAAATCCATTATTCTGGCTGCTACACTGAGAACGGACTGTAAGGAGGGGGTAGTGAGTTGGCTGGGATGAGGGTAAAGCAGTGAAATGGTGAGGAGGAGATGGATTTAGGAGACGCTCTGAAGGTAGAGCCAGCAGGGTTTCCTGGTATCGTGGATATGAACCCTGAGCTAAGTGAAGGTGGAGTAGAATCTCCGCCAGTAGAATCATAGAATAGCTGTTAAGTGAGATGGAAAAGGCAGTAGAAAGAACAGATTAGAGGAGAAAGATCAGAGTTCAGATCTGGACATTTATAGTTGGAGGTGGATATTTGGTGTTAAAAAAAGAGCTGCCAAGTAAGAAATGGGATCCAAGTGTGGAGCTGAGCATGAAGCCTGGGTTGGAGATACAGATGTGGGAACCCTGAGCTTACAGACATGCTTCAAGGCCAGGAGACTGAATGAGATCAGCAGACGAGGAATGCTAAAGGAGAAGAGGAGCGCTCCAAGGAGCATGCCCTGGGGCCGGCCAACATTTATAAGTCAGGGAGAAGAGGAGGCCAACAGAGAGGATGGAGAAGTGAAGGGCGAGGAGGCCAAGAGCAAGTTGTGTCTGTGAAGGCAGATTGGATGCGATTTAAGAGGGAATTGGAAGACAGTAATTTGAGATAGGGAATAAAAACAACTACTTTGAGGTAGTTTGCTGACACATGCATGGAGTCACTACATGGGAAGGAGAGACAAGAGAGGATCTTTTTATTTTTTTCCTTTGAGGAGTAATAGTAATTTGTCTTCTGATGACAGTGATTTAGCATTTCTTTTTCTAAGGAGGAAAAAAATAGAAGGTATAGAAGAAAGAGGGGAGAATTGCTGGATCCACGTCCTGCTGACTGTAGTCAAGGAGTGATGGGTATATATCTTGAGGAGCGTTTTAGCCTTGGATAAGAAAAGTGTATTTCATCATTTTAGCAAGAGAGATATGGGTTCTAGATTCTGCAGGAGGCAGAGATGCATTGACAGGAGGAGGTCTTTTCTGATTGCTTCAATTTTTCTCAGTGCTATGAGACACAAGGCTGTGGTGTCGGATGTTGAGAAAACAGAGGTATGATATTTACCTAAGAGAGTGAGGGAGAGAATGAACCAGTGAAACATTGTATAATTGCCAGAAAACAGAAAACTGCATGCAGGGCCCATTTAACACTCACGGTTATAAATATTTTCTTTGCTTTAAAAAAAAAATAGGTAGGACTCACAAAGCACTCATTAAAGAATGGTACACAAGACTGGAGTCAATGATGCTGTGAAGTGAGGATCCCCTGATACCTTCCCCTTGGGCATATTTCTACCCTACCACTCATCATATTTTATAGGGGAACAGGGAATAGAGTATCTTCCCACACTAATTAATGGCAATAGGAATTGACAGGTCTTTGGGGGAGCAGTTTGATCAGGTCAAATTTCTAAAATATCTGCATTACTCCATCTGGTAACACTGCAGTCTCCGATCCCCACCTCTGCAGGACTCAGGCGCTCAGCACCCCCGCTGCTGCTTGGAGGACTAACACCACTGTTGACTCTCAGCAGAGCCGCTCTCTGGGAAACGCCCTCAGTTAAAGAGAGCCTGAAAGCCCACCTCATCGGGAGCAGCCCACACCCACCTATTGTTCAGGGAGAAGTCCATAGGAAGGCCTGCCATCTCACCTCAGTATGGTATCCTTCTGCAAGGCCAATCCTGTGAGGTCTGCTGACACCTTTGTTGTGGCAACATCACAGCTTAACAATTACCTCTGTCTGATCCTATTTCCCTTCACTCCTCAATACCCAAAAAGTGATTTTTTTTTTTTTTGCTTCTGGAGATAGAACTCAGGGGCACTTGACCATTGACCCACATCCCCAGCCCTATTTTGTGTTTTACGTAGAGACAGGGTCTCACGGAGTTGTTTAGCGCCTCGCCGTTGCTAAGGCTGGCTTTGAACTCGCGATTCTCCTGTCTCAGCCTCCCTAAGTGCTGGGATTACAGGCTTGCGCCACCGCACCCGGCTAAAAGTGATGATTTTTAAGACATCCCAACAATCTTTCTATGCTTCAATCACTCTCTAAGCCTATTTACCAGAGAACCCAACCCACTACCCCTCTGATTCAGAAATCATACAATGAGAAATTTATCAAGAGGAAACAAATAGGGATGCAAAGATATAGCTGACATATTGCTTATTATAGTGCAAAACTGAAATGACTTTGATAACAGGGGAGATTGCTTAAATTATTTATGGTATGTCCATATTATAGAGGCATCAATCTATTATACATACATATTTAAAGACATGGAAAGATTTTCACAAGATTTTGCTGAGTGAAAAATGCCAGTTACATGCAACAAATTCACTGGCACCTCATTAAAATGATCTGAATGAATGCATTCATATGAAATATATGTAAAGATCTTGAAAAATAATCACCAAGGTCTTTAACATGGTTAACGAATGTTGGAATAATGGGTGGTTTAAATATTTCTTTCCTCTTTGTTCATATTGGTCATCTCATTTTTATATGCTGACTATAAGTTGCTTTTGTAATAAGACAAAGCCAAACATTATTTTAATTTGAAGAAAAGAGAATTAAAATTGTTTTCTCTTCTGCATAAGAGGAACAGATGTAGCAAACTTCCAGAATAAGCAGATGAAGCTTAGTCACACACACAACCACAATGAGCTTAAATTCCAGACCTCATAGGAGGTGTTTCAAGGCATCATACAGATGGGCCTTTATTTCCAAAATGCAGGATGTATGGTCTTTTCAAAGGTGCCTGTGTCACTTAGCACATCTGTCTCAGAGATGGTCTCAGAACTATACTTTAGTTGCTGAAATGTCTAAGTTTCCAGAATACTTCAGTAATGTCTGGAAACAATGAACAGAAGATTTGGGATCAGGACATTTAAAGAAAATCTGTTTAAAACAATGACCATAACTATAGATATTTCCATTCTTATCACAGGGACCATTTGAAAGATGCCAACATTATGTTGCAAATTTTGATAAATCCTTACATCTACAATTCCCAAGCTTCATTCATTTATAGGCTACCTTCTTGATTTTATGTGTGTACCATCTATAATATTACTTTGTCAATGCTCTTCCTTAAGTAGACTGTTTATAGAAATGTGAAATCTTCCTTAGCCTCATTCAAAGTAATAACATTCAAGATAAAACTGACTTAAATTACTAGTAATAATTTTTTGGTACGCATTAAAGTAAGTACGTAACTATCAAAATAGAAAATGTTTGTCCATGTACCTCTGAAAAATCATCTCTTGCATTTGTACCAGGCTTTGGGAACACACTGCACTTGGTTGTCAGAATCTGAAAGAACAGACATTTTTGGGGCCTCTGGTGGTCCTGCTGAGCTGAAAGGAAGGAGACAAGGAGCTTGAAAACATTTGGCCTGACCCTTTCTCAGCACAGGCAAACCCTGACTTCTGCCAAAAATTTGTCAGTCAGTCATGTAGAACAAGAACACATTATATGTTAAATGGGTTTTTTATGAGCTGGTGGGAGAAGGTGATCACCACATAGAAAAGTAAATTTTTATGGACTTCTTACTCTGAGGATGCTAGATGCCACCTTAGACATGATTTATGTATTTATTTTGGCCAACGAGAGCTTATTTACTGGTACCTGACACCTCATTGTTAGTGGTGAATGTTTTCTAAATTTAATTGACTAAAACCATTAAAAAAAAAACCTTTTTCTTCAATTATCTTGGAAATTATAGAAAGAGAATGAATGATTCTTATTTGACATTGAATTCAGAACCCACCTTGGGACAAAAAACTTCAGGAAATGGGAGAGAAAATATCAAGGAGGCTGGTATCTCCTTTGGAGGACTTATGCCCCCCCCTAAAAAAAATAATGGCAATTAACATGAATTTCAGACTATACCAAGAAATCAAATTCTTTATATGCAGAGCTCAATATCTGGGAAACATTCAATGAATTCTCATCCTTTAGTTCAAAGTCTATCATTTAGCATTGATTAAAAATGCCTACTGTGAGAGGAATTTCTCATTTCATAAGCTCTTTGGTTGATCTTCTTATTAGAACCAAATTAATACAACAAAAAAGTTAATTCATTGCCATTTTCAGATTTCTCATCTTGATCCACTGTGCCAACTCAACACACTTTTCTATTTATAATCCAAAGGAAGTACTGATAGTAATAGTTCCCATTAATATATCATATGCAACTATATTTATACCAGCTAAGTGGGAGCCCTTGAAGATTAATCAGTTGAGAATGTTTATTAATAGCTTATCTACTCATGTGTGGGGGCATGAAAGAGGGGCTTGCAGGACTTTGGATTTAATTTGAAAGCTATTAAAATTCTGTGAAGATATAAGGAATAATTAATACTAGCGTATTGAAATCCAAATGTGGTAGAGTGTTCCTTTGATGGTTCCTGACATGCATGTTCCAGTGTATCCTCTCCCATTAAATTATGGCTACCCTGAAACCTGCTTTACTCATTAGTATGTGGAAGAAATGACACAGGTCTGGTTCTCCACCCATGTCTTCAGAAGGCCTGGAAACTTTCATGTCCGGGGAAACCATTCACCAAGTAAGAATTCCTACAACCCTGAGACCACTCTGTTGAGAAGAGGTCAAACCAGCCATGCTGAAAATCCACATGGAAGGGAACTTAGTCTCCAGCCAACAGATGCAGGCATTTCACAATTGTTATCCAGCACTAACTAACTGTTCCACCACGAGAGTAGATGGTCTTGGAAATGGATCCTATTACTCCACTGAAGCCTTCTCAACAGATGCCATGTGGAACAGAGGACTGGTGTACCATATTGCTAGGACTGCTACAACAAAGACACAAAAAGTGGCTGACTTCAAACCACAGAGATTTATTCTCTCAGAGTTATGGAGGGTAGAAGTCTGAAATTAAGGTATTGAGTTGCCAGTGCCATGCTCCCTCTGAAGGCTTTAGGAAAGAATCCTCCCTGACTTCTTCCAGCTTTTGGTAGCCCCAGCTCCTCCTTGGCTTGTGGAAAAAAACTCCAATCTCTGTCTCCATCTTCACATGGCCACCTTCCCTCCGTGGCTGTGTCCCAAGATTCTTCTTTCTATAAAGACACCAGTCATTGGATTAGGGCCCACCCTAATGACCTCATCTTTATTACATCTACAAAGACCCTATTTCCAAATAAGGTCACATTCATCAGTTCTGAGGGTTAGGATTTCAACATATCTTTTGGGGGACATAATTCAATCCATAACAAGCTATCCACATTGAGCCCTGCTCTAATTGAAGACTGGGAACAAATAAATGGACTGCTGTTTCAGCCACTGAGTTTTGGATTACTCTGTCATGTACTTGTAAATAATGGACACACTAAGTTACAGTCCTTTGATGCCCTCCACTAAAGAAGCACTTCCATTCCCTAGATTTCATTTCTTTCTTTCTCTCACTTTTTACTCCACAGACTCTTCCTGATGTAGCAAATGGGGAAGTATACAATCCTGCTTTATATTCATTTGTAATCACTCCTCATTATCCCACTCTCAAGAAAGACTGCATTAGTAGTCATGTCATTTTTTACTTTCCCAATATGATTAATCCAATTAGGTATCAAAATCTTCTTTTGCTTCATTCTCATGGACCAATATTTGCTCTTATTGCCTCACTTTTTTAGATCTGTACTGTACGTCTGACCTTATGATAGCTACAAACTTCTGGCTGGTCTTTTATTCCCTTTTTTACTCTGCACTGCCTACCTTTCCATATGGATTTGTTACTGGGCATTATCCTTTTGAGCAGAGATGAGTCTTGGGTTTGTGCTGAGAAGCAAGAAAGAGTAATCTGGGCCATATCATAAAGTACAAAGTGTATGGTTTTTAAAAAAAGGTGTGTTCAACCCATATTACCTTACTTGGAGGTGGGAAGATAAGAATGAAAGGTGGAGCTGAGTAGTCAGAAGGGATGTAAGATGGGAAAGAATGAAATACTAGGACAGAGATGAACCTATGAGTAATTCTAGTTATCCCATCTTCTATTCCATCCTAACTTCCCCGTCACTCTTATATATCCAAATCCTGGCTTATATCATTGCTAATTCTGAAATTTATCTCCTCTCACTTTTGTATTTACCCACATCATCTTTTCCTTTAAGATTCCAACCAAGAACTCATTTCTTTTTCTCCATACTCTTTGGTCACCTTGAGTCTCTGGATTTTAGCCATCTTGCCCACGCATTGTTAATATCCTCACATCAACCCCAACATAAACGTGTACACAGGGGTAGACTCTGGAACCTTCCAGGTTTATCTGAGTTGACTGATCCAAAGTGCTATTGCTTAAAGACATTAAAGAGCCGAGGGTGGGAGAAAGGAGATCAGAGGAGCAGGGGAGCAAGAGTTTGAAGGCAGGTTCCTTCAATACACAGTAGTATACAACTTTCCAGAAAGTTTTATGCTCCACGAGTTCAGTTATTTCCTCATGCAAATAATAAACACTTTTATGTAGACCTTGCAGTACCTGTTTAATGCAAAAAAAGAACAAGAGTAGAAAGAGGAGCTTAATTTCCAAGAAAGTGTACCTATTCAAGAACAACTTGTGAGAAAAGTATCTCTTTTTTAATTATATGCATATTATCATGTATGCAACTTTTTTTTTTAAATCTAGGATTAAACCCAGGGGTGCTTCACCACTGAGCCACGTCTCCAAAACTTTTTATTTTTTATTTTGAGACAGAGTCTTGCTAAGTTGCTCAGGGCCTCAATAAGTTGCTGAGGCTGGCTTTGAACTTGTGATTCTTCTGCCTTAGCCTTCCTACCTGCTGGGATTACAAGCATGCACCACCATGCCTGGCTATGCCAATTTTCAAAGTAGAATTCTATTACAAGGCAACATGGAGATTGAGCTTCATTTATTTGTGCATTTATACAAAAGAAATATACTGATCAACAGTTTTGCATGTGATGCTGAATTGGGTTCCCTGGAGAAGACCTGAGTCAAGGATTTTGTGCACATCTTTAAGAAATTTTTTCCAGCATAGCCTGAAGAAGAAGGTGGATTCTGTGACTTTCTGAGAAGCTCAGTGGAAGTTCTAGGGTTGTGTCAGCCCAGAAGCTTCCTTTTTGTTTTGAAGAGGCAAAGAAAGAAACTGACAGTCAAGAAACTTTGGTCTAAGCTCTAACTCTGGATTAGTTCTCTCAAAAGTTCCCGAAATCTCTTGAAACAATCAGGTAATATAATATATAATTTGAACAACTGCACAATAAGAACAGGTAGATATTGTTGCCAAATTGAACACTCTTACCTCTGGAGATTCCCAACTGTGATAACCAAACTGAATTCTTGAGTCAATGTAGCAACCACATCTGTTCAATACAGATGCCAACCAATGCTGGACTAAAATGCAAATCTGGCCTTTTATTAATTTAGGACTTCACTTGTGACTATTTACATAACAAAAATGTGCCCCCTTTGGGACTGAAGAAAGTAGCACTCAGGCATAGTACTAAAAAGTTATTTGTCCCTGATCCAGCCCCTGCTCCTACCAAAAAAAGTACTGATGAAATAATCCAAGACTCCAGTTTAAAGGCATGGCATCTTATTGCCTGGCTATGGTACCAAATAGTTGGATTGTCCAAAATATCCACTTGATTGACCTGGCCTTATGTGAGAAAACCTCTGCTGGGGGAGGGCAGGCGTGGGCTCAACATAACAATGAGATGTTCCAGGGGATCAAACAGTTGAACTGTCAGGGAAAAAATTCTACACCTCATCCATCACTCATTTGTTCATTCAACAAATGTTTACGGAGTCCCTGACACTTGCCAGGCATTGTTTTAAGAAATGAAGATCCAGCAATGAGTAGAACAAATATAGACTCTAACATCGTGGGACATATATACTAGAGAAAGATGTGAGTAAAACAAATAAGTAAACATAACAGTGGCTCAGGGGGTGATAGTGCAATGGAGAAAAACTAGTCAGGGTAGGGAGCAGGGTGTGGTTTTGTATAGGACAGTCAGGGGAGGTACCCAAGATAAAATGGCTTTTTCTTTTTTTTGTATGAGATTGAACCCAGGGTGCTTAACCACTGAGCTACACCCCCAGCCCTGTTTTATTGAGAGACAGGGTCTCACTGAGTTTGCTTAGGGCCTCACTAAATTGCCGAGGCTGACTTTGAACTCACAGTCCTCCGGCCTCGGCCTCCCTATGCCCTGGGATTGCAGGCATGCACCACTGCAGGTGGCACAAATGACATTTGACAAGAGCTCTGAAGGAGGTGTGCCGTGCATTCCTGGCAGACGTGTGTGCATGTGTGGACACACACGCACACGGAGTATGTGGTGTGAGTGTGTTTAAAGTATTTGAGAAATAGGCTAGAGGGAGAGGGTGGGTTGCATAGGGCAATCATTCGCAATCTTTTTTGGACATAAAATCCATTTGTGAAGCTTAAAAAAAAAACAAACCTGATGTTCAAGCCTTACTACAGATCAGACTCTGGGGTGGGGACCCAGACATAAGTGGTTTTAAAAGCCCCTCCAGTGATTCAAATATAGCTGCCAAGGATTAGAACCAGCAAGGAGGAGCCTATTGGGCTGTTAGGAGGTAAGAGGGTCAAACACTATCTAGATGTTTCTATGAGATAAATACTTAAATTGGTGGAATTTGAGTCCAGCATATTGCCCACTGTGATGTGAGGAAGCCTCATCTAACCAGTTGTAGACCTAGAAAGATTAGAAGACTGACCTGCTACAGAGCAGGAGGAGGTCTGTCAGTAGATGGCCTTTGGACTTGAACTCTTGACCCATAGCGTCAGCTCTTCCCTGGGTCTCCAGCCTGACAGCCCACCCTGCACATTTTAGACTTGCTACTTTCCTCAACTGCAGGAGCCAATTTCTTAAAATCAATCTGTACATAAGGACGCATCCTTTTGGCTCAGTTTTTCTAGAGAAACCTGATTGATCCAAGAGAATTAAAAATGGGGGAGAATTGGATCTGATCAACGTTTGAAAAATAAATCTCTGGTTGCTGTGCTGAACTAAGACTAGAGAGGTCAAGGGTCAAAGTGGAGAGACCAGTTGGGGGATGTTACAATAATCCAAGGAAGAGTGAATGGGGGACTAGATCCAGCTAGTAGCAGGGAGGAGATAAGAAAGTGTAGGATCCTGTACTATCTCCAAAGATACAGCCACCTGAATTTGATGTTGGATACACGACAAAATTCATCTAGGAAATCTAGGGCTTCATCAGATCCATGTGAAGCTAGTTATTTATTCAATTTGTTTTGGATCACATGAAGCCAAGCAGAAAAGCACCGTAAGTGTTAACAGACACACACAGCAAAATGAAAGTCTTGATCCTCAGAGAATTTGGGCCTCAAGCAAACAATTCAAAGGTTTTCAAACATGCTGGAATAAGCAAGAAACAAAACATGCTTTGACAGATAATTTATTTCTAAACTATATGTATCTTAAGTGTAACTGAACCCAGCTGTTTCTCCTCCTCTGCTCTCTCTCTCTCATCTCTTTGACGAGGCACTGACAGCCTTAGAACAAGTCTAGCGCAACGCGCTCAGCGGGACAAAATGTTTTGTTATTCACAAGGACTCTGACCTCAGGAGGGCTGAGTTTTCATCCATAAATCATCACCCAGACATCCAAGGGCCGCTACATTTGGCAAGGACCCTCTACCCAACTGCAGCAAGGCCAAAGTCAGGCAGGAACCAAGGAGAGCCTCCTGCTCAAGGTAAAAGAGAGTGTGCTTCCGACCCCACCCTGTCTTTTCTCCTTTCCCTGAACCTGTGCTTCTCAGGTCCAGGAAACTTCCTGCTGTCTGTCACATCGGGGTATTCAGAGAGATGCCCCTTCCTGCAGGGCTTGGCAAATGAAGAGGCAGGTGTGTCTCTTCAACATCCACTTAGGGGCTATAGCCTACCGAAGCTTCTCATGTGCCTCCTAAAACTAGCTTGTCTTTCCCTGTTACTGTTTTCCTTAGCAAGTGCTATGTATGGTCTGAATGTTTGTGTTAAAATTCTCCCTACCAAGATGATGGCATTAGAAGGTAGGAAGGGTCTTTAGGAGGCAATTAAGTCCTGGGGATGGAGCCCTCATGAAGGGATCAGTGCCCTTGTTAAAGACACAGCAGCACCTTGAACTTGGAGTTCTCAGCCTCCAGAGCTGTGAGGTGTAAGTTTGTGTTGTTTATAAACCACCCAATCTATGGTGTTTGTATAGCAGCTGGAATAGACTAAGAACTTTGAAAATGCATTTTTTTAAAGATGGTGTCCCCCAAACACTATTAAATAGACGAATCAAAAAAATCTTAGAAATTGTAGGAATGATTGCTAGAAAACAGTGACTATAAAATATGAAAAACAAGAGAGAAAATTATATATAATTTAAGTAAAGCATATAATAGAGGAGATTTAACAGATAAGCTGTCTATTAAGCAAAAATTGTAGGGGCTATAAATTCTGATTATGAATCAAAACTAGAGATAAATAACCAAAATGTAATAATAAAATAACCCTAGTCATCTGGAGATTTTTAATGTTTTATCCTAAATATCTCTTGAAAGAAAATAAATAACAATGCTTTACTTAAATCACATTTAGGGAGCAGTGATAATATGAACATTATAAAGCTTATGAAAGAGAACTAACACCATAGTGTTCAGAGTAAAATTCAAGATTTTAAATACTTTCATTCCTAAAGCAAAATAAAAACAAAATGTACCAATTCAAAGATGTTAAATAAAGAACAATAAGAAAACAACAAATACACAGAAACAGGGAATATAGAAAAAAATAACAGGAAAATGCAAGAATATAATGAATGACATATCAATAGGAATTAATAAATTAGGACTTACAAATCATATAGTAATAAAATAGTAAAAAAATTTAGCTTGCATGATAAAAAATAGAGACCACTCACAACAACTTTAGGCACTAGAAAGTATATATAATCTTAGATATGCAGTAGATAAAATACTATATATATATATGAATTCAAAGATAACAAATTTGAAAACACTAGAAAAATATGTTAGAAAAAATATTGAAGTAAAACAACCTGAAATAAATATTTAGTCCAAAAGGAAGTTGAAAAAAAACCATATTACCAGCAATAGAGATTCTCAATTCTAGACATTCTTATAGGATACTTCATTCAAACTTATAAGGGACAATAATACTCCTAATATAAAAACTGCTTTGCATTCTATCATTTGTTTCTAACTGTATATTGGAAGAACATTCAATCTCTCAAAAACTCAGTCTTAATAATTTTCATGATTTAGATATGAGGTGTTCCCCAAAAGCTCAAATGTGAGATAATGCAATGTTCAGAGATGAAGTGATTAGATTATGTGGGCTGTCATCTAATCTGTGGAGTGAGCCACTGGTATGGATTTACAAGGCAGTAACCATAGGCTGGTAAGATGTGGCTAGAGAAGTAGGTTACTGGGAGGGATTTATATTTTGTCTCTGGTGAGTGGAGTTCTCTCTCTCCCCTCTCCTCTCTCCTCCCCAATTCCTGGTTGCCCCCCTGTCCCGCCACATCTTGACCTTCTTCCCTCCACCAGGCCCTTCTGCCATGATGTTCTGCCTCACCTCAGGCCCAGTGTATGGAACTGGTCATTCATGGACTGAATCTCTGAAACCATGAGCCCCAAATAAACTTTCCTTCCTCTAAGTTGTTCTTGTCAGGTCATTGGGTCACAATGATGAAAACCTGACTAAAACAATTATTAAAATTAAGGCAATATTATTAAATAAGCTTGACTATATAAAGAATCAGAGACACACGTAAAAATTCTAGAACTGAGAAGAACCTATAGTAATATGGCTAATTATTTAAAAATACAAATCCTACCAGGTGTGGTGGCACATGCCTGTAATCCGAAGGACTCCAGAAGCTGAGGCAGGGGGATCACAAATTTGAGGCCAATTTAGTGAGGCCCTGTCTCAAAATAAAAAGGGCTTGGATGTCACTCAGTGGTAAAGTGTCCCTGGGTTTAATCCTCAGTGCCCCCCTGCCAAAATCATAATACCCAATACCATTATAATAAAACACTTATAGTGTGAAAATATAACAGGAAAAAGATTCCATTCACATGAGTGATGAAAAAGCACAATAAAATGGTATAAGATGCACCAATTTACTGACAGATGTAAAAGAAAACTTGAGTAAGAGACATAGATTTAGGACTGTGGAAAACTGACATAATTCTGATTGTGGACAATATGAAATACATGGACAGGATGATAATCTAAACTTTTTCTGTGAAATTTATGTTTGCATTTTGAGTTGATTCGTTTAAGTTTTGACCAAAATATTTTCTATGAATCTCAATATGTGAGAGTATTTATTCTCTTACAATTCTCTAGCTTATATTTAGTTTTCTACTGAACACTAATGAACAAATAAGTTTCCTATGTTTAATTTGTATTATTAGTGGGTTTGCTTCCATATTCTGGAGAGAATCTCCTCTCTTGCCCAAATGGTGACTCACTTAAATTAAATACATGAAGAATCAGGCACCAATGATTAGGTCACCAAGGAGGCATGAGGGACCTCCCAAGAGGCCAGAGCAAACAAGCATCTTCACCATAGTCTGGCACTTGGGGCAGGGAGAAGAGGACACGCAATTAGACATAACACATCTCTAGGGAGCCTAGGGTGACTCTTCATTCCCAGGGATCTGGGTTTCTAAAAAAACCCATGACATAAGTGATTACCAGATTGCAGCTGCTTCCTGAGAAGTCTCTGCTGCTTTATCATTTAGGGAAGATTGGAAATACTCTTCTGGCCCGGAATTTGGTCCAGAAACAGGGGCTCCCAAGAGAGTTCCAAGAGTGAGGATCTTAGGATTTTCCATATAGCCCCAAATGCTGGAACATACCATGCCAAGCAATAGAAGCATGGGCATAAAGGATGGGCAAGTTCTTCAGAACATGTGGGAGTGAGTTTCACGTGCATACGTAGTCCCTGTTTGTATTCTATTTTTGTTCTCAACTGGATTCATCTCCATCTTATGCTTCAGAGGTGAATTTTTCATTGTCTTCGAAGTTCATGTGATAGTCACACTCGTGACTGTAGCACAGTATGCTGTTGTCCAGATCCTTCAACAATCCTTTCTTTACGAATGCAAAACAGATCTTTCTTGAACATCTTCCATGTTTGGGAAACAGGGCTGGGAAGCTGAGTTACAGAAAAATTTAAGATGGTTTCTTGTATGGAGTGATTGACAATTTTAGTTGGGTAATCTTGATTTAAAAACAGTATCAAACTAAAGCAATAAGGGCAGAAGCTAGTGAATGTGAAGGCCACAATGGTAGGGGTCTTCTGGGGTGGAAGCTATGGTCACTGAGGGTTATTGAAAGCCAGGTGGGGAGAGAACAAATGGAAGTGCCAGGGTTTTGATAGCAGGCATGGGTACCTACGTTCTAAGGGAAATGGTACATGGAGGGCCACTTTATTATTGTCTGGCAAGTACCCCTCAGCCCAATCCCTCCCCTACACTCCCACCTGCCACAAGCAAACACCAAAGCATAACATTGTCCAGGAATGTGGCCTCCTGTTGTGGAATTTAAGAAGCTCTGGTGAGACATCCAGGCAGGATCTTGGACAGAGAAACTGGATAAGGCTGTGAGGTCCTGAAGTGAAGTAAGTAGCCTTATCTGAGGGGTCAGGAGTTCCCAAACTTTACCACCTGGTCATGAGAGAAGAGGCTGAAACTTTTAAATCTCAGTAAACTGCCCTGTCAGCAACCCATGAGCCCCAAATGTCAGAGTTGTCAACAATTTCCACTCCTTTCTTCTATAGTAAGGGTTATAGATAGAGGTGGAAACTCCCCAGGAGCTTCCTTTCTCTCACCAGTAGCAGGATTATATAATGATTGGCTTGAGAATAAAATCGTTCCTTGGTACCCTTGGTGGATTGGATCTAGAACTCCCCATGGACCCCCAAATCCTAGGGTGTTTGAGTCCCTTACATAAAATGCTGTAGTATTTCCCTTCTTCCTGTGTACTTTAAATCATCTGTAGATTATTTGTAATACCTAATATAATGTAAATGCTATATAAATGGTTGTTACACTGTATGGTTTAGGGAATAATGGCAAGGAAAAAGAGGCTAAACCTGTTTAGAACAGACACACTTTTTTTTTGTAGGATATTTTCGCTGTTGGAGGAACCTGGGAATGTAGAATGTGTAAGGTTAACTCAACAAAAAAGGGTTTTCCCTGGGCACTTACCTATATTAAATTCAGGATTAGGAAGCCACATTTCCCAGTAGAGTGTTCTGCTTTTGTGTGTATTTGTGGCAGATGGAGTGTGAGGTGGAGATGAGGTTTGGAGGTATTTGCACTTGATGCTCCATTCCCTAGGACATAGGGGCCCATGCCTTCCATCAAACTTCTGGCATCTCCATTTGATCTTACCTAACTTACTTTCATTATCCCTCAAAGACCTCAACCCCAAACACCTTTAGCACCTGTGGTCTTCACCATTCACTTAGCCCTTGGGCCTTATTGCTTTACCTTGAAATTGTTTGAAATTCATAAAGACCCAATAAAAGCTTTGGAATTAGACACTGGCTCTGCCACTGTACAGTTTCCTCACCCACTATTTATGACAGGGTGTGGGGAGGCGACAGTTATAAAATTTCATCCAGGGTAAAAGCAGATCATCCTATGATTATATGGCAAGAATAATTTGAGGTAGATTTTGAAGGTTGGGTTAAAGTTCTATACTTAGAATTGGGCAGGAGGAAACTATTCTAGAAAGGAAAGTAATGTGAGTGCTTACTTGAAGAAGGAAATTATGAGGATTGTTCAGAAAGCATTTGGGGGGTGTAGACCATGAGTAGGAGGATTGTGGAAAGACAAGCCTCAGGATGCTCATGAAGGCAATACACGATACATTGAACCATATCCTGATTCTCCAATATCCTCTTTTGATTTGTTTCTTAAAGTGTGGTCCATGGGTCATCAGTATCACCACCACTTGGGAGTTTGTTAACACATTGAATCTCAGGCTCTACCCTAGACCTTTAGAAACAGAATCTATTTTAACAAGATTCCAAGATGACTCATGTGTAAATTAAAGTTTGACAGATACCATTCAATGACACAAGTTATTAAAACCCTAAACTTCCTTGGAAGTCTTAAACAGGAATGGGTGACTTTGAAATGTAGCTCACAATTGGACTTTGAGTCATTTCCTTGAATCTTCATTTTTCCAGCACCTGACAACAGCATTCACAGAGATATCAGAAGTCTTCTCACTTCAATGAGCACAGAAACAAACAAACATACAGTTTCCTAGGCCCTATCCTCCAACTCTCAGGGATTCTGAGGATGGTTGTACTGAGACTACAACATGAGAAGTCCTGGGCTAGAAGAAACACTTACCATAATCAGGAAAAGGATTCTGGGTAGAATAGGGAGTTCAGCAACATTAATATTCTGCACATCAAAAAGTTTTGGATCTGCTGTATTGGTTTTAACTTGCCCCAGCCTTGCTTCAACTGGACATTTATCATAGTTAAAGCAGAAATAATACCATTAGCCTTCCAAGTGGTGATAAAATTAGCAGTGTAAACAAAGCAAGTAAGTGACCTTATTCAGATCTCTTGTTGACTCTGACCCAACACCTACTAAGACAATTAGTCAGGGCACATGAGAATGGGGCAGAGGAGACCCTGGGGAGGAGAAGGATCCTGTCCTGTTTACTTCCTAAGAATCCTCCAGCACACGACTGGTCCTAAAATGCCTGCAGATGATTAGGGCACTGGATGTCTTAGAGCTTTAGCCCCAACTCCCTGCCAAACTCTGTCATGGTTATTTTTCTCCAGGAGGGGAAAGTTCTTTCCAACTTACTTTTTTTTTTTCCTGCTATTATTTCAGCTTCCTGAATAGGGAGCATTCCCTCCTAAAGCTCCAAAGGGGCATGCTACAGGGTTAAAAACTGGCCACCATGCCTGCTTCCATCTGTGGGGAAGATGGGCTCTTTATTGCGTAAGATGGTAACTGAGCCCCTTGGTGTGAGATAGACACTAGAATAAAGCCCATCTCTTCCATGAGCCATCTTCATTCATTAATTTCAAAGAGAGCAATCCTTTTCCTAAACTGCTTGTTAATAGTATAATCTTGGGCCTCTCCTTTCATGCTCACTTTTTTGATTAGATTGTCTCCTTTCTTTACTGTTACTTCCTCAAGGCAGAGGCCCTACCTTGTACTTCTTTTGAACTTCCTTGTAGAAAAAGTCAAGGATCTAGCCAGGCACAGTCATGCATACTCACAATCCCTGAATCCTGGGAGGCTGAGGCAGGAGCATCACATGTTTGAGGCTGGCCTGGGTAATTAAGTGAGAACCTGTCTCAAAATTTTAAAAAATGGAAAGAACTGGTGGTGTTTCTCAGTGGTAATACACTCTCTATTCAATCCCCAATACCACCCTGTCCCGACTCCATAAAAAAAAGTTAGAGGATCTGGATTATTTTCTTGGTTTTAACACTGTAAGGAAGGAAATACTCCTTCCAGTCTCTAGTTAGCATCAATCACCCAGGAAACAAAATCTGAATCTATGTCAGATTACAGATCAAGTACTACTTTAACAGGTGAGGTATGTATTAGAAGGTCCAAATTTACAGGTGGCAGTGCGCATGAATGTGTGTGTTTATGTGAATGTATATGTCTGCACCTGTGTGTACCTGTGTGCATATATGTACATGCACAATCTTGTGTATTTCTATACATATGAGTTTATATATTTGTGTGCATGCGTGTACATGTGAGCTCATTAGCGTATATACATATGTGCATATGAATTTGTGTGTGCCTACACATGTGTGTTCGTGTTTGCATGTATGAGTTTCCCTGGTACTTCCTCCTCCTAGTCAGCCAGAGTAGTAAGCTCACAGCTTCAAAGTACAAGAAATAACTTCTCTGAATTCTCATCACCTATAAGTCAAACAGGCCAGAGGATTTTGTTTTGTTTATACCAGGGATTGAACTCAGGGGTACTCAACCACTGAGCCACATCCTCAGCCCTATTTTGTGTTTTATTTAGAGACAGGGTCTCACTAAGTTGCTTAGCGCCTCACCGTTGCTAAGGCTGGCTTTGAACTTGTGATTCTCCTGTCTCGGCCTCCCAAAGTGCTGGGAATACAGGTGTGCGCCATCGTGCCCAGCTCAGAGGATCTTTAGGAAGTAGTTTGAGCTAGTGCTAGTTATTCATGGCAAATAGAGCAAATGTATGTCCTTCTCTGACTGACTGGTCTGTGTTCTCCCCAGTTCCTTTTTAGCTGAACTCAGCATCATGCTCTAGCCTGCTGTAGCTGAGAACACAGAAATTAAGCTTCCAAGCCCATTCGCCATCGCCTCCCACATGTATTCTTCCCTCAGGAGATCTCTGAGGAAGGATAACCTCAGAGTGGTCTTCTGGTCTAGTGCCATGCGTTGGCACCCAAATCCCACCTTTTCCCTCACATCTGCTCTTTTCTAATACCTATGCCTTTTTGCAAATCACATAAACTCTCTGAAGCAGCTTTCTCTTCTGTAAGAGAAAGTGGTAATCATGATAATCATGACCATGCACAGAGACTTAAATGACAAATTAAAATTGAAGATAGTTAAGATAAATTCATTAAGATTTATTGACAAATGCTTGGTGAAATTTAAAGACATATTCAAAAGGCAATTTCCTATTGTCATAGTCCTCAGGCTTGGTAGGTAGGGGTTCTTGATGAAATGGAGACAATAAGTCTTTATAGGACGGTTGATTGAAAATAAACAGGTAAGATTTATTTCTTATGATAGATGAATGAATGTGTCTACTGAGAAGTGGTTTTATATTTTTTAAAGGAGGTGCAATGGAGTAGAACTACTCTGGTGGGTTTGGTGCTGAGAACTTATATCAGGTTCTTGTCATCTAAGAAGTCCCTCTAGGACTAGGCATTCTGAAGGTCTCTCTTTTAAACTGGTATGGTTTGGCCAACTCCTCAATAATGCTCTAAACACATTTTGATGGACTTTTATGTTGTATGTGTTTATGGAGAGTTTGACTTCCAGAAACATATTTTCAACAAGAAAAAAGATGGATAAACATACTGCTCAACCCTCACATAAGAAAAACCAGCTATTTTTTCTTATATATCAAGTCTTCTGAGATTATAGAGAAACCAGACACTTGCAACAGGGACAATCCCCCACACTCTCATTAAAAAGCCCAGCAGGGAACCCAGCGCAGTCTGTCTAGTGCACTACATTGTGTATGGGCCAGTTGATTCCAATCTCCACTCACACAATTGATTGCAAAGTGAGCTGGATAAGTGCATGGGCTGCCTGCAAGCCCTGACACCCACTTGTAAATTGCTAGAAATCAAAACTGGTAGAAGACCCCAAGAAATCCAGTTGACCCTCATATAAGTCTCTTTCCATCCTAGTTTCTTTTTTGCCTACTCGTATATTTATATCTCTTGTCCACTAAAACAAAAACAAATCTGGCAAAACAAAATAACTTTTGTCTTATCCTACCATCTTCATGTAGTCACATGGCTTTTCCTTCTTTTATGTTAGTATCATGTATCTGTGGAGGACAGCGTTGGACACGGTTTCTTTTTATAAAATAAGTGGTATGGTGTATATTTGAGGTTTACAACATGATGTTATGGGATACATACAGATTGTGAAATAGTTTCTGTAGTGTAGCAAATTAACAACTAACATCTTACATGGTTGTTTTTATTTGTGTAATGAGAGTGAATAAAATTTTATTTAGGAAAAGTCTCTAATAAAATACAATTTTCTTACCTATAGCCTTCATGTTGTATATTAGGCTTCTAGATTTTCCATCCTATACATCTGCCACTTTATGTTCTTTGACCAGTATCCCCTCATTTCCTCGCTCCATGCCTGTCCCTGAGAACTACTGTTTTATCCTGTATCTCAGTACAGTTATTCTTCAGTGTCCATTGGCTCCATGATCCTTCATTGATACCCAACTCTATGGATGTTCAATTCCCTTATATAAAATTGTGTAGTATTTGCATATGTTTTATACAAATCATTCCATATACTTTAAATCATCTCTAGGTAACTTCTAATATCTAATAGAATGTGAATGTTATATCAATAGTTGTTATACTATATTATTTAGGAAATAATGACAAGAAAAATGTCTGTGAATATTCAATACAGATGAAATTTCTTCTGAATATTCTTGATCTGTGCTTAGTTTAATCTTCAGATGTCAAACCTGTGCATATAGAGCTCTGGAATATGGAAAGTCAACTGTATATTTGATCCTTGTTTTTATCCTCTTAGACTTCCATATAAGTGAGATCATGTAATGTTTTTCCCTCTGTGTCTGCTGTATTTCACTTGGCATAATGGCCTCCAAGTCTGCCATATTTTTGCAAATGGCAGGACTTCATTTTTTTTAAGTCTGATAATAGTCCATTCTGAATATACACCCCAGGTTCTGCATCCATTCTTCCATCAACAGACTCTTAGGTTGTTTCCATATCTTGGTTACTGTGAATAATGCTGCAATGAACACAGGAGTGCAGATATCTTTATGAAGTGGTGATTTTGTCTTGGACACTATTTTTTAACCAACAACTTGTTCTTAATTCATTTTGTGCTCCCCTTCCTGCCCAAATTGCACC
Organism: Xerus rutilus; assembly: GCA_028644305.1. NCBI lineage: Eukaryota > Metazoa > Chordata > Mammalia > Rodentia > Sciuridae > Xerus > Xerus rutilus. Next base: position 50,947,596 of record CM053402.1, read on the forward strand.
CTTCAAAGTTCTCACAACAGCCACCTCACTGGAAAATCCAATAACTGATTATTTTTATTTCTCAAATTATTGGGTCTTTATGAAGCATTTGACAATACTCTGAATGCTTTTAAAATGAATTAACCAGAGAATTTTTATTTTAACCATGTCTTTTTATGTTCTGTTTGGATGCTCTAATATCTGAAGCCTTCCTGACCCTAGAAGACCACCCCTCCCTGTCCTAATCATCCTGTGACTAGATGCCAATTATATGTAGTGCCTATGACACAGAGCCTGCTGAAATTAAAATAGTCAGTCCTAAACCTGCTTTGCCTGTTTCTTCCATGGAACCCCCCCAAAAAGATCTTGATCCCATTTACTTCTTCTCTCTCTGTACGTGACATAGCATACCATGGGGTGGCTCTGCATAGCACAGCACGTCTCCTGTTTCTAATGGTCTGTGAACATAAAAACATCTTCCCAAATGAGAGTCATTTCCATGCCTGCATATCTTACCATACCTGATTAAAACAAACCCTGGGCAACCTTTAAGTACCTGTTCTATTTTTGGAAAGTGTTATTTCTCTTGCTTTTGGAATAGCTCTCTGGTCTTTTAGCTGCTGTCCCTTGTGATTTTTCTCTCCTCTCTCCTCCTCCTCCTCCCCCTCCTCCTCCTCCTCCTCCTCCTCCTCCTTCTTCTTCTTCTTCTTCTTCTTCTTCTTCATTCTTACATTCTTGTTTCTGATTTGCTTACTGAAGTTTTAAATATCAGAGTCATACCTACATACCTACAAGGTAAGGGATTTCTAACCATGAGATGAAGTAGATTATAAGTTATAAGGTTTTATGTTTGTTTTTCTTAACAGGAACAGGGAGAAAGGGTTTAGGGAAAACTACTGGTAGAATAAACTCTTGTCACTCATGTATTGAACATGCACAACCTGTGAGATAAGATCAGAAAGTTTCTTTGTCTTCCACATCCCTTTAGATTTGTCCTTGACTTGGGAGGAAAATGGCAAGATCCAAGGTGGGGCACGTTAGTCCCCATGTCATCTGAATTGAATTATCAGAATGGCCAGTTTCCTATGGTAACCAAAACTCAAAACCAAATTAGCATCATGTGTTTTTATTTATTAATTTTCCCCTCTCCCTTCTAGGATTGGCTTCAGACAACCACTTGCCTGGAAGGAAGATGTGGTCAACTTTTTCTCTTTCTGGCTCATCTTCTGTGTCACTGTACCAGCTTTGGCTTATGTTCTTTCCGGGGCTGGAATACAGGAAGAGAAGAAGAAAGAAACAATATAGAAATTTCCTACTTGACTGATACCATCATAACATGGTTTTGCTCTTTCTGTTGCTGACAAGGGTTAAAGTTGGTTCTTCCAAAGGGTATGCTTGTGGCTCTCCAGAGACTCTGATGCTGCTGGGCCCTTTGCCTCCAAATCCTGGTCTTCGTTTTTGGCTGTTATCCTCTCCTCAGCTCCTAGATTTCTAGTTATTGTTCACTTTGCACAAAATTTTCTCTGTTGGGTTCCATTGCTTTTTCAAGAAGTCCTCTTAGGCAGGATTGAAAATAGCTCTAGACTACCTTGTCCCTTTCACCAGGAGAGGACACAGCAAGAAGGTGCTGTCTATAAATCAGAAAACCTATCCTAACTAGACACTAAATCTGCCAGCATCTTGAACTGCACAGCCTCCAGAACTGAGAGAAATAAATTTTTGTTATTTACTTAAAATATAGTTCTAGGACAATATTTCTGTGTTTAGTCCATATCTAATCTCTTTCTATTGGAGGGGACACAGTCACTTCCCAAATGTAGACTCCTATTCTGCTGCCAACATCTCCTTTCCCTTTCCATGTGAGCCCTACTGGAGATCTCTGCACTTTCCAATTAAGGGAAATACATCTCAAACCCTTCTGGTGGTCTCATTTCAGCCCTCTCTCCAGGCTTAGAAGCACCACCCACCCCAAACCCCTTGGAAAACAATGAACTTCAATACAGGGACCTCTCTTTCCCAGGAAATCTCTCGCCTTGTCTTTGGAACAGAGCTTTGGAAATGTTCTCTCTTGAACTTTCCTTGAAACCCTTTCTAGCCCTTCCAAGTTTCACAGTTGAAACTTTCACTCAAACATCACATAACCCATTTTTATAAGAGTTAGAGAAAATGAGAATTCTTCAATGATTTTCATATGCTTAAGTTTTTAATGGCCTTCATTTAATACATGGTGCTACATGTATTCAAAGTTATATCTGCAAGCTATGATTCTTCTTACAAAAGTATTGTAAAGAAAAATTGGGCGATATTTTCTAGCGCTCAGTTTTCTATGCCTGTGTAAAATCTCTCTGTTTGGACAAGGCCATGATCTATATTAGTGATTCTCAAACTTGGCAGCACATCAATAAAACCTGAGGAACTTATTTAAAATTCACATGTTGGACTCTATTCCAGACCTACTAAATCAGTCTCTAGGCCAGCAGCAACATTTTTATCAAGCTTCACCTGTGATTCTTTTGCACAACTAGGTACAGAGTTCTCTGGGGTGTAGAAAGTCAGAAATGTTAAGGTCACTGGAAACATGAGAACAGTCTCAATGGGCAAGTCTTGCACATTCAAATTTGCAAAATTTCAGTATCCCCCAGAGTGCCATGCACAGTAAATTCCAGCAAAATCTTATTTTCATTTGTTGGTCACAAGAGTCTCTCTTTCATTAGTGTCCTATGCCCCTTGATAGTGAAGTCCCACCTTCAGGCTTAGCAGGTAGCTCCTTGTCTAATCTGATATGGAATGACCCTGTTTTACAGCGTGGCCGGGGGAAGCCTGACTTGTGACCTCCAATCCCATGGATTCTGTGTTCTGACGCTAAGTCCCTTATTAACCAGTTTATCCACTTGCTCTTTCCTGGGCTTGACTACTTGGGTCCTCGCTGCCAATTCTCTTGTTTTGTGTCTTGGTAGCCTTGGGGATTTTAAACATTTCATCCTTTTCTATTTCTCCTTAATCAGAAAATTGAAGTTCTCCATGGTTCTCATCAGTAACCTCTGGGTAGGAAAAATTGTATCAAATGATCATGACCTTTCTAATGTTTTCCTGATCTGCTATTTTGATTTTGTACTATGCCTGTGGTAAAGAGCTGCCTCTGTCCTAATCTGCAGTCTCAGCCTCAATGCCAAGAGTTAGTTAGGATCACTTAAGAGAGGTAGGTGCTGTTAGCTATGGCAGAAGACATATCTGGGGGTGAGGGTATTGGATGCTCATAAGAATTTATAGTTTTCTCTTCATTGCTTATGTATCTAGGCAGCTGAAACACTTCTAACTCTTCTATTTCCAGCCTTCCCCATTCTTTATCTCTTTTTCACATGGTTACTAGAGTTATTGTAAGTTGGAGATCACAACAGCCTAACTCCACTTCACCACCCCTAGTTCCTTTATGGCTTCCCATTATCCACAGATTTGAAGTTCAGAATGGCATGATGCCAATGTGCACTTCCAGCTTTGACTTCCATTTCTCCTCGCCGTGATCTCAAACTATTCAGATCCTAAAGCATGATCCTAGAGCATGTTGTTGTCTTAGTTCATCTGGGCTGCTGTAACAAAAATGCCACAGCCCTGCGTGGCTTAACCAACCAAGTTTATTTCTCAGTTTTAAAGGCTGAGGAGTCCAAGTTCAAGGCACAGATCCATAGGTTATCTGGTGAGGGCCCACTTTTTGTTTCATAGACAGTTGTCTTCTTGCTGTATCCTTACATTGTGGGAAGGGCCAGGGAGTTCCCTGGGATCTCTTCTTATAAAGACACTAACTCCTTTATGGAGAGCTCTGCCCCCTGTGACCTAGTCACCTGTAAAATTCTCTGTCTCCACATGCTGTCACGTCTCACACTAGTTTTGTGCAGTCCCATTTTAAAAATATGGAAATAGATCATTTGAACAATCTTGTTTAGAAGTACATGCTTATAGGATCAACATGATGTGAACCTGTGTCTGTCAAAGCCAAAGGCTCTATTCACCTATGGCTTCCTGATATCAGTTCTCTCCCAGGTAAGTTTACAAATCTCTTTTCCCGTGAAATCCCTCTCAATTTCCTCATAGTTCATTGCTCTTTTTCCTTATATACAAATAAGTATTTTTGAGAAAGTCCTTCATGCCAGACACCATGCCAGTTCTAGGGACAAGGGCATGACAAAACAGAATGTGTCTCTGCCCCCAAGGAGCTTACATTCTCAAGAAAAGATAGAAGCAAATAGCTAAGAAAATCAAAGAAGCTGTAGGAGTTGTAGAAGTGATAAACATAATCATAGCAGATGATAGCATCTGGGTGGAACCTACTCATGATATAAAAAATTAGAAAAGACCTGTATAAGAAGTAATATTTGAATTGCGACTTGGAAAATGAGTCAAATAAATGAAGCATAAAGAATGAACGAACATTCCATGCAGAGCGAGAAACAAGTGCAAAGGCTCTGGGGTAGGAAATAGCTTCATATATTTGAGGAACAGTTTTGTCAGATTATTTGTGAGTGGCTAAAGATTAGGTTGAAAAGGTAAGTGGCACCAAATCACATGGAACCATGAGGCCACTTTGAATTTTATTCTAAAAGCAATGTAAAGACCCAGATTTCTCAGCCGAAGACCCAGGATTTTAAATACTGGTGTTATTTAGGTGTAACCGACATAAAGTAATGTATTTGAAGTGCATAATTTGATAAGTTTTGACATATGTATATTCATAATATTATTATCATGATTGAGATACTAAACATTCATCATCCCATAAAATTTCCTTTGTAATTCCCCACAGAACCTTACCTGACCCCAGTTCCAGCAACTGCGGTTGGATTTCCTTCTGATCACTATGAATTGATTTGCATTTTCTGTAAATGGAATCATAAAATGTGTCATTGTGTGAGTGCGTGTGGCTTACAGGCTTTTTCATGGAAACCATTTATCAGGTCGTGGAAGTTCTTTTCTAAGCCTACTGAGGGTTTTTGTCAGTAGTAATTCAACATTTTATCTGAAGCTTGCTCTCTGTCTTTTGAGATGATCATCTTGTTTTGTTCTGTTTTTCTTCCTTTTCATAGACCCTCGGTTGTTTCAAATGTTAAACTAAACTCACATCTCTGGAATGATCCCTATTTGATCATAAATTATCACTCTTTTTATTCATTGTTAGATTTAATTTACTATGATTTTGTTTAGAAAATTTGCATCTATATAGTTTTCTTGTAATATGTTTGTGCAGATTTTGTGTCAAAGTAATGCTGGGCTCATAGAATGGATCTGGTTTTCTTTCAGAATTTGTTCAAATTGGTATGCATGTTTGGGACATTTCACTAGGGAGCCTGGAAGTTTCCTTTGTTAAAAGGTTTAAAACATAAATTCAGTTTTAAAAAGTAGATAGAGTGTTATGTATTCAGATTATTTATTTCAAGTGAGCATTGGTCAAATGTTTCTTGAGGAATTCGCTCTTTCTTCTAAATTATCAAATTCATTGTCATGAATTTGTTCATATTGGTCCCTCATCATCCCTTTAACATCTGTATGATTTTCAGTGATGTCTCATTTTAGATCTCTCTCATTCTTGATATTGTTTATTGGTATCTTCTCTCTTCCTCATGATGAATATGGCTCAAGGTTCATCGGACTTATTGATCTTTTTAAATAACCAGCTCTCAGCTTTATATATTATTCATTTTCTCTACAATACAGTCTATGTTATATATAATTGGGTTTTTCTCTAGTCTTTATTCATTCTTTTATTGGTTTTAGCTTTTTTGGGGGGGAGGGTTAGTTTAACATATTGTCTTCTAATTTTTTATTTTTGTACCCCACCCTCCCATTTTAGGAGGAACCTATGATCATCAACTTGACCTCCACATTCAGGTTTTCACTCTGAGGATTTAAAACATTTCACCCTTTTCTATTTCTCCTTAATTAGAAAATTGAAGTGTTCCCTGGTTCTCATCAGAACCATGCAGAGGTGACCCATCCTACTCTGGTGTGGCCTCTAATCCTTTCAGGTGGTTTGTACCCTGGTCTAATAGTTTTCCCACTGGTATGTAACAAGCAACACTCAGCCCAAGACCTGTGAGGACCCTCTGCAGATCTCTGGAGCGGTATGTGCAACCCTCTCTTTTCCTATATTCTCTTGTCTGCTCTCCCAATCTTTGCCTTCCTTGGCCTCCTGGGCTCCTAGTGTTGTCTCTTCAGTTCAGCAAGACCACCAAGCCTTGCCTGACTGCACCCTCTCTGCACCCATTGCCTGGAGAGGCTTGCAGGTAACAATCTGGGCAATCATAGGACTCCATATTTTTCCTCCTTTCTAGATGTTGCCTGATGTTTGATGTTTTGTAAATCATTGTTTCATATATTTTTCAACATGTTTTAGTTTTTTCATATGGGGTGATAAATTCGATTCCTTGTATTCCATCTCTATCAGAAACAGAAATCTCATCCCTTTGGAGAATTTGAGTTAGAGGAGTGACATTTCATCATTCAAGATGGTCCACCTTGCTTCCCTGTGGCCGCAGGGAAAGCAGGTGGAAGGAGAACAGGGGCTGTTGTAGGAACACAGGCAACACATGATGGGTATTGCTGTGAGGTTTCTGCAGGGGCTGTGGAGGCAGAGGGTAGACCCTGGTTCATTTGGAGATGGGATGCACAGGACCTTCTGATCTGTTGGATATGGAGAAGGGAGGAAAGAGTATGATCAAAACTGCCTCCTAGGCCATTTTTTTAGAATAACTATGCAAATGGAGAAAGCAAGGGAGGGTGAGGTTGCATACAGGAAGAGGGCTAGAGTAACTCTCTAGATATAAGTTTAGCATGACTTTTTAACCACTCAGGTGGATCTGGTCAAATAGGGAGAGAGTTCTATGAATGTGGATCTCTAGGAAGGGTGAGGTCTGGAGATGGGAAAGTGGAGTCATTGGTTCAGAATTGTTCAAAATTTTGGGATTGGAAGAAATCAGCAAGGAAAAGAGAGTGCCTTATCCTTAGAGGTCAGGAAGCAGGAAATCCTGGGGAGGAGACTAGGAGAAGCACCTGTCTTCCTACCAGACTCAGTTCTTTTATTTAATCGTGTCCTTTTCTGCATTACCTGTTTATGCACCTCTCCGCTTGCCTATGAGCCCTTGAGGTCAGAGACTCCGTCTTATCTTGTATCACCCACATCAAACACAGTGCCTAGAAACCTAGAGTGAGATTTGAATGTATGAATGAAGACCAGGGAGTTAAGAGATTATCAGGGAGAGATGAAAAGAACAGAGCCTTTGGGAGTCCAAAGGCCTTCAGAAGACAACTCTGAAAAATTTAGACGTTGGAGGGAAAAAAGAACAGTCCCGTAACATTCCCCTGAGTGCCCATTTTCTGATCTATAAACCAAAAGTCGTGAAGAAGTGATCTTCAGAGTGACTTCCGTGAACACAATGGACGCTGACGGGAACCCTCTGGCTTTCTGCTGCAGAACCCACAAGGAGACAAAACAACGTGTCCAAGTTGGGCTTCCTTGGTTGATGTTTCTATTCTTTTGGTCTTTTGTCTGTTTTCAAGCAGATCAAAGTACATCTTGTGAAATGTTTTGGCCCTGGATTAGAATTTAAGATGCACCAAGGGCAAGAGCAGACATTAATAAAAAATCATTTTGACCCTTTCGAACTGGGGGGCCACCGTGGGGTCAAAAGAGGCCAGGTGTATCCCTGCCAGACCCCCAGAGACATAAAGATGTCTTTTCTGAGGAATCAGGCAAGGGGCTAGTGACAGGCTCCACGTCTACCCACTGCCACGCTAGAGAGCCAGACCTCCCTCTCTTGACTTAGAGGACTGGCAGAGATGGTGACAGGAGCCTGGCCGCGGAGCCTGGCTGTGGTCCGGACCGGACTAAAAGCTGAACAGAGAGCTGCAGAGAAAGGCACCCTTCAGAGGTTAACCACGATATTTACAGTTTCATAATTTCTGTGGAGAGCCGCGGTCTCGTGTTTTACACATTCAGCAAGTTGAACAGACCCTGCAAGGTTTAACTGTTTGGTTGAAAGTATAATAAAGTTTATTTTGGTTAAAACCTGAAATGAGTCTGAGTTTGGATTTTTCAGCCTGGTGGCTTTGTGTAAATAGTTTACTTAACATCGTTTTTGGATCTTATTCAATAAACCACCATGATAATCCCATTCACAGACAAAACAGATCACAGATTAGCAGACAGGCTGCTGTAAAACAGCCCGTTACCTGCTCTTAGTGTGAAACCTGAAGGTCTGTTTTTAAGAAAGTGCTGTCCATCTTTGCTTTCATAGTTGAAACATAGTTTCTTTGGACCTCTAAGGAAAAGAAGGAACGTTACATTGTTTAGCTTCTTTTTATATCTCGAAAATAGATTTTAATTAAGCACATAAAGTGAGTCGGGTTTGGAGCTGTTATTTTCCAGAGAAGGCATGCTGGCTTTATTCAGATTGGAAGAGACCCCAGGCGAATGCCAAAATCACCTATTGCTTACATTTCATTTTAATGTGCTCAAGTTCAATAAAAGTTTATCATCTCCATTAAAGCCGTACCTATTGGAACTGATTTAATCTCGTTAGCACAAGGAACCACATGAAAGAAATCAAGACCCCAGGACAAGATTGGGCACAGCACATTTTGAGGGGATAAATTACATAAAAGGATAGAAGACAGAGCGTCTCTCACCTGCTATTGTGTGGATATGCTCGTGTGGGCAGTGTGTGCCTGTGTGTGTGTGTATACATCCATCCACGCACTCTGCAGTGTGCGGCTCTGGCCACCTGCCACAGTGCAGCACACCGGGGTGTCTGCCAAGCTTGGGAATCCTTCAGCTGCTCAGTGTCACAGACCTGCCACAGTCCCACTCAGGCCATGCATTGTGTGACATTTGAACAAACAGATGTCACATGTAGGGGTGCTAGTCAAACGTCTACTGGCAACAGAACAATGAGGACGTATATCTTGATTCTAGACCTAGAGAGCTATGTTGTGCACACTTCACACACACACACACACACACACACACACACACACACACACACCCTCTTCTTACTCTGCAGAGAAGAGTCACTGTGCTCCTTCAATATAATTTTCTTCATAAGCCAAAAATACCTCCTATAGTATGTAGTTACGCATGAGCACCATCTAAGAACTCAGAGGTGTTAGGCATTTGATTCAAGGTATGGTTTGACCTTAGGTCTTGGTCACAGTGGACACTAAGTGATGGTGTGGATTGACTGCCCACAGGTGTGTGCTTATCTGAGGCAGATCTACTGGGCCAGTGACACTGTGGATGAAGCCTGGGGTCTGAGCTAGGTAGTGACAGGGCTACTGGCAGAAACGGAAGCATCCATTCCATCAGCAGATGCAGTGAGCACTAAGGCAAGTGTGGAATTTCTTAGGACCCCAAGTGAGACAGTTGTTGATGGTGGAAAGTGTTTTTTCCCCGGTTCTGAGCCTGCAACTCAAGGGAAGCTCCAGAGAAGACAGCCTCACTTTAGCATCCTGATGGTTTGTCACTGTGGGACAAGAAGTTGCCTGTCACTTTCAGCCAGAACTTCAATGTCCTAGCTAGAGGAACAGTAGTGCCGCATAGTTTTGAAAGCAACTTGGCAAGAGAGGACCCTGGTGTAGAAGACTATGGAATGACACTTTTGTGATTGCTGTGAGACTGTCAGGGTTTCATGAAAATAGCTGGTTAAACTTTGGGGGACTAGAGGTCCTGTTTACACAGTGTGAGGCATAAAAGAAAAACAGGGTGAAAGCCTCATTTCCCTAGATATTGTCTTTGAAAATATCTCAGCTTGCATCCTGAAGGCAAAGGCTCTGTGTTGAAAAGCTCTGCAGCACAGATATTCATTCACCAAACACTTAGCAACAATGCCCAGGGACAGGACATTGTGCCTGGTGCTGACCCATCCACACTGGTGAATGAGACAAGATCCCATGCAAGGGGCAGATGAAGTGAAATGTGAGTCCTGTGGGTGCTACTTAAATGTGTGGATTGTGACTTGGCAAAGAGGGAGTGAGAAGATTTGCAAAGAAGGCCAAACAGAACCTCAGAGAAGCAGTTTTGTAGGATGCTCTGAACCATAAGTTTCATTTTAAGCCTCGAGTATATGATGGCCTGGGCCATTGAGAACTCAGAAGAACCATATTCTAGGGACAATATCACTCTTCTTCCAGGCATAGTGGCTGCACAGCAGAGCTGGACATACCCCTTCTCTGTGACTCATCCCAGTATTTCCAAGGGCTCAGAAGCAGATTCCCTTTCCCCAAGGTCAGGATCCTGAGGTCATATTGATGGGTTAGACTTGGTCTACTTCTCTCAGTGTAGAGACAACATAAATTCACATTCAAAAGCCAGACAGCAGCTAAAAGGGGAGCTGACTTTGAAGTTTAGAGCCTTAGGTTAAAGGGAATTCTCTTGGCTGAGTTACAAAGGGAATAAAATGCCATCATAAGGAGAGAAGCTTTAGATTTTCACTTTATCTTCAAAATAGAAGATTAGGGACACAATTCTGGTTGAGATGGCTAAGCGGGTGCCTGTATAATTGAATTTCATGCTCATTATTTCCCTCTGAAGTGGTGTACACAAGCAGTCATTGGAAAGCAGGTTTAACAAAAACACTGGCCAGGGCTTTGCTGAACTTTACAACTTTCCTAAATTCCCAAGTTCTTGCAGTCTTCTTCATGGTTGCTGTGCAGTAAGAACAAGGCAGAGCTGAAACAGTGGGCCAAGCCATTCCAAGATACGGTTCTGTTCCACACTTGTTTGAACATTTTTTTTTTTTACATGATATTAGACATGGTCCAAGGGATACCTGAGGATGGTGTGGATGGGAAATTTGCCTGAAGTTCTGCAATCTCGTAACTGAAGTATGTCAGAGTCCAAAGTAAGATTATACCCAAGTTGTGTAGGAAACTATAACGGGGAATATGTGCCACTATATACTTGTCTGCACCCATAGAATGTACGACACCAAGAATGAATCCTAACACATGCTAAGAATTTTAGGCAATAATGATGTTTTAATGTAGGTTCACTAATTGTCACATATGCACTGCTCTGATGTGAGACGCTAATAAAGACACACATATGCAGGGGAAGGGCACGTGTATGGAAAATCTATAGATCTTTCTTTCGATTTTGCCACAATTGTAATGAAAGTGAGGGAGCTGGCCTTCATTTTCCCCACTCTGAGTACTTGTTTCCTCTTTGCTACTCAAAATTTCTTTTTAAAAAAGACACGTAAAGGATGTGGTTCAATACAAATGAAGAATCTGCCTGCGGGGAAAATCCAGGAATCCACTGGGAAAAAGGCTAGATCTTTGGAAAGGACCACATGGTATAGATTAAAGGTTGAATTGAATTAAGTATTGTCTTTAGATCCTATGGAATGGGGCTGTCCCAGGTTGAGAGTCAGGAAGCTTCATATTTGGATCCTCCTGTGTTCACAGTCATTCTGGAGGCAACACTCACATGTACATCTTTCTTTCCAAATGAGGCTTCCAACACAGTAGAATGCAAATCCTTGCATTTTCTACTGGGGCAAGGTCAGGGCTCATGGAGCTCAGGTATTGACTGCAGGATCCTAAGTCTTCTTTGGGACAAAGAAAAGAGGGAACTAACATTTCTTGAGCCCTTTCAATGTGCAGGCATAGCTGCAATACTTTCTGTACATTATCCAAGAGGATAATGTGTCATCCTTACCCGAGCTCCTCAAACTTCCTCCAAGGAAAGAACAGGTGTCTTCTGATTTTGTACTTTTTATTTTCCCGTTTTGGTACACACCTATGTTTTTGGTCTATACCCTGTTTGACACAAGTCCAAGGACCATGTGTTTGGGTGTTGCACTAACATTAAACTCCTAAAAAGGTATGCAAACACTTCCTCTCTGTTTCTAGGGCATGAACCAGTAATGCATGATTTGTGCCTCAGGACAGAAAGATGTGCAGGAGAGGGGAAGTAAGCAACCTGCCCAAAGCCACACTGAAAGCCTGCTCCAGGTCAGGATAAATGCGGCACCTATGCTTTACATATAAAAATTGAAAAAGAATTCCAAAACAATACTGCCCAAGTTAGTGGATTTCAAATGAATTGTTTGTGGAAAGAGAACGGAAGAAAAGATTATCTCTCACTTCTCTAAATTCTCTTCTAATACTGCTCAAAGTAATCAGACCACTTACCCCTAAACCTTCTGGTGGGGACCAGGAGTCTTGGTGACCTTTTCTTTCTATCCTATCCCTGCTGCCGGAGCTCCTTACATACCCCTTCCCAATCGCCCCCTCAGACTGGAGTATGGAATTCCAGGGGGTAGGGCGCAGGATCAGAACAATGAAATAAATGATAGTGTCCAAAGAACTCTCAGGAATCCAAACAGAGCAAAATTATTTTGTTTAATGTAAAAATTGAACTTAAAATAATTCTGTTCTGTGTTTAATAACAACAGGTATGGCTAAGCTAAGCCAAGTCAGCTTGGTCCTCCCAGCCAGGCAGGCTGGCTTGTCTTAAGCAAAAAGATAAAGCAAATGAGAACTCTTGAAGGTTGATAGAATCTATCACCTCCTAAAGAATGCAAACTGTATAAATACTCAGGTTTTAAAATAAAATCCCCCAAAGCCAGCATTGCAAAATGAGGTCAGCATGGTCTGGCAGGGCCCACTGGCTTTTCTTTCAGCCGTGCGGTGGTGTGTCTTATGACCAGAACATCCGTGACATATAGGCACAGCCTCTGCCTCTCTATTGTATATTGAAACTGGGAAGGCAGAACTCCCATAGCTCAAGTTTATAAAAATACGTGACAGTGTTTGAAGTAGCTTAGCTGAGACTAAAACAGTCTGAAATCACAGCCTTGGGGAGGATGATGGAAATTTCTTAATTTCTTTGGAAAATTGAAAAAAAAAAATCTTTGCAGGTACTCCCTTGACCACCCAAGTGCAGCTCTTGGGCTGCTCTTTTCTGGTTTTAGAAAATCACACAGAAAGACAGACCATACACGGGGCAACAGCCATTCTGGATCTCCTGTGTTTCAGGAGGCAGTGTGGAAAACCATAACCATGCATCAAACTGTGCCAGGCATTCTCCACTTGCCCCCTGGAACTATTCTCTTTCCTTCTCTGCTTTGCTCTGTGCCCTTGCACACTGACCCCCACTGCGTTATGTGGGCTTCTCTCACCTCTGACTTCCAGGTGGATCTGGCCAATGCAAGCCATCAGCAGGAGATATGTAGGAAGGAAGGAGAGGAGGCCAGATACTACTCACCAGAGGTGGCGTGCTTCCAGTCTTCTGCTTCTCCTGACTTCTGACACTGTTTCCTCCCACTGTCCCTTTTGGCCAACTGGTAATAAGTTTCCCACTGTGGCTGTCCCTGGGAAGCTCACTTTCTCTTTCTCTTAATTCCTCCCATGGTGCCATCAGTGTCCTATGAGACCTGGGATACCAAGGATGGTCAAGAGCCTCTGGCTCCTCATCTTAATTTGGGTGTACTGATACTGTATTGACTGTGATGAGGATAAATTCTCATGAGAACAAAATACTGCTTCTTGCTATGGTTTGAACATGGTTTGAGTGTTTCCCCCAAAGTCTTATGTTTTGAAAGTTTGCCCTCCTCCATGTAGTGATGTTGAAGTGGTAGGACCTTTAAGAGGTGGGGGGCCTAGTGATACGTGGCTATGTTATTGGAGGCCTTGCCCACAGAAGGGATTAAAGTTGGTATCACTGAATGAAGTAGTTGCCTAGTCCCTTAATCCTTCTTGCTTTTTCTCTTGCACATGACTACTCTGTCCTGCTCACATGCATATCTATCATGATGCCATCTGCCATGTTGTAATATAGCCAGAACGTCCTCACAAGAAACTGAAAAATTTGGGCCATCCAATTTGCAACTTGGACTTTCTTTCTTCCTTCTCGTCTCTTCTCCTCTCCTCTCTTCTCCTCTCCTCTCCTCTCCTCTCCTCTCCTCTCCCCTCCCTTCCCCTCTCCTCTCCTCTCCTCTATTCTCCTCTCCTCTCCTCTCCTCTCTTCTCTTCTTCTCTTCTCTTCTCTTCTCTTCTCTTCTCTTCTCTTCTCTTCTTTCTCTCTCTCTCTCTCTCGTACTAGGGATTAAACCAAGGGTCACTCTACCACTGAGCTACATCCCCAGTCCTTTTTATTTGTTAATTTAGGACAGAGTCTCTCTAAGTTGTCAGATTGGCTTCAAACTTGAAGTCTTCTTGCCTCAGCCTTCTGAGAGACAGGGAGACTGGGATTACAGATGTGTGCCACCATGGCTGATCAATCTTGGACTTTCAAACTCCAAAGCTGTGAGTTAAATAAATCTTTTTTAAATACATATATTACTCAGCCTTACAAATTTTGTTATAGCAACAGAAAATGAAAGAGTACACTTCCCATTACCTGCTAATGGTGAAAGAAAACAACACACTTTATTTTTTTCCTGTTTTTGAAATCATTTACCTTTATTCATCATCATCTCATTAGTTTTCCTGAATGTCATGGTTTGGAAGTAGTTCATCATTCAAGGTTCATGTGCTGGGAGCTTTGTCCCCAGGGTGCTGGTATGGAAAGGTGATGTGGAATCTTTAGGAGCTGGGACCTATGGGGAGGTTCTTAGGTCTTTGATGGTGTGTCCTTGGAAGATATTTAAGGTATTTCCTTTGGGCTCAGTTAGTTCTCAAGAGATGGTTGTTATAGAAGCTAAGCCTACCTTCCACAGTACTTTCTCTTTCTGGCTTCCTGTTTCTAGATAATGATGTGATCTTTTTTTCTCACACATGCTTTTGTCATCTACCATGATGCAGCTGGCAGGGGTTGGATGAGTGACCTCACCAGAACCTGTAAGAAACTTATTGTGAGCTCAATAAACCACTTTTCTTTATAAAGTTAGCTGCCTTGGGTATTCTAGTGTAGCAGTGCAAAATAGAGTAATGCTCTGGCACCCAATTCAACATGAAGCATATCAAAGGGGGCTTTCAATGGTCTCGATGTGTGACCAGAGAGTGAGAAACAAGCTGTTCTGCTCTGGAAGACCCACAACATTTATCAAGGTCAAATATTTACTGTCTACATGTTATACATTATTTTGTTTATGTGCATCTAAAGTGAGTTCTATTTGCCACTGATGGTGTTTGTGGGATTCACATAACCTCTTTCAGTTGAAAGCATACTCTTCTGAGAAAATGATGTCTTTCAGGATTTTCCTGCCCATATCTTCACAATCATCTTTCCTTTTCTCTAGTCAAGTTACTATATAGGAATAATGACACGTGTACGGGTCCTTGTGGCAGTGAGATAGAGGGCTGCAGATCCATAACCCTCCCCAGGCCCACAGTGGTCTCTGTCCTAGGTGGATCGATCTAGTCTAGTCCTTGGACTTCCATACGCCAGTGCCCACCCATAAAGGTTCCATCCCCTCTGGCATTTTGGAACATCTTACACTTCCTGTTGAGGTCTTGGTCCTGGTCTTTGCTCATGAAGTTACTGTGTTCTGTTCTGATCCCTCTGATGGTTTACTGGTACAGTTTTCCCTTGGAATCTGTGGGAGATTGGTTTCAAGACCAAATCTTACATAAAATGCCTTATATAAAACGGGTAGTATTTTCATACAGCCAGTGCATATCCTCCTATGCACTTTGAGTCATCTCTAAACTACTTATAATTCCTAATACAATGTACATGCAAACTGAATAATTTTTATATTGTATTGTTTAGAGGAAAATAACAAGAAAAAAGCCTGTACATGTTCAGTACAGACACATTTTTTTTCCTAAATATTTTCAATCTGCAGGTGGTTGAACACATGGATGAAGAAACTGCAGATGTGGAGGGCTGACTGTATTTTCAGCCCCATATATGCTCACCTCAGTCAGAGATTCTAGGAGCTTTGGACACTTTCTACAGCACATATCAAGATAGAGAACCCAAAGTCTACCTCCCATGCACTTGCAGAGATGCCCACTGCATTTCATGAGCTCCACGTTGCTCTGGCACTCAATTTGACATGAAGCAGTTCAAAGGGGGCTTTAAAGGGTCCCAGCATGTGGCTAGAAGGTGAGGAACAAGCTATCCTGCTCTGAATATCATAAAATTCATCTCTTTTTCTCCTACTAATGCTCTGATGTGGATTTTGAACTCAAGTGATGATCATGACTCTAGTGCTTGGTTTCTTCTCTTTACCACTTTCCTACCTATAGTTAGAGATTCATGCTTCTCATCCTTCCTAGATAAAGGGGTATGTCTTTCACAGGGCTTTGGGTTTTGTGTACTTACGAATTTTAGTAAAAGATGATGTTCAAATCTGTAAACTCTCCAAACTTTTCATACGTGAGAAGAACGTTCACCAGTTGCTAATACTTTTATTTCCCAACAAAGGCTGGTTTTTAAGATTCTCATTTATTTAGAAAGCAGAACTTAATGGCTGGAGGTCTCCTGTAGTTTTTGGTTCTTCCTCTCCCTCTCTTTCTTGCTCCCTCCCACCTTCATTTCTATTTCCCTCCCTTGCTCCCTTCCTTTCCTCTCTCCCTTCTTTCTTCCATTCTTTCAGCAAATGTCAACTGAATAATGCTTACTACTTTCACTATGTCTATTTCATTTGGAATAGGGAATAGTGTTCATCCATTGTAGAATTTTATAAGTGGAAATATACGTACACAGTTGTCCTTCTGTATTGGAGGAGGTGGGGAATTAGTTCCAGGACCACCAGTGGATGCCAAAACCTATAGATGTTTGTCTTTTATATGAAATATCATGGTATTTGCATAGAAACTACACCCATCTTCCCATATATTTTAAAGCATCTGTAGATTATAATACCTAATATGATGTAAATGTTATGTAAATAGATATTATAATGTATTGTCTAGTGAATAATCTTAAAACTGTATTTGTTTAGCACAGACACAATACTGTGGAATCACAGTAGGGAGGCGCAGTTGTACTAAGTCTGTTCCAAGTCCTGTGAAAACAGGACCAAAACCCCAGGTTGTCCAGTAGGACGTTTTTTGTCTATTATGAGAGCCAGATCCTGTGTTTAATTCAACCCCAGCTTATAGTCACTGTTGTGCCCCTAAATTGGATTTTGATTGCTATGGTTATTTAGCTTGTTGGTTAGAAGCCAAAGTCATAGCTTTCATTCAACTTGAAATGGAGACTGTAAATGTTTTCATTATATTATAGACACACAGATTTTAAAAACATGTGTTCAGGTCTAAAAGAAGAGAGAAGAGATGCTCATTAAAATCTTCTGTATATGTGTGGAGGGATCTTTTTAAATACAGGCTGTGATGACAGTATGTGTGTCATCTTCACAGAGAATGGGCAGTATTGCTGGCTCTCTGAGTGGCAAACCAAGAGCATCTGTTTCCTCTTCCTCCTGTGGGCACTGCTGGATTCAGACCCTCAGCCCCTTACTTGTCTGACAAGAACAGCCTCCTGATTGCTCCCTCAGCCAGCCTCCCACCAGCCGCCACCAGTCTATGTTCTTTTGTGCAACCAGAATCATCTGGGGAGGAGGCCGGACTTCCTTGTAGAACTTAGCTTTGGTCTTCTTAGCAGCAATTTGAAAACTCCAAACTTAAAACTTAGCTTTGAAGCTAAGGAGGTGGCTATTAAGAGACAGGAGACTCCTAATAGGGGACCTAATAGGGGACTAAGTCTTCAGGGATATAATATGAAAGGCAGCAAGAGAGAGGATAAGAAGAAGACTTTCTCTGTTCTGTGCAACAGTGGAATGTACTAACTCCGATGTGAATGTTACAACCTCAAAAACTAAGGATCGGGGAAGAGAATAAATCTCTCCAAATTTTGGAGTTACACAGGGGTTCAACAATTCAATTGCTTACAGTGAAAAAGCAGGCCAAGTGAATGAGTGCTATGGGCTGTTTTCAGAGGAATAGTGACTAAGGTCCTGGAGCACTGGAGGGAGTCTGACTTATCCAGAGAGGCCACCTTTACTCAACTTTAGATCAATGGAAAAAATGCCATTGTTTCTCCAAAAAACTGGATATCTGAATTTTGATGTGAAATTTTGTAAGTTTTTGTTTGCAAAAACCATGTGTTTGCATATTTTGTTTGCAAAAATCATCTAACTGGTGATTTCTGAGTTAGACTGTTCTGTCTAACTAATAACATGAGAGTTTATTATGTGTTCTGGGGAAGTAGTATTGGTAGTGGTGATGGTGGTGTGTGGTTAAACTATTATCTTCTAGACACACAGAGGATTAAAACAAAGTCTATGAGTTGCCTTGGGAGTAAGAGGCTGGAGACACTCCCTCCACCTCCCGGTGCTCCTTCTGAGCATCCCTTCCTCCACATCCTCACATACAGAGAATAGATAGTTCTTGGGACATGGAGTGTCAAGGCTGTAGAATTTGTGCTCCGGCTCCCTGGAGCATTTTCTAGCTTGAATAACTCAGAGTTGGAAAAATTACCAATGAGGAACGAACCATAACCTTTGAAACATGAACAATCTAGAAGGATATAGGGTAACATTTTGAGAAAGCTTGATATAAAGACTCACAGTGGATATTAGGATAAAGAGTTCTTATTTTCAGCAAAAGATAAGCACAACAACATTGTAAATAAATAAATACAAGAATACTAAATCTAAATAAAAGAAATTTTAGGGAGATTCTCATTTGGAGTTAGTATGAGAAAACTCAAGAGAACATAACAGTTGTGAGATTTTCCTCCTATCTTCTAGTTTTAGTCTAATGGGGAAAACCAATGTTTAAAAATAAATATTCCTAATAGATGAAGTAAGTACATAATAAGGTCACAGGGAAGCATATAAACAAAAGAAACTGATAGAGACTTGGATGGGGAGGGCAGGGATCAGAATTTTCATCAAGAAGTTAACCAAGGGGCTGGGATTGTAGCTCAGCGGTAGAGCGCTTGCCTTGCATGCGTGAGGCCCTCGGTTCGATCCTCAGCACCACATACAAAGCAATAAAATAAAGACATTGTGTCCATCTACAACTAAAAAAATATTAAAAAAAAAAAAAAAAAAAGAAGTTAACCAAGATCTGAAGACTGAGACACAGGGAGAGAAGACGGGATAGTTTCCCGCAGAGGGACCACTATGTGGAAACATGCAGCAGGAAGAAATGGAGTACATTCCATCAGCTGAGAAGAGATGGGAGTGGATGATGGATCAGGAGCAAAGGTGAAACATGGTAGGAGATGAACATGGAAGAAGGTGAGGCCACGCTGGGCAGGGATTCTCATTCTCTAAGCAAGAAGAAGTCCAAGAGAAATTATTATTATTATTAATTATTATTATTTGTCACTGTTGTTTCAGATACAGTCTTGCTGCTTTGCCCAGGCTAGCTTCAAACTCTTGGGCTCAAGTGATCCTCCTGCCTCAGCCTCCCAAGTAGCTACATGAACCCAAGTTTACTTGGTTATCAGATGTGTGAATTGGGAACTTAACTCTCCTTTGTTCCACAGTTTCCACATCTCTGTCTGTTATTTTTCATGGGATTTTTGTAAAATTTAAATGAATGGATGTATTAGCTATAGACAGAGATATAGTCACCACTCAGTATCCATGAGGGATTTATTCTAGGACTTCCCAAATCCATGGATGCTCTAGTGTCCGATGTAAAATGGTGAAATATTTACATGTAATCTACACATATCTTCTCATAAATTTTAAATCATCTCTAGATAATTTATAATATCTAATATAATTCCTATGCATACAAATAGCTGTTATAGTATATTGTTTAGGAGATAATGATAGGGAAAAGGTCTGTACATGTTCAGTACAGACACAAATTTTAAATAATGCTATAGTCCACAGTTGGTGGAATCAGGTATGCAAAATCCACAGATACAGAGGGCTAAGTTTATAGATAGAGAGGGAGATAGCAATAGATCTATCCTAGAACAAGACTTGGTATTTTGTAAATGTTATTTAAGTGCTCATTATTATTATTTCTGTTGTTGTTGTTGTTCATAATGGTAACATTTGCTTTTACTCTGGTTGTACTGATTTCTTCACTACTCCAGCCCTCCCTTGCTCTATTTTCCAAGAATTATGTTCACATCTGTCCCAAGCACTCCTACTGCTCTCCTCCACCCCACCCCCATATTGTATTAGAACTTCTTGTTTTATGAGGATTGTTTATAAACTTCTGCATGTTCATTGTCAACAGTCTAAATGCCCTGAGGGAGGTCTGACCTCATGGCTTCAGTTTACATATAAATTGTTAGGGTCTTGTAAGTGCCCTGAACCTCACTTGACTTTGGGGATCTAGGGGAATGGTCAGGTCATGTCTTCCTGGCTTCATAATTAATGCAACTATAATGTGTTAGCATTTTTTTCTTTTTCTTTTCAGGTATTGTGGAAAATATCTGAGAAAATAACTCAGTGGAGGAAAGATTTATTTTGGCTCACAGTTTCAGTCCATGATCTGCTGATTCCATTACTCTGGGGCCTGAGGTGAGGCAGAACATCACGATGGAAGGGCATGGCAGAGGACAACTGCTCAGTTCATGGCAGTAAAGAAAGTGAGAGAGAGAGGAAGGGGCCAGGGACAAGATCTAGTACCCAAGGGCATGTCCTCAAGGACCCACTCCTTTCATCAAGCCCTACCCTCACAGCCCTTACCACCTCCCAGTAGTCCATTCAGCTATCAATGGCTTAATCTACTGATGATGTCAGAGCCCTCATGATCCAATCCTTTTCCCAAAGCCCACCTGTGAGCCTTGAGACAGACCAAGGCTTCAACACACGAGTTCTTGTGGAACATTTCAGATTCAAACCATAGTATATGAGGAAGTCAAATCAGTTTAACCATTAAATCCAGGAGTTCCTGCCTCCTCTTTTGTATCTTATGACCCTAATGTATTTATTTATTGATCCAATAGGTGAAATCAAGGAGCAGACGAGAGAGAAAAGATGGTTAAGATAAGAGCTTAAAATCTAGCAAACATTTGTAGGCAAATGGATGGAATTGGAGAACACTATGCTTAGTGAAGTAAGCCAATCCCAAAAAACTAAATGCCGAATGTTCTCTCTGATTAGTGGATAAGAATACATAAGGGGGGGTGGGAACGGGAATCAGGAGAAATGCAGGAACTCTAAACATGGTTCGGGGAGGGGGGAGGAAGGTAAGGGAAATGGGCATAGTAATGATGGTTATTTGAGATGGTCTTTACTACCCCTAGCACATCTATGAAGACTCTAATGGGGTGACTTTATCTGGTTTGCAATCAGAGAAATGGAAAAACAGAGATCTGGTTATGTGCTGTGACTTGAAATGCATTTAAATAAAAAAAAAAAAAAAAAAATCTAGCAAACATGGTAAGACCATCATGGAGACCTCTAACAAATGCTTCAGGATACAAGAACAGGGGTGTCACTCTTTGCCATATTTGCTTTTCCTTTTGATTTTTCAAAGACATAATTGGAATGACAATAATTAGCTAATACCTACTCTGCTCTGTGGATATGCCAAGTACTATGTTATACTCTTTGCATATTTTATCTCATTTAATCTAAACAACAAAACAATGGTACAAGCAATTTTATTATCCCCACAGATGAGAAAACTAGGGCTTTATGTTGTTAAGGGACTTTTTCAAGGTCACACAGTATGGAATGATTACAGTATTAATTTGAATATCATCTTCAAGGCCAGTGAAATTTCCTTTCTTGTTTTTCTTTCTCTACCTCTTTCTGTGCTATCAGCATTTTACCAACAGTGAATTTCTTTAGCAGCTTCTCTTTAGCTTTTTGAATCTGTCTTTGATTATTACCATATCTTTTATTGCATGAAAATTTCTTCTCCCATTACTTAACATATATTCACTAAATATTTACTCTGAGTAAATTTGTTTTTAAGAATTTATCTATTAATTGAAAATTATCAAAGGAAGTAAGTTAAAGTCCCTCTAAGTATCTTAATTTAAGTGAATCTTGGTACCTACAAAAAATATAATTATTATGCCCCAAATCAGGGGAGTGGAATAAGGAAAATGAAGACATGATCTAGACAAAAACCCAACCAAATAAACATAAAACAACAAAAATATATTCTCTTCAGAATGGAAGTTCTTCTCTATCATTATGGCTAAACTGTGAATTCAGAGAGACTAAATATTTTTTGTAAAAAAATATACAACTGCTAGAATTAACATGCTATTTTTACCTAAAGGGGACAAGGGCAGGTAAATCTCTCAGAAGTAATCCTCTCTGACAGTAAATTGGTATTTATCAGAATGAAAAGACTGAAGAGAAGACAAGAGAGCCATGGAAGATATGAATGTACATGGGAAAAGATGTTCACAATCTCTCCACATTATCCTGTTT
Organism: Xerus rutilus; assembly: GCA_028644305.1. Taxonomy (NCBI): domain Eukaryota; kingdom Metazoa; phylum Chordata; class Mammalia; order Rodentia; family Sciuridae; genus Xerus; species Xerus rutilus. The sequence continues at coordinate 50,969,882 of CM053402.1, forward strand.
AGTTTGATGGTCCAGGTCAACACCAGGACATTTCTCTCCTCCTTCCCATCTGGCTTTTAGAGGAATTAGAGAGAGAGAGGACATGTGTAGAACCCTCCATGAGAGGTGATGGAGGTTTTCAAAACTGGAGCCAAATTCTCAAACATCAGCATACCACTGATGGACAGGGGATGTTTCTTTGACTCAATGGAAGAAATGTTAGTATAAGGCTTTTTACAAATTTAAATAAAAAGTAACAGAGACTAATCATTATTATAATTGTTGATGGCATCAGATAATCCTTCCCCTGCTTGTCTCTACCACCAAACCCTGCCATCACACAAGAATGTCTAGTTCTAGTGTAGAAGCATACTTCTACAATATAAGAAGTCCACACAGGGCTTCCTATTGCAGCAATAAATAAAAAGATAAATAGAAACCACAGAGACAGCCATGCAAAATATGCTATGAGCTTTCCCACTCCTTCAACCACAAAAGGAATGTAGCAGGCAAAAGCCTAGCGAGAATCCATTCCAACTGTACGCCAAGAAATATGTGCACAAATTTGCAAGAAATCTTCCTTCTCTAAAAGGATTGAAGCAGAAAAGAACCTATGAAACAAGAGATAAACAATGTGATAAAACAACAAGATGAGGGGAAACAAGGAAACTGCAAAACTGAGCAAACACCCAGGGCATGGGGGCAGGGGGTGTTAGACACAGAAAGAAAAATAGATAAAACTACAGTTAAAACCATAAGATGTGGAAAAGGCTTGGAATGATAGCATGAAACATGAAGAAAAAGACAAATATTGAGCCGGGCGCGGTGGCTCAAGCCTGTAATCCCAGCACTTAGGGAGGCTGAGACAGGAGAATCACGAGTTCAAAGCCAGCCTCAGCAATGGCGAGGTGCTAAGCAACTCAGTGAGACCCTGTCTCTACATAAAACACAAAATGGCTGGGGGTGTGGCTCAGTGGTCGAGTGCCCCTGAGTTCAATCCCCAGTACCAAAAAAAAAAAAAAGACAAATATTGCATGTTGCTACTCAAATGTAAAAGCTAAGGAAGTTGATCTCATAGAAGAGGATAATTAAATAATGATTATCAGGGCCTGGGAAGGGGAAGGACAGGGGGTTAGAAGTAGGTTGAGAACAAGCACCAAAATACAGTTAGATAGGAGAAATAGATTCTCATGTTCAGAGCATGTTGTTTAGAGCAAATTATAGTATTTTCAGATTTATTATATATTTCATAAAAACTAGAGAGAGCCGGCGCGGTGGCGCAAGCCTGTAATCCCAGCACTTAGGGAGGCTGAGACAGGAGAATCGCGAGTTCAAAGCCAGCCTCAGCAACAGCGAGACGCTAAGCAACTCAGTGAGACCCTGTCTCTACATAAAACACAAAATAGGGCTGGGGATGTGGCTCAGTGGTCGAGTGCCCCTGAGTTCAATCCCTGGTACCAAAAAACAAAACAAAACAAAACAAAACAAAACAAAAAACTAGAGAGAGAGGAGTTTGAGGCCTCTCAATACAAAACAATAATAAATGTGTAAGGTGATGAAAATGTCAAATATCCTAATTTGATCATTGCACATTTTATACATGTCTTGAATGACCACACTATGCCCCACAAATATACAGTTACCAATCATCAAGTTAAAACTTTTTTAAAAGATGAAAAGTAATTAGAGAGTAGGTAATAAATATGCAGTGCAGATAATGATGATGTAATGTATGGAGAATAAAAAATGCATTGAGAACATATTTGCAGATATGGATGGAGGAAGGTTGAAATAAAAGAATCACATCTACAAATGAAAGGGCATATTGTGTTTTAGGAAAACATTTAAAGCACAAAATTTGCATTGAAACATACCTAAGAACTTTCTGAGCTTCAAGGATAGAGACAGAATTCAATAGGCATCCAGCCAGCTAAAGCAGGTCACTGTCGGGAGATAGGTCTGAAACTGAACTACATTGGTAGGTTTCTGAAATTAAAAAAAAATAATAATAATGTGACTCAAGAATGTTCCAGACCAGTTAAATTATCATTCAGATATAAAAAAAAAGGACAGTCTGACAAGTCTGCAAAATCAAGGACTTAGAGAATACAATTCAAAGGTAGGGTTTTCAGATAAAATATAGAACATCAAGTCAAGCTGGAATTTCAGATAAACAATAAGTAATACTTTAGGATAAGCATGCCCCAGGTATTGTATACTTGTACTAAAAAATGCAGTAACCTAAAATATAATTTGTTTTTTATCTAACATTCAAATTTCATTGGGGAGATTTGTATTTTTAGTTGCTAACTCTGGCAACCTTAATACAAGGCTCTTTTTTTGTTGTTTTGTGTGTGTGTATGTGTGTGTGTGTGTGTGTGGTGCTGGGATTGAACCCAGAGCCTTGTACATGCAAGGCAAGCACTCTACCAAGTGAACTATATCCCTAGCCCCTACAAGGCTCTTTTGAGCAATCTATTTATGAGGAAACTTAGCCATCTAAGAGCTAAATTCAAAGGGAAAAAAGAGGAAATCAAAATGAAGCTGGACTATGAAATCACTAGCATGAGCGTCCTCTCTATTTTAATATAAATCTAAAAGCAAGTGAGAATTATTGTTTCAGAAAAAAATATAAATAACAATAACCTGAAAGAAAACCATATAATATTAACATATACATATACATATGAAATGCATGTGTATGTTAAAATTCTCAGCAATTCTGACCAAAAAAATTTGGGAGCAAGAGGAATGAAGTTGTGAAAAAGTGTAAGTGTAAGTCTTGTTTTTTATAGCAAGGAGCTAGTAGATACAGCTCTATGTTTAAGTTGTTAAATGAAGACTTAGAATGAAATCACATCTTATGACTGGAACAGGGTCTCAGGTCAGCACAAATAGAACCATGTTTCCAGATGTGTTTGCAAAAATAAAGACCAGATCAATAGATTTCAACAATAAATGAGACTTACTGAGCATGTAACTGCAAAACCATATACTGTGAACATATCATGACTAATCTAAATTAGGGGCACAACAACATTCTCAGAGACTCCTCCTCCTCCTCCTCCTCCTCCTTCTCCTTCTTTTACCTTTCCTTGCTTGAAATCAGCTTTGTGCTAAGGGAGAGTCCCAGATGTGGCTGCAAGATGCCTGCCAGCGATATCTAGGATGATATGCTCCCTCATTCAGTTCTAAGGATCTGAAGAAAATGTCATTCTTCTCAGCCCTTTGAAAGAGAGTGATGTTATGGTATAGCTATGAAATGTCCCCCAAGACTCATGTGTTAAAGGCTTGGTCCTCAATGCAGCAATGTTCAGAGGTGGGCTTTTGGGAAGTGATTCTATAGTGAGGGATCTGACTTTATCAGTGGATTAATAATTTGAAGGCATTTAGGGAGATATAGGAGGTAGGACCTAAACAAAGGAGTGGGTTCTTGGAGGCATGCCCTTAGGGCTGTACCTTGTCCCTAGGACCCTCCCCTCCCCTCCCCTCCCCTTCCCTCCCTTCCCCTCCCCTCTCTTCCCCTTCCCTTCCCTTCCCTCCCCTTCTCTTCCCTTCCCTCCCCTTCCCTTCTCTTTCTCTCCTTCCTGGCTGCTCTGAGGTGTGCAGCATTCTGCACCATGCCCTTCCACCATGATGTTCTGCTTTATCTCAGAGGCAGAGCAATGGAGCCAGCCATCCATGTACTGAAACTGTGGTAGAGCAAAATGGGAACTTTAGCACTTTAAGAGCTGATGTGCTGTGGTTTTGCACAGCTGACACACAGCAGCTCTGCTTATTGACATTTAACTATAGAGGCTTGCCATGGCTAACAGGTACCTGTAAAAGATAACTGCAGTAGGAAAAGCAGGGAACAAAGCAATGGGGTCAGAACAATTTCCCTTTAGGCTTAGCGCAGTAAAAGTCCCTGAGCTGTATAAATTAAAAGTCCCTAGGCTGTTGACAAACTTGGACCCATATAAGGAATGCAGAAAATACCCTCCAATAGAACTGTACCAACTCCCTTGTCTTGATGAACCCAAAACTTGTTTATGTATAAAAGTAAAAGTCCTGCTGCACTTGTGGCCTAGACTTTGAGAATTATCCTTCTGGGACAAGATGCCACTAATAAAGTGCTGCTTCCAGATATCAGGGTCCTGACCGCCGTTTCTTACTACAAAACCTCTGAAAGCATAAGCCAAAATAAATCTTTTGTCCTCTAAATTGTACATGAAATCAATCCATGGCTGACAGTTAAAAATGCTGGATGGCTGTATTAATTGAGGAAAAGGAGAGAAAACAGACAAATTTAGAAATGAAACAAGGGAAACAAATACAGATAAAGACACTCATAAATGTAAGGGGCACATTGTAAAACTCCAGGCAAAATGTGAAAACCTGATATAAATAAAAATTTCTCCCTAGGGAAATATCAATGACAAAAATTGACCCCAAAAGAGGGTGAAAATCTAGTTAGAACCAATAACCAAACAAAAAAATGTTTTCAAAAATCTACCCTCACAGTACACCCAATCAAACCGAGAAAGTTTCACAAAGGAATTCTCCTTCAATTAATAAAAAAAGGCAATGTTACTATTATTACAAAAAAGAGAGAACACAGAGAAAATAGTTCTTAAATTTCTTCTTCAAAGCCAGTATAACATGCTAAACACATGCACATAACACACACATAAAAAATAGAGAACAATTTCAGTGATTTTGAGGCAAAAATTCTAATAGCATGCTGACAAATGTGAGTCACCAATAAACTGAGATCACATCACAGCCAAAAGCTTTTCATCCCAGGAAAACAAGGTTGGTTTCCTGTTGGACAATTTATTCCCCTGAATAAGAGTTTTAATTGGTCAAAAGGGGACAAGCATATTATCAGAATAATCTGTGCCTAAACTATATTTGATAAAGTCAACATACATTTTTAATGAAAAGCTTTTAGTGAAATAATGGTAGAAGAATTCTGTCTTGCCACTGTTTGACACTGTGAAATCTATTCAACTCCGTGAAACCTTGCCAAATGCTTTATGGAGAAGTTATAGAAGCATGCTCATTTTCATGGAGATTGAGGTCAGGAACATGAATAAGATACCCATTTTTGCTACCTTTATTTCTGTTCCAGAAATTCCAGACAATGTAATTAGACAATAAAATAAAACAATGAGAAGATGTTTAGAAGGAAACAAAACTGTTATTTGAAAATTGGATGCTTGGAAAACACAAGAGAATCGATATAAAACCTACTCAAACTAATAAAATAATCTAGATATTCCTAAATCAAAGGTTTTTCTTTATACAGAAGGTAGTTTTTCAGAAGATATATAAATGTTAACGATAATCATCAACATTAATGACTAACATTTACGAAGTGCTTCAGATGTATCAATCTCTTTTAAAAGCTTTAAATAGATGAACTCATTTAATGTTTTGAAAATCATTATAATGAAAGAAAAGATCTTGTGATACAAGGAAAAAACATACCTTTGAAGTAGCGAGAAGATAAATTACCTAAGAAGTGGTATAATAGAGTGATTAGGACTGTTTGAAAGTCCAGCTACCATGGTGCACACCTGTAATCCCAGTGGCTTGGGAGGCTGAGGCAGGAGGATCATGAGTTCAAAGCCAGCCTTAGCAAAAGTGAGGCGCTAAACAGCTCAGTAAGACCCTGTCTCTAAATAAAATACAAGGAGAGTCCGGCTACTCAGATTGGCTCCCTGTATCACATGGAGCAAGTTAATCAACCTGTCTGTGCCTCATTTTCCACAACTGCAATCTGGGCATCACTAATACTTATTTTATAATGTGGCTGTAAAATGAAATGAGTTAACATATATGAAGTACAGAGACCAAACAATATCGTGTTAGCTAATAGTATTATTAAAAATAAACCTGGTAAGAAATGGATACAGCCCAGATAAAGAAAACTTAAGAATTCTACCAAGGGATAGGAACACTCCCGCTCCACACTAGGGTTTGAGTAAGTGTTCCCCAAAGACTTGAGTGTTAAAGCCTGGGTCCCCAGCCTGCTGTGCTATTGGAACACAGTAGAACCTTTAAGAGGTGAAGTCTAGTGGGAAGATCTTCATCACTGGGGGAGGGGAGGTGTACCCTGGAAGAAGATATTGGAACCCCGACCCTTTCCTCTTCCTTTCTTTTGGTTGACCACCATGAGGTGATTGACTTTGCTCCATGAAGTGCTCCCTGCCATGATAAGCTGATTCTAGGGCCAAAGATAATGAGGCCAAGGGACCATTGACTGAAGCCTTCAAAACCATGAGGCAAAATAAACATTTTTTTCATTATAAATTGATAATCTCAGGTATTTGTTACAGCAATGAAAAGTTGACTGACACATCCTCTTGACTAAATTAGGTTTCTACAGATTCGTGTGACATTATTTGGTCATTTGATGAGCATTAAAAGTGATTCAATTGTTATTTTGTGTGCATGTATAAATATGTAACAACAAATTACCTTATTATATATAGTTATGATGCATCAATTTAAAAAAAAGTGATTCATAATGACTCAGAGTTCCAGAGATGAAGAAATGAAGAAAGTGCCTTACGTGTATTTTCATAAGGAAGCTAATGTCATTCATTAAAGAGCAAGGTTCTGTGGGTATCTGATTGCTGATTAATACTTCTTCATAGTTAAGTCAAGAAGCAGCAAAACCTTTAGGAAAAGTCTTTCCTATATTCAAGCATACATTTATAAACTGTCATTTCTTTCTCAGTTCTAGGAGATTGCATTGTTTAGCTTAAAATCTGAAAAATTGGGTTTTGGATGTACCTCAGTGGTAGAGCACTTGTCAATTATGTGTGAGGGCCTAGGTTTGACCCTCAGCAGTGCCAAAAAATCCAATATTTAATATTAAAAATATGAACTTCTGCTCTTTGTCAACACTGTTCCAAATCAAGTGAAGCATGAAATTTACTTTTCAGTATATTAAGCACTTTTTTCTTAAAAACATTCCAGAATGCATGACAGAACAGGCCCCCCACATTCTTCATTATTATTAGATTTAATTAATGAAATTATTGAATTACCTTAGATATTCAATATTTAATGCTAAAACACAATGGAAGGGAATCATTTTAGCATTATCACACTTACTGTTTATTAAATATGTTTGTTTTAGGCAAGTTACAAATATTATTTTAAGAAGTAAGTTGAAGCCAGGCATGGTGGAGCAAACCTGTAATCCCAGCACTTTGGGAGGCTGAGACAGGAGAATTGTGAGTTCAAAGCCAGCCTCAGCAACAGCGAGGCGCTAAGCAACTCAGTGAGACCCTGTCTCTACATAAAACACAAAATAGGGCTGGGGATGTGGCTCGGTGGTCGCGCCTCTGAATTCAATCTCTGGTACCGAAAAAAAAAAGTAAGTTGATAGCTGAAATCTTCATAAAGGCCTGGGTCATGTTCTCCTGATAAGCTGCTTCCTTTTTATCAAAATTGCCAATGTGGTGTGGTAGCTCACTCACATGCAATATTCAGCCTCTATTATATGAGACAAAAGAGAAAAGAACTTCAAATATTCTACATGAATAAAAGCATTGAAATAGCTTCGAAGCAGATCGTCAGATCCAGACTCCAGGAGACTCAGTGGAGGGTACAATAAATCACAATGTACCTAAATAACATCATGAACTAAAGAAAGTAAATTCCTAACTTGCTATTATTTCTCATCTGCATAAGAGACTGGCCTCACTTTTGTCTTGGGTGATCTTTTCATAATTGCTTTTTAAATAATAGACTATTTTTTAGAGTTAATTTAGGTTCACAGCAAAATTAAGCAAAGCAGTATGCCTTGGAATTTTGACAGAAATTCCACTGAAGCTATAAAATCTTCACATAGTATAGGCATTTTGGGAAGTATTGTTTTCCAATCCATGAACAAGTTATGTCTTTTCCATTTGTTTGTGTTTTCTTTAATTTCTTTCCTCAATGTTTTCAGGGTGCAATTTTTCATTTCCTTTGTTATGTTTATTCCTATGACATTGTAAAATAATAATAAATGCATATTTGGTTTTAGTCTCTGGTTTCTATGATAGGACTCCCCAAAAATTTCCTTAATGACAGGGAAGCATCTTTTGTTATTCATAAATTCTTTTAAACCTACCTGAGTTTAGACTAATAAAGTGGCTCCTGGAGGATTAATCAGAGGAACTAGACTTGGGATTGGAAGAACTTCTAACCCCTGGGAAGGAGAAATGGTGGGACTATGCAATAGAACTTCCATAAATCCCTAAGTGATTGAGATTTAATTTCTTTCATAAGATTGGCATACACATGGATATGCTGGATAGGTGACTTGCTTGAAGAGGATAAGGGAGTTCCATGCCCTTCCCCTATAAATTGTCCTAAGCATCTCTTCCATTTGGAAGTTCCTAGCTTTTATCCTTTATAATAAACTGGTAACAGTAAGTGAAGCACTTTCCTGGTTCAAATTAACAGTTGCAAAACTTCCTGTATGAAATTATCTGGGTACTATACTTCTAGTGAAGATAGAACCCAAGGAAGGGGTTATAGTAATCCCAAGTTACAGTTGACAGATGACAAGTACAAGAAACAACCTGGGACTTGTGACTGATGTCTGAAGAATATGCGTAGGACAGTCTTGTAGGACTGAGTGCTTAACCTGTGAGGTCTGCACTAACTCTGGGCAGTGTCATAATTGAATTTTAGGACACAGAGTTGGTGTCTGGAGAGTTGGGGAAATTCCTTAGTGTGAGAGGAAAAAAATGTATTTGGTATCAGAATGTAGTTAGATAAAAAAGAAGAGTTTTCCTTTTAATTCATAAGTAATTTTTATTCTACTATAAATGAGTTTCTTTCTTAATTTCCTTTTCTGAAAATACATTACTAGTGTATAGAAATGCCAAAATTGTTTTGTGTGTTGATTTTGTGTTCTGCTATCTTACTGAACTGTTTTTATATATGTCCCCCTGTAACAGTGGTCTCTTCACCTTCTGAATATAGCCCTTATTGCTCTAAGGCTTATTTTTAAAAAATGGTATTTTTCTCTCTTCTCTCCTCTCCCTCTCCCTAACAAAATTAGAAAGAGAGTGTCATCTTTTCTTCCCCTAGTTAATTGCCCTTGAACACACCCACTACAGGAAGGAGATGCCAGCTGAGGATCTGACAAGTGAATATCTACCAAATTAACATGTGAATCTTAAGATGCCATCAGGCCACCCTGGGACCCCCTACCAGAGGACACCTGGAATGTAACCCTTGAAGAATTTCTTTAAACCCCACCCACCCATCCCACCCCTGTCCCTCCTGATGGGGAGAGTCACAGCCTTTGGGAGAGGAGTCCTCTGTGTTTCTTCTTTGCTAGCAAAGCAATAAACCTTCTTTTTCCTTTTTCTCAAAACCATGTCCTCATTATTAAATCGGCATTAATTGGCATTGGAGACAAGGACTGAGTTTTTAGTTATAAATTTGGCAGCCCAGATGGGACCCGAGAGCAGCCCCAGCTCCTGCTTTCTTGGGCAGGCCTGGCACTCCAAGCAACTGCACTTCCATGCTGAGATGTAAGGTGAACTTTTTGAGAGCTGACTACTAGAAAGTTAGGAGACAGGTGAGTGTGCCTCAGGTCAAACCAGAGGAGCTATTCCTGTAAGTAAAGGGAGGGATTGAGGGACTCCCAGGAGCTGCCGAAGCCCTCTTTGCTTTGGGAAACTCCTGCCATCCTTCCCTGCACTGTAAGGATTGCTACATCTTGGTCTACTTTGAGAAAAAGGAAACTGAATGCAGTCAAATGGCAACACTTTGGCCATTTGGTAAGCTCCCCTGGTGTGCACACCAAAACCTTTGATTGTCCTGGTTCCCATTTCTGGGAATATCTGGTGCCCTTGTATGGACATCTGTGGTGACACTGGTGTAGAAGTCACAGTCAAGTGGGATCTGGGAACTTGGGGATATTTTTCCCATATCTGGTCTGTATGTTTTAAAGTTCATCTGTTGGCCATGGTTTGGGGATCCTCTCCGTTTATCTATCATTATGTTCTTTGTTTAAATCTGTTTCTGGCCCTTTAAGACATGGGCAATAATGTGTTGATCCTATAGATTGTTTCTTGGGAAAGATCTTGGCTGAGTGGGCCAACTATAGATGTAAATGTATCTAAGAAAAAGTTCATATTTTACTGTAACAATCTGGTCTTTGAATGGTTTTCTGAATTATTATACAATCTTGCAGTTGGGAGTTGATCTGTCAGAGGTAAAATAAGGGAAAGATTCTGTATGCACAGGCATGTATGCAATTACATAATAAGGAGTCTTAACAGCCAAAAGCTAAGCTGGGTGCATAAAGGCGTGGCCTCTAATGTGTGAGCATAGTAGAACACCAAAGGGGGATTGAGAACAAAAATTATTTTTTTCCTTTCAACCCAGTGCTAACAATCTGAGCACCACTTCTCAGCCTGGCCCCAGGCAACTGCAAATCATCCAGCTGTGGGTCAGAGACACCAGTCCTGGGATAAAGAGGGGAAAAACACACATGAAAGCTGCCTGGTCTATAGAGGAATGGGCAAAAAGGACCTGGTCTCTACTCCGATTTCCAGCTACTCTTTGCCCATGGGAATAAAATTGGAATTTAAAAACAGGGCTCAATTTGCTGCTTCTGCAGACAAATAAAATATATGTGGGCTGGAGGTCTCACTGATTTTCTGTCTGTGTTCTTCTCTCATGGGTTCAAAGAATAAAATCCATGGATGATGACAGAGGACAAAAATTTTAAAAATAAAATTAGTTTTGAATGAAAGGAAAAATGATGAAACTCCCATCATGTTCGGGGGAAACTGTCAAAAAGCTTTTCCACTCAAGTATACTAGTCTGGGGACTTAAGGCTTCTGGACAAAGGCATTGATCAGAGTCCATGCTGAACAGACATTAAAAGCATTGGGATGAATTGTTGGAATCTATGCTGTACACATATTGGGAAGGTACAAAGGCCATTGGCTTGGCCCATGACTTTCTATTTGGCTGTATGCTTTTAGTCCTTAAGTCTGAATTCTTTTGTAACTTCCATTTAGGTCCACCCCCATTTCCATTTTCCCACCACTCTGGGGACAAAAGAGTGGACTGGAATGCTTAAACTCACAGGGTTGCCCTTACATTTGAAAAAACCTTATCTGGATCCCATTACACTCATTGTCTGACAAATGGGACAATGGATTCCAGTGGTAGTAAATTAAATTATAACCTGGGGACAAAACAGTCTACCCTTTTTAAGATCTAACAGGATGGCCTATTTGGCCAGAGGATACTTCTGCTGGCAGCCCTACCTGTTGCCCACAAAGCTAAAATACAAGGGCCTCCCTGAGTCCCCATGAATTGAAGTATTTATGTCTTGGCCTCCCTGATTTCTGCAGAGAGGTCCCTAACAATCTTTGTATGGTTAGTGTGACCTTCATTGGATAGAATGCCCTAGATACATACATATATAGAGAATCTCTTAAAGTTGATGGCATTATGATGATGATAAGGAAGACTGGTCAAACAACAATAATCTGTGTCCCAGCCCCTTGAGCACAAACTGGAAGGAAAAAGGATTTAAGGTACAGTTTTTTTGTTTGTTTGTTTTTTGTTTTTATATGCTAGACTGATACCTCTCCTGGGATAAAATTTGTTGTGTAAATTCAGTGTACAGATGACATGCTCACCCAAAAAGTAACAACTCCAAGCAAGTGCCTTTCAGGAAAAATAAATAAAAACAGAACCTGCTCTTCTGGAGGTCTCCTAGAAGTGAATAAGGCCTTTTAGGCCAAAGGGACCCTAAGAAAAGTGATCAATGTTATCTTAACCAAGATTTTATTAGGGGAGGAAATAACTTGCTTTAGGGGGTGGGTTATAACTCCTTAAGAGAGAAACATTAATGGGGATTCATTCTCTTCTGAACAGTTGTTTGAACTGAATTGAGTCACATTTGCCAGATATCCTACTCTGCCTATCCTGCCTGTTAAAAAAAACCCTCATACTGATGAATAACAATTTGTACAAGTCTTTTAGGATTTTTTTGTTGTTGTTGTTAGAGAAACAAATAACTGACCATTTTGACCAGGCTTGATTTTTCATGAATAACCTGAATCTATGTAACTGGAGATATGTATACATCTGAAACTAAATATATTTGTCTAAGCCTTATCTAAATGTTCTGTAAAAGTTTATAAAATGAAAGTTCATATAGGTTTAGCCACTAAGTGCTATCTTTTATATATTGCATCTGGCATAAAAGGGGTGCACTGCCATTTGAGAAACTGGCTTACATAAGTCTACTTTAACTAAATCTAGTTCTGATCATTAACACTGTGCCCTAAATGTACAAGAGATTTAAGGCTATCCTTTGATTTTTGCTAGTACTGCTAAACTCTGCAAACCTGTAATGATCTGTGAATTCTGAATTTTACTGTGAAAAACTAAACTAGTTAATATAAGGACATCTGTGTAATGGTGATGCTATTAGTTCTTTGTATATTAAGTATACTCATGTTCTTCTAGTACACAAGTTTTAGAATATAAAGCTTAGAAAAGTGTAAAGATTAGACGACCACAGAGGAGATGAATTAAGCCGCTCAGCAAGACTTTATTGGAATATTCGCTCTCGGGCCGAATCCTCCCGTCCATCAGAGTGTGTCTGGGAGAAATGGCGCTGGAGTGTCGTGAACAGAGAATTTCAAGAAAGCCTGGACAGGAAGGGGAGGGCTTGAGGGCAGGAAGAGAAGGCCAGAGTCCTTCCTGGATAGGTCAGGAAAACCCACTGATTGACAGGAGGCGTGTCTACTGGTGGCGTCAGCGTCTGGCTTGCTGCTGCTCCACAGCTGCTGACCGGTCCCCCTAATTGAACATCTTGGACCCTGACCAGACCTAACAAAAAGCACTTTACCAAGCTAATGTTCTCCAACTTAAAGTTGTTTGAAATGGCAATTTTAAACTTATAGGAATAAATTTAATTGGAGATTTATTTAGGTCATATAATGTTCTGTAACAAGACCAGCTATCAATAAGACATATGTAAAATTTTATGTTACTTTTTACACTGGAGTAGAAATTTAAATTTTTAAAAGATAATGAGAGCCTGATTAGTCTCAAGGTGGATATTGTAAAACATGAAAACATTTTGCCACTTTCCCACCAAAAAAGGGTTAAAAGCTCTGTAAACTTTTCTTTGATTCATATTTCAGATATGATGATGCATTGTGTTATTTGTGAACAGCCTCACATTACTTGAGATAAGGCTCTGCCTCCTACCTTAACTGCATGTTAAAATGGCTCTGAAATAGGCTATACTTCAGCTCATTTAAAGTTGTGTTCAAAAGATTGATTTTTGTTGTAAAGATTATTGTGATCTCAAACAGGGGATATAATGTATAATTAAGTAAAAGTTCAAGATTATAAAAATCATTTTCTTGTTTCATAGATATTACACAAACTGAATATGTTTTGCTCTGTTAATTTCACTTTACATTTTCCTCGTATACTTTACAACTCTTGCCTGTTAGTGTTTTACAGAAGTACTACTTCTAAAAGAAAAAAAAAAAAAAAAAACAGAAACAAAAACTCAGGTTAATTTGAGAGAATAAGCCATCACCTACAGGACAAATAGTATATAATACTGACTTCCAATACTAATACTAATCCCAATTAAATGAATGGGGCAACTATAGGATTCTAGATATTAAAGTTATAACCTATTACTCCCTTTTGAAGACTGGTGAACCTGGCTTGCTAGGTGTTTAAAACCAGAAACTTGGAGAACAAAGTTAAGAAAGTAAAAGAGCAAAGGAAAAAGCAGCCAATATTTGGTCCTTGCCATCTAAGGTCAGCCAGCACCCAGAGAGTGATAGGACCCCTCTAAAGGCTCTGAGACTCTGATGAGTCACCTGATCTGCCAATCAGGAAGCTCAAGAGGACCCTAGAGAACAGAAAGCAAACTGGTGGTGCATATCTTGCAAAGAGGAGGGTCACTGAAGAATGAAATGCCTGAAGCTTTCAAGAGAAGCCACATGTTTGGTCAACATGACCCTGACCTCACCCATCCTGGCACATAGCACCACTGGTAGAGGAAACCTAAAGGAGCCAGGGCCTTCACACATGTCTCCAAGAGTGATCTAAGAGGAATCTCAGCTGACTTTTAAGTATAAATAGAAACAAGGTCAGTTTTGACCAACTTGGTCTTAAACACCTGGCAGGACAGTATAGCCTGAGCACAGTCCTACATGGACATTTAAAAGGAAAAACAATTTTTTTTTTAAACTTAAGATATACATTTGTGTCAGCCCTGCCAAATATAAGTAAAGTTGGAGGCTATAAAGTTGGAGGCTATAGGGAGTGCCTAATATTTAACTATCAGAAAGGACTCTAGAGACACAAGTTTGTCCTGCATTTCAGAGACTGGCTGAAATATTAATTGTTTTTATATTAATTTCTTTACCAAAAAAATAATGATTTGCTGTCCTGTTTATTGTTGTCCTAGCATAAACCTTGCCCTTTGTACATGTTGTCCAGTCACCTGCCAACTACCACCATGGACCTCTGGACTGCTATGATGCTTAATACCCTTAACTGCCCAGGCCCCACCTGACAGAAAACAAGGACTTTGGGTCACTTCCCACCAACTTTGCCCTCTCTTAACAGGAAGTAGCTTAGAGATGTGATCTCCCACTTTTCCATAGAAATGAAGGAAAGAAATTCAAAGTAGGGAAGTGTAACAGTGGTCCCTTTGCCTTCTGAATATAGCCCTCATTGTTCTAAGGCTTTTTTTTTTTTAAATGACATTTTTCTCTCTTCTCCTCTCTCCTCCTTCTTAACAAAATTAGGGATAGAGTGTCATCTTTTCTTCCCCTAGTTAATTGCCCTTGAACACACCCACTATAGGAAGGAGATGACTGCTGAGAATCTGGGAAATGAATATCTCCCAAATTAATAAGTGAATCCCAAGATGCCATCAGGGCACCCTGTGACCCCCTACCAGACCACACCTGTAATGTAACCCTTGAAGAGTTCTTTTAAGCCCCTACCTCATCCTTCCTGCTGGGGAGAGCCACAGCCTTTAGGAGTGGAGTCCTCTGTATTTCTTCTTTACTAGCAAAGAAATAAAACTTCTTTTTCTTTTTTCTCAAAACTGTGTTCTCATTATTAAATTGGCATTAATTGGCATTGAGGACAAGGACTGAGCTTTCTGTTATATCCTCCTTCCCCATGGAATCTTTAGAGTTTTCGATCCAGAATTTTCTATATTTCTCTCCAGTTTGAATTCTCTTTCCTCTCCTCTCCTCTCCTCTCCTCTCCTCTCCTCTCCTCTCCTCTCCTCTCCTCTCCTCTCCTCTCTTCTCCTTCATCTAATTGCACTGTCTAGGACTTGAATACCAAATATCATTGATAAGAGTGAGTATCTCTGGGCTGGGGTTGTGGCTTAATGATAAGAGTGCTCACCTAGCATGCGTGAGGCACTGGGTGCAATCCTCAGCACCATATAAAAATAAAATAAAAATATTCTGTCCACCTATAACTAGAAAATAAATAAATTTAAAAAAAGAAATTCTTAAAAAAAGAGTATCTTTGCTTCCTTGCTTCGTTTCTGATCTATAGAAGAAAAACTGTCCATTTTCCACCATTGAATGGAGTGATCTTTTTTGCATTAAGGTGCATTCCTTCTATACTTACTTTGTTGAGTATTTTTAATATGAAATCATGCTGAATTTTGTCAAATTTTCTTCTGCATCTACTGAAATGAACTTGTGGCTTCCTCATTCATTTTGTTAAGCTGTTGTATTTCATTAATTGATTTGCATGTGTTGACCTGTCCCTGCACCTCTTTATGCCATCCCCAAAGACAAACTGGCAGCTAATGATATGCTGAGTTAGGGAGGGTGGCTAAGCAACTGCCAGCTCAAAGCTCCATCTCTATTCTCACTGGGCCTGGACAGCTAGAGGATGTCAGGCTCCAGAAGCCAATCCTCTGGGCAGCCCCAGGAAAGCTGGCTGTTGGATACATGATGTGCCATTTTCTCTTCCCAGGGAGAAAGTGGGAGCTAGTGGTGGAGTGAGGAGGTGGTCCCAATCATATGCTATTGAAGCCAGAATTAAAGACAAGTGGATAGGCAAGGGTCGAATCCAGAGAACAGAGAGACCAGTTTGGGTCCAGGAAGTTGGAGACTGCCCCCTGAGGGATTGAAACATTAATGTCTTCAGAGTCCTTACCTCAACTCTAATTAAGATAACCTGCCCCTGCTCCAATCTGTTGCTAAGGTAACTTGTCCCAGGGATTGTCTCTCCCGACAGAATTGTAAAAGTGTTAATTAATGTGCTCTGGGTCCCCTTTCCTGCCTGGATCACTCCACCGTGGCCCCTCCTGTCCATCTGCTTCTCAGCTTTTGGCCATCCCACCTGGGCCTCCTCAAGTATGCAGGAAGGAAACAGATGCAGGAAGAGAGCAGGAGAACAAAGGAAGCCTAGGACACATAAAAAAAGGCAGAACACTCTCACTTCTTGGGATACCAGGATACCAGCTATGACCCCTTTCTCCCTCCTGAGAGAAGCCTGTATTACTTCTTTTAAAATCAACCCTACTTTATATGCTTGCCTCGGCAAGCTTCTCTAAGGTTCAAACTTCAACACGTGAGAAAGCAGAATTCTTCACCAATAACTGGCATATCACTATTGTGCTGGAGATAGGGATTATGGCAAGAGTATATCTTAAATTTCTCTATCAGCTTCGATGTAGCTGCTTTTGTGCTTGGCTGTTGTGTAGGAGTCACTTCTCTAGCTTCTAGATTTCTCGCAAAGGGACTGTGTCCATGAATTGATGAATTAGTATTTTCATGGGAGGAATAAGGGTCAAAGCTTCCTGATCTGCCACCTTGCTCATGGTATTATGTTTTAAATTTCATAATTGACTGGCTCATTGCTGGTTTATAGGAAAATTAAAATTGAATTTTGTAAATTCACCTTGAGTTCTGGATTTTCTATGTAAACAACTGTAACGGTAACATATGTGATAAAGATAACTTTATTTTTCTTTCAAATTTATATTATCTTTTATTTCCTTTCCTCATTTTTCTATATTAACGTTTTACTTTTAGTTTTGTTCATGTTGTTTTGTGATTTACAAAAGTTTAAGATTCTTTTATAGTAAAATCTGCATGTTTTTGTTTTATTTTTGTTTTTGGTGCTGGGAATGAAATGCAGAGCTTCATGTATGCTGAGAACATTCTCTATCACTGAGCTGTACACCCAGTTCCCTAAAATTTGTATTTTTAATTCATGAAAAAAATACCCTTTGGTTTATCAGTAAGTTATACTACTATGGTTTCCTATACCAGATTTACATGCTTTTTTTTTTTTTTTTTTTGGCACTGCTCATTAAACCCATAACCTCACACATGCTAGGCAAGTGCTCTGCCACTGACCTATGTCCCCAGCCCTTTTTATGTTATTTTGAGACAAAGGTTCACTGCTGGAACTTGCTATGCACCTGCCTCAGTCTCCTGAGTGGCTGGGATCACAGGCGTGTGCCACTGCGCCTTTCTTGAGAGTTACATTTTTGCAAACACTGGATCTTTGTAATCTTTGGTTTTCCTTCACTACTTTGTTGTCAGTAAGATGTTTTTACATGACCATGCATTTTGTATTTTTATTTTATTACTTTTGATTTTCCTCATGGGTTATCACATTCTACTTTTCTTTTTCCTAATCTGAGTAATCTTATAATAAATTCTATTCATGTTTCTCTATTTTATGAACATGAGAAAATATTAATACCTGATTATTACTTCATGGTATTTGTCAAAAATTACTTGCATCTACTGTAGCACTTTGGATTTAGAATTTACTGGCTTCAAACTCTCATCAGAGCCATCTCTGAGAATTACCATCAAACATTTTCTTCAATTCTTCATATTCTCTGGCATTTGATGAGTCACAGAAAACTTATTTCATTGTTGGAGATCTCTATTTATTAGAAAATTCTTCAACCTGAACCAAGATCTGCCATTTTGAACATTTTACCTCTTGAAATTTTGCTTTCCAGGCCCATAAAGAACAAGTCTTAGCTGGGTGTGATGGTACATACCTGTAATCCCAGCAATTTGGAGGCCGAGGCAAGAGAATCACCAAGTTTGAGGCCAGCATCAGCAATTTAATGAGACCCTGTCTCAAAATAAAAAAAGGACTGGGGATGTAGCTCAATGAAAGCACCCTGGGTTCAATTCCCAGTACCAAAAAATAAAATCAAATAAAAACTAAAAAATACCAATCTTCTGTATCTTTCACCTGTTTGTGGCTCCTTGCACATTTGTGTATTTGTAAACCACTATAATATTCCTTTTTCAATCTCTCTTTTCTGAGTTAAACATGCCAATACTTTACATATTCCCATCTTCCTCATGATTTTGGCTCTTCTCTAGAAACCATTATTTAACTTTTTTAAAATATGAAAGCCATAGTGTGAGATTCCTCAAGACAAACCATCTTGGCTTGAAAGGGTAACTTTACTGTTAGCACATCTGTGTTGATAGGCAATAAAGAGTTCCCACCAAGGGAATGAACTTTGTAAAACAGATAGGTGAGGCATTGCTATCTTTTGTTTCTTAGATGGCTCACTCAGGATCACACACTAAGGATGAAGGTGGGATTCAGAAAGGTTTTGGGTCTGCATTAGCAGGTGGAGCACAGTATACCCTCAGCAACGGATCACACACGCGCTGGCGACATATTGCAATATTACAACAGACCTCTGAATTTGGGAACTGGTGTATACTCATCTTGTGTGCCACCTACTTCCCCACGAGAAGCAGAGTGACAGAAACTCGATACAGAAGAGGCTCCTTTGGGTATGTAGAGTCTTCTCCTCTGAGTGTGCAATTAGCCTTCTACATGGTGCTGATGTCTTAACACAGTTTTCCTCCCTGTCCCATCTGCGGTTGTTGGTCTCTCATGGTTTGATCGAGAACATGGATTCTCCAAAGAGATACAGAATGTGGGAGGCATGTTAATGTTTCAGCCCCTTTATTTTACAGGGATAAAGTGACTTGCCTGAATTGTCTACGCTCAATGGGCTCAGTCCACAGTGAAATCTAAATTGGCCTTTCCCTCTCAATAGCCCTGATGTAGAGCAAAATGATAGAGGAAAGAGAGAACAGCAGGAAGAAAAACAGCGGCAGCATGGGGGAGGCCAGGAGCTGGAGAATGCAATGTTTTATAAACTTTAAATTCCCGACTGCTGCACTATAATTCTGTCTTGAGAGTCCATTATGAGGAAGTCATTTTGGTGACTTGGATGAGGTCCATGGGAGATGTGCTTCACCATCTAATTTGTGAGTGTGTTATAGTGAGATGCCATTAAGATTCTCACAGCCTCTTTGGAATGTGGGAGGGAGGATGTGTTTATTTTATAGTTCCACAGTTAATGCTGCTGGTGTCTCAAAGCTTTCATTCATTCATTCACTCATTCATTCCAACACATTTGATGAATGCCCATATCCATTTTGTGTAACATGCCATGTTAGATGTTTTGCATTTAAAGTTGAATAATTCAAGCCTTGAGTTAAATCATTAAGGTAAAGAAATCAGCTCTTCACTGAGAAGTTAGGAGGCTTACTTTTAAAACTAGCTTGTTTTACACTGATTCAGAATAGCAGTGAACTGACAAATAACTTTTGCCTAGAAATTTCTTGTCCACTTAGTTATCAAGACAGGACTTTAATAATTCCCCTTTTAAGAATTTATCCTAAAGATATACTTGCACATGTCCAAAAGATATGTACAGGATTATTTTATATCATTCTAATAAAAAGAAGATTAAATATAATCTAAATACAGTTGACCCTCAATGTTCAAGGGTTCTGCCTTCATGGATTTAATGAATTGTAGATGGAAAATATCCATAAAAAATTGACTTTATTAAAGAAGTATGGACCTCTTTTTCTTGCCATTATTCCCTAAATGATATAGCGTAACAACTATTTACATAGCATTTACATTGTATTGAGTATTATATGTAATCTAGAGGTGATTTAAAGTATATGGGAGGCTATGCATAGATTACATGCAAATACCATGCTATTTTATATAAGGCACTTGAGCATCCACTGATTTGGGTATCCACAGGGCATCCTAGAGCCAGTCCCTCAGGAATACCAAAAGATGAGCATATGTACTGATAAAGAACTGGTTAAATAACTGTACATTTGCACAGTGAAAAAAATGCAGATATAAAATAGAACAAGTATACTCATGCAGGATAGGCAGTTATCTCCAAAAGATGTAATATTTTCTCTTCCTCTCTCCTTCCCTTTCTTACTTCCATCCCTTGCCATCTGTCCCTTCCTTCCTCCCTCTTTTCCCCTTCCTTTCCCTTTCCTTTCTTTCCTTCCTCCCTCTTTCCTCCTCTTTCTTCCCTTTTCTCATTTGTTTTATCCTTTTTTTCTTAATGTTACATTGTGAAAACTTTCAAATAGGCACAAAAGTTATAAGAATACTATTAGGACTCTATCACATATTTTCCACCTATACTCACTAATAGTTACTTACAGACACATTTTGTGGAACCCATTTGAAAATGAATTCTAGACATTATTCATTCCCAAATACACCATCACCACAATGCTAAAGAAATTTAGCAAACAATAGCCTATTTTAATACAGTTCAAATTTTCTTGGTGATCACAAAAATATTCTTTATGACTTTTTCCCTTGAATCCAGGGTTTTGAATTTGGTTATCATGTCTCTTTACCTGCTTCTCCTGGTCTAGTTCACCTGAAGTTTTTTTTGTCTTTGTGATACTAACCTATCCCAGGAATACTGGCCAGTTGTCTTATAGAATTTTTTTTGGTACTGGGGATTGAACTGAGGGGCACTCGACCACTGAGCCACATCCCCAGCCCTATTTTGTGTTTTATGTAG
Organism: Xerus rutilus; assembly: GCA_028644305.1. Taxonomy (NCBI): domain Eukaryota; kingdom Metazoa; phylum Chordata; class Mammalia; order Rodentia; family Sciuridae; genus Xerus; species Xerus rutilus. The sequence goes on from CM053402.1 coordinate 50,990,760, forward strand.
AGACAGGGTCTCACTGAGTTGCTTAGCACCTCGCCGTTGCTGAGGCTGGCTTTGAATTCGCGATTCTCCTGTCTCAGCTTCCCTAAGTGCTGGAGTTACAGGCTTGAGCCACCACGCCCGGCTCTTATAGAATTTTTTTATAACCCAGATTTATCTGATTGTTTCCTCACATTTAGATTCAGGTGAAACACTTTTGTCCAGAATATGATAATATTCTCTTGATGCTAATTTTGCTTATTTGGTGGAGATAATACCTGCCAGACTTCATCATTGTAATTCTTTTTGTATTTAAGAAAACATATATTATGAGTCAAATTGTGACCTCCAAAATTTGAATGCTAAGCCCTCCTTCTCAGTACCTCAGAATGGGTCCATGTTTAGATAGGGTCATTAAAAAGGTAACTAAAGTTAAATGAGGTTACATGACTGAGATCTGACCCAATTTGACTGACATCCTTATTAAGAGAGGGTATTTGGACACAGATAGGTACACCAGATGTGTGTGCTCAGGGAGTGGTGGAGGTGACTAAGGTGGGCCATCTTCATTCCAAGGTAGAGAGACCTCAGAAGAAGCCAACCCTGATGGCACCTTGATCTTGGACTCCCAGCCTCCAGAACTGTGAGAAAATGAGTTTGTGTTCTTTAAGCCGCTCAGTATGTGGTATTTTGTACGACAGCCCTTGCAAACTAATACACCAGAGGTGTGGCACTTTGAGACCAGGTGGATATGCTAACAACATTTTGTTCAATGAAATCTGTTTATGATTTCAGGGAGAGCTGTCAAATCTTACTTGAATTGTAAAATCTGATTAGAACCAGTCCTGAGACTTCACTATTTCCTCTCTATTGATTCTTGACTGAATGAATTCACAGGAGATGACAAAATAGTCAATTTATAAATCTAATCTTTCTATCTTATTATTTGTATTCTTCTGAAAGAAAAATCCTGCTCCCCCGTCCCCCCTATTAGAAACTATATAATGAATGAATTGATATTTGAAAATGAAGTATCTATTTTTATTATTTTTTGGCTGCTCCAATTTCTTTAAATTGTGATCCTCGGAAGTCCCTTCCGACTAGGTGTGTCTGTGTGGGTTTTTGAGCATCTCCTTACATTCTGACACAGTAGTAAAATGTTCCAGGACCACTTTATACTGTTTTTTTGCCCTGGAAACAACCATTTCCCCAAGATTTCCTGAGTCATCCTAGTGGATAACAGAATTTAGAAACCAAGAGGAGGGCACTCATGGGCCTCCTCCTTACTTCTAGGGTGATCCCAGTTCCAGACTTTTCCATGCACTGAGCTAGTTTATCTTAATGTTCCAGAAGCATCAAGTTCTTTCTCCCCTTCCTCATAAAAATGAGAAGAACCTACAGAAGAATCGCTGCTTCTAGACTGCATCCAATTTGCTTACTTATTTTTCTCTGTTGTAAAAATACACTCAAAACCGTTTCAGAACAACTACTCCCTATCATTACTAAACAATACAGAAACTAAGCAAAACTCATATTTCTTTATAATTTCTTTTATCCTTAGAACATATCCATCCCACTAAAGGTGTGGAGAGAAAATATGCTGGGTTCAAACCTTACTTGAGTAACTATTGCTTTTCTTTCTCTCCGCTTATATCATAGAGATTTGTGATACAACTATTTTGCTGGTTTTTATACACATTCAACTTTACAGTTTGATCCCAAGCTCTATTTTAAGAAAGGCAAGGTGAAATGTAGGTTAGCATTTAAATTAGGAGGAAACATTAAAACAAATACTATTTTTTGTTGTTTGCATGTGTACAACAGTATGTATGGAAGAATACACTAGGAATTGATCATCATTTCTGCAAGAAAATTGGAAGAGGAATTGGGCAGATTTTTCACTGAGAGAAGCTTTTCACTTCTTATTGCTTTGTTCTTTTAAAATGTTGAAACTTAACTGTATTAACCACTAAAATGAATCAATAAATTATAAGGAAATAATTCACCTTGATTTCTTCCAGCCATCCCCCAAATGCTTTGATATCTCAATGCAGGCCCAACTTAAAGGATTTTATTCAATCTCAAGAAACTCCCAATTACGGTTACCTTGACTTCCTGCTGTCTCCTCTGGGGGTGAGTCATCCAGGCAAGAAGGCTGCCTTTTCCAAGCCTCTTGAATCACCGCCCCAGGATGTTTCCATGAGCCATCAGACCACATACTTGAGCAGTGTCTAGATGTACTTGTTAAGTTTCTTAGGAATCTTTTTAATGATTCAGTGCATTCTCTCTCTGAGCTGCATTTTGTCAGTTTGAACATTCAACAGATGGATTTGGCTCCTATGCAGTTTTTGATTCTCATAGATGAGGAATTTTTCATTCTCTCTGTTCTGCTTGGTACTCTGTCTTGATTTTAATTTCTTCAGTCTTCTGAGTTCTCAGGTGAACCTCAGGATCCACAGGTGTTTCCTTAGTAGAGTAACATCTCTGAAAGCTTGATGTCATTGCCAGAGTGAATCAAAATTCAAACTAAGAACACCCTGGATTTAGGGATCCTTGTTGCACCTTCCTTCTTGGTAATAGACTACTAGACTGAATTATCTGGATTCTTGTTTCCTTCAACTATGCTGTGCTATTGGTCTTCTAAGTTGAGTGGATTTTATACATACTTATGGGTATATGTGCATGTTTATGTTTTCATACGATCGTGATTGCTTACTATCTGTTGTTTAAGAACTCAGAAATCCAGATTATTTTATACAGCCAGACAAGCCAAACCCAGAAACTTTCCTGAAGGTGGAAGATATCTGCTAGTGGCACGAGCTGGGAGCAGGGGTGGGGAGGGAACTGGGAGGTGATATGATGTCAACAGAAAGAGCCTTGTATCAGGAATCAGGTCACCTGCATTTGCAACCTGGCTTTCATTGTTTAACTATTTCATTAATTCACACGTGGCTTCACTTTTCACTTAACACTTTTTTCTACTATGTGAAAGCACTTTTTTGTATGACCTTAGCCAAGCCACTTGACCTCTCAGATACATACTTATTTCTTAAAAAATAGTTGTTATTTTTTAGAACAATTTTCAGTCACAGAAAAATTGAGTAGAAGTTAGAGAGATTTCCCGTTTACTCCCTGCCTCTCCTGCTCAGCCTCTCCCATTACTAACATCCCCCACCAGAGCAGGACATTTGTGACTCTTGATAAACCTACACTGATACAGCATTGTCACTCAGAATCCATAGTTGACATTGGGGTTCACTTTTGGTGTTGTCCATTCTATGGATTTGGACACATATATAGTAACTTGCATCCAATATTATTGGGTCATACAGAGTAGCTTTGCTATCCTAACAATCCTCTTGCTTTGTCTGTTTGCCTCTCCCTCTATCCACTGAAACTTCATAGTCACTGACTGTCTCCATAATTTTGTCTTTTGCAGTGTGCTAAATATTGCAAATTGAATATACAGCCTTTTCAAATTGTTTTCTTTCACTTAGGAATATGTACCTAAGCTTCCTTCATGTATTTTTATGGCTTGAGAGTATATTTCTTTTTACCACAGAGGAATATTCCATTGTCTGGATGTACCAGTTTCTTTATTCATTCATGGAATAAAGATGCTATGATCATCCATGTACAGGCTTTTGTGTGGTCATAAGTTTTCAACTCATTTGGCAAATCACAAGGAGCATGATTACTGGATTATATGGTAAAAGTATGTCTAGTTTGATGAGAAACTTTCAAAGTGGTTGTACCTATTTTGCATTCCCCATAGTTACGAATGAAAGGTTGCTCCACATCCTCATCAGCATTCGAGGCTGTCATTGTTTGGGGTTTTGGCCATTCTAATAAATGTGTAGTGGAATCTTACCATTGCTTTAATTTTCAATTCCCAAATGATATATGGTGTGGAATATCTTTTTATACGCATGTGTGCTCTTCATATATCTGCTTTGGTCAGTGATCTGTTCAGGTCTTTTGCTGATTTTTCATTCAAGTTGTTGGTTTTCTTATTCTTCAGTTGTAAGTGTTCTTCATGTATTTTATGTAAAAGACTTTCATCTCATGTATCTTTTGCAGATATTTTCTCCCAGATTGTGGTTTGTCTTTTTATTCTTTTGACAGTGTCTTCTGCAGAGAAAAAATTTAAAAATGACTTTTACTTTAGACCACTGAGAATTTGGGATTGTTTGTTAGCTGGCATTTCCCAACTTATACTGCCTACTACAAAAGATCAGGAAGATATGTTAACTCTAAAGCACACTGAATACTATGAAATGAAGGTGTGACATTGAGTTGACAAGTAAAGCCAGCTTGGGCCCATGTTGGCAAGACAAAACTAATATACTCTGCAATAACCTTCACTCTTACCACAGGAATAGGAGAATATAAGAAAAGAATAGAACAGGAATCCTCTGGGGTACTGACTGTGGATGCTGGTGCATCCTTTTGGTTGGATTATCCAAGTGCACAGAAAATAATGATTTTCATGGATGGCTTGCCATCTGGTTCTTTAAGGCATGATACAGCATACAAATACATGAGAGCTAGAGGAAATTAAGTGTAAGTTCTGCTTTCTTCCACTTTGACAGAGAGAATGTTTTTCATCTCCAGCAATCTCTCTCAATTCTAGGTGAAAACAAAGAGCATGGCCTGAAACTACCCTTACTGGGCTTTGGGTCTGAAGGAGTTTTCCGCAGAACAGGCACATTTCTGAGAGTGATGATGAATTGAATAGACAGTGTATTTCCTAAACACATATTATGTGCCAGGCACCACACTAGGATTTTATATATGTTATCTTTTGAATCTTTATGCTAGCTCTCTAACTCCTAGGAAAGTAAAACTCATAGCAATTAAACACTTGTTAAAATTTTGTCTAGTAAATGAGAGAGCAAAATTCAAACCCAGGTCTGAGTAACCTTTCCTAGGCTCTAAAAAGTGAGGAGACTGAAAGAGAAATTTAGATCATAGACCCAGAGGAATAAATTACTCAAAACTTTAATGATTAATGCCACTTTCCAGAGCATTTTTTAAAATGCTGAATTGAGGGGTTAAAAGTTACCTCCCTGGAACTGGACACAGGAGCTTTGGTATGGTCCTTTAGCACTGCTGTGGAGAATCCACTGGCAGACTGAAGTGTGATAATGAGGATGACAAATGTGTGCATGACTTGTAGTGGCTTTGCGGCAGTGTGTGAAGTCATCTTTTATGACCCCTTTGGATCACAGTGTTTGGTGAACACCCAGGCAAGGTAAGGCTGGTACTCCTATTTGTTGGGGAACTGTGGACGATGGTGTTATTCAACAAAAAAGAGACTAGACTAAACTGTACTCCCTCATCAAGATAATCATACAAACTTCTGCTAGACTTCTTGGACATTGTGCCAGGAGGCATTCTTCAGGGTCAGGTTTGTTCAACAAAGTGTTGCCTGATTTAAAAAAAAAATAATGATAATAAAAGTCAGAGCAGGGGTGTTAAGGGCTCTGTGGATAGTAAATTCACTTTTTAAGCCAATAACAAATTCATTAGAATAAAATAACAACAGCAACAAGGCAGACTCATAAGGTTAGAGCCCCTGAGTGGCTTCTAAGTGCTCAGTAATTGTGTAAATGCTCATCAGTTAAGCTGAGGACTGAGAGATAGAAACCAACAACCGCAAACAGAAACTTTTTGGAAGAGCTTAAAGATTTAGCAATGGCATACCTCCAATTTTCCATCTTTTATTTAACTCCTTTGAACTCCCACTAATTTCCAGGCAACACTTTGGAATTCCATTTTTAGCTTTGCCTTTTGAATTATTATTTTTCCCCCTTGATGTACAAATCTGTGTATGAAGATAGCCTCGCTTTTTCATTAAATGTTTTTTCTTGATTGTTGAATAATGTTCATTGCCAGGATGCTTTAAAAATAGAGACTAATTTGAAGAAGAAAATAAACATGATCTGTAATCCCACTATTCAGAGACAACCACTGTTAAGGTTTGGTGAATTTCCAGCTGGGATGTTTTCTAAATGTGCATATACTTTTTAAAAGTTTTTTACATGACTGAAAGCATGCTGCTTAGAGAATGTCCTATAGAGAAGGTGATCAAGAACACAGGCTTTGCATGAAAGAGACCTGCATTTATGCCTGGCGCTGTCAGTTAGTGACTTGTAGGCACAGGGTAAATCATAAGGATCTGCCTCCTGTATAGTATATTGGGTACCAATTGCTTGTAGATGTTTGAAAAAATATATGTAGAGCCCTAAAAAATGTGACTGGTACTTACTAAACACTGAATAAGTTTTAGCTATTATTATTATTCTATTTCTTTTTTAATCCATAATTCCTTATCATACTTTTCAAATAAACTTTTTATAATCACGATGTTTAATGGGTATGAAATTATATTTTATATCATTAGAAATCAATGATTCTCTTATTGAATGTTTTCTTTCCTTTGGCTTCTGTCCATTATGTTGCAATGATGATCTTAACAGACAGTTTTCTTTGGTGCTACTATTTGTTATGTTCTTTTTTTAAAAATTTTTTTTAGTTGTAGATGGACATAATGTCTTTATTTTATTGCTTTGTATGTGGTGCTGAGGATCGAACCCAGGGCCTCACGCATGCAAGGCAAGCGCTCTACCACTGAGCTACAGCCCCAGCCTCTATTTGTTATGTTCTTAAGGTTATTTCCTCTAAGTAGAATGACAGGGTAGGAAAAACTTAACCCTTTCAGGGTTCTTAAGGCATATCAAAGAGTTGGACCCTATTTATAGTCTCAACAGGACTGTGTTAGCAATGTGAGAAAGTTCACCTCATGTCAAGGTCAACCACGAGTACTTTCATGCAACTTCATTAGTGTTTATTTATTTATTTATGTATGTATTTTATGATGCTAGGAATCAAACCCAGGACCTCGCTCATACTAAGCAAGTGCTCTATCGCTGAGCTAAACCCTCAGCCCTAGTGCCTCTTATTTTAAATTCCAGACTATATGTTGAATTATTTTTATATTTTGTTTGCTTTTGGGATTTCTGGAGGACGTTGCGTTTAATTTGCAACCACATTAGTTTAGATGGAGCTTCAAATGACATTTATTTAGAAAGATAATTGCTTTTGGTATACAATATCCAAATTTTTGTACTCTGATTTTACCAGTGTCTTAGTCCACTTCTGTTGTCACAACAAAATATTCAGGAGGCTGGGAAGTGCAAGATCAAGTCACCAGCAGGTCTAGTGAGGGCTACTGTCTGCTTTCAAGATGGTGCCTTGCATGCTTAATCCTCCAAGTGGATAAATGCTGTGTCTTCAGGTGGCATAAGAAATGGAAGAAAGAAACTTGCCCCTCTTGCCCTTTTATAAGGCACTAAGCCCATCCATGATGGCTTTTCCTCTCATGATTTGATTACCCCCGAATGCTCCTCCTCTTTATATTATGGCATCGGTGACTAAGTTTCAATTCGGTATGAATTTAGGAGGACACATTGAGAACATAGAAACTATCCTCACACTATTTAATTTTTGTTGTCACTCAATTTGTTAAAATATGTCCTCAAATTATTATTTCTTAAAATTTTTCATGAAGGATCTATGGAAGGTATATTTTCCTATGCATTTTTTCCACACATAAACGTATCTTAACTGGGCATAAAATTGTTGAGTTAAAATCATCAAGAATGATTTGTCCCTAAGAGGCCAAATCATCTCACAAAAGTAGAAAATGTATAAGCAAACAATTGCTTTTTCTTCCCAAGAGCTAACAAAATCCATAAAACTCTAGGACAGGACTCACCAACAACTTTCTTCAACAGGGGGATGTTTTGTACTCTTCACTACCAAATTAGGCAGCCGAAAACCTCTTGAAATATGGCTAGTGCAAGCAAAGAGCTGAATTTTAATGCTTTTAAATTTAATTAATTTAAATGTAAATAACCAAATATGGCTAGTGGATTCCATATGGGACAGCATAATTCTATAAATGTAGAAAGGAAAGGAACCTGTTTTGCTGTCTTGAAAGTTCTTGTTTTCCTCATTGAAATGATATAATTCTCTTCACAGCTACATAATAAGTTAATATTAAGGCTTAAACTAACCCATGTCTCATGTGACTCTCAGCTTAGTATTGTTCACTTTGTGTCATGGTACAATTGATTAATTTAAACTTTAAGTTATGATACTAAAGACAGTAAATTAGATTAAACTTATTTTCCTTCAATAAATTCCCAAACTTCAAAGCTAAGAGCTTTGGTTTACCTGATTCCCCTTATCTAAAATGGCATTATTAGTAATTCTTGACTCTTAAATCATGCTTAATTTTTCTTTCCTTACCAATTCTTGAAATTATGTTAAATATTATTTCATCATATATTTAATCTGTTCCCCAATAGATGGTCAGCTCCGTTGAGATAGGGACTGTGCTTTTTGCTGTACCCTCATTGTCAAGAAAGGGCTAGATGGATGGTCAGTACTCATTACATCTTTTTTAAGCGAGTGAGATGAACAAAACGAAACCTATTAGTCATATTTAGTCAGGAGATTACAGTTGGAAGTATGTACATGAGGAAGCCACTTTCTCCAATCACACAGAGTTCTCAGCTTTCTGTTAACAGTTTCAGTTTGTGAATTTGTAGTTTTGAGTTCTGTATTTGCAAAGTTGGGTAGGCACGTTGTCCCACAGAGGTGTTTTCTCCCCAGCTAAACTTAATCCCAGAGGATAGCTGCGCTTCTATCCACATTGCTCCTACTACAGTTGGGCCAACCTTAGAAAGAGATGATGCATCCATTTGATGGGATGACTCAGGCCAGCCTAGGGAGAACTTTCATTCCCTGCAATCATGCTCATCTAGGTGAATCTGTAAACGAGGGAAGTACAACTCCAGTCTAGTATGGACAGAACGAATCCATGAAGCAACTTAAGAAAGCATCCAGTACAAGGCCCGACATTCACTGTTTTCTCCCTGCCCACTCTTCTAACCCTAAAGATTATACTCAAGGAAGTAGAAGAGCAGTGTCCAAATCCAGATTTTCAGTCTCAAAATTCTTTGGATCACACCAGGCTTGGTCTCCAACCTGACTACCTGATTACTACTTAACTAAATGGATGGGGGAGAAGGAAATGCGTGGAGATTTCTGATGAGATGTTCACCAGCTATTTTCAGGCCCAGTCTTCCAAAGCCTGTCTAGCTTGCAAGGAGGCTCAGCTCTCCCGACTAGGAAGGCTTGGTCAGTCTGACCCGACACCTTGCCTTGTCTGGCCACATGTCTACTCTGAGAGTCTATAAATGCTGAGAAGCCCTTACAATGAAACCTTCCACAATGGAGTGCCTGGATTTTATTGAGAAAAGCCAATCCCCTCCCATCTGTCATTTGGCACTTAGCACTGTAGTTATTCTAGATGAGTGAACACTTGTGTTATATTTTCCAATAGCAAAGCTGGGGTCACCAGGGTGCCTGCTGTTTTAGCCGAATCCAGATGGGGTTTTCCTATAAACAAGTGCACATGGAATATTTATGCCGCCAGTGGCACCTGACGCCTTAATACTTAGGACTTCTATGTAGTAGCCACTCTTCCTATAAGTCACTTTAGCACACTAAGTAAATATTTTAATATAGCCATGTCACTGTTTATTATAGAATGGCTTGGGCCCAGATCTTGCCTAATGCTTGGTTAAAAAGTCAGTTTATACCATCCTTTAAAGTGAATCAAAGAATGCATAAACGCCACTCTTTTGTTACTCAGAACTCTGTTTACACTTTTCTGTAAACCTTGTGAAATGCTTGCTTACAAAAAGCTGACAGATGCCAGATTTGCTCATTAAATGGAGGTGTTTCCAAGTCGGGAAGGTGAGGTGTGAATGTGGAGGTGGGATTTCTTCCCGAGGCAGTCTCCTGAGGTCCACTGTCCAAGGCCTTCTGAATTCCCCTAGCATCTTGACCAGTAGCCACCAGGCAGTGAATGGGACTGAAAAATAAGCAAGGCAGAGTAATGATTTCTATATCAAACCTATTCTTTGCACTGGGACAATAAAGACTTGGGCAGTCTGAGGTGCTTTTGTCAGGCACCTATTTGAAACAAGTGATAATATTCCTCATATTAAAACCCGTGCCGTTTACCAAGTTTTAGTAACATTTAGTTGCTAATCCTCACCTTGAAGACTGGGACTTTTTTTTTTTTTTTACTGATATGGCTATTGAAATTTCCCTATGTACTTTCAGATGCCTGAGAAGTCTATGCTTATCTTCTTGGTTTACTAAAGGAGTGTGCGAAAGATACATCAGAGCGTGATATAAAGTCAATTATAAAGCAGTGCTTAAAACAAAATTATAAATTGGTTCACAACTATTCCTATGAAATAAACACAGATACAGTCTACCGTAAAGCTTAGAGGGATAGAACTGTTTAAGAATAAAGTTGTGACCTCTTCTTAGTGTGCTGTCAATCATTTTATGAAGTCATTTCTATAAGACAGCGTTTGCCCAAGAGCAGCATTCCCATAAAGGCCAAGGAGGCTGTTCTGGACAGATGAGAGAAAAGTTACATTCTGGTAGTATTTTCCACAAGATTCTTGATTTTTTTTTTCAGCACAAGGTGTCACTTTTGATTGTTAAACTCTTCTCATGAGCACTTAAAATATCTCTATGGGAGATCTGTTTACATAAAAATTGTGTTTCATTGTTTATTTTAGTCATTTGTAGTAGGTGGAAGAGCCCCTCAGCCATCCAAAGGTGTTCTGTCTGTCCTGATGCGTGGTGTTGGTGAATGTCTTCTTTGTGTGTGTGTGTGTGTGTGTGTGTGTAGTACCGAGGTTTGAACACAGAGGTGCTTAATCACTGAGCCATATCCCCAGCCCTCCTCTCCTTTTTATTTTAACACAGAGTCTCCCTAAGTTGCTTAGGGCCTTGCTAATTTGCTGAGGCTGGCTTTGCACTCAGAATTGTCCTGCCTCAGCCTCTCAAGCTGCTGGGATCACAGGCGTGCAACACCATGCCCAGCACCTGTGAATGTTATATCACATGACCAAGAGGAATCAAGGCAGCTGATGGAGTTAAGGTTTCTAGTCAGTGGGCCCAATGTGTGTTCGTTCTTTAAAGTGGTAGAGAGGCAAGACAGGAGCACAGAACAATGCACAGTGAGAAGGACTCCATACGAGTGTTGGCTCTGATGGAGGAGAGTCCTTGAGCCAGGGAACATGGGGCTTCTGGGAGCTGGAAAAGGTGTGATATGAATTCTTCCATAGACTTCCAGAAAGAATTGCAGCCTGGCCAACTGCTTACGTTTAGCCCAGTGAAACCCATGTAAGACTTCCATCCTAGAGAACAGTAAGATGATAAATTTATGCAGTTTAAGTTGCTACATTTGTGATAATTTCTACATTTGTGACAATTTGTGATAATTTAGCAAGAGAAAACTAGCACATCATTTATGAGAGAAAAAATATGTGCAAGAAACAAATATAGAAAATAGCAAAAAGTATATAGAATAAAATTCCAATTACAATATTTGGCCATACACCAAGATACTTAACAAATGTACCTTCAGTTCTTTCACTTTGCACACATTATTTTGAAAAATAAGGAATCACATTGTTGGCTCATCTGCCTTTATTGTCTAGTATTATCTTGTGAGCATTTCCCCACACCTTCAGAAAACATGTTCTATTTTATGGATGATCTACAATATAACTAATCAACCACCTAAATTTTGTTTCTGTGACAAACATATTTGTATATGGTGGATGACTTTCTTACTAAAAATTCCTAGCATTAAAATTGCTGAGTGAAAATACGTATATTAGGGGCTGGGATTATGGCGCAGTGGTAGCGTGCTCGCCTAGCACGCATAAGGCACTGGGTTCGATCCTCAGCACCACATAAAAATAAAAAAATAAAGATATTCTGTCAGCTACAACTAAAAAATAAACATTAAAAATTATTTTTTAAAAAAATACGTATATTATCACATTGTCTTCCAGAAAGCCTGCATGAGTTTATGATTCTCAAATAGCATATGACTATATCCATTTTATCTCACCATTGATGAACACAAGACATTATCAGTTTTAAAATTACCATGTTGACAGGTAAAAAAGACACCTAATTGCTTTAATTTGTATTCCTATGAATCTGAATTATTATATAATAATTGGCTACTTGAGTTTCTTTTTCATGAAATGCTTGCTTATGTGCTTTTTTTAAAAAATTTTTTTAGTTGTTGATTGACCTTTATTCATTTATTTATATGTGGGCTTATGTGCTTTTGTTTTGAAATTTTCATATTGATTTATAGGAACTTTTTATATATTAAAGGTAGTAACCAATTGCCTGTACTATATAGTACAGACATTTTTTCTGATCATTTGCCTTTTATTCACTTGTGTTATTGATCATGTACCATTTAATCTATCTATGTATATACTTGATAAATATGCATACTATTTATATACATTTTCATAAAATGATACTAGAAATCCCACATCTATTCTAGAAAAAAAATTGTTATGTTTTTTGGTATCTATTTGAACAGATTGACAGATTGTTTTCTCATAAAATATTTTTATATATATGTATGTATGTATGTATATGTATGTATGAATGTATATCTACATATGCATATATATGTAAAATAGGATCATCCATATACTATTAAGAGGTCTGTTTTTAACACGATATATTAGACTCACTTTTATATAATAAATCTTGATCATTATTAGTGATGGTTACATTGTAGAGCTTATGAATATATTTTATTAGCATTCAACATATCATCTATTAATACTCTTCTTTCCATTCCGTGGTATTATTAACAACACCACAGTGATGCACACTGAGGTGGGCAGAGAAGAGAGAGAGCCCCTGGTAGTAGCCAGTGCTTAGGTGCCAGACACTATTGTAAGCAAGTCATCTATTAGGACTCACTTAATCCTCTACACACCCCATTCTGTTATTGTGATGGCACTATTGCTCTCTTCCTTCTTTACCACATGAGGCAAAATCAGCAGAGACAGGCAAGGTGATTTCCCCTAACTTACTTAGGTGGTAAGACAAATTGCCATTGTCTGCTTCCCTGTTTTCTATAGACCAGGCAGCCCTGATGTGTGAGCTTTTGACAATGAAGTTGACTTTCCCCTATGAGAAATGCTTCAGGGCAGGAGACAAGCCATCAAGAATGGCAAGGATTTTCCTACCTGTAAATGTGATTATGTAGTATCTGTCTCTAACTTATTTTACTTACCATGATGCCCTCAAAATCCATCCATGTTAATGCTAATGGTAGGTGTTAGGATTTGGATTTTAAATGTCCCCTGAATGCCATGTGTTGAAGGCTTGGTTGCCAGCTCCTGGCACTACTGAAAGGTGGTGGGAACTAGAGGAAGCAGGGTCTAGAGGAAGGAAGTTAGCTCACTGGCTGTGTGTCCTTGAAGAGAATATTAGGAGGCCGGTTCCTCCCTCCTCTCATATATATATGTAAAATCATTTTATTGTACACCTTAAAATAACTATGCAATTATTTGTTTATTTATTTTTATGTGGTGCTGAGGATTGAACCCAGTGCCTCACACATGCTAGGCAAGCGTTCTACCACTGAGCCACAACTGTAGTCCCTTATCATGCAATTTTGTCAATAAAACCTAAATAAAATTTTTTTAAAAATAAAAGAGAGGGTAAAAAATTTAATTATAAAAGCTGAGAATACAGCTCAGTGATAGAACACTTGCCTTGCACAATATGTAAGGCCCTGAGTTTGGTCCCCAGTATGAGAAAAATAAAATCAACTATAATAAGCAAGTCACAAAAACACACAAACAAGATTATCTGAGAGTCAATGCTAGGTTGTTTCCTGCTCTGTGCTTTTACTCTTTACAACTAGTCTCAAACACAAAGTAAAATAAATTCACACATACTTTTCAAGTTCTTCGTTGGGCAAAGAGGACAGGGTGTGTGCGTTCCCTTCTGGCAGAGCATCCGAGCAGAGCTGAGACAATATGGAAAGGCAGCTGCTAATGGGGTGGCAGTCATCCAAGCCTGACCAGGAAGAAGTTACGGGCAACAAAGCTAATCAGAATATCTTGGTATCTATTTTAAAATTAGAGAGAGAACCAAGAATAATGGAAGATTTGAAGGCACTGAGACAGTCATCGCAATGGAGTATGTGGATTTTTACTCTGGGTGATCTTGGGAGCTATCTAAAGGACACATGCTTCTTTGACATGCCTGCAGGCAACATGATCATAATTAAATCATCTTAGATACTCATCTGTAGAACTATCTGGGCTTTTTACAAATACTTGCATGGGGTCTTAGCTGAAAACAGGATGGTAGTTGAGATGATAGCTTTTAATTCTGCCTCCTTTTTTTTCTTTTTATTTCCATTTTATATGCCTTTTTAGCTTACCCATTATCGATTTTCATCTCTTATTTTTATATTTTCAATTCAGCCTATTTTCTCCTTCTGGTTGTTTTTCTTGTTGCATGGCAACCATGTCTCCTTTCTCTCTTTTGAGTGAGGAAGATGGAACATGAGTGGGCAGAGAAATCCATGTTCTTCCTGCCTCCATAGCACATGGTCCTGGGGCTACAGGACTGGCTGCTGGTTCTCCAGCTACAGAGAATATTTAACTTAGGAAACTCAAGCATTGAGGCCATCTGCAGATGTCCTTTCCAAGGTCCTGGAAATGACCCTAGGAGTGGGTTCACATTCATATATATATATATTTTTTTTTTTTGTAAAATTTGCATGGATGTGAAATTTGATCATAATTGGTTAAGTCTTCTGTCTCCTTTCACTCCCACCTATCAGCACTCATACTTCACTTCATGTAGGGTGGCAATGGTTTGGCCTCTGGGATTTGGAGAATCAAACAGGAGAATTATATTTAGCTTGAACTCGATGGCATGTATTTGCATTCGGCTGCCTGTTCTGAGTTCAGTTGCCACTCGCTGTCCTGGTGCAGGAGAGCCTTCTGGGTAAACTTGCATTGCCTACCTTAACAGCTTCAGTGGCACAAGCAGAGTTCAGGACCTCCTATCAGGACATGGTTATGTTCCAAGCTACTCAGCTCCTGAAGATTGGAATTATGGAATCAGAAGTTAGCCCACAGTAAATTCTCTTGCATCTTAGAGTGTGAAAGAAATCTCACAGATTTCCCAAATGTATAACAATCTTAATTTAAGTACTAGAAACAATCTCCAATTTAGGATGGTTTGACTTAACAGTTTTTCAATGTTAAGATGGTGTGAAAGTGATACATATTCAATAGATATTGTATTTTAAATTTTGAATTTTTTTCCTTTCACTTCTTGCGGTGCTGGGGATGGAACCCAGAGCCTCATGCATTCTAAGTAATTGCTGTACCACTGAGCTACGCCCCCAGCTCAAATTTTGCATTTTGATACTTTTCCTAGCTAGTGATCTGTAGTACAATAGTCTCTCTTATTCCTTGGCATCAGTAGGAAGCTACAACTCCCAATCAACTATGTGATCACAAAGGGAAGGGGAAGCGACCACCACTCTACAGTGTGCTGTTTTCCTAAGCTGTGGTGTTCTGCAGGTTAGATGTATTGAACGCATTTTCAACTTATGGTATTTTCAACTTACAATAGATTTTTTTGGGATGCAACTCCATCCTGAGTAATACAGAAACGTCTGTATTACCAGTGCTCCCAGGAATCCAATTACCATTATTTGAAAAGGTGATCAAAAATGTAACAGTCAAGAAATGTAGGATAAGTATTACAGAATCATCTGCAAAAAATTATTTTTTAAATATGCAAATTTTTAGATTTGTGATGTTAATTGTATTTGTCCACTTGTTTTGATTGATTCTCAGTCTAAACAAAATTGCATTATCTAGTTCTATATTCTTTTACCTAAAGAGAGTCCAAAAATTGTGTAAGTTCTAAACCTGTGACTACCTGGATCTACCCAACTGGCTGGTTGAGTTATTCCATCAGAGATCAGTTATTGTAGGGCTTCAGAGGGTCTGGTACCCTTTTGAGGTAGGTTCAGTTTCATAAAGCAAAAGTTGAACTCCATGATAAAAATGAGGGCTGCACAATAGTTTCTAACCCTAATTCCCCCTTTCTTATAATAGATTTAATCCTTCCCACATCTTGGAGTTAACTTCTCTATTCTGTTTGTCAGCATGGTTGTGAAGGTTTTTTCTTAAGTCTTTTTGCAATTTTAGTGAAAATATGGAAAATGCTGCATGGGAGGATGATACTCAGACACCCTCTGAAATGAAAAGCTTCATCAATGTATTCTTTAAATCTTAGCTGTAACATGCCTCTGACATCTTCTGAAATCGTGTTCTGTTTCCAATGTAGCTGTGATTCACAGGAAGATGATTTTCTGGATATCCAGATTAGTGCTTTATTCTGAACTGTGCTGTCCTAATATATCTGGTGATTTCCTTCCTCCCTCCCTCTCTTCCTCATCCATCTCTCCCTCTCTCCCTTCCTTCCATTCTTCCCTCCTTCCTTCCTTCCCTCCTTCCTTTCTTTTCTTTTACCAGTGCTTTGCCACTACCTCCCATCTTTTTTAAAATTTTGAAACAAGGTCTTGCTATGTTGCCCAGGCTGACCTTGAACTTGCAATCCTCCTGCCCCAGTCTTCTGCTTTCTAAGATTATAGGCATGCACCACCCTGCTCAGCTTGGTGATTTTCCTTCTTGTTAACCTGATAAGGAATGGGACTGGGGAAGGAACATACATTTACCCCATATTGGATGTTAAAATGGGTTCTTTCTGCAAGGAATGGTGGTGCACACCTGTAATCCCAGTGGCTTGGGAGGCCAAGGAAGGAAGTTTGCAGGTTCAAAGTCAGCTTCAGCAATTAAGCGAGGCTGTAAGCAACCCAGTGAGACTCTGTCTCAAAATAAAATTTAATTTTTTTTTAATTTAAAAAGGGCTGGGGATGTAGTTCACTGGTTAAACCCCTCTGGCTTTAATCCCTGGTACCAAAAATAAAAGGTGGGGGGGGTATTTAAACCAATCAAATATAAATTAATAGACTAGTGAAAGGAAGTCTAATAGAGTAGAAAAAGAAAGAGAAGCAGAATAGGAGAGGGAAGAAAGGACAGGTGAGAAAAGGAAGAGGGAAAAGGGGGATCAGGAACTGAAATCAAGTTCCATACATGTATGAGTTTGTCAGGATGAACCCAACTATTATGTATAACTATAAAGCTCTAATTAACAACATGGGTACTTTCAGAGGCATGTAAATTCTGTTTAAATTATTCTGGTCCTGATGGAAGATGAAATGTTGATATATTTGATAGATTAGTTTTAGGTTTATGATTATTTGACTTTATAATAAATTTATAGACCTAGAAGCCTAGAGAAGAGGATGTGGCCAAAGCTGCAGGCAACTTCTCAGAAAATGCCACCTTCCTTCCAAAAAGTTGTTTTGTGGTGTTTACTGCAGCAGTTAGCCGATACTTGGAACAAAGACCCCATTCTTTGCTAGACATAATCTTCCTCACTGGATCCTGACATTATAGTTTTTTTTTTTTTTCCTGCCATGTCAGGGTCAAGAATAAGGAGACATGTGTAGCATGATGAGCTTCCCATTCAGGGTCACCTCCAGGGCCAAAAAACTAGTGGTACATCCCAGGTGTGCCTTGGCTATGCCCCAGGAACCCTTCACCTCCAGCATGCTCCCTTCCAAGTCATGAAGCTTTCCTAGTCTCTTCCCTTTTCTTTCATAAATGTGGCAAGAGTTTTTATGCCACATTTGCTTTTGTTTCTATATAGACTCATTAACTTCTAACAGAAATTGCTCAAAATTTCAGGCGAGTAATAAAATTTTCCTGGTTTCCATCCCTTATTCACTGAGTCATTAATTCATTCACTGGCTTACTCATTCATTTGGTAAACTCTTATTGAGCACTTACTCTGTGCCAAGCTCTCTTCTAAAAGCTGGCATGTAGAGATGAGTTAGAGGGCTAAAATAAGTCCTTTACCCCATAGAGCTTATAACCTACAAGGAAAAATACAGAAAATAATAAAGAATAACACATCTATGATCCCAGCAACTCAGGAGGCTGAGGTAAGAGGATGACAATTGAAGGCCAGCCTCAGCAACTTAGCAAAACCCTGTCTCAAAATAAAAAACAAAAATGACTAGGACTTAACTCAGTGGCAAAGTGCCCCTGGCTTCAATCCTCAATACCAAAATTATAACAACAATAGTGTATAGTAGTCGCCTTTTATCTAAGAGGGATATGTTCTAAGACTCCCAGTGAATGCCTGAAACTGCAAATAGTAACTGTGTATATGTGTTTCTTATACATATATATCTGTAATACAGTTTAATTAACAAATTGGGCACAGTAAGTGCTATAGTTGGATCTGGAATGTCTCTGAAAGACCCATGTGTGAAAAGCTTAGTCCTCCCCTTAGCACTATTGAGAAGGAGTAGAAGCTTTAAGAAGTGGGGCCTAGTGGGAGATCCTCCAGTCACTGGTAATGTACTCTTGAAGAAAATAGTGGGACCCTAACCCCCTCCTCTTTTCTTTTTTGTTCCAGCCATGAAATAAGCAGTTTTGGTCTTCCTAGTGCTCTTGCCAAGATGCACAGCCTCAACCCAGGACCAAAAGCAGCAGGGCTAAGTGATCATGGACTGGAATCTCCAAAGCTCTGTGAACTTTTCTTTTTTCTTTTTTTGGTACCAAGGATTGAACCCAGTGACATTTAACCACTGAGCCACACCCCCAGCCCTTTCGGCCCTTTGTTATATTTGATTTAAAGACAGGGCCTCGCTAACTTGCTGAGGCTGGCTTTGAACTTGTGATCCTTCTGCCTCAGCCTCTGGAGCTGCTGGGATTATAGGGGTGGGCCACCACACCCAGCCTTTTCATCTTTTAAAGTTATTTATCTCAGGTATTTTGTTTTAGTCAGAGAAAGCTGACTAACAAAGGAAGAGATTAACAATAATAACAAAATAGAGCAATTATAACAATGGACTTATAGTACAAGTTAGGTGAATGTAGTCTCTGTTTATTTCTGAAATTTTCCATTTAATATTTCTAGATCACAGTCAACCAAAGATAACTGAAATTGTGTAAAGTGAAACCACAGGTAGTGGAGAATTATTACTGGGTGCTATATTTGATTGATTCTAAGATATTTTCACATTGCAGACATTAAGATGTATTTTACAATAGATGACTTCATAAAACTGCTGAAAGATAGGGGACAGTCCTGAAGGAATGCTCACTGAATGCATTTGTGCAAATGTGGCTCAAATTGCAGCTTTGTCGTCTAATCAGCTGAATTACCTGTCTGTAAATGCCAGCGCTACACATTTTGAGTTAATTGCCCTTTAAAACATCATCAAGAGGATTACCTTATGATTTGACTTTGATATGAAAA
>CM053402.1:51010594-51059439 GCA_028644305.1 Xerus rutilus
ATGGAACCACCATTTGACCCAGCTATCCCACTCCTCAGTCTGTACCCTAAAGACCTAAAAACAGTATAGTACAGTAATGAAGCCCCTTCAATGTGTATAGCAGCACAATTCACAATTGCTAAACTGTGCAACCGACCTAGATGCCCTTCAATAGATGAATGGATAAAGAAACTGTGGTATATATACACAATGGAATATTACTCAGCAATAAAAGAGAATAAAATTATGGCATTTGCAGGTAAATGGATGAAATTGGAGAACATCATGCTAAGTGAAGTCAACCAATCCCAAAAAACCAAAGGCCGAATGTTCTCTCTGATTAGTGGAGGCTGCTACATAAGGGGGGTGGGGGTGGGAAGCATGGGAGAAATGGAGGAACTTTGGATGGAGCAGGGTGGGGAGGAGGAATGGGAGTAGCAAAAATGGCTGAATGAGATGGTCATCACTACCCTAGGTGTATGTATGAAGACACGAATGGTGGGACTCTATCTGGTTTGCAACCAGAGAGATGAAAAATCGAGCTCTATATATGTACTATGACTTGAAATGCATTTTAAAAACTAAATAAATAAAAATTAAAAAAAAAAAAACAGGTCTACTCTCTGCAAGTTTCACACACAATCAAGTATTATTAACCACAGTCACCATGCTCTACAATAGATCTCTTGAATTCGTTCATCGTTCCTAACTGAAGTTCTATTATCCTTCGATCAACAACTCTTCTAGTTTTTCATGAGTTTTATGTAGAAAATCCACCTTTATTTTTTTGCCTACAGTTCTCTTAAAATCTCGTCATGTATACCCCTCTCCACCCTCACCTCCTACAGGCGATTTTCAGTGGCAGTCAGAACTTAAACACAAATCTAATTTTATCACTCTCCTGCTCAAAATTCTCACATGGTTTTCCGTGAAACTCAGAATAAAATCCAAAATCTCCACTATGGCCTCACGGGCCTCACAAATGTGCACTTTTCTTTATAGCAACTTTCAGTACTAGAGAACTTTTTAGTGGATTTCATCAGATCTCAAATATCATCAAATATGGCCTCATTAATTTGTATACCACTAATAAATACATTTTTAATAAATACATTTGTGTGGTGCCTCAGTGAGAATCCTGAGAAATGTAAGAATCTATGATAGCTTCCTTTTATGTTAAGCCATGTCCCTGAATTATGCAAAGATACTGCTTTTTTTCTTTTAGGTAGTTCAAATATATTTAAGTAGTCAGAACAAGTATTGAATAACCTACAACATGATTTCCTTACAGATCTTCTCCAAGGACCTTGCAGTGTAACTTTTACCTTCACATCATTCTGCTGAGTTCAAGGCTGAGTTTTAAAATGCATTGAGCTGTGACATGCTTTGACTTGTCCATCTTCCCCCTTTCTTCAGCCACTCTGCTTTTGTCCACTCTCCCCCTTCTTTCCCAAGCTGCCCTTGCCTTTCTGCCTTTTTTGGAAAGAGAAAATCACGTGTGGAATGAGTATACCTGTGAAATGTCTAGAGAAGGAAGCACGGGTATTTTAACTCATAATGAGAATATGTACACCCACATAACATCTGTAAAATGAAAATAGGTGTGTTTATATATTTTTTCTCTCCCTGAGTGAAATTTTAATACCAGTTCAATTAATCATAATTCTCATTGTGAATCCAATGTTTTTATGATTTGAGTGAGTCTCTTACAGAAAATTTAGAGCAGTCATTTACATACAGTTAACATGCTTGTTATATATCCTCCGGACTGACTGCTGTCTCTTATTTCCCTCTGAACTCATTAATCCACAGCAGCAATTTTACTGAGAGGACATACACTACCCTGCCTTCACTCAACTCCCTGTGCGGTTGTATAAATGGCCCCTCTAAGCCCAGAGAATGTGTTACTTGGCATAAAACAGATGCCTCCTTCCAGCTAAACCTTCCTCAAAACGTGCTGCCAGACGAGATCATCAAGTTCTTTCATCACTATTTCAGGCCCAGGGAGAAGCGCTGGGGACAAAGCTGGTCTTATTCCAACTCAGGGAACACTGGAGGAGGCTGAATTTAAGGCCAGAAGTCACCTGCTCTTCCCTTCTGATCTCTTCCTCACTCTTCCCTTTTTGATTTCTTCGGCCCTTCAGAGTCCTTTGTCCCCTGCATGTGATCCTCATCTCTCAGCAGTTTCCTCTCTATGCTGAGGAACTGGTCAGTCCTCTAGAGGAACACTCCCCACCCTGCCGTACCTCCCCCACCTTCCATTTCAACATCCCTATCCTGTGTCTTGTCCCTTCATGCCAATTATCTTTGCTAAGAGACAAGTGTGTTCTGAACTGATATGACGGTGGCTGTTAATGTACATACACAATGTGTTGCCTTCCTAGGTGAGATAGTTGGATTTTTCATAGAGGATTTTCCACAGAAAACAAGTCCTACCATTTTTCTATCTCAATTCCTCTGGGAAATACAATAGGCTGACTTGTACTTGAATAGTGGTTAAAAGCATGGCGTGGGCATAAACTGTGGGTTTGACAGACCACCCGACCACCTACCAACCACGGGAGTCGGGCACCGTCATTCATTCGTCATTTACCCCACGAAGAACTTTTGAGCTTGGATTAAAGGAAAGCCTCTGTCCTAGCCACTGGGGATACAGAGATTCACAAAACTAAGTCCCTAATTTTATAGAGCTTAGATTCTGTAGGGGAAGTGGGCAGTTAAAGGAAAACAAAACTCATGAACATATTAAGTTGTGGGGTGGAGTAGGGTGGGTCGTCGCTCAGTGGTGGAGCACTTGCCTAGCATGTGGAGGGTCCTGAGTTCCAGCTCCAATAACACACACACACACACACATAATTAAGTTATTCCTGCCTTTGTCTCTGCAGGGATTAAATGTGAATAATGATAGTATTCCCTGCTTAGTGATGCTGTAGAAATCAAATAAGAATGCCACATAGTACATTAAGTAAATGTTCATTTACACTAGGTATACACATAGTTCTTATTGCCAAGAGTAGACACTATTTAGGGATTCTCTCTTCGTCTGGCAGGGTTTATATAACAAAGAGGTCTTTAAAGACTTATAGCAGCTATTGCTTTGTGTGTCCAGCCAACTTTTCCATTTATCGATGGAGTCTCCCCTCTAGGACACAGTCTGTCCTCATGTCTGCCACATGACTTTGTAGCAACCAAGTTTGGTTCCAGAGGTGAACAAAAGATTTGAATAAAGCCAAGCTGAATTCTCCTAGATTTCCATATAAATTGTGAGTGATAGAAACTCTTCCTTGGAAATCTAACTTGGAGCTATTTAGAAATCAGCCAGGTGGAGAAGGCTTCACTGAAGAACAGAGTGAAGTCAAACTGCAAAAAAAGCCAGAAGAGATGCTACTAATAACATAATTCCATGCCTAACATAAACTTAATCCTCTTAATAACGTCTCAGAGTAAATACTATTGTAATCCCTGCTTTAAAGATGAAGAAACAGAGACATAGGATGGTTAAGTAACTGTCTAACTTTGCACAAGTAATAAGGAACAGCAACAGGAGATGGATGAGGCATTCTGGCCCCAGGATCTGTGCCTTTGACCAACATTACTCACTTCTCTAGCAGTTAGAGTTCAGGTTTGTAATCCCAGCCCTTGGTTCTCTCAACAAAATCCACTGTAGGCTCAAGAGGTCATCGATATCTAAATCTGTATCATCTATGTCTTTGTCTCCTTTTATTCATGTCTTTGTATTTTTATTCCTGAAGTTGATACAAGTTGGGCTTCTTACCTGAAAGTGAAAGAATCGACAAATTGCAAACTCTGTCACAACATTCTGTAATATGTGCGCCACTTCGAAGAAATCCCCCAGGTCAATTCTAAATGTCCCTATGATATTGCTCCACCAACTTCTACTTAAGAACTAGTACCTTAATATGATTTTGTTTCTATAAATGTTTTTCCCCCAAGAGACCCATTATTTAGAGATAAAAATGGGTGATTGAAATCTGTGTAGAACTTCTTCCGAGTTGGATTTGATTTTGACCCTCATTATACCATCATCTCAGACTCACTAGAAATGACCCTAGAACTGAAGACCATTGAGGAGTTTTAAAATATTGGTGGTTATTTGGCATCAATGTTATCTATAGACTATTGCTTAAACCTGTACTACCATAAGATTTTATAAATGAAACCTATATAATTAACTCATCAACTTGATCCACATGCATAATTGCATTTTAAATGTAAGAAACCAGATGCGTAGAATCTCCTGTGAAGCTTCCAGCTTCATACCTGATTTGTCCAAGAATCTCAGTCCAAAGAGTTATTTGTTTCCAAACAGGAGGCTGTGACAGTCAAATTTGGGTGCCAACTTGACTGGAATGAGGTATGCCTAGATGGCTGGTGAAGCATGGTTTTGGAGGCATATGTGAGCGTAAGGATGTTTCCAGAGAAGACTGGCATGTGAGTTGGTAGACTGAGTGGGGAAGACCAAACCTCAGAGTGGATGAGCACCATCCAGTCACGGGAGCCTGGATGGAAATGAAAAGGCAGAAAAGGAATCACATTCCTCAGATTAGCACTCCTTTTGCCTCCTGCCATTGGACATCAAAACTCCAGCTTCTTCATTCTTTGTACTATGGGGCTTGTACCAGCAGCACCCTTAGAGGTTGTTGAATCTTTGGCCTTGGACTGGGGCTGCACTATTGGTTTCTTTGGTTTAGAGGCCTCCAGATGTGGCTTGAGCCACCCTACCAGCTTCTCTGGTTTTCTAGCTTGCTTCATGATTGTGACAGCCAACTCCCCTAATAAATTCCATCTTAAATGTCCTATCTATCCCATCTTTCTGGAGAATCCTAACTAAAACAGAGACAGAGAATACTAGGATTTACTAATAACTGATTTATTGCTTCTTTTCATCTTACTAGGACTACCATTGGAAACTGGCCCTGCATAATTTGATGGGTCTTCTTCCCTTTTGGAATGATGGTTTGCTGGTTTATATCCCTAGGCAAACTGAGATGGTTTTGCAAGTGTAAGTTCCCAAGGTTATGGTTCCTTTAATTTATTGTGTATAATCCCATCTCTGTTCCCAACACCCTGATGTCATTGCCAATGCAGCTGGATCTAAGGAGTTTCAGCTTCAGCCCCTTATGAGAGCAGAATCAGACATCTTTGATCATCTAAGAGATTTTGTTGTTCTTCACCCTCGGGAGACCTCAGTAAATGAATTTCATATCCATGAGGTAGCATCATAAATAAAGAGCTTTGCCCATGCCCTGTCCCACTCAGCTATAAAGTACAGATATCTTTGCATTCTATGGATCACCTACAGGAGGAAAGAAACTTGCTCCAGGACACAGGGAAAGAGTTGTGGTGAATCAGAGACTCTCCGTAGGAGAGAGCTGGGTATAAACTCCTGGTGGAATGAGAAGGGGCCTTTATTTCTCTTATGGGCAAACAGTGGTGGGAGAATGCTACTTGCCAGGACTCACCAACCTCTCAGTTGCAGCTGCAGGTTTACATACATATGAAGAAATACATCTAAGAGGAATTGGGAAGGCATTTCTTGCTGTGTTGAACTTCCAGGTAGAAAAATGGAAGCTCTCTTTTGCACAGATAAAGAAGTGAATTGCTGGTAAATGACAAGTATTTAGAAAAGTTGCAAAGTGGGCTCAGTACCAGAATAGTGGTCTCTGCTAAGGTGCATGTGATTTCAAAAGGCCTATGTAAAAAGCATCTGTAAGACACAAAATCACTCAGGAACAGAAGGAAAAAACACTATGACAAAACACAAAGTTTTTTTAGGGAGAAAATAATGTGAGGATTGTATTGCATTTGTATGCGATATAATGAGAATGGGCTGAGGAGAGTGTCTGTGGCCTCAGATAGCTACACACGCTAGTGCAAGTTGTGTGGGGAAAGGAAGTGGTTGCCAGCAGACGCAGCAATATACCATAGGCACATGTGTGCAATCTAAAGCCATTTTTTGATAATTGACATGGCTTATACCATTTTAAAATATAAAGCTTCTTATAAGCACCAGATAAAATAAAAAGGCAAGATGAGCTGCATTCTGGGCTTATTAAAGATATATTCATATGCTACAAGTGACTAGTAAGCTGCACTCACTATACCAGATACTGAGGATTGACATATGAAAAAACAGTTCCTCTTGCCTTAAACAATTAAAAAATCAAATCCTACTATTATGCATAATTATAATACACCAATAGAAAAATCAAATGGCGGAGATTCACACAAGGAGATCACTATAATGGGAAGTCATACAGCAAAATAATGAGGAAAGAAGTAAAATTGTTGCTGAGATAGACTGAATTGCATGGCCAGACCCAGAAGATGCAAACATAATTTGCAAAATTGGTCCCAAGGTAAAGTCCTGTTATGATAAGACATCTCTCTTATCACATTTAGCCCCAAAGCCAAATACCTAACACATTTTTTAACTGTATTGTTCACAATAAGACTGTCCAATTTGCAAAAAACAATTAAATCATAAATGTGGTATTATTGAATAATACCACATTTATGATTCTGTCCTAAGCACAACCTAGCACATTCAAACCTAATTTTTATAAAGGAAAAGGTAATTATTAATGTCAAAGTCTCAGATAACTTAGGACAAAGAGACTGTCACAACTCAGAATTTCTAATATTGTATGAAATGATATATTTCTTCATTTAGAACACATATACACAGATTTCAAAAAGTTGAGGGGAGGAAATCAAAAAAGAACAACCAACAAGATCCATTCCTGGAATGCAGGACAAAGACGATCTCTCTTTTATATTTAATCATTTATTTTTGTTTATAGTTCTCCTTGTTCTAGAAATGTTTGGAAAAAATTTACAAGAATATATTTACTGTAATAAAAACAGAAAATCAGAACCAAGGAAATAACACACAAATGCCAAACATATATCAGGTCAAGTCTAATATTTACACTTCAAAGTTAGACCTTCTTTTTCTTTTCCCCAGGAAAATGAACATGATTTGTTTTCTAGCTCCCATTATCAGATATCCAAAGAATAGAATTCTAAAATGTAGCTGCTCGAAGTGTACCCTTGTACATTAGCTTTGCATTCAACGGGGAATTGTGCTAAAATGAAAAATCTCAAGCTGATTCCAGATCTGCCAAATCAGAATCTGCATTTGAACAAGATCCCAGGTGATTTATGTGCACATTATAGTACTCCAAGTCATCTTTCACTTGTGATTTCAGGAGATCCTGATAGAGTTAACAAACAATGTAACAAATGTAAGTAACTTAATATGTTTCTTTTAGAAATGTTTGAATTGACAAAGGATATAATAATAAAAGTAAATCCAAAGAAAAGTGTTCTTAGACATGACACCCAAAGGTAAAATTTTTCAAAGAAAAAATTGGTAAATCAGACTTCATCAAAATTTAAAGCTTTTGCTCTATATGGATGGAAAGATAAGGTACAGAAGAAAACATTTGCAAAGTATTTATTCAAGATAGGACTTATATCTCAAATACACTATGAACTAAACTCAATAGCAAAGCAAATTAATGAGTTATAAAATGGACTAAAGACACTGTTATGAGCTGATTTTTCTCTCTCAAATCATATGCTGACTCCCTAACCCCTAGTACACTAGAATGTAGCTGTACAGTATGTGGACATACAACCTTTAAAGATGTACTTAAGTTAAAATGAGGCCATAATAGTGAGCCCTATTCCAATCTGACCAATGTCCTTATAAGAGGAGATTTGGACACACCAGAGACCCCAGAGATGCACAGAGGAAAGACCATGTGAAGACACGAAGAGGAGATGGCCCAATACAAGCCAAGGAGGGAAGTCACAAAAGAAACCCAAACTTCTGACACCTTGGACTTTTATCCTCTAGTACTGTAAAAACATAAATTTTTGTCATTTAAAGCTATGCAGTCTCTGGTACTTTGTTATAGCAACTCAGACAAACTAATACAAATATAAACAAATTTTTCACTTAAGAGGAGATGTAAAAGGCAAATAAGCACATGAAAATACGTTCAACATTATTAACCATTAGAGAAATGCAAACTAAAACCATGACAACATCCCCCCCACACACCTATTACAATGGAGAAATAAAAGGATTATACCAAATGCTGGTGAAGATGTTGAGAAAATATTTTTTACACACTGCCAGTGGGAATATAAAAATGGTAGAGCCACTGTAAAAGATGTTTTGGTGGTTTGGCACATTTTTTTTAAATCACAGTAAACATATTCTTAACATACAATCCAGCACTCACACTGTTGGACATTTATCCCAGAGAAATGAAAACTTCCATCCATGCAAGCTGGACACAATGTTCACAGCAGTATTATTCATAGTAACTATAGAAACAACACAAGTGTCCTTCACTAAGTGAATGGTTAAATAAAGTCTGTTACATTCATATAATGTAATTCTACTCAGTGATAAAAAAAATAAAGGAACTACTGATACATGAAGCAACTTGGATGGGTCTCAAGGATGTCATGCTTAGTGGGGAAAAAAGGCAATCACAAAAGGTTACATACGGTATTATTCCATTTATGTAACACTCTCAAAAGAATAAAACTAGAAAGATAGAAACTAGATTTGTGCTTTCCAGGGAACAGAGACAAGTGTAGGGGGTGAGTGGAACTTACAGGGATACCAGGAGGCAGTTCCTTTGCAGTGATTGAGTAGGTCTATATCTTGATTAAGGTGGTGATTATGTGAATCTATCCTTAGGATCAAGTTGCTCGCATAGAACAACACAGACAAACTCATACAAACACACACAAATGAACTCATAAAAACTGGATAAAGACTGAATAAGATCTGTAGTCTAGTTCACAATACTATACCAATGTCGATTTCCCAATTTTGCATCTTATATAGATGTCACCACTTAGAGAAGGCAGGTTAAGATTATGGACTCTAGCTGGTGTTGTAGCTCAGTGGTGGAGCACTTGCCTAGCACATGTGAGGCACTGGGTTTGGTCCTCAGCACCACAAAAAAAAAGGATAAATAAAACTAAGATATTGTGTCCACCTACAACTAAAAACATATTTTAAAAAAGATTATGGACTCGATGTACTATTTTAGTAATTTCTGTGAGTCTCTAATAAATTTTAAATAAATTTTTTTAATGTGGCATAAAACTTTACCAGGATGATAACAGGATGTTATGACCAGTTTATCATGATACTTGTATATAATTTTCTCTAGAAGCACCATCAGCAACAAAAGTTGTCACAAGAAAACCTAATGGAGGAACTTGCAAAAATTTAGTCCAGTACAGGATACTGATAATAGAAAGCTGTGGAGACTGACAACAGACCTCGGTGTTGAAAAATATACTCAGAATCCAAAAGTAACTGATGCATCTGAGAAAAGACCAGAGGGGGACCCTGGAATTAGCAAGTCATTCTAGCTGTCATTGAATGGTTCTGTTCTGTGGATGGGGACATCTCAAAGCCCTGTGTGTCCTATTAACTTGGGACATCATTGGAGGGAATGAGGAAAGATTCTTTGAGGTATCATCCAACTCAGTCATTAGAGAATGCTTACTAGATAAAATCTATTATGTGCAAAAAAGAAAATAACAGTGATAGTGTCAGACTATAATATTCTGAAATGATATGGTGTAATTGAAGAAGGACATACTACATTTGACATTTAAGATAAAAGTACTAACTTTCACACATTGCTAGTGGGCATGTAATATAGTACAACCATTCTAGAAAATAGCTTGGTGTGTCTAAAATTCTAACATACACTAACTTCAATCCAGCAATCATACTCTCTGGGTGATTCCACAAAAAACAATGGAGGAAAAGATCACATTGGAGAAAAGTGGAAATAAGACATAGTACAGGAATAGTATTCCTTATCTGTGATTCTGCTTTCTACATTTTTAGATTACCCACAGTCAACCTGATACAACATCCAAATATATGAAATAAAAAATTTCAAATTTTGAGAGAACACATTGGTATAACTTTTACTGGAGTACAATGTTATAAAATGTGTTTTATAATCAGTTATTGCTGCTGATTTCTTATCAGGCTTAATTTATGAAATAAACTTTATCATAGATATGTTCATATAGGAAAAAAATAGCACATGTAAAGTTCATTACTAGCCAGTTTCAGATATCCACTGGACGGTCTGAGAATGTACTCTCTGCAGATAAGGGGAGACCCTGGAGCTTCCGAAACTGTCAAAAATTTGTTGTGTTACATTTAAAGCTGCTTCAATTTTGTCAAATAGGTTAGGCAATTACAAGGCCCCCAATGAGGATAATGCAAGACAGGATAAACTCAATTCTTTGGAAAATGATTTTACTTCCAAGGAAAGCATTTTTGCATGTCCCTTGTCAACGCAGTGTCAAACTTACCTGAGTTTGTTCTAAAGGACTTGGCACATGTGCCTACAGTGAAAGTTCTATGGCTGCTTCATGTGTAAGTAAATCCATGCCTCTGTTTCAGAAAATATGAAACTACCTTGGTACTTTGATAACACCTTGATTCAAGATAGAATACTGTGATAAATTCTTTATTCCCACTTGACAACATTTTCAGGTTTGATTGACAAGGCTGACGTAGTTGACATTTTACTCACATTTGAACCTAAAGCTTGAGAAAGAATGACACACACATCTGTCCTTGTCTTCTTAGCACTTTCAGAAACTCCATCTGCCCTGGAGGCCAGTGAGGGTCTGCTTGACGAATCACAGCTTACTTTTAATAAATATCCCCCTCAGATCTAATACACTAAATTTATGGGAAATTTTACTCTAAATCCAGAGTGGGGAGGTACTGGCTTTGGGCTCTCTCCCAAAGCTCTTCTCTGATGGTTGTTTGGTTAGTGTTCTATTGTACAGAGCCCCTGTTTATTGGAAACTGGTCTCTGGACCTCCTCATTTGAATGCCACCACTGGCCTGGCAGATCTCACCAGGTGGAAGTGAATGGATTTTCCATAATGCAAGACCTTGTCACAGAATGCCAGTCCAAGAATCTCATTGTTTAACCAATACCTAATGTCAGAACCTTTTGGAAGGTAAATATTTAATCTTCTGGCTCTCTATTACAAACTATCAAGGGCCCCCCAGCAAATTACCCCAGTTCTTTTAAAAATAGATGCATCGTATATTGGTAGAACTGGACAGATATCAAATAATGAGTGAGCTTTTCACTTTTGTAGTTTAAACATCTGAAAAAGACCAGGTCGTGAAACTGGGAACTTCAGCGAAGGTTCCAGACTAGATTTCTGGGCTGAGTTTTAGAGTGTAGCGCCGGGAAAGTTTGGAACTAAGTTTTAAACTATATGACTATTTGGTTATTATGTAACAATTCCTGGTTCTGGATAGTCAATTCAGAAGATACGATTTTATTAAAGTTAGATTGTTTAGCTTTAATGACCTCGAAAGGAACATGCTGATGTGTGCTGTCTGCGTCTCTCTCTCTCCTTTCCTCCTCTTCCCCTCTCTGTTCTTCTTTACCTCCCTACTCTCCTTTTATCTCTGGTTTAAAAAGAACAGTTTAATATTTCACATAGAATTTTACTTTATTTGTCTTTCACTTATAGCACAGAAAAGCAGGTATAGGCTATGGTTTTTGTTTTTGTTTTTTGGTACTGGAGACTGAACTCAGGGGCACTCGACCACTGAGCCACATCCTCAGCCCTATTTTGTGTTTTATGTAGAGACAGGGTCTCACTGAGTTGCTTAGCACCTTGCCGTTGCTGAGGCTGGCTTTGAACTCATGATTCTCCTGTCTCAGCCTCCCTAAGTGCTGGGATTACAGGCATGCGCCACATCTCCCGGCTTAGGCTATGGTTTTAAACACATTTTTTCCCTGCATTTTCAGTGTTTGTAACTCTATTGATTTAAAAAAGAAAATTTTTGAGATGAAATTCCCTATTTTCATCAGTTTGTCATTGCGGTGAACAAAAAGAGCCAACAAGAACAACTTAGAGGAGAAAATTTTATTTTGGCTCACAGCTTTGGAGGTTCAGTTCAGGGTTGGCCAGCCCTATAGCTTTGGGCCTTAGAGAGGCAGAGTGTCCCAGTGGAAGGGTGTGGCAGAGGAGGAAACCTGGTCAGGACATGGCAATCAGGCAGCAGAGAGAGAGCTTGAGTGCAAGAATCCAGGGATAATACAGCCCCCAAGGTCATGCTCCCAGTGACCTACTTCTTCCATCCATGCCCTACCTGCCTACAGTTATCATCCCTTAATCCATTCAAATTATCAATCCAGCAAATGGATCAACCCATTGATTAGGCTGCAGCTCTCACAATCTAATCACTTCACCTCTGACCATCCCTGCACTGTATCACACATGAGCTCTGGGGGACACCTCATATCCAAACCTTAACATCGACATACCATAAACTCATTTTATAGTGAACAAGTTAGTGGCATTTAATACATCACAACGTTGTGCAACCACCACCTTCAGCTTATTCCAAAATATTTTCAACATTCTAAAATAAAGCTCTGTACTCATTAAGCAGTTCCTCCTAATTCCCCTTCCCAACAGCCCCTGGCAACCACTAATAGGCTTTTCATTTCCATGGCTTAGCTATTCTGAACATTTCTAATAAGTGGAATCATATAATACATCACCTTTTTTTTCTGGCTTCTTTCACTTAGTAAAATGTTTCCAAGGTTCCTTCATATTGTAGAAAGAGTAAGTACCTCACCCTTTTTAAAGGCTGAATCATATTCCACTGTATGTCTCTACTAAGTGTTGTTCAACTACTTACTAATTCAAAGGCCTTTCAGCTGTTTCCATGTTTGGAGAATTATGAACAGTGTTGATAAAAACCATTCATACATATGTTTTTGAGCACAGTTTTCAGTTCGTTGGGTATGATCCTTGGGTGAAATTGCGTAATAATCTAGAAATTTACATTTCACTTTTTTGAGAATCTGGTAAACTTTTTCCACAGTGACCACACCATTTGCATTCCCACCAGCAATGTATGAAGGTACTAGTCTCTTCGTGTCCTTATTAACCCTTAGGGATTTTCCTTTAATTTCTTTTTTTATTACTAATGGGTGTGCAAGGGTATCTCATGGATGTTTTGATTTGTATTTTCCTAATGACTAATAATGACTTTTCGTGTTTATTGGCCATTTGTATATCTTTAGAGAAATGTTTGAATTCTTTTTCAGTGAGCTGTTAGCCTTTCTATTGCTGAGGTAGAAGAGTTCTTTGTACATTTTAGATGCTACATCCTTATCAGATATATGATTTGCAAATACTTTCAAATATTTTATCCTATTCTATAGGTCATACTTTCACTTTATTGGTGACATCCTTTGATGACAAAAGTTTTTGTTCTGGTAAATTTTGATAAAAAATAGTTTATATTTCTTTTTGTTGTTGATGTTCTTAATATTATTTATAGGAATTCATTGCCAAATCCAAGGTTATGAGGATTTAATCCTATGTTTTCTTTTAAGAGTTTTATGGTTTTAGCTCTTGGACTCATTTTAAGTTAACTTTTGTATATGTTCTGAAGTTTAGGTCTAATTTCATTGTTTTGCCTATGAATATCTAGTTTTCCCAGTATCATTTGTGAAACAAAACGAATATTTCCCATTTGAATGGATTCTGGTTGACTATCAATAGACTTACTACATGCATTTTTTTTCTGAGTTCTTGGTTCTGTTCATTGGTCTATATGCCTATCCTTATCCCAGACCCACATTGTTTTGGTTATCATAGCTTTGTTGTAAGATTTGCAAAAGGTTGAAGTCCTCCTACTTTGATCTCCTTTTTCAAGATCAGATTGGCTATTCATGGCTCCTTGCAATTACACATGAATTTGAGAATCAATTTGTCAATTTCTGAAAACAATCAAAAAGAAAAGAAAAAAAGGCCATTTGAATTTTTATAGGGATTGCATTATATCTGTATATCTTTTGGGGTAGTATCAACTTCTTAATGATATTAAGTTTTTCAGTCCATGAACATGAAATATTCTTTTACATTTTTTAGGCCTTAATTAATTTCTTCCAGCAATGTTCTGTAATTTTCAGTCTATAAGTCTTTCATCACCTTATTTAAATTTCATCACCTTATTTAAAGGTGTTTCATACTACTGTTCTCTTAATTCATTTTTAGATTATTCATTGCTGCTAATTTTGATGTGTTTTGTATGATTTCAATATTTCATATGCATTGATTTGTTTTGTAATTTAACATGTGGTCTATTCTAGATAGTGTTCCAGGTACATATGAGATTAATGTGTATTATGCTCTGGTTGGGTAAAGTGTTCTACATATGTCAATTAGGTATAGTTGGTTTATAATGTTGTTTAAATCCTCTATGTCCTTTGGATATTCTGTCTAAATGTTCTGCTCATTATTAAAGAAGTTTATTGAAGTCTTCAGTGATTATTGTAAAACTACTTTTTCTTCTGTGAATCCTTACCTCACACATTATGGAGCTCTGTTGTTAGGTACATATGTATTTACAATTCTTTGATGTTCTTGATAAGTTGGCCCTTTTATCTGTATATAATGTCCTTGATTGTCTCCTGTAACAGATTTTGACTTAAAGACTATTTGTCTGACATTAGTGTAGCCATCCCAGTTTTCCTTTAGTTATCACTTTCATGGAATATTTTTTCCACCCTTTAAACTCAGTTGCATCTTTGGATCTAGTGAGTTTCTTAGAGACAACAAGTTGGACATTTTTTTAATTCATTCTGAAAATTTGTCTTGATTGGAGAGTTTAATTCATTTGTATTTAATGTAATTACTTTGCTTTTTTGCAATCTTTATAAGTTCTTCTTTTCCAACATTTCCTCCATTTTTGCTTTCATTTTTGTTTAGACTTTGTTGTTATCATTAGTGTGAACCATTTTGATTCCTTTCTTATTTCCACTTCCTTTTATGATTTTTTTTTTTGGTATTTCATTTGTGGTTATCATATTTATTACTTTTAACATCATACATATATACATGTATATATAAAACAATCTTTTGAATTGATATCAACTTAATTTCAATAACATAAAAAACTGTTTATGTGGCATTTACCTTTTTATATTGTTGCCACAAATTACATCTTACACAAATCACATAGATTTATAATTACTTTTAATTCATCTATTTTTAAATCATGTAGGAAGTAAAAGGTGGAGTTATAAAACAAAATGCAATGCAGATTTTTATGCTTGCCTATGATATTGCTTTCACAGGAAACAATATCTTCAATTTCTTCATGCAACTTCGAGTTATTATTTAGTGATTTTTCATTCAATCTGGAGAATTTCCTTTGAATTTCTTCAGGTGAATCTAGTGGTAATGAAAATGTCTTCAGGTTTTTTTTTGTTGTTGTTGTTGTTGTTGTTTTGTTTTGTTTTGTTTTTATCTGGGAATGTCTTAATTGTCTCCTTGATTTAAAAAAAAATTTCTTTCTGAATATAAGATTCTTGACCAAAACTTGTTATGTTTTTTTCTCTTCCTTTCAGAACTTTAAGTAATTCATCCTACTGCTTTTTTGTTTCTCTGATATTATTACAAGAAATAGACATTTAATCTTATTGAAGATCCCTCAGAAGTAACAGTTACTTCTCTTTTTCTACTTTTAAGATTCTGACTTTATCTTTGGATTTTGACAGTTTTATTCATCTTCATGTGGATTTCTTTGATTTTATCCTTATTGGATTTCATTGAACTGTATGGATGTGTAGATTCATCTATTTTCTCAAATTTGAAAAATTCAGAGCCATTGTTCTTCAAATATTCTTTCTCTCTCTAAACTCCTACTGAATGTCTGAAAATGCATAAACTAGTCCCCTTGATGCTCTCCCACTTTTCTTCATTCTTTTTATGTGCTCTTCAGTCTGGATAATCTCAATTATCCTATCCTCCGGTTCACTGATTCTGTATTCTGCTTTCCTAAATCTGCTGTTGAACATGATCATCATTTTGAGAAGTGCTCCCCAAAGTCCCATGAGTTAAAGGTTTGGTCCCCAAGAGGACCTATTTGGAGTTGTAAAGGGCCATTAGGAGGTGGGGCCTAGTTGGAGGCCCTTAGGTCATTGGGGAAATGCTCTCAAAGGACCCTGGCCTCTTCTTCTCTTTGCTTCCAGATGTAAGCAGTCTTGCTGCACCACACCTCCCACCAAAACCTGCTGCCTTGCCACAGGCTCATATCACCAAGACCAACCAATCATGGACCGTGATCTCTAAAACTGTGAACCCAAATATACCTTTCTCTTAATAAGTTGATTATCTTGGGTATTCTGTTATAATAAAAGGAAGCTAACACATACACCTCCAGTGAATTTTTTATTGTAGTTGTATTTTTAAGCACCAGATTTTTTTGTTTGATTCTCTTTTTATAATTCCTATCTTTTGCTGATAATCTCATTTTGTTCATATATCATTTTAGTGATTTCCTTTAGGTATTTATGTTTTTCTAGAGTTACTGGAAAATATTTGAGATCACTGTTTTTGTCTTTATGTAGTAAATCTAATGTCTGTTATTTTCTGTTGTGTCTTCAAGTGGGCCATACTTTTCTGTTTCCCTGCAGTGTCTGCCCAAAAAAATGGAAATTTAAATGTTATGATATGCTAATAGGATATGAGATTCTTCTTCCTTCCTCAGGGTTTGCTATTTTTCCATTTGTTTATTTTGATTATCAAAGGTTGTAGTTTTCTATTATGTACTTATTAATTTTTAAAAATTATCATTGATTTCTTGACTCTAGTATTTTTCTTTTTGTTTTGAATTAGCATCCTTTTCAACTTGGTTTTTCTCTTGCTGAAATCAATCAGTAATGCCTTCAGAGTATTCACCAGGTAGAACCACCATAGTATGTCCTCAGTACCTGAGGTGTTGATCCACAAGGGGAGGAGAGTCAGTGACAAGTTTTCTAAGAGTTGGGACTCCCTTGCCCCCTTAAGTATCACAGAAGTCCCAAGGGATTCCCAGTGCTCTTTAACCCAGGCACCCACATTTTCTGCACTTGTTTGGTGAGTAGGCAGTGGTGATGGGTAGGACCATCCACTTGTCTCATCACCCAGAAAACCATAACTCAGCCCAACATTTCCCAGAGCCCTTCCTGCTCAGAGTGCTTATCTTAGTAAGGTGAGGGCACACTTAGACTGTCTTACCTTTTGGTAGATGTTTTCTCCTGCTTGTATTTTTACCCATGATTTTCCTCGTTTTTAACTCATCTTCTGAGGATTTCTCTGCTTTCCTCTGTTAGCCTTTTCTTAGAGTGTGAGTGTGAACTTCTTGCACATATGATTTCTAGCATTTCTGGGGATTTGGGAATAGTGGAGGAGTAGGTTGTGGAATATTCTTAGTTCACCTTTTGAACTTGCTCTTGCTCTCTGTTTCCTACTTGGCCACATTCTTTACAGTCTCCAT
Source organism: Xerus rutilus (assembly GCA_028644305.1). Lineage (NCBI taxonomy): Eukaryota > Metazoa > Chordata > Mammalia > Rodentia > Sciuridae > Xerus > Xerus rutilus. The sequence goes on from CM053402.1 coordinate 51,027,972, forward strand.
AACATTTCCTTGGCTCTTTCTATGCTATTCTATGCTATTCTTTTTCTTACATTTGTCCTGTTGTTACTCTCCTCCACCTCATCTGGCCTGAGCAACATTTACCTCAATATTTTCAACATCCCTGCCTATTTCCTTCTTGATATTTCTCCTTGAGCAGGACTACAAATGTGGATAAATTAACAGTTTACAAATAGGCTCTCAAAGAGAGAAGGTGGGGGGCTGGGCTGTAGCTCAGTGGTACAGCGCTTGCCTAGCATGCGTGAGGCACTGGGTTCGATCCTCAGCACCACATATAAATAATAAATGAATAAAATAAAGATCCATCGACAACTGAAAAAAAATTAAAAAAAAAAAAGAGAGAGAAAGTGGAACAGCAGAGACACTGGTATATATTACAAATGAGGCTGTTGCCTAATACATTGAGGGTCCTTATCATAATTAGCAATGACAGAGCTTTCCTGGCTGTAGTGATGTTGAAATTTCTATTGGTTCTTAAAAAGTTTTATATGAAAACTCCCAATACTCCCAATACTTCCCACCTGAGTGAAACTTGATATTTTCTGACTAGTTTTTGGTGCACATCATGCATCCATATCCTTGTACATTTTCACTTTTACTTAATTCTCAATATAGATATGTGGAAACAAATCCATACTGACTGAGGCGTTTATCTGGCACACTTCTGTAAGCAGAAGCCTCGGAAACCCATCAACTTGAAGATTTTTTTATTTTTACTAATATCTTTTTTTATTACTGCATAAAGCAGCATGTTATATTAACTCATTTACAGTGAAAACATTTTATGTACAACTGCAAAGGAATCACTGCACAGAGCTCCAACACAAAAATGGGTTGTAATTTGTAAGTCCATTGAATTATTTGACACATAACTCTGAAAATATTTTCTCTGTAGAAAACATTAAAAATGATAACATTTCCCAGGCTAGCCCAACAAGTCCATTTAAACCAAATACAGCTCAATTATACATTTATAAATACTGAATTCTGGAATCCAAAAGAAACATTAGATTCATTTATTGAAAGAGCCATGTTTTTCTTAAAATTAAGTTGTATAAAGTAAAATTTCTATTAATCTTCCTTTCACTCTTCATTTATGCCTGATCATTTTTCTAATTTAGGCTAATCCATAATCCACATAAAAGTTTGTTAGTTGTTGCTTCCTAAAGGACTGCCATATCTTTTTGGGGAACAAACTTAGGGTCTCACTCATACTAAGCAAGTGCTCTACTACACTCCAGCCCCTTTCAAAAATTTTATTTTGAGACAGAATATCACCAATTTGTCCAGACTGGCCTCGAACTTTTTATCCTCTTGCCTTAGCCTCCAGAATAGCTGTGATTACAGATGTGCACCACCATGCACAGTTACTATATCCTTCAAAACTGCCTAATAACATTCCTACCCAAATTGTTAAATGTTTTAGTTGTTATTAAAGCATGTCCAGTATTTGGGCAAAATCAGAATCTAATAAATTATCACCCACAAGGCACATGTGGACTGCCATCAAATGTCTTCTCTTAATTCCCTGTGGCTTGATGGGAATCCATGAGAAATAGAAAAAAAGTGATAAAATTGACAAATGGATCAAAGAATAAAAGCCAAGAGAATTCTGAAACAGCAAGAAACATCTGGTCCCAGACTTAAAGATGTTTTCAATGATCAGGAGCTGAATTGACTATCAGAGCCCCTTACTGCTAGGTGATCAAGTAAGAGGCAAGTAGAGGAAAAAAACAGACCAAAGACAATTTCTAGAAATGAAGACAAGAGGACAATGCCACTCTTAAGCCCCCATACTATGTAGAATGTTTCCAACAAATACTGGAGTTCTCAGGTATAGTCACCTGACAAGGAGCTACGTTAAGTATTTAGTTCCCACAAAAATACTTAAAAAGAACTATACGGTTTGTCTTAAAAGGAAGTCTCTAAGCAGTGAAAATGTTTCAACAGAGAATCAGTTTTACAGAAACAGGTCCTCCTCTGATATCTAGAAAATTCCAAACATTTGGAAATTAAATAAACACTTTAAAATAATTCATGAAGCTGGATGTGGTGGCACATGTCTGTAATCCCAGTTACTTAAGAGTCTGAGGCAGGAGGATCATAAGTTTGAGGACAGAAAGGGACTTCTCACTTTTAAATTTATTTTGTAGGAAGTTATAAACCTATAACAAAACCACTCAGGGACATCACAAGAGAAACATCATAGACCAATATCCTTTATGAACATATACTAACATTCTTATGAAAATATTAGCAAATAAAATTCAACTATATATATTATATTACATATATATGTATAAATGTATATATGAATATAAACAGTCAAGCAGGATTTATCTAAGGTTGGTTTGTCATAAAAGAAATTCACGACATTAGCAAAATAAAGAGAACCAGATTGTCATTTCAATAGATATGGAAATAGCATTTGACAAAATTTAACATCTATTTATGATAAAAATTTTCAGCACACTAGGAATAGAAGAAAATTTCCTCAATTTGGTAAACAGCATCCAGGAAAAGCCTACAGCTGAAATTGCATTTAGTGGTAAAATACTGAGTGATTTTCCTGAGAAATGAGAATGACCACCATGAGAATGTCCACTTTCACCACTCCTGCCAGTGTTTGAGGTCCTCCTCAGGGAAAGAATGGGAAACTGTCTTTATTTCTGTGTAACATAATTGCATATATAGAAAATCCAATAGAATCTATGAAAAATGTAAGAACAATAAAATAAATTTAAATTTACAGGATACATGGTCAATATATAAAAATCAACTGTTCGTTTATAAACCAACAATGAACAAATGATAAATGAATTTATCAAACACCATTCACAACAGCATCAAAAACATAAATAGTAATAAATTTAATGAAAAGTATACAAAAATCTATATACCAAAATCTACAAGACATTGTTGAAATATGCCCTAAATAAATGGAGATATTTGCCATGTTTAATGCTGGAAAGACTTATTATTGTTAAAATGTCAATTAACCCAACTTCTTGTAGATATCCAGCAACTTCCCAGTCAAAGTAGTAGTATTTTTTTTTTTAGAAATTGGCAAACTTATTTAATGCCATATACAAAAATATAAAGGACCTTAAGTATTCAAAAGCAATTCTGAAAAAGAATAGAGTTTGAAGATTTTCTCTACCTGATGCTAAAACTTACTATAAAGCTATAGTAACCAAAATATAGTGATATTAACATAAGCACAGACTAATCAATCATCAATAGAAGAGATGCCAATGACAAGGAATCTTCTGTAGTCTGAGTTTTCACAAAGGAGTCAAAGCTATTCAGTAAGGAAAAGAAAATCTTTTCAACAAAAGGTGTCAGAACATTAGATATCCATATTGGAAAAAAAATTGGTAAGAATACAACGTAGGTTAACAAATTAAAATGGTACATTTGGTAAGTAAATTTAAGAGTAATGTTTTTTAAAGTGGCAAAATAGATGAATCATTAAAAATTCAAAAGAAAAACCAAGTGCGGTGGTGCATGCCTGTAATTCCAGCACTTTAGGAGGCTGAGACAGGAGAATTGCGAGTTCAAAGCCAGCCTCAGCAATGTCGAGGCGCTAAGCAACTCAGTGAGACCCTGTCTCTATGTAAAACACAAAAAAATAGGACTGGGGATGTGGCTCAGTGGTGAGTGCTCCTGAGTTCAATCTCTAGTACCAGAAAAAAAAATTCAAAAGAAAAATGGAAGGAGAGCACAAATACAAACCAATAGAACTTACAATGACAACATACACAGGAAAAAAACCCACAAAATATTCATGAGAATACTTTATTAATTCTGTGAAAGGTAACATGAATACTTTGATTAAACAGACCATTTTCTAGCAAACTATAAATGGCTCTGTCTCAGAAAACATAGGAAATCTAATAGCCCAACTTACAGAGAAAAGAGATTGAGAATTTTTTCCATTTAAAAAATTATTTTATTTTTTTATTTTTATTTTTTTCCCTTTGGTGCTAGGGATGGAGCCAGGGACTTGCATATGCTAGGTATGTGCTCTAACATTGAGCTACATTCTCAGTCTCCCATTTTTTTTAAAGCACTAGCCAGACAACATCACAGACTCATTTTATCAAAACTTCAAGTACCAGATAAAATCAGCTGTTTCAGAGCATATATATAAAAGAAAGTATTTGAATTTATTTTGAAAGCTACCATTACCTTGATTCTAAAAATCTGAACACATACAGCACAAAAAAAAGGAAAGTAAAGACAACCACATGTATTAATGTTGACAGAAAAATTCAAAGTAGAGATTAGGTTTCAACTCTAATTATAGATTTTTTAAATGCCCTTAGATCAACAGGTATTCATTCATTGCAGGAATAAGATGGTTGAATGTTAGAAACCAAGGATATCAATAGTATGATATCCATTACGATATTTCATTATTAGTAAGGCAATAAAGAAAATTATTATTGTGACAGGTGCCAATAGTATGTTTGGTGAAATTTTGCTCCTACTAAATCAAGAATAAATGCATATTTTCTTAAATGTTAAAATTAGTATCTGAGAGCCTTAGAATCATGCTCTGTGGTTATAGATTATTAGCAGGTCCACTAAAGTCAGAATACAGACAAGGATGTCACTTTCCTCACTAGTCAACTGCATTAGCCAGGGCATGGAGAGAAGGAAAAAAATAGAAGAAATAAGATTACATAGGAAGAGACAAAATCATTATTTATACAAGACAAATTTACCCTTCAGCACTTCAAGAAAATAAGATATTAGAGTCAAAGAATTTTAAAAATTAACCAGTTTTTAAATTAACATAAAACAATCAGTAGTGTCCCACCTAAATAATTATGTGGAAAATATCATGAAAAAAAGATTTGTTTAGAAAAGAATAGGAAGAAACTTGACATACATGATCAATGTGAGGGATACTTTAAATCTCTACTGAAAGACATAGAAGACATACTAATAGAAAGTAATCCTATTCTAATAAAAGAAAAATGTCAGAAAATATCAAGTATTCCTCAGTAAATTAATGAAATCTAATAAATATAAAATCAAGATTTTGTTGTAAATCAACAGAAGCAGATTTTAAAATCTTAAGTGCAAAAATTAAATGCATATGATTAGATTTTTACAAAAAATAGAATTCTTGAGTTTGATAGCATTTGACTTATCGGACATGAAAATACATTATTGTATGTATTTCTTTATTTCTTTATATTGGGGATTGAACTCAGGGGTACTCAACCACTGAGTCACATCTCCAGCCCTATTTTGTGTTTTATGTAGAGACAGGGTCTCACTGAATTGCCTAGTGCCTCACCGTTGCTGAAGCAGGCTTTGAACTTGCAATTCTCCTGTCTTAGCCTCCCAAAGCGCTGGGATTATAGATGTGCACCACTGCGCCCGGCTATATGTTATATTTGAGTGACCATCATCACTAAAACTGTTTAGTACTGGATTACAAATAAAAATATCAGTCAAGTAAAAGAATCTATAAGTAGGTGGAAATGTATTTGGATTTAGTTCTTTATAAAAGTTTACACTATATTGATTTAGGAGTGATAATTTACTTGGTAAATGAGATAGGAATAATTGATAAATTATCTTGGAAAAAATATCTCAGTCATTATGTCACTCCATAATTAATTCTAGAAAGATCAGAATGTTAGATGTAAAAAAAATGAAGCCTTAAAAATACCAGAAGGAAAAGTGGAAATGATTTTTAACCCAACTTCCTTTAGTATGATGCATCTTGTCCATGATAATAAAGATGAATCTCCAAGGATGTTTACTGCAACTCTAATGCACATTAGCAAAAGTCACATACAAGAAGTATATCAATAGACTAATTAATCAAATAAGAGTGCAGTCCTGTGCTCACTTTGGCAGCATGTATACTAAAATTGGAATGATACAGAGAAGACTAAATGGAACTAGAGAGTATCATGCTATGTGAAATAAGCCAGTCCCCAAAATCCAAAGGCCAAATGTTCTCTACGATATGTGGATGGTAAACACACAATAAGTAGGAGAATACAAGTTCACTGGATTAGACACAGAGGAATGGAGAAAAGGGATGGGGGTGGGAATAGGAAAGACATTAGAATGAATCAGACATAACTTTCCTATGTTCATGTATGAATACACAACCGGTGAAACTGCACATCATGTACAAGAAGAATGGGATCCTAAATAGATTGTTATACTCCATGTATGTATAATATGTCAAAAATATTCTCTACTGTTATGTATACCTAAAAAGAACAAATAAAACAATTTTTATAGTAGGATCTGTTTGGCTCTGAAAAGAATGAAGCAGATATGCACACACACTCACACATATGCTCTCATTGTATGACAGTTGACAGATGCTGAGGTCCTTCAGCATGGAGATGCAAGGGTCAAATAAAGTTAACTGCAAATGTATATGTGTTGATGCAATTATCGATAAAAGTATATATAATGATAAACCTGCATATGAATTAAAATTTTCTGAATTATATACCAGAAATTCAGTCATGAGTCTCTGGGAAAACACTTGGAAATTCTGAATTTCAAGATTGACTTTCATTCTATAATATTTTCTTCTGTATCATTTGAACATTTTTAAGTAGGTGTCCAAAAAACTCTGATATTTTAAAATAATACAAAATCCAGAGGAAGTTAGCTATAGATGGAGAGTTATGGGTCTCTTATAATTGAAGCATAATGAAGTATGACATCTATTTTGGCTGATGCTGTTTTTTTTTTTTTTAATTTCTGGAGTTTTTGTTTGTTTTTCTTCCAATTTTTAGCTGTGTTCCAAATAGTTGAACTTATCACACAAGTCATTTCAGATAACTATGTAATTATGGTACTTAACAATAGATGACATATTCAAGGTATATATTTTCATTAGATTCAATCATGAATGTATTCAACAAATTATTCCAAAAACTTACTATGCTCCAACTTGAATGGATATATCAGAGAATACAATTTGATGGCACAGCAAACTCCACCACAGACTGAAGTTAGAAACTTCTGAGACTAGGTGGATGTGTGCTTCCAGAGTTTTCACAAGAAAAGATTTAAGATCCATCAAATGCAGGCCTGGGATTATGGCTCAATGGTAGAACGCTTGCCTACCACTGGATGAGGCCCTGGGTTTGATCCTCAGCACCACATAAAAATAAATAAATAAATAAATGATATTGTGTCCATCTACAACTAAAAATATTTTTTTTCAAAAAAAAAGATCCATCAAATGAGAAACATTCATTTAAAATTGCATCCACACTATTTGTGAAGTAAAAATATAGAGGTAGAGATTGATAACAAGTAGGTATTAAAGAGGAAGCATTCATTACATACACATTTTGGGATTTTGACACATTTCACTTCAAACTTTTTAAGTAGGTGTTGGTGGACATCTGGAGCAACTGAGACACTGTGGCTGGAGGGAGGGCTAAAGCCATCACTGCTTTGGAGATCTGCTTGGTTGTTCTTATAAAGGTAAATATGCAGCCAGCAATCGCATTCCTAGGTATTTGCCCCAGGGAAACAAGGAATTCCATAAAAAATTTTTACTCACAAATGTTCTTAGCAGCTTCATCCATTAGAACCCCTACCTGGAAACCATACAGGTGAAAGAATAAACAAAATATACTATATTTCAGCAATACAAAACTTTTTCTCAATTAAAAGGCACTATTGATAAATGCAAAAATATATCTCAAAAAATCTATACCACATACATTATGTTCAGTGAAATAAGCTAGACAACAAAGAAGATACACTGTATGAGTCCATTTGTAGGACACCTTTGAAAAAAGAAGAAACTTCATTTATAGGGCATCCTAGAACAGAAAAATCTACTCAGTGATAACAAAGACACCAGTGGTTGCCTTTGAAGGGATGCCAGAACAGTAAGGGGAGTCAGAAGTGGGGCATGTGCTTTGTAGGGTTGATGGAAATGTTGTCTATATTGATTGTGATAATAGTTTCATGGGTTCATATATTTGTCAAGAGTCGTCCAACTCTACACAATAACTGGGTACATCTTTCTGTATGTAAACGATACTTTAATAGGGTTTATTTAAGGCGCTGGGAATGTAGCTCAAACACTCTACCAATGTTTGCCTAGCATGTTCAAGGCCCTGGGTTCCATCCCCCGCATGAAAAACAAAAAGAAAAGAAAAGTATAAAGCTAGTAGAAAATAAGTCATCATATATGACTTTCTATTTTGGTTGATGCAATTAAAATGAATCTAAGACCTAGCATATTTACCAAGAGAAAAATATTCACATCTCTTCAAGAAGGTGAGTACAAATTTTGAGTGCAAAATTGGAAATGATCAGAAAATAAAATGTAGTGCACTTGAATAACCAGATGTTCCATAAATAATTGAGGGATTGAAGGAGAGAAGAGCCACATCTGGCATATGTTGCTCCATGACCACAAGTAGCTCTACTTTGATTCCCCAAGTGGAGAACATGGGTCTCTTGGAGGCCCCATGCACACAGCAGGAGATAGCATCTATATACAGGACACAAACCTTCTGTGTGACCATATGTGGGGGAAGGGATACAGGGCCTGATTTATGCCTCCATCTGCTAGATGCTGGCAAGAGCCTCAGTGAGAGATGTGCTCAGCAACCCAAATGTGTTTATGATTTGTAAATAAAACAACGTCAAACAACTGCAAGCGAACAGTGTGTGGTGTGTCTTCTGCCCAAATTCACCCGTTGTTTCAGCAGAGACTGGGCGTGTTAGAAAAGCAAATGTCTCTGGGGTCAGCGCAGTACTCTGGTTTAGAAATCAAGGACCTTGGTCTTCGCTTTGAAAATGAAACTTCTCAATGTGCAAAATGGACTTAACATAAATAATGTGGCAGCCCTTAGAGAGAGGCCTCTCCAATGCTGGTGGTCTCCAAATACTCACTGTCTGGCACTTCATGTTACATTTCAAAACCACGAATCATTATAGGCCACATAAATCTGTCACATCAGTTGAATTTGTACATCACCAAATCCCTGTCTAATTTTTCAAAGATCATCCTCTGCCCAAATGAAGTCTAGGCTCTCTGATCCAATATGGTTTACTAGATAGTCATATTACCCATGTTGCAGCTTGTGTTTTTATTATGTGAATGGAAATTCTCCAGGAATGTTGAACAGATTTCAGTCTTACTAATAGTTCACAGAATATTTAGGCAACTGAATTATATCAGACATTGCTATAAAACTCCTTTCTTACAAACCCACCTAAAGGAAGAAAGCAATGTCCCTCACTGGTTGCCATTGTAATCTTAATTAAAATTTACAGAGCAGAACAGCAAAGAAAACAATCAAGCATGTGATGAGAGAATCTACAGAATGGGAGAAAATCTTTTCCAGCTACTCTTCCAACCAAGAATTAATATCCAGAATATATAAAGAACCCCCCTCAAAGAAACTTACTACCAAAAAAACAAATAACCCACATCAATAAATAGATAATGAGCTAAACAGACACTTTTCAAATAAAAGAAATACAAATGACCAACAGATACACGAAATAAGTTCAACATCCTGAGTAATCAGGGAAATACAAATCAAAACTACACTGAGATTTAATTTCATTTGTTCTAATGGCAGCCATCAAGAATATAAGTAATAGTAAATACTGGAGAGGATACACTGTTGGTGGATCTGCAGATTAGTACAATCACTGTAGAAGTGTGTTTGGAGGTTCCTGAAAAGACAAGGAATGGAATCACCATATGACCCAGGTCTATCACTCCTCAGTATTTATCCTAAGAAATGAAAGTCATTATATTGTAGTGATACATGTATACCCAAGTCTAGCAGCACAACTCACAAGAGCTAAGTTATAGAACCAGTGGATGAATCAATAAGGAGAATGTGGAACTTATACACAATGGAGTTTTACTCAGCCATAAAAAAGTATGAAATTATGACATTTGCAGGAAAATGGGTAGAATTTGAAGGCATTATGTGAAGTGAAATAAGTCAAACTGAGAAGGTCAAGAGTTGTGTTTTCTCTCATATGTAAAAGCTAACAGAAAAAAGGGAAAAGATGGTGTGTGTGTGTGTGTGTGTGTGTGTGTGTGTGTGTTTGTATAGGAGGATCTCACAAAAATAGAAGGGAGACCAACAGAGTAGAAGAGAGAGGACAGAGAAAGGGAGGAGAAGAAGGGGGGAAAAAGCAGTAGAGAATAAAATTGACCAAATCATATAGTTATGTTGTGTGCATGTACAAGAATATGACAACTAATTCCACTATTATGTATAGTTGTAATACACCAATCAAATATATAAAGAAAAACATAAAAATTTCATTTAATAATAAAAAAATTTACAGAGCCTCTATTCAAACAATGTGCTTCTCTCTGATGCCTCTCTCTGGAAACTCAGATTCTCTTTCCTTCCCTCAGGATACATAGTAATCTCCTTGGGTCTGTCCTTTGAATTTCATTCACTACTTACCTTCCTTTCCAATGACTGTGCTACCTCCCTGGATTGTACTATGCACCAATTCATTAAAATACTGTAACACTATTAAAAGTTATTAAAATGTTGCATAGTAAGCATATCAATATTCTAAGGAAATATTTGATTTTTAAAACAAAAGGTGGAAACATCCACCTGGAGCTTGCCTTTCCTCATGTTCCACTCCTGCCCACCTCTCTGTGCCTTCCCTTGCTCCTGGGCACTTTTATCTCCTGCTTGGGTTCCACTACCTACTGCCCTTCATTTGCAGGCATCGTTATGACTTCTAGACAACCCTAGTTCCTGCCACTCTGTCATGCACGAGCACCTTGTCTAAACACTACTTTCTCTCTCTTCAAAGTGGCAGCGCTACCTAAGATTTGAAATAAAGTAAGCAGAGAGGTCTTTCTGTCCTTCAGATTACACTCTCTTGGCAGAGGCCTTACCTCTGCCAATACGTACCCACAACACGAGTTGTGCCTCATATTCCTTAACAGGTTTGATTGACCTAGTTCATTCTGTTTTCATTTATTACACCCTCTGTTTAAGAAAGGATTCAGTCATAAAATGGTATATTTTGCATGGCTGTTCTAGCTTAACATGTTTAAAAAAATATTTCCCAGTTTTCTCTTATCTCTTAAATGAGCTCTCACTCAAAGGGCTTCTTCTTTCCGCAAGCAAACTGATCCTTGGTTTACCCTCAGGAGCATGTCCTGGCACAGATGAGCTCTGAGGGTCAATGAAGCTTAGGCTAAAACTGAGACAGCCATGGTACCTTTCATCAAAGAAATTTATGAGCTTTTATATACATTTTAAACTTCAATGTCTTATGAAAAATCTGTTGATATAAAGATTAAAAACACTATTTTCTAAGTGTTTATTTTGAAATTTGAATACTTGTATTTATTCCAGGATTTTGGTCTAGATAATGGATAAGTTTATTGGGAGAGATCTCAGACTTTTTTTTTCCCTAGGAATGATAGAATGTCTTTAAATGTGTTAAGTATGAGGTTTACAACATTAGATTCCCAGTCTATAGTCACCTCTCTGGTGGTTATGTGAACATCCAATCGGAGAGGAAAGTACTGATGTTTACAGTTGTCCAGGAGAGACAATAGAAGATTACTCTAGGGAATTGACAGTGGAAGTGGAGAAAGGATCTAAGATATTTAAGAAACTATTTTGGAGATGCGATATAGACTTCACACATGCAGGTGTCTTGATCAGCTTGAGCTGCTATGGCTAAATTACCAGACTGGGTGTATTAAGCAATATAAACTTATTTTCTCATAGTTCTGAATGTCATAAGTCAAGACTAGGGTGTCAGCATGATCAGGTTCAGATGAGGGCTCTCTTTCTGATTTGCAAATGGCTGCAACTTTACCCTTACTTGGGGGGGTCCAGGGCAAAATGAGAGAGACAGAGAAAGAATGCACAGCAGCTCTTCATACTGGGGCACTGATTCCCTCATCAAGGGCTCATCCTTGTGACCTCATCTAAACTTCATTGATTCCCAAAAGCTCCATCTCCAAATATACATTATACCCACTATTCAACAATGGACTCAGATATAAGTCTAATGACAGGTGTAGCTTACCTGACTTTGAGGATAAGAGCTTCAACATGAGAATTTGGGGTGAGGGGTAGACAGGACACAATTCAGTCCATAGCAGCATGTATATGTACATACCTGCATGAAATTGTTAGAAATATTTATGTTGCACATAACAGGTCTTATGGAGCCAATGAAATTGGTTGGACTTTGCTGAGGACAATAAACACACATACACAGAGAGAATCCAGACCTGCAGTCATAGTGAACCAACTGGCTGCAAACTCTTCACTTGTGTAGACGTTGGTGAAGCTATTTTTTGAAGTTTGAACACCTTCATGGATGGTCTGTGATGCAGTGCTATCTGAGCTACAGATTCTCTCATAACAAACAAGGTGAGTTACTTATCCTCTACAGGGAGAATCTTAGTTTTCTTATCAAAGTGAGATTACTCACACTCAATTTGCAGAAGTTTAGAAGTTGGTGATAATATATTCTGAAGGCCTATTTGAGAGCCTGGTATACTTTAATATATAAATGGGTTTTATAAGTCTTGTTTTCTGGAAAACAGAGTCAGAGAATAAGAATTTATTAATGTTTATCCAGCATTCTCCTCAGGCCATTAGTTATCAGTTACTAGAAATATACTCTGTATTGAAACATGAGTGGTTTTCATAACTTCAGTTTTTACAAAATGGTAAAAACTATTTATTTAGTCGGGAGTCATATATATTGAGGACAAGCTCTGTGTCAGACACTGTGCTAAGGACTTGAAACCTAGTAATAAGCAATAATAAGACCTGGCCTCAAGCTCTCATGAAGCTTACTTATGAATCTAGATTTTAATAAGTAGGTAAAAATGAAAGGAATACTAAGAAATGAGAAGTGTGTGTTGAAACATGTAAAGGGGGGGGACTAAGCTAGTCTTGGGGGTTAGTTAAGTCATCTCTGAGGGTACAACCCTTGGGCTGCAACTTAAAGGATAGACGAGAGCGATGTAGGTGAAAAGTAGAACATTTCTGGCAAAGGGAACAGTGTGTCTTAAAGTTGGAACCTATAAAAGTATATGGCTCTTCAAAGGGACTGATAGAACAACAGTGAGACAAGAAAGTTCAACAGGCAAAGATGAGATGGGGGAGTTGAACAGAGACAGAACGCCAAGGGTCTCATGGAGGCAATGAAATCGGTTGGACTTTGCTGAGGACAATAAACAGAAGTGAATGGCGAGTGGCAAGCTTAAGAGGCCACACATGGACTTCTGATCTCTAATCAAGGAGTAGTAATAGTAAGAACGAGGACAGATTAAGATACCTGAGGGCATTCCAAAGAATGGTGGCCGCCTTGCCCTGAGTTGTGAGGGCTTGAGTCTCTTTCTTTAAGCCAACTGCTGAGTGGTGACTCAAGGAGGCAGTCACCAAGATATGGGTAGGAGGAAACGAAAGGTGATTCTGTACAGATAGAAAGACATATTTAGGTTTATGAAAAAAAAAATAAGATAAACACAAAGTCCTAGGCATTTTTTTTACAAGATAAATGAAGTGGGAATATTTTTATTGTTAGAAATATTTATGTTGCACATAACAAAAAACCCAGTACTCAAACCGTACCAAGACAAGTTAAGGTAAGTGACTCAAATGAGAAATAGGCAACTTCCACAGTCAGTCAGGTTTGTGGATTCCAGCTCTGTATCTACTCTCTGTGCTAGCTGTGCTTCCTGCTGGATTTCCTCTTGATGGCAAAATGGGATACACCACCACCCATGAGAGGAGAGAGTTCTTCCAGTTGGTCTCTATTAAAAGCAGAGAAACTTATTTCCCAGAAACCATGTGCAAAAGTCCTCATATGATTTAAATTAGATCCCATATCCATTTTTGAAACAATTCTTGTGGTTAGGGGACTTCCACATGCTGATTGGCTTAGACCTGAGCTCCCATTCTAATTAATTTGACAAGTTTGATAGGATGACGTTCAGATCAGTCTAGTTCACCCCCGGTGACGGGGGATGATGAGCAGTCCCTGAACAACCGGGCTGTGTGGGAGAGTGGTGGGAACATAGACAATCCAGCATCCATCTGGTGAAAAAGAGAGGCAAAGGAATGTATTCTGGGTAGAAACCAATGATCATCTAAAGGGAGATTGGTAAGCTCTTTCTGTAAAGGGACAGATGATAACTATTCTAGGCTATTGCAACTAGTCAACTCTGCCTTTCTATTGGGAAAGAAGTCACAGACAATATATAAATGAATGGGTATGGCTGTGTTTCAACAAAATTTAATTGACAAAAACAGATAGAGCATGGCTCTTGGGACATCTTTTGTGGACCCGTGACCCACACCATTTCATATTAATCACTACATTTTCAACCTTCTTCTCTAGATTACTTTCCATCTGAAAATTTCCCTCTATGTCCTTTTTAACCTTATATCATGCATATATAAAAATGCTGGAGGCAGGTTTCAAGTGGCAGTGTGTAGAAAGCTCTTACAAGATAGCAATCTAAACTGTATTTTCCCCCTAGGACTTGCACCCTGGGGGTAGGCTTTCTCCCTAAGGAGGGTTGCTTTTTCATGCCATGACATTTTCAGATGGTGTTATTTGAAAAGCTTTAAACTTAATCCAAATAAAGAATGTAGACCTCATTTCATATTCATTGCCCTGCATACTAACAAAGCTTTAGAAATTTTTCTAAATGTGGAATTGGACATGAGTCATGTAATTTTTACTAGTGGAGTCAGAGCTAAATTAGAAAGACAAGATGCAAAGACATTAAGAAGATGGACATTGAAGGTGATAAATATGGTATGTCACTAAGACTGAGCGTCGTCCAGTCTTTGTGTATTCTTCCTAGCCTTTTTTCTCTTTTGGAGAAGAGATTAGGGAATTTAACTCAAAAAGGAGAAGAAGGAAGGATTTACTTTTAAGTTACAAGAAGCCAAGAAAGGGTGGATGCTTTCTCACTGAGTACAATGCTGTTCATTTTCTGGCATAGTATTTGAAAAAGTGACTTCTGACTCACTTGCTTATTTCCTTCAGATTTCAACTGAAGAGACTTGGAGGATGTCAGGAGCTGCAAAATGGACATTCAGAATCAGAAAACAACTAAAACCAGGGATTCAGAATGAGGTGGGTTAAAAAAAAGAAACTTGAGGCAGAAAACTGATGGTATTAGAAAACCTGATTTATAAAAATATGATATATAAAATAAAGTACTCAAAAATACTGAGTGATTATTATTCAGTAATACTCAGTGACCCTTAGGCATTAGCATTCACCAAAAAGAAATAGGGTGAGATGTATCACCCCAAATTGGATTCCTGAATCTGAAAGAGAGCAATGAAGAATGATGGAATAAATCACATTTACACAAATTAAAAAATTATATTCCTATACTTTTTTAACCTATTGACAAATCTGAGTTGGACAAAATACTCTGGAGATGTTGTCAAAGACAACAATGGCAATAATTGTTCATTTTAATCAAGGTGCACTAATTGAGTTTATGTTTATCTCTGGCATTGGAAAGATCTCTCCCTTGCTTCCTCCCTTCCTTTCCTCTTAATAATACAAAAGAATTAGAAGCTAGGTATGAGTCCCTAAAAGCTGTTCTCCTGTCAAATTCAAATGCATACTAAAATATATTTTTAATAGAAAATGATAGAAGGCTTGATGTTCCTGAGAATTCCTAGATAAAGATAATTGAGACTAACACAAAAAGTAAAATTGACAAGAGGAAAGATACCAGAATCTAACATCAACTATTCTAACTCTAAAGATGGAGATGGATGGAGAAAATCTCTGTTCAGGCTTCAGCCTAAGTCAAATCCACGCTTAGGAAACACAGTGTTGTCTTTACAAAAAAGGTTAAGGAGATTCTTCCAAGGAGAAAACAGAAGAAGTATCCCTTTGAAATCTTTAAGTTTTGGGGAAAAAGCATTTTTCCTAATCTCACTCCCTTTGTTGTAAATTGCTGTAAAGAGAAGGACTCCAGGACAGCAGCTGGACTGTGTGGGGAACACTGGGAGAGGCCTTGTCTATCACAGGAGGTGCCACCTTTCAGAGTAGAGGGGGAATGGAATCAGGACGAATCTTCAGGGTTATGCATCCTGGAAATTTTTGCTTTACATGTACTGCATCTGTTTAGAAATCTAAGAACCAAGCAAATGGTAAAAAGGACCTGTGTGAAGGAACAGAAAAGTAGGTGTGAAAACCTCCTGGGAGCTGGAAATCAAATATGTCCCAAAATCTAGAGTTTGGAAGTGGATTTATCGTCTTCCAACCTATGGATAATGAGACCCCAGATCCACCTTTGCATCTCATCTCCACATGAGAATTGAGCCTGCACAGGCTCCATCTCATTTAGGGAACTGAAGTGGGCAAAGTCTCCTCTAGATATTTAAAAAGGTTTAATATGTATCATATGTTTTTATCTCACATGTGAAAACCAAAATAAAGGGAAAAAAATAAGGTGACTTGAAGATAGAAGATGAACTATTAGGGAAGAAGAGGACAGCGGGAGAGGAGAGAAGAGGGCAAGAGAGAGGAGTAGGGAGGGTGATACAATCAGAATAATACAGCATGTTTGGAAATGCCACAGTGAAACCTATTAATTTGTAGAGTTAATGTGATGGAATAATTCTAATAATGAAAAACAGAGCTATCCTTAGTGAGAAAAGTGAGGCAGGAGGTACCACAATACCTTAAATTATGCTACAGGGCTATATCAACAAAGACAGTATGGTCTTGGCACCAAAAGAGACACAAAGACCAATGAAACAGAATAGAAGACACAGAGACAAACCCACATAAATACAGTTATCTCATACTAGACAAAGGAACATAAACATACATTGGAGAACAGATACCCTCTTCGACAAGTTATGCTGGGAAAACTGAAAATCCATATGTAGCAGAACGAATTTGAACCCTTAGTTCTCACTCTGCACAAAACTCAACTCTAAGTGGATCAAGGACCTAGGCATTAGACCAGAGACCCTGTGCCTACTAGAAGAAAAAGTAAGGCCAACTCTCTGTCATGTTGGCTTAGGAACTGAATTCCTCAACAAGACTTCTAAAGCACAAGAAGTAAAATCAAGGGTCAATAAGTGGGATAATATCAAACTAAAATCTTATTCACAGCAAAGGAAACAATCAAGAATGTGAAGAGAGAGCCTACAGAATAGGAGAAAATCTTGGCCACCTGCATCTCAGATAGAGCATTAATCTCCAGGATATATAAAAAACTCAAACTTAGCAGCAAAAAACTAAATAACTCAATTGATTAATGGGCTAAGGAACTGAACAGGCACTTCATAGAAGAAATATAAATGATCAACAAATATATAAGAAAAAGTTCAACATCTCTAGCAATTAAAGAAATGCAAATTAAAACTATATTGTGATTCTATCTCACTCCAGTCACAATGGCAATTATCAAGAATTCAAGTGATAATAAATGTTGGTGAGGATGTGGGGAAAAAGGTACACTCATACATTGCTGGTGAGACTGCAAATTGGTGCAACCACTCTGGAAAGCAGTATGGACTTTCCTCAAAAATGTTGGAATAGAACCACTATTTTGACCCTGTTATCCTCCTCCTTGGCATGTTGGACTTAAAATCATCATACTACAGTTATGCAGCTACATCAATGTTTATACCAGCTCAATTCATAATAGCTAAACTATGGAACCAACCTAGGTGTCCTTCAACAAATAAATGGATAAAGAAAATATGGTATATATATACACAATGGACTATTATTCAGCCAAAAAGAAAAATGAAATTATTTGCTAGTAAATGGATGGAACTGGAGACTATCATGCTAAGTGAAATAAGCCAATCCCAAAAAACCAAAGGCCAAATATTCTCTCTGATATGTGGATGGTAACACACAATAACGGGGAGAGGGAAGAATGGAAGTTCATTGGATTCAACAAAGAGGAATGAAGGGAAAGGTAGGGAGATAGGAATGGGAAAGACAGTAGAATGAATCGGACATAACTTGCTTCTGTTCGTATATGAAAACATGACCAGTGAAACTCCACATCACATTCGACCACAAGTATGGGATCCCACTTAAAATAAGTTACACTTCATGTATGTACAATATGTCAAAATACACTCTACTGTCATGTATATCTAAAAAGAATAAGTTTAAGAATAAAGAAGAAGAAGAAGAAAGAAAAAGAACTGTTAAGAAAATACTCTAGAACAATATCCCTGGGAGGGTGTTTGAATGACTAAGAGGAGGCAGTCTGGAGATTATGTAATGCAGAATCCATGCAATGATTCAGACGACTGTTTGTTTAGCTTTCTCAGCTTGGTTAAAGATGCCACAATCCCTGTACAACGTCATCCAGACAAAGAGGCTAAGATAAAAGGGGGCTTGAATTTGAACAATGAAATTTGAGAAAGAGAGAAGATGGAATTGCTTTCAAGATATGGAAGCTGGGACACAGGCAGTCTGCAAGAAATTAAAGGCATAGTAGTAGAATTAAAATCAGCCTCAAGAGGGGCAAAGAGAAAAATAAACTTATGCCACGGAAGACAGATTTGCAAATTTCCCAGAAAAGGCATGAGCTGGCTCCCATCCACTTCTTTAGTCTTTAGCCCCTCACCCTGGCTCCCTATCTTCAGTTGCGGGCTTTCTTTTCTTTCCTCAAATTCACTGAGCCTGCTCTTTCTTCTGGCTAAGAAGCACTTCTCCTTCTGCTTCTATTGTCTGAGTTTGAATCCCAACACAGCCAGTGTATATGACCTCTTAGAGACTCAGTCTCTGTATTTATAAATTCGATTAATAACAGATCTTCACTATTCTCCTGAGAATTAAGTGAAATAATGAATACACAGAGCTGAACACAGAACCTGGTATGTAGTGAATGTCCAAAACATGGTAACGAGTATAATACTAGTAGTGGTCTAGGGGAAGTTTACTCCTTAATGACTATCTTGCTCGTCAATAGACCAGTCATAAGTTCCAAGAGAACAAAGGTTTTTACCTTGTTTTCTGATGTTTCCCTGTCCTTATGTATTTAGCACCTAGGTTACATACAAATATTGTAAAAGTTCAAATTGGAGCTGTAAAGAGAACATTTGTTTGTGTGAATACTGAGAATCTACTCTCTTAGCACACTTCAAGTATACTGTATTATTAACTATGGAAGCACATTTTTTAAATTAATGAAACGCTTGTCGGTATAGAATGAGGCTTATTGTATATCACTCAATTTCCCACCAAGACACAATCCAGAAAATTTAAACATCTATATAAGGAAATATCTAAGGAAAATTAGGCCAGTGTCAAACTTCTTTGCCACTAAGCAAAAGACAAATGCAAGAAACAAGAAGCTCAAAGTAATTTTGAGAAGCAAAGGTTGTGATTGGGGAGTTTTAGATAATCGAGCTATGTTATAGATTTGAAAGCAACAGAAATACATGCTCAGAGAAAGGATTCAAAGAATATTAGGCATGTACTCTTCATAGAAAAAAAGTTTCTTGAAGAAGAATTATAGCCAACTAAGAAATCAAAATTAAATGCTTAAAGCTGGAAAAATAATAATAGACATTTTGGCAATGTGCATAGAAACATGGTGTCTCATAATTGTTGCCTCTGCCTTAATGTATATTCATGAGTATTCTGTGTATCTTAATATTGAACCAAAGACATGTCAGTAGTAAATGTATTTTAAGTCATACCAGCACAATATTGTTAAAAGAAGCTTCACATAAGGGTCATGCTCCACTGTTCTTAAAAAAAAAAAAATCTGCTTAAAATTAAGAGACATTCAAATAATCGTAAAATATAAATGACAATTGTCTTCACAAAAGAAGATAAAATATTTTAATGTATAGTGATGAGTAGTTTAAATCTATAAAAGCATATTATGTTAACAAAGATCAGGATGTGAATGAGGAAAAGAAAATGTAAAAGTGTGTTAAATATTGTACTTTCATTAGGGTGACCAAAAAGAACCAAGTTCCTGAATTCTAATTATTTGCAAACTATAAATTAAAGAATATATGTGCCAAACTTAAAGATAATTCATCAGAGAAAACCAAAATTTAAAAAATAGCTGGACTGTCTATTAAAAAAAACCAGGAGAAATGGAAATCTAAAGGGAAAAACAGAAAAAGGAAAGAAGACATAGACAAAAAATATAATATTATCAAAAGTAGCCATAAATAAGAAAAAACTCCTTTATTAAAGAAGAGATTCTTTAAACTGATGTTTTTAAATTGATAGGTAAATGAAACAAAATCCAATTATCCTCTGTTGATTAAAGACATACATAGAATTAGTTCATATAAAATATATATCAGGCAAATACAAGCAAAGAGCAAAAATGAATTATAATTTTACTAGCAGAATATAGAGAACTAAAGATAGAGAGCAACAAAGGGGACTATGAGACTAAGAATACTATTTGGTATTAGAAGAACCCAAAACCTACATGAAAAGAAAGGAGCAATTTATTGTTATGCATCAAAATTAATGCATAAAATATATGTCTAGTGTGTTAGTAAGCTCTCTGTTGCTATGACAAAATATCTGAAATAATCAACTAATAAAGAAGGAAAGATTTATTTTGTTTTACTGTTTCAGAGGTTTCAGTCCATGGTTGCTTGGTCTCGTTACTTTGGTTCTGTGGTGGCATAGTACATCACAGCAGGAGCACGTGATAGAAGAGGTCTTCTCACCTCATGGCAGCCAGACAGCAGGGGGGTGGTTCCTATATCCCCTTCAAGGGCACGTCCCCATGACCTAACTTCCTCTCACTAGGCCCCACCTCACAAAGGTTGCACCACCTCCCAGCACCAGGTTGAACAATTTACCCTCCATTGGCCAGGAATCTTGCGCATACAGGACAGGCTAGCAATGAAGCCTTTAGAGTATATGCCTTTGAGGAAAATTTAAGATCTGAACAGTAACATAAAGCTAACACTCCTAAAAATGCAGGGAGAAATTTACAGAGGCATACCTCAAAGTAAGTAGATTAAGCAATGATTTAGAAAGAAATATTAATAAAATTAATAAGATGTACTTAAAGGGAACATTTTGAACATGTATCCTACAAATGGGAGTATGCCCTTTTCCAGGGGACATGGAACTTTTTAAAAAGTATTACATATTAAGCCACAAATAAAATCTCAAGTTTCAAAACAGAGAAATAAAACAAATACAGAAAAAAAAAGGCAATAACTTTCCCTATTTACCACCAACAAGCATTTAGAAAATACAGTGGAAAAAGATCTTAATCACTAAACAATCACAAATATAAACTGCCTGGGAATAAAATTCATAATAAAAGTACGGGTAAAGAAAAATCATAAAAGTTTACTAAAGAGCTTTGGATGAGATGCACATACATGTGGAAGCAAATGCTGCTTCGGGAATGGTAGGACCTCATAGCCAGAAGGCAACAGTTCAACAGGCACCTTCAAATAAAACCAGAAAAGGACTTAGGAAGAACCAAAGAGGTTTGGGAAGAATATGTGAAAAGAGCCAAGAAAATTGTGAAATGAAAGGGTAATTTGGCAGGTGCAATGAGATTGAAGAACTTCCAGGGAAAACCTAGCAGATATTTCCTAAGTGGAAGCAGTTACAGAATCAATAAAGGTGTATAGGAAAGGGAACCAAACTTCAAGGAGCATAACTGGGACAGTTGTTCAGTAAGTGTGGTTCCAAGGTCACATGCAAGGGTCCTGCTCGTTCAATATGCTTGCAAATTCTCAGGCCCCACCCCAGAACTACTGAAGCAGAAATTCTAGGAGGATCCAAAATCTGTCTTAATGTCCCCTCCAGAAAACTGAGATGCACCTTGAAGTTTAGGAAATACTCATCAGTACATGGTATACTCAACTGTGTGTGTGTGTGTGTGTGTGTGTGTGTGTGTGTGTGTGTGAGAGAGAGAGAGAGAGAGAGAGAGAACTGCAGAAAGTTAATTGCAATTATTGAATGCAATGGAAATTAAGAGAATGAAGATAGCTCTGATGACAGAATCAAAAGGATGAAAGAATAAGGAGGTCTCATATATGAACATACTTCTGTTACCACATGGCTGAGTAACCTTGGACTAGAGGTTTCATGCTTCATCTCACTTGAGGCTTGGATCCCTCAGATTCCAAGGCTTTGGGATGCTAGGTGTAACAAGAGGACATAAGAAGTCCCTTTGCATCCTAAAATGCTTCTGAATCTAGAATAAAATTCAACTGCAGATGTGTGAAATATCCAATTTTATTTTTCCTATAATTTAACTTAGTTTCTAACCCAATACTCCATTTCTCCTGCTGGCGTCAAAAAGAGCTTAGTCAAGTCTCAGAAAACTCATTTTGGTATAAATCACTCAATTTCAGATTTCACATCCTCCTCCTTCCTTGGTGGCACTGAAGTTTTGAAGACCCCACACAGAAGCACAGTGTGGGAGTGGGGGTGTGGGGAGGCATCTGGTTTACGTCCTTCATCTGTCCTAAGTATGGCATCCACTGGATGCCCTGTGGTCTCTGGTCCTCACATGTGGTCATCCCACCATGGGGGTGTCTGAAGAAATTTCTGTGATCTCATTCAGCCTCCAGCTGCACCATCCATATGGCATTTCATTACAGCATCTTCTCCTCATCATGAGACCCCTATAGATCCACAACCTCTTACTCAGCTAACTTCAGTGCACTCTGTTCCACCCAAAGATCACAGAAATCCAAGAAGCTGTTTGAGATGCTCTCTGCATCTCACATCCCACAGAGGCATCTGTCTCTGCTCTACTATGGGGGTTGGCGCTGCCTAAGATATTGTAGTTGTTTAATGCTGTTCAATTTCTGGTCCAGCGGTATGTTCTTATGGCTTTTGAGCACAGATAAATTCTTTCTTCTTCAAAGTCTCCTCTAGAAATCATAGGAAAAAAAGATCTATCAAATTAGAAGAAAATGCTGAGAAAATCACCTAGAATATAGCATTAATGTCATTTTTGTGAAGTAATAAAGTTTATTTATTGAAGGCCTTTAAGAACATGTAGAAAATTTTCAAAACATGGAAGATAAATTGGCAGAATTAACAAAAGATCATATATCTATAATATGATTATATATATAATACAACATATTTTATATATGATTATATATGTATGTATGTGTGTATATGTATATGTGTGTGTGTGTGTGTGTGTGCGTGTATGTATTATGTAACATTTTCTGTCTACAGTTGGTAGTGGAGATAGGCTATCCAGTCCTGCTTGCCTCCCTCAATGCTATACATTCATCCCTACTCTAATCCAAAAACATCATGATCAGAAAGTTTTCAGTCACCTGATATTTAGTTTAAAAGAACAAGTCTGCCTCCTTGGTGGTTTTAAGGTTTGAGATTTTTAAGGTTTGGCTCCAGTATGAGTGTGTTATACAATGGATGTTGAGTGTGTACAGATGCCAACTCACAAAAGAATGTTTACAATTTTCTTCGAAGGACTGGAGTTTCAACTCTATGTATCCACCATAAGAGAGAAGGCACGGGCATTAATCTCATTTGAAAATAAGAAGACAAGTTACAATGAAAGGAAGGCAAACTGAAAAGTTCTAACACCTATCTAACAAGAGCTTTTATGAAAGGAATCAGACAGCCAAGAAATAACTCTTAAGGAAACATACTTTTTTGGTTAATGAATGATAAATTGTTGTAAATATTCCATGTGTACTAGTAAGAATGGGTATCCTGCACTTGCTGGGTGCAGGATTCTATGTATGTCCATTAGGTCAGGATGCTGGAAGAGTTCTACAAATATCCTTTGTCCTTTATTAACTACTGACCTACTGTAGAAAAGTAAAGCAGGGTGTTTATTCTCCACTGTGATAACATGTTTGTCTATTTCTCCTTATATTCTTGCCAGTTTTCATTTTGTCTAATTTTGGTTCTCTTATTAGATTAGACAAAAATCCAAAATTATATATTTCTAGTGATTTGAAACATTTGTCATTTTAAATTGTCCCTCTATATCTCTCAATAATTTTTATCTAAGGATCTGATATTAATGTAATTGCACCCACTTTCTTTTTTTCAGTGTTTTGCATGGTGTATCTTTTTGCATTTACTTACTTTAAACCTTTCTATATCCTTTCTGTTGGATGTGATTCATTTAGACATGGTCAGGCTTTTATCTATATGATAATCTGATTTTTCAACAGAAACATTTATTCCATTTACATTTAGTGGTTGCTGATCAATTTGAACTTAAAACGACCATTTTACTATACATGTTTTGGTTGCCTTGTCCTGTTTGTTCTATTGTAAATCCTTATCTGATCTTGGAGAGAAGTTATGGTTAGCTTTATGGATTGTACCACATGTTGATAACTCTTCAACATCTAATTCTCACAGGGATGTTGAACCTCTTCCTGGACAAGGTAAACACCATCAAACGCTTTAACTGCTTTTATCGTTTGACTCAATTTTTATTGTTGTTAAGATTTCAATTCTGTTTGAAAAATTAACCAAAACATTATTAATATTTATTTACAGAGTCAATATTCATATGAATTTACCTGCACATTTTAAGCCTTTGTCTGTAAGAAGCTTCCGCATTCACATTCAAATATCTACAGACCAAAGCTTTATGTACACTTGGAGTAACTGGGCAAGGAAATGTGGCTTGAAAACCTTAACAAAGTTTCACAATCTCTTTGGTTTGCAGCCCAGTCACTGTAGGCATTTCCTGAACAAAAAGCCTGCAGTCTGGCACATGGTGTGACAATGGGCCACCAAAGCAGTCATCACAAAATGACTCAGAAAATCAAGCACGTAGGATAGCTTCATCTGGGATTGTTTGATTTTGTTTTAACACGATCCTACTCTCTACCACTTCATATATCCTAATTAAATTTCTAAATTAAAATTAATTTTCATCTAGGATTCTGTGGCATTCCTTTGAAATGACCAGAAACATCCTAGCTATGGCAAATCTGACAGCAAGAATCACATAAGTGAAATAAGCCAGTCAGCTCAACTATCAGTGAAATGCAGTGTTCTGCAGGAACCTCGCTCCAGTTCAACAGCAAGTGTTGCTAACTGAGAAGGTTTTGGAGGGTAGAAGTTGGTCCATCTCTGAGGACAAGGCAGCGTTGGGCAAATTATGTGAGTCAGTGCCTTTCAGCAATGAATCCTTCTAGAACCCAGGACTCAGAACCCAGTAAGAAAGGGCTTCCATATTCTCAGGTTCTGCATTTACCCATTCAACCAGCCACAGACTGTGCGTGCACCATGTAATTAGGCCTGTGAAGTTTACATCTGTATTGAACATGTGCACGTATTTTTTTTCTTGTCGCTATTTCTTAGACAATACAGTGCAACAACTGTTTGCACAGCATTTACACTGCATTAGGTATTATAAGAGATGAGTTTAAGTTTGTGGGAGGATTGCACTGACTCCATGCCAATACTATACCACTTTACACAAAGGACTTGACCCATCTATGGATTTGGGTATCCCCATGGAGTCCTGGAATCAATCCCCTGCAGATAGGGAGGACTGAATATGGTGTAATTGGGATATATAGTGTCCCTAGGCACTAGGGAGCTCTACAAGGTTTTCTGGGTTCCTCATGTTTCCATAAATGCAGATCAAGTCCCTTCCCCACATCCACCCTGACTTCACACGGCTCCTCTTCCCACTTCCCTTGTTTCAACTTAAAACAAAACTATGTGTTGGGGGGACATGCAAAATACAAGTGAGCTCTTAGGTCTTCATGTCTTTATAGATATTTTGTCCATCATCATGTTTTCCCTGCAGAAAGAATCCTTCAGCTATTCTCAGACTTGCTGGCCATTGCAAAGACAGGAGCATGGTCCTTTCAGTATTTGTGAATTTTCTATTCTTGTTTTGGTAGAGGCCTTATGCAAATCTGCATTTGTCTGTGGATTGGGTCCACCAGGTCCTATCTACTACTAAAAACTAATTCCCACAGTAACACATAGATTTTACTCATATGGACTGAGAAAAGTGATGAATGTAAAGGTCTAAGGTGTACTGTTCCCTCTTTTTCCTTTCATGCCCAAACTGCACAGAGATTGAGCAGAACTCAGACCTTATCCACAAGTGATGACATCAATACAAAGGTAAAACAGGCAATGTTTATTCAGCAGACAGTAGGCAGTTCTATGCACAGCCTTGGGCCTTTGTAGAATTGGGCCAGGTACTTCCAAGAGAAGGGATTTCTTTCTTCTCTGATTTTCTTAAATCCTTGCTTTTTAGGTCTCCCAGAGTTAGCAAATAAAAATAAAGTACACCTTAGTGTTGCATGGGCTGTTCTTATACTACAAAAATTATTCATTGTTCATCAGAGATTCAAATTTAACTGGGCACACTGTGCACTGTCTGGTCACCCCAGCGTGGTGTCTTGGTGGTGTCCTTTGCACTGCTTTCCATTGCTTGCTGCTTGTTCTATGTCACATGTTTTGTTTTACAAGTCTGAAACCTCTTGGGAATTACGCCTGGTCACTACTAGCACCTGTTTCAGAGCTGAACTTGTACGACTGAATTAACACAGATTTAATTTGTTCTGACATGGACTATTTGACATAACTCTAGACAGCAGGCTTAGAGTTGGCAAGATATCAGAGAAGCCAGGCTCTAGGGATCCACAAGTGCACAAGTATGGGTCCATTGCATAGGTATTGGACTCCAGAGATGATGCTGCAAGCAATGTCTGTTCTTCTAAATCATCAGGAGTACTAAGGAATTAAAGTCATCATGCTACATTGGTACATGTACACCCATGTTTAGAGGTGCACAATTCACAATTGCCGAAGTATGGAACCAGCTTACATGTCTGTAAATGGATGAACAAATAAAGAAAATGTGGCATATATCTTTATTTACACATAAAGGAAAATGAAATTATGTCATTTGCAGAAAGATGGATGGAACTTAAGAGTATTATTTTAAGCAAAATAAGCCAAACTCTGAAAGTCAAGAATCTTTTGTTTTCTCATATGTGGAAGCTATAAAGGAAAAAGGGAAAAAAGGTGTGGTGGAGGAGGTCTCATGAAAATAGAAGGAACACCACTAGAGTAGAGGAAAGGGAACAGGGGGAGGAAGGAGAGGAAGGAAAAATAATAATTGCTAAGCCGGGTGCGGTGGCTCAAGCCTGTAATCCTAGCACTTAGGGAGGCTGAGACAGGAGAATCGCGAGTTCAAAGCCAGCCTCAGCAACTGCGAGGTGCTAAGCAACTCAGTGAGACCCTGTCTCTACATAAAAAACACAAAATAGGGCAGGGGACATGGCTCAGTGGTCAAGTACCCCCGAGTTCAATCCCCAGTACCAAAATAATAATAATAATAATAATAATAATAATAATAATAATAATAATAATTGCTATATTATGTGCATGTATAAATATATAACAACAAATCCCACTATTATATATAATCATAGTGCACCAATAAAAATGGAAAAAATAAATGAATAAATAAAATAAATAAAAAGTACTAAAATTTTTAGTTGAGAAAAATAGACACATATACCCAAATTATATCAAACATACGTAAAAGTTTTTCAGTAACTGAATTGAATATTTTTACATTTAAATCTAAACTATCATTAGATTGAAAAATTCAACCTCTTATCCCTACCTAGCCATATTGCAAGTACTCAGTAGCCACAGTGTAGCCCTAGCTAGACTTCCAGAGCCTCTAACATTCTCTTAACCCAACAGAACAAGACAAAGCAAACCCACAACCAATCATACCTCCCTGGGGTCTGCAATCAATAGAGGTTTTTAATTCCTTGCAATGACTAATGATTTTATAGCACATTTCCTCTGCATCATATTTTTTTTTCTGTGACAAAATCAGAGGATGTGGTTTTACTTGAAAGCTATCCAGTAACCTAACATCAGCCATGTATTATGAACTTCTCTGATTTTTAGGTTGCTTTGTGGATGATATTTTAGCCAGAGAAGCCTATTCCAGAATCATCCAAAAGACATTATTACATCCTCAGCCCTCTGAAACCATCTGAACCAGTCTGAAAATGCCAGAACCTCCCCCGCAGTCCAAACAGTTTGTGGAGGATGTCTAAATAGTCTGGTGTACTAACCACAACTGAGGAATTTATTAGAGCGTTAAAGTACTGTAACAAAAATGTTGTCATTCAAAGGCTTGGGGGAGGAGCGGAATACTCGAAAAACCAGACACTGGGGCTTTGGCAGGAAGGCAGGCAAAGTGTCAGGATCCTGGGATCAAAGGTGATTGAGAGGCATCTAATTGAGGAGCGCTGCTATGATATCAGTGGTTTCCCTTCCAGTACTGGAATTTGGAGAAACCCTTTGAACAACACTCCAGCCAGCTCTGGGGGCTCACAGGAAGGGGTCAGGGTAGATTCCTGGAAGTTACAAACAATGGGGGATGGGCCCTTGTCTGCTTTTCTGTGGGCCTAGACTCATCATTTTTAATTGCTTTTATCCAAAACAGTACATTCTAACCAGTAGCTGGATCTCCTAGTGGAATTCCATTTGCACCTAAAGCTGATGCAGACGTTCAAATAATTAAGAAGAAAACCAAGCAAACGATAGTTTTTTAAAAGTGCACATACGGAAAGACACATTTGCAAGATGTTATAAACATGTCAATATATTACTCATTCAAATCATCATCTGTATTATTTATGTCCTATCCATTTCACTTGATGTCTTATGCAAATATGTCTCTTTAAGTACTTCCTTGTGCTTAAGTAATTTCCCAGGGTGTTAATATGTTTTCTTTCTTCATTTTCTGATGCATAAAAGAGGCAGGGGAATTGAGGCAAAGAGCAGAGATAAAGTGACTCTGACCTATGGTCTAGGTATAATAACATATTTTGGTCATGTTTTTCCCCTTCACACCCAGAAAATATTGCAGTCTTGATGAAAGGAACATTATTTGGTCATTTAATCAACATCTATTGAGTACTCAATATGTGTGGGATACCAGGGGTACAAAAAGATGGGGAGTGGTGTCTAATTATAGAAAGTCTAGCTGTACCATGCTAGTTGTATAAATTTTTTAAGATGAAGATAACAAGAAGAAAATGATAAAGCAGAAAATATGCAAATTACTAATAAATGGTGTCTCTATTCTCTATTATTAAAGATGAGTTATCACTGTCCCAATAACATATGGACTCTGTTTTGCCAATTAGGGTTGCCAAAAACATGTTTTTCTACCTAGACAATAGATCATAGTCATTTAGTTTTGGAAAGGATCGTTCATTGGCTGGATCACATTCATGTCCTTTTTGAGGTTCAATGACCTAAATTTCTTGGCCTAAATCCAAAGCTATATTTATAAAAGAAAGATACCTTTCCCTCTCTCTCTCTCTCTCTTTTTTTTTTTTTTGGTACTGGGAATTGAACAGGGGCACTCAACCACTGAGCCACATCCCCATCCCTATTTTGTGTTTTATATAGAGACAGGCTCTCACTGAGTTGCTTAGCGCCTCGCCATTGCTGAGGCTGGCTTTGAACTCATGATTCTCCTGTCTCAGCATCCCAAAGTCCAGGGACTACAGGTGTGTGTCACCAAGCCCGGCTAGAAAGGTACCTTTCTATTGACAAAGAAGAAGAGACTATGACCCAGGAAAATCTTTTTTTTCTTATAAAAATGGCCACTTTTATATGACCTGTGTAGAAATCCAACCAAAGAATCCTAACATCAGAGAAACTTGATAGAACTAGACATGACTTGAAATTATAATGCTGCCTTCGAGTTGTGCAAGGGGTTGAGATGAGGGCAGGCTGGGATCACTTCAGGGTTTTTTTTCAGTCTGAATCCCCAGACTTTTGTTAAATTCAAATATGCTTGTCTTCATTTGAAGTGTTTTTGCTGCACTGAGACATTTTTTCTTAGGTTTTAACTATTATCTACTTTCCCTTCGAACTACAAAAGCAGTGCATGTTTACTGCAGCTGTGCCAAGCTCTACAGAGATGCACAATAAAAAACCTGACTATTATCTTCTAAATGCTCGTCCTTCCCCTTCCAACTTTGCCTCCAGCCATTTCACCAAATTGGCTTATGAATTCTAAATTTTTTTTTATGTTATAACATACATGATTGTCTATCAAAGAATAAAATCTGCAAATGACAATTCACCTTTTCTACATTTTTATTTTTTAAATGTCCCCTTTAATCATGGTTTTCTCAACTTAATTCATTAAACAGAAATTCTAAAACCTCTTTCAGCAATTGTTCATTCTTGATTTTCATTATATATATTAATTACATATGTTAATTAAATTTTAAAAACGTTTTACTACTATTTTTCTTAGTGCTTTACTAAGAATGAGACTTTGTGAGAATTGGAGACATAATTGACTTTATAAAACCAGCTTTTGGTTTTATTTATGATTTCCAATAAAATTTTTCATGTATCATTAATTTTGTCTTGTATCCTTATTAATTTGCCTCTCCAACTTTCTCTGGGTTTATTTTGATTTATTTATTTTTTAGAGGAGAAAAAGTTTATTTTGATGCTGGGTTTCAGAGGTTTAGTCCACGGTCATCTGACTCCATTGCTCTAGGCCTGAGTGACAGAACATCACGGGAGTATGTCACGGGAGAAGGATGTGGCAGAGGAAAGCTGCTCACCTGGAGGCAGCCAGGAAGCAGAGAGAGAGAGGAAGAGGCCTCAGGGAAGACCAACCCTTCCCTCTTTAGGTTTATTTTTCTTTTCTTTTTTAAAAAGATAAAACTCACATACCATTCAGTTCATGTAGTTAGAAGGTAGAACTCACTATTTTTCATATCTTCACAGATAAGCACAAACTTCATCAAAATAGATTATAGAATGCTTTCATCCCTTTAAAATGAAACCTCATCTAGATATAACTTTTTTTTAATTTAATCTAATTTTTTACACAAATAGAGCACAACTTTTCATTTCTCTGGTGGTAAATGATGTAGAGTCACACCGTTCATGCAATCATATCCGTACATGGGGGTAACAGTGTCTGGCTCATTCCACCGCCCAATCAAAATATTTTCTCTGATAAGTGGATGCTGATCCATAATTGGGGGTGGAGACAGCAAGGGAAGAATGGAGGAACTTTGGATTAGTTATAACTTCTAAACCTCTGCCTATCATCCCTAAGGAACTATTAATCTATTTTTTCTTCATATGTTTGCCTAATTCTGTATCTTTTTTATAAATAGATTAATATCTCTTGTGACTGGATCTTTCAATTTGCATATTTTTTTAAGGTTCATCCATGGTGTAGCACATGTCAGTTCTTTGTTACTTTTTAAGGTTGAATAACGTTCCTCTGTATGAATATAAAACATTTGTTTATTCATCAATTAATGAACATTTAGATTGTTGCCATCTTTGTGACTATTATGAATAATTCTATCATAAACACTATGTACCAGTTTTTATGTGGACTCATATCATCAGTTCCTTTAGATAGATATAAGGAGTAGAT
>CM053402.1:51059939-51231807 GCA_028644305.1 Xerus rutilus
TCTTATGATTTTTAAAGTAGAATAAAATTAGAAAATGGTATCAGCACTCACTCTATAATTATATATAATCTATGTATAACCTGGTATATAGTTTTGGCTATGAGAAGAGGTGGATGTAGTATGTGTGAGGAAATCTCTCTGTCATCCCCCAAAAATATTAACAAGAAGGGGCTGGGATTGTAGCTCAGCGGTAGAGCGCTTGCCTCGCATGCGTGCGGCCCTGGGTTCGATCCTCAGCACCACATACAAAGCAATAAAATAAAGACATTGTGTCCATCAACAACTAAAAAAATATTAAAAAAAAGAAATGTGGCCACTTTCCCCAAAGACCATATAATATTAAAAAAAAAAAATATTAACAAGAAGTCAAATGCATGCACCCCTAGGTCAAATGTTAGATTCATCCTAACTAGTGTTCTCAAGGGAAAACTTCAAATACAGAAGTGATTTGTGTTAAGCAGTTAGAGGTCAAGCTGTCTAAATCACAAGTTCAGGGTAGGTTTAGAACAGAGTAATGAAGTTTTGCTTCTCTCTGCAGGAAGAGACTTCTCGCCTTTGACATTTTGAAATAAAGCTTGTGTAACTTAAAGACTTGGCACTCTGATATAAGAATGAACATACCCAAGAAAAGTGTTTTGTTACTTGAAAAGTAACTGAGTGAGGCCTTGATGTTAGGTGGGTTAAGGCCCCAAGGACCCTCTTTTATTCACATGTATTTTGTGGACCCTTGACATGGCCCTATTCACTTCAAAACTGTCTTGTCAATTTGTAAAAAGAAAGAGAGTATGGAAATCCTGCTCAGATATATCAAGTTTGGGAGAATTTCCATAACAACATCCTGAGTCCTGCAATTCATAAACACAGCCTATCTTGCACGTTATTTAGATTACTTTTAACATCTCTTAATAACATTTTATAGTTTTCCAGGTAGACATCTGGTGCATCTTCTACTAAATTTCCCTCTAGATATTTTACACTTGGGGATATTTTGTAAATGATATTTTTAATACTTCTTTTTTGCTTGGAACACTTTTATATTTACAGAAAACTTTCAGAGATGGCACAGATCTTCTGTATGCCCCTAACCCAGTTTTCTTTATTGTTAACATCTTATGTTACCATTGGTACATTGTCAACAACCAAGAAATCAACATAAGTTCATTTTCATGAGCTAATCTACAAAAGATCTGCAGATTTCCCTGACCCTAGTCCCCACTAATGCCCTCTTTCTGCTCCAGATACACAGTGACATTTAGTCTTTAAGTTTCCTTACTATCCTCTTTCCTCTGGAAAAAGGAAAAGTCTTCTCTTGCTTAATTGTTCTATGACCTTGACAGTTTCAGAGACTATTGGTCCATTATTATACAGAATTTTCTCACAGGCAGACTGGGATATGGGCTTTGTGAAAGGGCACCTGGGAGGTGAAATGCCCTTCTCAGCCTATCACATCACAGGTGCATGTGTACACAGGATGCACCCGGTGGTGTTAATGTTGATTGCTGGTCTAAGGTGGTGGCCAGAGTTCTCCCCTGTGAAGTCATACTTTTCACCTCTTCCCTTGCTGCTCTTTGAAAGCACATCACCTCTTGGAGGAGGCAGTTTCTACATAAATTATTTCTGATTCTTCTGAAAAGAAGATTTGTCTCTATTTATGGACTCATCTATTGACTTATCTTTTTTACTTAGATCAGTGAGGACTTAATGGATTTTTATTTTTTATTTATTTTTATTTTTTATTTTGGTACCGGGGATTGAACTCAGGGGCACTCGACCACTGAGCCACATCCCCAGCCCTATTTTGTGTTTTATGTAGAGACAGGGTCTCACCGATTTGCTTAGTGCCTCGCCATTGCTGAGGCTGACTTTGAACTCGTGATTCTCCTGTCTCAGCCTCCCAAAGTGCTAGGATTACAGGCATGCGCCACCGCACCCAGCATATTATCTTGAGATTAGAATAAAATGCTACATTTTTTATTTTGTTGCCACAATGGTCCCAGCTTCAGTCATCAGAAGCTCTTTCATAAGTCCCTTTGATATGCCCTCGTCATTTTGTTGTTTGAGTGTTTCCTTGCTTTCTGGCCCTGCAAGACGCTCCAGGCTTGTTTTCATACATTTTTTATGGCAGCCCTAGAATCAGCCATTTCCCCCCAAGGAGCCTTGGCTCCGTTTTTGGAGAATAGTGACTGAAAACTGAGCACGTGGTGTGCTTATGGGTTCTCAGGAATTACTGCTTCTAGATTCTCAGGGGACACAACTAGGAAATGCATGTATTTGAACCCACGTGTGCCTACACAGATATCTATAAGAATTTCTATAGGTATACATTTATATCTATATCAAGCTAAACCTGGCTTCATGTTTCCAACTCTCTTTCAGTGCAAATGGTTTCATTTTATCTTTTTTCCCTTCTTTTTCTGTAACTTTCTTTCCAACAGAAAAAGCCACTCTTGCCATCCACCATCTGTTTACTCATTGGTCCAATTGGGTAGACATGTAATGAGGTTTCAGAATTGTTAACCTGTCACCTCATGAGAAAAAATATTACAAGCTAGAATCCACTGTGTATGTAGACTTGCTCTGTAATTTTATCCCTCCAGTTCTTAATCAAAATATTGTTTTCCAAAGTTACTTAGGTCAACTCCTTCTTTCTTCCCACCTCCTTCAGGGTGGTTATGTCATACATTTGTAATAAAGTTACTCTTTTGCCACAAACGCCTGCATTCTATCTTCAGATCTCCCAACTCCCTCTTGTATTTTGCATACATTGACTTTCACTTTTTGTACTGCAAAATTTTATAGATTTTGAGAAATCCTAAGTGTCATTACTAGGCACAATGGTTTCATCACTGGAAAATTTCCCTTTGCCACCGGCTTCTCCGGCTTCATCAGGCCCCTGTCAACCACTGGCAAAGGGCTTTCTGTTCCTATAGCTTTGCTTTTTCCAGAGTGTCATAAAAATAGAATCATGCAATGTATAGCCTTTTCATCTGGCTTGCTTCTCTTAGTACACTTCAGAGAGTTATACGCATGTTTGGCTAGACCAAATTTTTACTGGATGAATGACCCTACAGAGAAATTTTCGTGACAGATAGAAAAAGATTTTAAAAATGTATCTTCTATTAGTAAATGTTTACAGTTGTCAAAGTGCTCATTCTCATTCCTGTTTGTTAGCATTTTGTTTGTTGTTTGAAATTTTTCTTCTTTTTTTTTTAGTGGTGCTGGGGATTGAATCCAGGGTCCCACGTGTGCCGTACTCTACCACTGAGCTATTCCCCCAGCCCTTTCTATTTGTGATCAGTCTTGCAACTGTCCTGTGAGTTGGGGAGAAACTTTTCCAATGAAGAATCTGAGGTTCAGAGAGCTCAGGTGGCTTTTCCAAAGCCACACAATTTAGTCAGTGCCTTTTGGCACTTGAAGTTAGATTTTTAACTTTCAGGGCCAATTCTCTGCAACTAGTGCTTCCCCTCCAATGTTTCTTGTCCTCCATCATGTTGCAAATCATTCTCAGTGGGTTGCCAATGGGTAAAATTCCTTTTGAAGGCAATGGATGTGTATATATATACATGAGTTCTACCATGTGAGCCTCAGTGAAATGAGACTGGAGAAGAGGAGAGGGAATACAGATAACTCAGGAGACTCGTGGCCCAGAGAATGCCTTCCAAGGACAGCAAAGTTGGTCTCTTACTGGGTCTCAGCACCCACCTGTGCCTCACAGTGTGAGCATATCAGTCTTGAGAATGACTCCTAAATTTAAAAATGCAAATGTTTTATCCAACATGTGCCCCAGGTGTAGGCCAACCATGTCATCAGGGGTCCAAGAAAAGAAACAGAGGTCTGTCCCAATCCTGGGAGAAACCAGCAGTGCTAGTCTTTTTACAAACTCATTACTGAGGATTTCTCAGTATTTTATAGGACGTTTAAGAGATTTTTCAAAGACAATTTTTATATGGGATTTTGCTGACTTTATACCTCAGTTAAAATGCAACTCCATTTTTTTTTGAACAGAGAAAAACACATACTCTATATAGGGGAAATTTCCTCTACAAGCTAAGTAGACTCAGAGTGGTACACAGACAATTGCCCAGGGACTGGCCATAACAGAGTTTTCTCAGTTAAATCTATTAAGTATAGATGTTGTTCCTTATACACAAGGAATATGTTTCAAGACATTCAGTGGATGTATAAAACCTCAGATAATCCCAAGCCCTCTACCTGCTGTTTTTTCTATACATAAATACCCATGATAAATATTAATTCACAAATTAGATAAAGAGGTTAATAACAATAAAGTAAGACAACTATACTAAAATACTATAATAAAAGATAAGTGAATGTGGTCTCTCTCCTCCCTCTCAGAAAGACTGACTTGAACATCAGCACTAGAATACTGCAATAGTCCATCTGATAACAAAGAAGGTCACTGAGTAACAGGTAGGTAACATATACAGTATGGATACACTGAATAAAATGACCAGGCAGGGAAGAGCTGGATGGCATGAAATGTCATCATGCTATTCAAGATGGCATGTCATTTAAAATTTATGAATTGTTTCTGTCTGGAATTTTCCATTTAATATTTTTGGACTGTAGTTGATGTCAGGCAACCAACACTGTAGAAAATGAAATTGCAGAAATGTGGGCAGGGACTACTGTAATATAGTATGAGCAGTTTATTTTCATGTTTGAAAAGGTTGCCAAAGCCATGATTAAAACCAAGAAACTCTTAGATTTTTTTATGTCATGGTAAAAAGAGCAATGGCTAGAAGTAGGGTGACCTGGGTGCTACTCTTGGCTTTGTAGCTAATTAAGGGGTGACCTGTCATTCACTCAACATGATTGTACCCCATCCATAAAATGAAGATAAACAAAAACGGCCTGTTTTACCCCACTGGATTATGGGAGGATTAAATAAATTAATATACTTTGGGAAAAAATAGCAAATGTTAAATACATATATACAGTACAGACCCTGGCTATGGTGCTCTGACTGGCAGAAAGTCCAACAGAGAAAAACACTTGGACTATTGGGTAGACATATGAGTTATAGACAAATCACTACCACTTGGTAGCTCTGTATTTTTGCTACTTCTTTTCCACTAGCTGAACAATTGCTGAAGAGTCAAACTAGAAGGAGGTCTCTTTGGGCATTGATGTGATCTGTTTTTCTGTAACATTCAGTCTGGCTTCTTGCCTGCTCTTTTCTCACTTCTAGAGGAATCTGGCCACAGAGCTCAGTTCTTTTCTTCCTGTCCTGGTTATTTTTCATGGATTTTGCCCACCATTCTACTCATTGGAATCTCCAGATAACCCTGGCCCCATGTACCCATTATGCCCTGTTGTCTTTCAGCTCCAAGCCCATCCTCCTGCAGCCTATCCTTGCCAGCCCACGTGGTAAGTCCTGCCAATAGGTGGTGCTAGAGAGAAATGGACTCCTGCTATTCCAAGTCAGTGCTCCTCTGGCGGTAGCTGCCCGTCTTTTTCCAGCATTTCCAGAAACTTCAGCAGCAGCTGTCACTTCCTCATAAATGCAAGCATCAGTTCCTTCAGAAACTCACATCTCTTTTCTTTCATTGCATCAGCTAGCGGTGACAGCCACTTCCTATCTCAGTTTTTGTAAGGAGCATATGCCATAGACATGCCTGGACATGCTGGGGACTCACTAAGTTGCTGGCCATAAGGAACAGCAGCCATTGACTTGCTTAGTCATGCCTGCTTGCAATCAATAAGGGGCTGTGAGGGGCACTTAACCATAGGCCTGCTTAGCAGTGACTGGTTACAATTGATAGCGAGCTCAGCTCTATGCACGTGTGCAAAAAAATGCCCAGTTGCAGTTATACTATCTCACTGGACAAAACCAATGGACATTGACTTTCACTGGGTATAACCAATCACCAGCTCACACCACCAACTTGGAACTGCATCTAAACTGCTTGTCCTGCCACACTGGGGGCTTTGCTCCAAGGACATCAGTGAGACCGGCCACCTTGCTGCCCATCCCTAGATCAACTCTACCATTCCCTGACGTCCAGCTGTTGGCTGAAGAGAACCACCAGACAACGTCTGCTCTTGGGCTAAGAGAAGTCACATGGCATCAGGTATTTTTGGGCTGGTGGTTGCCCTAGGATTGTGTAAATTGCTGGTAGTGTTTAGTTGTCCTGGGATAGTGTAACTTACCTATAGTGTTTAATTAGTGTGCATTGAATGCTAGTTGGGGTGCACCAGCACACCCAATACTTTTTGCATTAATTAATTGTATTTGATGATTGTTGTGACTGAACATACACTTGCATTTAAAGACAATCCACCTCCGAGTAATTATTAATTGTACCGCTCGCGACAGTTTTCCAGCACTGCAGTAATCAATTCCTGTGTTAAATCCTGTCTGTTTGAAATTCCTACTGTATTTTCCATTTTTTCTGACTGTTTCCTGTGTAATAAAAACCAGTTAAAAGTCCACCTTTATCCCAAATCTTGGACATCTTATACCTTGAGAAAATACCTCCTTTGTCTCCCATAATCCTATGAGGAAAACCTTCTGTGGATATCATTGCATTTTATAAAACAGTGAATGCCTGCCATTTGGATCCTACACTTTATCAATAGGGTGAACACACTGACTTCTTTCTGAGGACAGAAAATAAATGGAAAGTGGTTATTTTACTACTCTGAGATGGAGTGTCAGTTTCATTTAATAACCAAACCTAGTTCTTCCACAAATAAAATTGTATACCATTAAGCAGTATATGATAAACTTGTGTCTTTATAAAATACCTCAAATTTCTCCCAAATATGGCAGGATAAAATAATAGACATAGATTGGTATAAGCATGCACGTTATGTGCATGTATATCTACGTACACATATATAGAGATATACGCATATATACACACATTGTTTTAAAATTTTTATATCCATCATTTTTTCTGTTTCAAGAATTATATA
Source organism: Xerus rutilus (assembly GCA_028644305.1). Classification (NCBI taxonomy): domain Eukaryota; kingdom Metazoa; phylum Chordata; class Mammalia; order Rodentia; family Sciuridae; genus Xerus; species Xerus rutilus. The sequence goes on from CM053402.1 coordinate 51,066,882, forward strand.
CATTTGCTTTTTTTTAACATATGTAAAACTAACAAATAAAAGCAAACGAGGAACAACAGTAATGCCAAAATGAGTATTTGTATTTCCAGCAACTCTCTTCTCTGGAATGCTTGGGCACTAGGGTTCCAAATTAACATCATTTTACACATGAGGATTAAAAAACAAACTCAGAGGAATTCATGACTTGCTTGGCTTACCTGGCTAGAAAATGGCAGATCAGCTGGCTTCACTTCCCATTACCATGTACATACCATTCCTTGAAGCCTGACCTTCCCCTCCCTCTACTTCAGAGTTCCCCCAAGGTATAGAGCATCCTTGGCAGAATGCGCTGCCCCTCCCAACCTGGAACAGGCTGTTCAGCCTCAGGTTTGTCAGTTAGGACTCTCTGAGTTTTGCTTTCCCTTCTTTGACTTACTCCTCCCCTGAAGAAGAAAGTTATTTTCAAAGCTCCATCTGTTTTGTGTTTAACGTGCAGAAAGGTTGCACATTTTCAGGGACCTTGTTCATAAGCAGTAGATTGTACAACAGTTTATTACACAAGTGGAGGTTTTTATTGCTGGCCTTTGTTGAGTTGCCAACTGGGAGAGAGAACATAACGTGCTTAGCGGTCCCTATCAGGAAAAATGAGAAAGCATTAAATACCAGTCAAATTGTCAAGCATCAAGAAGCTGGTAATCAAATCCAGAAATCCCTGAAGCACAGCTGGTAAGGAGGGTTTTTCTCATTAATAGGATTTTTATATCCATAATTGTTTCTCAAGTACTTAGGTCACAGGCAGGATCCCCAAGCATTAAGAAGAGTATCAATGGCAGAATAAATGACTGATCCAGCAAGACCTGTGTTGGCTTCAAAATCTGACCCAGGTCAATTCAGAGCATCAAACTAGAACTCTAGGGGGAGCTTTATATTTACACACAAAATCACATCATAACATTAACTATGCAAACACATGCTCAAGATTTACTAAACCTCTTTCCCTACCTTAGGCCATATGCTCCGTTCTGCTTAGGAGGGAATTACTACTGGTTTGTCACACTCCTCTCCCCATAGAAAATATCCTCAGACCATACTAGGACAGAACAATTCCAATTGTGAAAGGCTAAGGTGAATGGTTAGGTTGCTCTTGCACCTTCCATTTCCTTTTTTCCCAAAGCTCACACCATCACAGAGGCTACTGGATGGACCCTAGTGGGGACTCCAGAAACATCCCATCTAACAGCTCTCAGCCAAACTGTATATAAAGTAACCATGGAGACTTAGCCAAGGCTAATGAAGTAGAATTTCTTTGGGCAACGATATTGGAATATCCTCCGGGTGATTCTAATTTGCTGCCTGGAGTTGAGAATCTCAGAATTAACTTAGCTGCCTCATTTTACAGGTGGAGGAAGTTGAGGCTGGGGAAGTTACCATCCACCATGATTGATTCATACTCCACGGGTTTTCTTTTCCGGTGAGGCATTTTCTCACAAGCATACTGTACCTCTATGAGTCCATATCCCAAATCTCCTAGACTTTTTATTTATAAAAGCAACACAGAGGAACCTAACCCAGTGCTCTCTTTGCTTATACAAAAGTACCCATAAAACAACTCGTATGAGCAGCAGCAGCTCAAGTGTCCCCAGAAATATGGAGATTGTCAAGTCCAGTGAGTAAAGTAGCAAAGGACCTATTTCTTCCTCTAGGTGGTTCATGGAGAAGGGAGTCAGGAAATGGCCCTTCAACTTGGAAGAGATTCAGCCTCATTCTCCATTATTACTCCATGATTAGAATCCTTCTGTTTAAATAAAACAGTCTTAGTGTATGCCTGACTCCTGGCACACTTATTAATATTCCCCCATCACTTCCGAAAATGTTCTGAATTTGACATCAAACCATATGTTTAGCCCACTCTAGATTAGTCCCACCATAAGTATCTTACGCACTGTCATCAAAAGATTCTTTTTCAGGCCGAGAATCCCAAGCCTTTTCCCAGCACATCGGCCATTGCTAACTGCCCTGGTGCTGTGAGCCTGATAAACAACATACTCCATCTGATAGACAGCTAATACCCAGGGGGACATTGGTCAGTAGCCTTGGACTTCTCAGCTTAATTACCCTAGCTTTAATGCCACTTAAATCAGAATGTAAGCACTGAAAGAATTTCAGGAATCTGATGATATAAATTGTATTTTTAGAGCCGTGAATGACTCGAGCCAGTGCAACGGTGCAGTGACTAAAGATAGTTCTCTGTGGTTTTCCCATGATTTATCACAAGCAAGTTCACAGAAGGTTAAAATAATTGAATGCTGTGATAGCATACATACTGGCATGGTTTTATGAGTAGCCATTCATAACATATTTGTCACAAAGCATAATTTCCATGATAGAATTCTGATTCACATGCGATTTTTTTTTTTCCCCAGCAACAACACAGTTGAATAACTCCTTCATGGAGCTTGACTACATTTTCACAATGTCCAGTCCCAAGCAAGCACATCAGAAAAAGAGGTCAAGAAAATGACTGTTCCACCAAATAAAATGTAAGTATAGACTGAGAAAATGCTCACTTTTTTGGAGGATGAAGAACAATGCTCCTAATGGGGATGATTGTGACTGGGGGGCTGTGCCTTATAGACTTTATCTCTTCCTACTCCTTTTCTTTTTTTCTTCTTTATTTATTTTCCACTTGTCTCCTCAGACACTTTTCCTTCTCCTTACTAACAATATCCCCTGGGCAAATAATTTTTCCACTCTGTCATAAAGCACGATGACATAGGGATATGAAAAATGACTCTACAGTGTCATAGTACAGACTACAGGTAGTGACGTATGAGTACACACGGACCTCAAATTCAGCTGTGACAGAAATGCAACTTTTCTTCTTTTTCTATAACTTTACTTAATTTCTATGTGGAGTTCCAGTTTGGCTTAGTCATGGAGATGTAATCCTTATCCAGTCAGTCTGTCCTCATCTAAACCCCGGTGGGAACAAAGGATCCATCTGATTTCCCAACTTCCTGACTGTCTGATGTTCCATGTGGCCCCACCTGGTGTAGCTGGGCTACAGGGCAGGTGCTAAGAGCTCAGTCCCCTTTCAGGGGACTCTACCATTATGCTGGATTTCTTGGCTTCTTTCACTCTCCTCTTTCTCAAATTGAAAAGTCTTGTCTGATCTGGAGAAAACAGTTTCCAGCTTTTCATCTAATCTTTTAAATCTTTGGTTTATTACCAGAACCTGGGATTTAGAACTCAGAAGCCAAAAATATGACTCCTCTGTTATCTTTGTCTTGCTGGTTTTCCCTTCTCTGAAGCTTTGCAGAAGGCCTGGCTGCCTAATGGGGTAAGATACATGAATACCAGAGAAAACATACGGGTATATAGCTCATGAGAATTTCTTACCACACACATAAAACACCAAGAAGTCCTGGCATACAGAGGTGACTGCTATCTTTATACAAAAATTCAAAGTCAGGTCCTTGTTTCCCAGCTCAGTGTCCTTTACCATGTTGCTTAACCTTTTGTCCCTTGGTTTCCCCATCTGTAAAATGGGGATTATAATAACATGGGTATCATAATGTCATATGTATATCAAGTGCTAGATGAATGAATTCTATGATCATCACCACTACTCTAAACTTATAATTCTTAAAGCCATTTGCATGAAGCCGTTGGTGACCATGACTGTGTTGGAGTGGATGATACCTACAGTGTATCACAGGCTAAGAAGAAGGTAAACATATCACATGAAACCTTTCACAATTAAAGAAGGAGCTACTGATCCCAGAGATGAAGCTGGGATGAATTTCCTAGAAATGCAAACTTCTGATAAATTCTGAGTAGGATGATTCTGAGGGGTAAATTAAGAAGGATTTGGCCAACTCAGCCAAGGCAGGTCTGAGGTGCCAGTACAGAGAGGCAGACTTTTGAGGAAATATAGTCTGAATAGGACGACAGATCTATACTTCCAATCCAGGGCTCAAAGAGAAGATGGAAGGGAGGGAGGAGAAGCAAAGTTAAGAAAGGAAGCCAGGTCAGTGAGGAACTTGCCTGGTTGACCATGAGAAACTGTTGGATAAGAGTACATGCACAGCTCAGGTGAGGCCACCTTGGGACAGTAAAGGGGCATTGAGGATCTACCAGTCTCCGTGCTACATAAACCTCATTCTCTAGCCTATCAAATTGATGAATGTGAGAATGTGAATATGGGGACCTCAACTGCATCCCTTTTATCCCAGAGCCAGTGTGGTCAATGCACCTCTCAACCTACAGTTAGCCAGGAAGAATGCATCCAAAGTGGGCCTGGGGAAAAGAGCATCACATCAGAAGTTAGGAGACCAGGATTCCAGACCCAGTCATTGACCAACAAGCCTATAGAACTAGATATATTCCTTACCTCTCTGGACCTTAGGACTTTCAATGAGGAGGTAGAACAGGTAAGAACAGCTTCATCCTGGTAGAGCCCCATGGCATAGATAAAGATGCAGGAGCCAGAGGGACATCAATATGAATTCTGTATTTGCTTTTATCCATACGTAGACCAGCTTATTTAATCTCTTGTAGCTCTAGTCCCCTTGCATAGAAAGATGGAGATAATATTAGCACATCTCTTGTATGATTGTTTTGAAGATTAAGTTCAAGAATGTGTGGGACATGCTTAGCACTATTGTGAAACACTGTAAGCACTCAATTGATTGTTGTCAATATCACCGTAATGATTATTCAATGGAACCCTGGGGCTCTGCCAGGTTAGGAGCTACTAATTTGGTCAGGTGGGAAAATTCAAGAATATAGCATCTTCTTACTCAGAAAAACAGCTTTGTTTTTCTATCAGATTTTTTGTCTTTTTTTCTTTTACAAAATTAAATGTTTCACACTAAATAATGATGATGATGATGATGATGATGTTATAACGTGAAGCTCAGTAGCAGGGTGTGCTTTGGGTGCGCTTAGGGTGAATTTAGTGTGCACAAGGATCTGGGCTCTGTGGGTCTAGCACAACAAATTTAATCAATCAATCAAGCAGCCAATCAATCAATCCCTGGCCTAGACCAAGAATTGGTAGACTTTTTTGTAAAGGGCTATAAAGTGAATATTTTGAATTTTGTAGGCTACATGTGGTCTCTATTGCATATTCTTCTGGTTTAGTTCAAGTTAGGATTAGGAGTGTTATGGGGCTTTAGAGAATTAGTACTTATTAGAATAGGATAATAATGATAATAGAGTAACTATTGTAACCCAGTACTCTCATCTATATATATTGAACATGTCAATAATTGAATGCAATTAAAATTGATTTCTCATATAACAACAAAATGTGAGCCAAGAGTTGAGGGGTCTACTCCAGTCTTTTAGAGACCTAAAATCCTTCCATTGAGTGGCATCTTTATCTTCTAATACTCTGGATATGACCTCTAAATGGAAGGGAGAGATAGGCCCACATTACAGAACCCTTTAAAAATAAAAATAAACAGTTTGCCCACCATGGATAAGACTATCTCTTAAACTCCTTCTGAAGATAACCAAACTTCTCTGTGATAAATCTTTTTCTTTTCCCATCAAAGAAGCCTACCTCTCCTACCTCATCGTTCATGTGACAATATTTTTCATATTTATGACAGTTATCTGATTGTTTTTGTTTGATTGTATGTGCGATATCATGCACAATTCTTTGGGGACAGTTTTCATGAAGATAGTGTATTCGTTTCCTTGGGGTGTTATAATGTAGTACCTCAAACTGGGTGGCTTACGACAAGGGATGTTCATTCTCTCACAATATGGAGGCCAGAAATCTGAAATCAGTGTCAGCAGCACTGGTTCTTTGGGAGGGAAGATCTGGTCCAGACTTCTCTGGCTTCTGGTGATGGCCAGCAATCTCTGGTGATCCTTGGCTTGTGGACACACCAGTCCAAACTTGGCATCCCTCTTCACCCTGCCTTCCCCCTCTGCTTGTGACTTCTCATGGGATTGGAGTCTGTTTTAACAACCACATCTTTACTTGATTAACTCTCCAAAGAAGCCTATCTCCATTTAAAGTCATATTCAAATGTTAGGACTTTAACTTATCTTTTGCGGGGACACAATTCAGCCTGTAAGAGGTGGTGAACAGCACACGGCTGCCTATTCACATCTTTATTAAAGATGGTGAGAACTTGGGGGCCGCCTCATGTGGAATCAGAGACAAACAAGACAGAAAAGGTGCCTCAAGAGCTTAATTTTTACCCTTCATTGTAAATTGCAGAGAGAGTACCATTACTGCCACTACCTAGAAGAATGTAGAATTTTTCTTTCTAAACTGTTTTTTAAGGACATGGAACAATGAACTAGAAAATGTAGCACATTCTGTACCCTTCTTCTATTTTCAATTTATAAATGCTGTATTCAAAATACCGGAACAGTGTGGCTTGCGGTTACTAACAAAATTAAAAATAAAAGCAAAAAGCTCCATAGCATCCATGTCACCCTGTGAAGGAAACACAGCCTGGTGCTCTGGATAAGAGATGGACTATCTGGTGAGTTCTCACCCCTTTCTGCAGGGGTCTGGATTTGAAAATCACTACCAGATGGCTGTAATTCTGTCTTATTTTGAAGCAGATGACTTAGATTGCTAAGCCATCATGAGGCTAAGATTTATTTTCCCCTACTTGGTCTATCTTACAGAGACCCAATTTGCAAAGTAGAGAAACAGAGCAAAGTTTTTTTGTTTTGTTTTGTTTTGTTTGTTTGTTTGTTTGGTTTTGGTGACCTTACTCCACCTCTGCTAGTAGAAAACCTACCAGTATCCCTGAATTTGTGCATGTGAATAGGTCCATACCACATCATCTCCAATATTCCAGTATTCCTTTCTGATATTTCTTAGCACTTTTTGTCCTTGAAACTCTTCAGTAGCACTTATTTCTAGTCTGCCATATTGATGAGTCTCTTCACGCTTAAAGCACAAACTCTCAAATCTTGGTCTTATGACTTAAGGTAGAAAGGAAGAAGTAAATGGAGAAACAGCCAGTGGAGAGAGTGAAATTTGAGATGCCAGAAAGGAGAAGCGCAAGTGTGAATCCTTTAGAAACCAGGAAGGATGGAATAGGAAGCAAATGGGAATGTTCTCTGCTTTACATAGAAACACCAAGCAATCTGGGGATTTTGTTTTAGTTTTCCTGAAGTCCCTTAAGCCTGTTAGGGGATCTTTTGAAATTTCAACATCAGATTTTGTTTTGTTTTGTTTTGTTTTGTTTTTTGTACCAGGGATTGAACCCAGGGGCACTTTGTCACTGAGCCACATCCTCAGCCTTTTTTTTTTTTTTTTTTTTAATTTAGATACAGGGCCTCACTAAGTTGCTGAGGCTGGCTTTGAATTCACAATCCTCCTGCCTCACCCTACTGAGTTGCTGGGATTACAGGCATGTGTCACTGTGCCTGGCCCTATCAGATCTTTATGAATGTACCTAAGGATAACACTGTCCAAAGCTATCAGCAAAGGCAAATCACTTAATCCTTAGACTTCCAATCAATATGAAGCATTAATAATAGCATTCGTGGGCTGGGGCTTGTAGCTCAGTGGTAGAGTGCTTGCCTAGCATGTGTGAGGCATTGGGTTTGATCCTCAGTACCACATATAAATAATAAATGAATAAAATAAAGATCCATCAACAACTAAACAAAATATTTTTTTAAAAAAATAGCATTCACTTCATATGACTGTTATGGAACTCAAATTATGGTAATGGAGGTGAAGCACTAGCACATAGCTGTCCTGGCACAGTGCTCCCCAAACTTCCCAAATTTATCTGCTGAGAATTGTGATAGAGTAGATTTGGGTTCCATCCCAAGAATCTGTATATTTATGAAGCACAGCTAAGAAATTCTTATTTTCAGGGAAGTGTGGGAAACAATTCTCTGGTAAGAATAATAGCTCAATAAAGAATAGCTATTTTTTATACTACTTTTAGCATCAACCTCATTATCACTAGAAAGTGCTTGGAGATGAAGTTACAGGAAGAATTCAGCAGTATTGGCAGATTCCTGTGCTGTCACTGGATCTTGGTAATTTGACCGTGGTCAGATGTGAAGTCAGTTCTACTCTGCAGAACCATACACTTCTAACCAACTCAAATATACTTCTGACTTGAAGCTTAGAGCAATTATTTCAATTTAAGTCTAACTTAGGTGAAGAGGGGCCTCAACTTAGAACAAGAACTGGGGTCTTAATAAATTTGGTGGCTAAAAATCTAACCCATAATTCATTTCCAATTTTACCCACGTGATGAACGACTGTGAGACATGTTAATCACTATGTTTTTGAGTGATGTCCTCCTAAGAAGGAAAGACTCACAGTGCCATTGCCTTAAAGGGGTAATAAAAACCTCATTGCTTTCGCAAAGGGGTTTGTGCCCCTCATAACTACTTGGACTATTTATTCATTCTTCCTAGGTATCCCAGGACAACACTTCTTATCAATTCCTCTCTGTATTTGCCTACTTTCACTGTTCTTAAAACTCCTAGTGATCAAACTGTCACTCCCAGTAAAGCTGACTGACCCATCAGTGCCCTGGGATCTGAACTCCTAGATCAGTGTCTCACCATAGAGAAATAACAGAATCAGGAGTTCATGGATAATGGAGCAGGTAAAGTTCTCTCTTCAGACAGCAGACAATGTTTGGGTTTCCTTAAAATCTGTATTCACACACTAATTTCTCTGCATTTTTAATTCTATTTTCCATTGAGTACTCAGGCATCATCCTACAAGCAACAAATATCACCCATAGCTTACTTACCAGCCTGATAAAAGTACAGACTTTCAAGATGCTGTATCTTCAACTCAGCTAATGCACTACCATGCGGAAGATCATGGTGAGAGGTGACGATGGCCAACTTCATCCTTACTTCATAACTGGTGCTCTTCCAGCTTCCTTATAACTGCGGCTTGAAGCTTAGATCAATTATTTCAATTTAAGTCTAACTTAGGTGAAGTAAGACTTAGGTGAAGTTGGAAGCTTTAATTCCTCCAATAACCTGCACAGTAGGCCTTAGTAGTGTTTCCTGCATTTTACAGCTTTGGAAACGGAAAACACGAAGAGGTTAAGTAGCTTATCCAAGATCACACAACCTTCCCTGGGGCCAGAATTTCATCTGAAAAAAGAACAGAATCTGAACCACCACATTCAACAGCTTTGGTGTCAAACGCTGCTGAGCATCCTCTGAGCACATTTAAATGAGAAACACAGATAAGCATGATTTCACTCTCAGTTATTAGTTTTCTATTAAAAATAGAACTTTCAAGTTTATTTAAACAGCAAGGCATAACACTACTGTTGCCATGGCTTTCCATTTTAAAAGATTTAGAGCAAAATATAAAAATCTAAGCTCCTAGATACAAGTAAGCATCTTTTCCCTTGATTCCAATGATAAGAAACCTTAACCCTTTCCTTTGGCTCTTTATCCTGATTAAAAACAAGAGTATTTTGTCTGCTTTCTCATTTATGGAACTTTTTAAATGCATTTGCTCTTTAAATTCCGATTACTGAAGAGAAATTTATTGTATTACCTTTCTTGAACGTATCAGAAAAGGACTTACTGATACTATCTATTACTTTCTATTAATATTCTCTTAAATATGGAGTACCCTGTAAATTGGCCATCCACAAGAAAAAAATAATTGGAGCACAATCTTATGCCTGATTGTTTTCATATGCCTCATTATTTTCCTTTCATTCAGAATGGTCTCCTGCACTGGCAGTCAGGTTGGCCTTCATTAGGTCTCTCTGCATTCCTAGCTGTAAAGTGTGCACATTTCCCTTTTCTTATTTCCTATGGCACTGCCCAGGGTGATATTGAATAACGGTGGTGAGGCCAGCACTTGCCCTCCTCCCAGTCTTCTGGGGGAAGCCCTAAGTGTTTCACCATTCATTATGACGTCAGTTGTAGGGGTATTTTTAGATGCTATTTATCAGACTGAGGAAGTTTTCTTCTATTCCTAGTTTGCTGAGAGTTGATGTCATGAGTGGATGTTGAATTTTGTCAAATGATACTTCTGCATCAATTGATATCATCATGTGGTTTTCCTTCTTGAGTCTACTGTTTTGGTGGGTTACGTTAATTGACTCTGGAATATTGAACTAGACTTACATTCTCAAGGTAGACTCTACATAGTTGTGCATTTTCTGTTGCATATTGTTGGATACTTTTTTAAAAAATTAGTGCTTTCACATCTGTGCTTATGAAGGAAATCAAACTATAGTTTTTTCTTCCTTCTCTCTCTCCTTTCCTTCCTCCTTGGCTCTTTCATTCCTTCCTTTCTCCTTACCTCTTTCTTTCCCTCCCTCCCTCTCTTTCCCTTCCTTTCTTCTCTGCTTTCTTCCTTTCCTCCCTCCCTCTTTCCTTCTTCCTTTTCTTCCTTCCTCATTTCCTTCCTCCTTCTCTCCCTCCCTTTCTCCTTTCCTTCCTTTCACCCTCTTTTCTTCCCTCCTCTCTCTCCCTTCCTTCCTTCCTACCTACTATTCACCCCTGTGTCTATATCCTGTAATGATGACTTCATATGTTGATTTAAGAGGTGTTTCCTCTTCTTTCACTTTTTGGAAGAGATATTATAGAATTGATTTTATTACTTTTGAAAATGATTGATAGAATTTTCCAATGAAATCATCTGAATCTGGAGAACTTTTTCAGCCATTTTTTTATTTGTTCTTTTTAGTTATACATGACAATAGTCTATTTTGACATATTTATACAAACATTGGTTATATGTTATTCTAACTAGGATACTAGTCTTATGGATGTACTGATGTTGAGATTCTCTGTGGTATATTCATACATGTATATGAAAGTTGTGTCCCATTCATTCTACTGTCTTTCCTATTCCTATGCCCCCTTCTTTCCCTTCATTCCCCTTTGTCTAATCCACTGAACTTCTCTTTTTCACCCCCCTCCTTGTTTTGTGTTAGCATCCGCATGTCAGAGAGACCACTTGACCTTTGGTTTTTGGGGATTGGCTTATTTCACTTAACATGATTCTCTCCAGATCCTTCCGTTCACTGGCAAATGTCATAAAGTCTTCCATTGTAATATTTCATTGTCTATATATACTATATGTTTAGCAAGCTTTTAACTACAGGTTAATTTTCTTAAAATTTACATTAAAAGTTACAGGGGTGTTCCTGGGCTGGATATAGCTAAGTGGTAAAAAGCTGGACTAGCATGCTTGACCAGCACTAAACAAAAAAGTTATAGGGGTATTCTAGTTGTCTGTCACATTTTGAGTGAGTTCAGGCAAGGTGTTCTTTTCAAGGAATTTGTGCATTTATCTAACTTGTCAAAAATTAAGTATATATTATATATATTTATAATTATATATGTATATATTTTCATGCTTAATTGTTCACAGTGCTCCCTTATCATTTATTACTGTCAGTGGGACCGGCAGTGGTGCCCTCTGTTTCATTCCTGATATTGGCCATTGTTCCCCCTCGTATTTTCTGTAAATCTTGCTTAAAATTTATGGAGATTATTTTTAAAGAGGCAGCTTCCAGTTTCTTTAATTTTTTTTCTATTGTATCTCTGTTTTTTTATTTAGTTTTTTGCTATGAGGTTATTCTTCTTAAAGTATGTTTACATAATGTATGTGAGGCATCTCCTCTCTAGCATATAAGTTTCCCGTTAAACATGACTTTACATCTCACAAAATTTGATTTGTTTCATGTTCATATACTCTAACTTACCTTAGGACTTCCTCTTTGATTAATAAAATACTTATAAGAATGTTGTTTAATTTTCAAGTGTTTAGAGATTTTCTTTTATCTTCCTGTTATCCCATTATCAATTTTTTAACTTATTTACATTATGGATCTGCCTTTTGCATAATTTAAATTCTTTGTAAGTCTTTGTTTTGTGACCCAAGGGATGATCTGTCTTATTGACTTTTCTATGTACTTTAAAGGGAATGTATATTCTACTTCTGTGGGTAGAATACCCATAAATGTTGTTCAGATCCAGTTGGTTGTTGGTGTTCGATCTCATCATGGCTGATTTTTTGTCAGTTTTGTGTATTAATGAGAGGGGAGCACTGGAAAGCCACATGTAATTGTAGAGTTATAAAAAATTTCTCTATTCACATCTATCAGCTTTTGCATCATGTCTTTTAAAGCTCTATCATTAGGTGCATGCACATTAAAGATGGTTATAACTGCTGGGTGCAGTGGCACAAGCCTGTAATCCCAGACACTTGGAAGGCTGAGGAAGAAGGATTACAAGTTCAAGGCCAGTCTGGACAATTTAGTAAGACCTTGTCTCAAAATGAAAATTAAAAGGAGCTCAGTGATAGACACTCCTTGGGTTCAATCTCCAGTACTTCAAATATAAATAAATAATGATAAAATCCACTTTGTTTGATAATATATCCACTCTCAATTTTTTTGACCAGTGTTTCCATGGCATATCTTTTCTATTAGACTTAATTTTACTTACATAATTAAGCAATGAGAATGAGTTTCTTATAAATAACATATCATTGAGTCATTTAAAATATGCACTCTGACAATTCCTATCTTTTAGTTGATGTGTTTAGATAATTAACATTTAGTATAATTCTTTGTATGTTTGGATTTAGGTCTGTTATTTGTTTTATGTTTTGTCCCTACATTTTGTTTCTCTGTTTCTCTTTTCTTCTTTTTTTTCAATTAAATAATGCATTTTGACTTATTTCATATATTTTCATTCAATCTTACTGCTCTCTTTTTAAAATTTGTCTTTCTCTATATCTGTATATATACATATATACATACATGTATGTGATTATCACTTGCTTAACTTTTTTCTGTCTAGTTTTATGGTGGAATGTCAAAATTTCAGTACCTTTACATTGTAATTGTCTTGTATATTATATCTATATACCTTGAATATCCCATCAGACAATATATCATTTTTTGTTTTAGTCATCAAATATATTTCAACAACTCAAGAGCAGAATGATCTATTATATTTAACCAGATATTTAACATTTTTGTTGCTCTTGCTTTAATCTTGATATTCTAAAATTTTCTTTGTAGTCTTCCTTTCCTTCAGTTGAAATGGCTTAATTGAGCGATTCATTGAGAGCAGATCTCCTGACAGCTTTCTTAACTTTTCTACACATGAGAATGTTTTTATTTCACCTTCATTATAGAAGAAATATTTTTTCTGGATTCAGACATCTCAGATGACCTTCTCTCAGGACTTTCAAAATACTCACTGCGTCCTGGGCTTCCTAATTTCTGAAGATAAGTCTACCACCATTTGAATCATTGTTCCACTAGAAGTTATGTATCCTTTTCCTTTGCCTGCTTTCAAGATTTTTTCCTTGTTTTCAATATTTATAAAATTTGATTGTGATATTCATGAGTATGCATTTCTTCAATTAATCCTGTTTGGGGTCTGAAATTCTTAAATGTCTAGATTTACTTCTTTTTCAAAATTTTGGATATTTTCAGCCACTGATTCTTCACATTGTTTTCTACATCATACTCTTTTTCCTTTCCCTCTAGAACTCCAAAGATATAAATGACCTTTGTTATTGTCTCATAGGTCCTGAGAAGCTGCTCCCTCTTTTTAAACTTTTTTTCTTTCTTTTGCTCGAGTTGAATAATTTCTGCCCCACCCTCGACATTGTGTTAGTCAACATTTTCATCACTGTGACCAAAATACCTGACAAGAACAACTTAGAGGAGAAAAAGTTTATTTGGGCTCATGTGTTCAAAGCTGCAGTCTACGGCTGACTGCATCTATTGCTTTGGGCCCAACATGAGGCAGAACATCATGGTGGAAAGATGTGGTGGAGGAGTACTGCTCCCCTCATGGAAAGAGGAACTGGGGAAGGGGGCTGCAGGGAAGATGCACCCTTCTAGGGCATTCCCCCAGTGACCCACCTCCTCTAGCCATGCCCCACCTACCTACGATTACCACCTAGTTAGTCCATTTAAATGAGGATTGACTGAGCAGGTCACAGCTCTCATAATCCAATCATGGCACACACCCTCAATATTCCTGAAATAACACAGGAGCTTTTGGGGGACACCTCATATCCAAACCATTACAGATGCCTATATATTTCACACAATTCTGATAAGAATCTTAACTGTTAGACAAGCTGATTTTAAAGTTTGGATTAAAAAGTTAAAGGCAAAGGAATTAGAATAGCCAAACAATATTGGAAAAAGTAAAGTTGGAGGGATCACATCTAATCTCAAAACTTTTATTATAATTATCAAGACTATGGTGTTTTATAGACACAATAATCAATTAAGAACCCATAAAAATGTAGGCAATTGAAATTTGACAAATCTCTGAAGCCATTTCAATGGAGAAAGGGCCGATTTTTTCAGCAATGTTGATGAAACCATTTGGCATTCTTAAAAGAAAACAAAGCTTTACCTAAAACTCATATCTTAACATAAAAATTAAATGGAAAATTCATCATAAATCTAAATGTAAGCTAGAAAACTTTTAGAAGGAAACAGAAAAATAATCTTTATGACCTTTGGTTAGATGAAGAATTCTTGGATAGAACAATAAAACCATCATCCATAAAAGAAAAAATCAGAATTCATGAAAATAAAAAATTTGCTTTGATAAAGACACTAAATGATGAAAAGAAAACAATAGACTTGAAGAAAATATTTTAAATAGCATATCAGAAAAAATATTTTAATTCTAACTACACATGCAACTAACTAACACCTGACCATATAGCTTATCAAGTGTAACAGGTTAAAGCACTGCAAGATGCCAAACATAAATCCTCCAAGAACTCCATTGTTTCAAGTTCATTTGCAACAAATGAAGAACTCTCAAGGATGGGGATGTAGGACTCAGTGGTAGAGCATGTGCTTAGCATGGATGAGGCCCTGGGTTCGATCCCCAGCACCAAAAATAAAATAATAAAATGATTTAAAAACCTAAGTAATAAGTAAACACACAATCCAAATAAGAAATGGAAAAAATATCTGAATAGACATTTTTACAAAAGGGAATGCACAGAAGGGAGAAATAAGTGATATGAAAAGGCATTCAACATCATTCACCATTGGGAAATTCTAATTGGAAACGAAGTTATTGGGACTTAGGTGCTATAACATTGGAATTTTGCTTATAGAAAGGATCATTATTATCAAAAAGTATTAAAATATTGAACATGAATATTGAATACTATCTTAAAATATCAATCAGTGTAATAATGTCCCCTAAAAGATATTTGTGTCCTAATTCCTAGAACCTGTGAATGTTATGTTACATAGCAGGAAATACATTTGCAATTTTGCTTAAGTAAATTTAGAGATGGGGAGATTAACCTGCATTATCTAGCTGGACCCTAAATGTCATCACATATCTCCTTGTAAAAGGAAGATGGAGGGAGACCAAACACACAGTGATAACAATGTGAGGACAGAGGTGGAGACCAGAGGGATGTAGCCACAAGTCATGGAAGGCTAGTAGCCACTAGATGCTAAGAATTGAGGCTCCCTAGGTCCTCTGGAGAGAGTGTGGCCCAGCTGCTACCCCCATCTCAGTTTTGTGATGTTGATTTCAAACTTCTGACATTCAGCACTGTGAGGGAATTGATTTGTGTTGTTTAAAGGCACTAAATGTGGTATATTTTTATAGCAGCCACAAGAAATTTATATATACATGAATATCATATACAAATCTTGGACAGGGATTTCGTCTTCTGATAGGAGGTGGTTTTTTATTTGGTTTGGTTGGTTGGTTTTTCTCCCATACAGGCATGCACTAAAGGCAGGCTCAGTCTTTGCCTTGCTGGGTCTGTAAGCATGGCCTCGTTGGGGCAGAGCACCTGCAGAGACTGTAGGAGTTCTAGTTCTACCTGTCTTGCCTTCCCAATGTGGAAGGTGTTCCTTCTTTTCCCACCACAGTGTTAGAATCTCACCTAAACCCTAAGGTTTGCATTTTAGACCTGGGGTTACTCTTACCACATGGATATTAATTAATTACTTTCTTGGCACCTGGAAATATCCTTTTTTTTTCTTATGAGTATGTTTTTAATTTTTTTAATATATTTTATGATTTGTGTTTGTTGTATCTCTTAGTAAAGGAAGAGCATTCATATCTGTCTGGATGTCTAAGTCTCTCTAAGTGCCATTGTTCCCAAACATGTTTTTAGCACTGCATTTGTGACACCGATCTCCTGGCATTTGTTTATGGGTCTGTCTCCTTTTCATAAACTTCCCTAAAGTTGATACAATGGTTTATCTTGCTTGCTATTTGCGATGACGAATGCAACAAATACATTAAGGTGCTCATTAAATCATTGACTGAGAGATGGGGAGAGAGGGACATTAGCACATTAGACTCATGGAAGTAAAGTTTTGGTATTTTCTATGTATTTTGTATTTATGTGCATGAAGGAATATATTTGTTCATTTAATAGGAGATCTAGTCAAATCGGAGAACCTACTTTTGAGGTACACATGCAACTAACACCTGACCATAGCTTATCGAGTGTAACAGGTTAAAGCACTGCAAGATGCCAAACATAAATCCTCCAAGAACTCCATTGTTTCAAGTTCATTTGCAACTGAAGTTAGCCACACCTCCTTGGGTTGATCTTAAAATAATTCTTCACTCAAAAAGTCACAGTATCTCAGCACCAAACAATAACATAAGAGAGTCCCAGCCTGGAGCAACTGTTTGTTTTTATAGGAGCAGAATCAATTCTTTTTAAATGAACACAAAGCTCTCTATTGGTTTGAGGGTATTATTCAGCTGTTTACTAAATCTCTCAAAGCTTATTTTACAAAATTTGAGCAAAACCTGATACTCCCCCTCCCAAGCCTAGACACTTTTTTCGTATTGCTGTTCACCAACTCAGATCACAGACAGACAGACAGACAGACAGATGGGCCTTAATGACCAAGAATCTTTGACTTCTCACTTGCTTTGTATCCCAGCAGTGAGATCTCCTTGACCAGAACCTTTATGTGTATTAGAAACTATGCAGCTCTCAAAGGCACAGTCCCTACCTGCTAGATCTTGAATTCTAAGGAGTTACAGGCTAAGCAAACTTAATCTGAAAATCTGAAATGCAAAATTCTCCAAAACCCCAGACTTTTTTCATGCTGACATGATGCCATAAGTGGAAAGTTCCACACTTAACCTCACGTGCTGGGTCACAGTCAAAATGCAGGCATGCTAAAAATATTGTATAAAACTACCTTTAGGCTATGTGTAAAAGACATATATGAAGCATAAATGAATTTTGTGTTTAGATTTGGGTCTCAGCCCTAAGATAGATCATTATGTTTATGCAAATATTTCAAAATCTGAAAATAATCTAAAACACTTCTTGCCCCAAGCATTTCAGATAAGGGAGACTCAACCTGTAACACCACCAGAGTCAGTCGGAGCAGGGCCTGCAGATCCTTGCTCTGTTTATTGAAGTGTGGCAGACATTTAATCACTTTCTCCAGGGTAAGGAGGATAAGGCAGAGGAAAGAAGACAGAAGAGCAAGTATCTGAGAGCCCTAGAGGACTTCCAGGGTGAGTGGTCCCTGAACTGCCATCCTAGGTTGGTACAAGGCTGTAACCTCCATACTCAGGCTTCTCCAGATGACAGTGAAATGCTTCTTGCCCACCCAGGAACCTGGCATGTCAACTGGGCATCTGGCAAAAGAAGCCAACCCTATCACCAGCAAAGGGCTTGGAAAAATACAAGAAAGGCAGAGAAAGAGAATGGATTCCTCTCTGGTTGATTTCAATACACAAAACTATGGTAATAAATTCACCAGGAGAGATGAAATAGTCCTGCCTACCTAAGTGTGGAATGTCTAGGCTTAGAGTCAAAACAATTTCAGAGGGGTTGCTTTTCCTCCACAATTTCTAGATCTCTCCTAAATACTAAGATCATTGATAAAGAAATATCTTCTGAGCTGGGGTTATGGCTCAGTGGTAGAGCGCTTGCCTAGCATGTATGAGGCACTGTGTTCGATCCCCAGCACCACATAAAAAAAATGAAATAAACAAAATAAAGGTATTGTGTCCATCTTACAACTAAAAATATTTTTGAATAAATAAATAAATAAATAAAACTTCTGCTTTCTTAGTATCCCAAAGGGAAGGGACAATTTCTGTCCATAGGAAAGCTACCCACTCACCCTGGGACCAATGGTTCAATGGTTCATAAATATGTTTCTGTCAGCCATGAACTGAATAAAGCAAAGATGTATGTAGTATTCTCTTTTGTAGCCCTAGAGCCTGGTAGAGTATTGCCTGTAGTCTGAACATCTCCATCAAAACCTACGTGTAAATTTAATCACCATATATTAAGAGGTTGGAAACTTAGATTAATCTGACTATGGTGTTTGGTGGCAGGTGGTTAGGATTAGGTGAGGTCATGAGGGTAGGATGCCCATGATTACACTGATGGCTTCATAAGAAGAGAGACCTAAGCTTGGAAGCTTCCCCTGTCTTGCTATGCGATGCCCTGCTTTGCCTTGAAACTGCAGAGTCCCTATCAGCAAGACAGGCCTTACCAGATGAGACCCCATACCTTGGACTTCACAGCCTCCAGGACTATAAAAAACAGATTTCTTTTCTTTCTAAATTACCCACTTTTTGGTATTCAGTTAAAGCAACAGAAAATAAGATGAGTTATCTATCAAGCAGTGTGTACTTAAAGAATGCCTAAAACTCAGTTCTTTAGCATTGAGTCTGGAATTCAAACAGGGCTTCCACGGAAGGAACCATCCAAGCACCATGTCAGGCTCCTCCGTGGAGTACTTCACCCTGGAGCCCTAGGTGAGATGCTTCCTCTCCTCTCTGCCTCTAGGAAAGCCCTCTGAAGGAACCAGAGCTCCAGCTCAATGGGAAGCATTTATTCACTTGACACATGAAAATCAAGCGCTGTGCTGAGCTAGGGAAGGTGATGGTGGAGCGAGTG
Source organism: Xerus rutilus (assembly GCA_028644305.1). NCBI lineage: Eukaryota > Metazoa > Chordata > Mammalia > Rodentia > Sciuridae > Xerus > Xerus rutilus. The sequence continues at coordinate 51,085,774 of CM053402.1, forward strand.
GGCTGCTCTGTTCAGGTATTCCTGGGCATCCCCTTCCTTCTGTGCATCTCAAGGTTGGACTTAGACTAAAAGGCATATTTGTACATGAACCATTGCCCTCTCTTGGGGTGCACAGCACAGCCATCTGCCAGGAAGACCTCTCTCATCAGAAGTAGAGAGGCACGAGGCCCTTCTACTGGGACTGAGTTAGCAACAGGACTTCCCTGACCTCTCATCCCTACTTCCAGATGCTCTGCAGGACCCTTTGGGTGCTTGGCTAATTCACAGAGGACTATTAGCCAGAAGTGGCAGCATCCAGAAGCAAAAAAAAAAAAAAAATCAACTGCTCTGAACTCGTTAAAATAGACACAAATGTAAAAGCAAATGAGGCCCCCCATGAGGCAGCCTTTACATACAATTAAACTAAAAGCAAGAGATCAGGTTCTAATCCAGGCCCTGATTATTGGATATGAGAATATAGCAAGTCAAAAAAACTTCAGTGAGCCTCAGTTTACTCATCTGTAAAATGGGACTGAGGCAAGAAGCATGGAGGATGGTAACAATTATTGACTATAATTGACATACAATACAGGATGCCCAGTTACACTTGAATTTCAGATACATTTGAATAAGTTTTAAATGTGTCTCATGCAATATTTGTCCCATGCGGTATTTTTACTTGCTAAACCTGGCAACCAACATTTACTTGCCACAAGATGAACAATATAGGGCTACTCTTTCTGAGCAGTGGTAGACCGTTGTATAGGATTTGGAGCAAGTCTCCTCTGTTGTTTGCCAGATGCTGGAAGCAGGGACTGTGTCTTCATTGTAACTCCAAAGTTCCTTATATGGTAGGTGAAGAGTAGGTTGAATTAAATGCAGTGATTAAGTGATATTTAGTGTCATTTTTAGTAGATCAGTTAATGGAAAGGAGGCTAAATAAGAGACTGCGAAAAAAATCCAGCAGCAACTGCAGCCTGAACAAGCTGCTCCGGGCTGCTCTCTGCTGACCACAGAAGCAAATGGCCGAGCCTGCAGCACCCACCAGCCTGGCTGCAAAGCAGTCCGTAAAATAAGCAGTAAAATTGAGTGTGCAAGCTGTCAGAGCAGAGCTGAGGGGGAAACTCCTGATAGGGAGTTAGCGACCAAGTGACATTTTTGCCAGATTATAAAAATTATTTACATGTATTTAAAAATTGGGGGGAAATATTAAGAAAGTTAAATTCATAACATCATAAACCAAAAATAACCCCCTTTTAATTCTAAACCTTTAGTATTTTTGGCAAAAATATAGACTTTGGTAAATAGATTTAAAAACTAAAATAATTTTAGAATCCATGTATAACTTTGCATGGAACTTTTTCAAATCAACATTTTATTGTGAGCATTACCTGTACATGCATCTCTGATTATTTCTTCAGGGTACTGCAGTGGAATTACTAGATGAAATATTATGCACTTGAACACATAGTTTTAAAGGTATTAACATTTATTGAGAACTTACTATATGCCCTGCTCTATATTAATTTCTTAGCATAAGTTAAATAATTTCTTCTCATTAGTAAAGATCACTATTGTTGTTTTCCTCATGTTAGGAAGAGGGGGCAGCATGGAAAACACAATAAAGTTTCGCGGTGAGAAAATTAAAGAGGAAGAATTTGTCATATTCCAGCTAGTTTTCAGACAAACTGTGCAATTACACTGTGCTGTGTCTTTACCAAGTTTGTCTTCTGTTGATGGTTTATGAAAGTTCATTGCATACAGAGAAATATGGAGAAGTATTGAATTTCTTTCTTTGGTATTTTGATAATGTATGGATTATTACATTTGTATTTTTGATAACTATGGAGGTTGATTTTGTTCATATTCATTACAAATTTGCTTTCTTCTTTTTAGTGAACTCACAATTTTTCTGTAACAGTGATTGTCTTGTAGTCTTATATGTGTGTATATGTATGTGTTTATAATATATAAATTTCAAATGTCTGTATATATAGACACATAACATACTTTCTATTTTGAAGATACTAGTTCTTTTTCTATCATAAATATTATTCCCAATGTAGCATTGCTCCTTAATTCTGCAGTCATTTTGGTGTCTTGAATATCTGTATTCTAAAACTGATTGTTTACTTTAAAGAATTTTACTTAAAAATTTCTTTTGAGCTGTACATAGCAGTGCACACTTGTAATCCCAATGGCTTGGGAGGCTGAGGCAGGAGGATAGCAAGTTTAAGGCCAGCCTCAGCAACGTATGGAGGCCACAAGCAACTTAGTGAGACCCTGTCTCTAAATAAAAAAGGGCTGGAGATGTGGCTCAGTGGTTTAGCACCCAATCCCTTGTACCAAAAAAAAAAAATTCTTTTGATTCCAACAATACTCATATTTTCTTTGAGCTCTGTCACTATTTTATTTATCTTTTCATTTGAATATTTGTTCCATTTGGAATTTATTAGTTATTAGTATTATTTTGTGATTAGTGATATAATCAATTTTTCAAACAACCAATGTTCCCAGTTTTCTAAGGAGTGCATTTTCTAAGGAGTGCACCATTTCTCCAGTTACTTGAAGGTTGACGTCCATCACTTGCATCCTGGTTGCCTCCCCTCGTACTCCATTGCTCCTGTCTGTCTTACGTCACTGCCACATCGCTCCACAGCAATTTTATGGGCATTTCAGCAGCATCTCTTGGCACACTTCCTTTTAAATGTAATTGTCTATCCTCAATCCTTTATACATTTGGATAATCTTCAGAAACCCTTTTTCCAGTTAAGAAATAACATCAGTGAAAAAGTAATTGAAAATACCTTAAACATAACCATTATTTGGAAAACCATTACATGTTTGAAATAATACCTTTTATATGTTTTTCATTTCTATGTTTTTGTTAATGTATCTGGATAATGTTTTGTAGTATTTGTTGACCCAGACCCTAAATATTCTTTTAGGTTTATTCCTTGTTCTTCTGTACATTGTATTCATTTGAGTAAAAATCTCTTTTTTAAAAAACAATGCTACTTAGTTTTATTAAATATCCAAGAGTTACGGAGGCTCCTGTTGCAGTGGTGGGTGGTGCTTGTTTATTTTGCATTTAGCCAACTTTTTGTGTGACTTACTACCTTCAGCAGATTTCTACTAGGTCTACTGATTTTTCCAAGGGGGGAAAAAATCCTACGTCACCTGAAAAATGAAATCTTGGTCCTTTTGCCATTTGCTACCCCTCTTTTATCAGTTGTTTGTCTTATTTCACTGGCTAGAATTTCCAAACAATGCTGTAGAATTGTGTTGATGGCAGGTGTGTACTTGACTCCAGTGAAAATTCCTCTGGTATTACACCATTGCATATAATCTTTCCTGGTTTAAAATAAACCCTTTTTTCTCATGTCAAGAACGACTCTTTTTTTTTTCAATTAGCTAATGTTGGTATTTGATTTTATCGAATACATTTTTATTATGATGTTTATATGATCTTTTCTCTGGCCCATTTAGGTAGTATATTTTAATAGTAGATTGCTAAATATGAATGCATACTTTTGTTCTTTAGGGAAAAAATGCTACTTGGCCATGATCTTTTCACATAGTATCAGAGTAAATGTCCTAATATTTTCTTTCTGATTGTACAAGCAAGAAAATAGCTTGTATTTATCTTCACTTCTGCTAATGTTGTCAAGTTTCAGAATCAGGGTTATGATAGCTTCATAAAACCAGTTAGGAAGCTTTGGATCTTCTTCCATCCTCCAGTTTATAGAGCAAAAGAATTATCTGTTCCTCAAACTTGGAAAAAAATTTGTTCATAAAAACATTTGCACCACAACCATTTTTGGAGGTAAGCCTTTGACAACACTTTCGATTTCTTCCCTAGTTATTTTTTCTATTCAGTATTTTTTTTTTTGCTTCATCCTTAAGTCAATTTTGATCTTTATATTTTCCTGGTAAGTCATCTATTTCATTGAGCTTTTCAAATTTATTAGCATAACATTCTCTTCCAGTGCTTTTGAATACTTTCTTATCTATAGCATCACAATAATGTTGCTCTTTTATTTTTAGTTAGACTTTGTAGGATTTGTCTATATTATTGGTTCAGATATAATACTGGTAAGTTCTAGATATCAGATATTAAAAATGAATTTTAATGTTTTCCTCTTTCCTGATGAATTTCGGCTTCTTTCTTATTTTCTCTTTTCTGCTTTCCTAAAGCCAGCTTTGCCACTTTTTCACATATCTTAGCTGAATGCTTAATTATTTTGTGTTCCTCCTTATTTGTTAGTTATGGAAACTTAAGACCTGCACAAGTGCTATAAGAGTCACTGTGGCAACATCCCATAATTTTTCATAAGCAACTTTCTCATCAATATATTCAAAGAAATTCTGAATTACAGTTTTGTTCCTCATAGGTACAAAAGCTATTTATATGGGATTTTGTTTTAATTTTATGAGATTAGGTTTGTTTTGTTTGAATTGGCATTAGTAATTTATATATTTTTATAAAAGTATGTTTAAATATTGCTATTATAAAATTTCCACTTTGAAAAATATATTTAGATTTATTTTGTAAATAAATATGTGATCAGTTTATATTAATGTGTTGGGGCATTTTACAATAAAATGAATTCCATTTTTAGGATTTAAGTTTAATATATGTCTGTTATATTATTCTCCATAGCTTTTTTACTAAAATATTTATAATCCAGTATATTTGAATTTCTGCATCTATTGAAGGCTAAAAGCAGTATATTAATGTATAATTAAATTAACAGTTTCTGTTCTTTTCTCCCGTGTGTTTCATTGATGTCCTTATATACTTCGATACAGCATTATTCAGTTATTGGTATGAATTACATTTTCATGGTGGAGAGTGTCTTTCCAAGCATAATGTGACTTTCTTTTTTCCATGTAAACTTTTGTGCCTTACATTTTACTTCAATATAAGCATTTACATTCACCTTTCTTTGAATATTTGTGAGTAAGTCTTTAGCTGTCAATTTTACTTATAACTTTTCTGAGTAATTTCCGTTAAGATGTGTTTTCTTTAAAGAATCAGAATAATAATATTGTTTCTTATCCAGATGCTCCTGGACTTAGGATGAGATTATGTCTTCATTAAACCCATCCCCAACTGAAAATACTCAAAGCCAACAATGGATTTAATCCACCTTACCCATTGAACATCAGAGTTTAGCAACCAATGTGCTTCAGCAGGTTGGTAGTTTCCTCCACCATGGTGGGGCTGACTGGGAGCTGCCCCAGGCTGCCATTGCCCAGCCACCGGGACCACATCACAGAATGCTAGCCCAGGAAAAGATCAAAGTTCAGACTTCACAGTATGATTTCTATTGAATTTATATCCCTTCCACATCTTTGTAAAGTCCAAAAATTGTAAGTCAAGAACCATCCATAATTATTTCCAAGATTATCTGAGATGACACTCTTAATCAGTGTGGTATTTGGCACATGGAAAGTGCTCAGAAAGTACCAGCTGATGATATCATAGAAGTATGCATTGGATTTTTTAAAATTAAATTATAATTTAAGAAGTGTCACTAAAGACTATAGCCTATTTGCTTTTATTGCCACATGTTTTACTTTAGGCATTGTTCTTGATATCTTATTTTATACTTTCTATATTTTATATGCTCTTTCTCACTCTTTTCTCATTTGTTCACTTTTCCTTCTCATGTGTGTGTCAGGAACCGTGCTAAATGCTATAGATGCTACTGTGAGCAGAAGATGACTTGATCAGACCTCAAGAGGCTTATGTTCTAGCAGGAAAAGCAGATGCAAGTAAAATCATCACTCAAACCTGTGAAATTACAACCACAGGAAGTGCTTTGATGTATGTTAGGAGAATAAAATCACCACTATTACCTTGGTTTCGCATAAACATTTGCAAAGAACTTTTCACACACAGGATCATGTCCTGTGAGAACAATTATAGCTAGATAAGAGGTGTCCCTTGAGGGTGCATGATTAAAAAGTGGATGGTTAGCTCCTTTCACACAAACATTTCTTGTGCAAATGTCACAGATAAATCACACTGGAATCTGTACTGAGAATACAGAAAAATTTTGCCAACTGATAGGATTCAACACATTCCTAAGGAATGGAATGTTTTGTTGGTTCTTGGGTAAAATACCCAAGAACTCAAGCTATAACTTTACCACTTTACAGGGAAATACACTATTGAGTCCTTAGGGAATTAATAAATATGCTTTATATGTCTTCTATAGCAGTACCTCATTGGAGGCCCAACTTGAGAGTTCCAAAACTCCCAAAGCAGATCTGAAACCTCACATAGTACTAAATTCTATATATAGCATTTTTCAATATACATACTCACCTATAATAAAGTATAATTTATCAGATAATCTGTTAACCAAGGGGACTACTAAGTGACTAATGGGTAGGTAGTGTATATTACATGGATACAGTGCACAAAGGTATGATTCACATTCTGGTCAGGGCAGACTGGGATGGTTCAAGATTTCATCACACTCCTCAGATCAACACACAAAACAAATTATTTCTGAAATTTTCAATTCAATATTTTTGGACCATGATTGACTTTGTGCAGTGAAGCCTAGCCAAGTGAAATAGCAAGTAAGGAGGGACTACTATAATACTCTATTTGCTAAGAACTATGTTAAGCAGTATAAGTGCATTGAAAATAAGGCATGGTTCCTGCCTCAAGAATCAAGACAAAAGTTGGAGAATTGTCACAGGATGCTGCTGGACAACCGAGGACTCAGAAGTCTGACACTAGGTTAGGGCAATGGTGGCTATCTCCAAATGCAGAAACACTACCATATTGTTTCCCCATCAGAACTGTCCAAAGATGAAACAAATTTTCTTGTGAGGAAATATGTCTTTCTCCCACCACTTCTAGGAACTGCATAACTTTTTAAAGTGTTTATAATAAGAATTTTCAAAGATTCAGAAAAGTCATGAAAATAATATAATTATCAATGTACCCAATCCTCAACTTTATAAAATACCATTTTTTCCAAATCTGGCTTTAGATCTCTTTGATTAAGAACTAAAACTTTAAAGACAGTTGAAATATGATTTGTAAACCTATTGATTTCATTCCCCCTAGAGTTTGTGCTGTGCTGGATTTGATGTCATTCTTTCCCATCCATATATATTTTTGCATATTTACTACATACAGACAGTTTTTTTCTAAAACTTTTACCATAAGTCATTTTCTTGCCCCAAATCCATCAGAGATTTGCTAAGTCCTATGCTAACAGTTCTCCAATTAAATTTATCTACAGAATCCTCTTGGGAGTTTCAAAATTATATGAAGAGATCCCTGGCTTGTCCTTGAGAAATTTTTGGATGGTTTTCCAGGGTTCTGACTTCGGAGGCATTGAGACCTGGGGCTGCCCTGTGTTGTGGGCTGTTCTGCAGCATCCCTGCCTACTACCTTCTGGGCCTTGGTGGCAGCTCTCCCACCCTATCATAACAACTGCAAACTCTGCCAGACTTTGCTCTATTAACCATGTTTTGTTTTGTTTTTTTAATTTTCTAATACTTGGACAGCTGAGGCCTTGCTTACCCTGAAAAGACTGCCCCTCCCAGAGCTAGGCAATTTCTAGAGATAGTAAGCAACTCACAGGTTAGTATGATTTTCAGATACAAATTAACCAATCTGGAGCCCTGAGATTTCTTGCTCCAGGCCACTATCCACTGTTTTAATTACGTCTGGACCAGGTACCAGACATCTAGGGATAGTCCCTTGCCCCAGAGCCTGCTGAAATTATTTAAACTCCTCAATCTTAAACTTAGGCTTACTCTGCCTCACCCCTTCCTTCCTGCAGAAACCTCAGTAAAGGCTCCGACCCCAGAGCCCCTTCTTTCTCTACTTCCTGACCCACTTTGGTACTTTTTCTGTGCTCATGTGTTGCATGATGGTGTGCCCCCTCCTCTTGAGAACTATTGTAACTTTTTTTTGCAGTGGTGGAGATGGAACCCAGAGCCTTGCACATGCTAGGCAAGCACTCTACCACTGAACTACATCCTTTCCCTCAATAACCATTTTTATAAAATAGCATTTGTCTGTTGATCTTTGGGCCTTGCAATATCTCAAATATCTTATATTATGTTTTAAAGCAATTGCCAAGTGTCTTCTTGGGGAAAATTAGCCCACATTGAAAATGACTGGATTAACTCAAAACTGGCTAATTTGTATTTCTAAAAAAATTGTCTAGGTTATGTGAAATTGATGAGTTCAGAGAACTCTAACCTTTAGACTTTGGGCACAAAGGTTGGAGCCTCGCATTCAAGGCCTCTTTCAGTCTCACTCAGCAAGCAGGATTCCTTCTCTTCACCTGCCTGACACTTCCCTGCCTAGGAGCCCTCCTTTTGTAGCCTGAATCTTGAGGACAGGCTAATCCTGCCCACTTTCAAACCTTTGCTGTAAATGCAGAAAAGGCTTTCCAAAGACCTCTGAGACTCCTAATCACATATGTATTTTTTAAATACATATTTATTGAAGGAATTAACTCACCACTTCTTGATCATGACATCTGAAACTATTCAAATGCTACTTTGATGCTTACTTCTTTACAAACCCTCCTACAAATACGAGGCCATCCTTACAAATTTATACTCTCATAATAGAGGTCAAGGGTATTCTTGTAGCTTAATTTTATCTGTTGCTATGGTTATCTGAATGATGTCTCTCCCCCAAACCAAACTGCAGATTTCACAAGGTCAAAGGTCAAATCTATTTTTGTCCATATCCACATTACTGTATAGTGTCTAGTAATAAACATCGCAAATGAATGAACCAATTAATTCATTAACCAATTAAATAATTACTATTTTATCTTGTCTTTTCAACTCCGCAGATGATTTTTCTTTCCAAGTTTCCTTCCAACTCTATGAAATAGTTCATTTAAACATTACATATTGAAACAATGAATGATAACTATTGTCTGAATTATATTAGCATTATCAGTTGTACTTTACAGAAACTGGGCTACATACAGGTGCCAAGTACTCATTTGTGTTATTTTTAAAAATGGGCAGACTCCCTTTGAACAAAAAACAATTGCATTTGGAAAGAAATATGATGTTATTTATGGCTATTATGTCATTACTTATTCAGAAAGGAAAGATTTAATGAAAACTCAGCATTGGTGCCTAATACCAAAATACTATTCTCACATTAAATGGATGTCACTGTTGTCAAGATAATTCCAAAATTTAAAGTAGAATCAGCAGAAAGTGTTTTCTGGCATTTTAAATTTCTGTTTCATATACTGAGATGCCCTGCAACCTACGGAAAATAAACAACATATGTTTTCTCAAATTAGTGTTCTTTCACCTCAGCATGTTCATTTCTTGCTTACAGAGAAAAAACATAACAGGGTTGGGGCTGTGGCTCAGCAGTAGAACAATTACCTAGCATGTAAGAGATCCTGGGTTCCATCCCCAGCACTGCTGGGTTGCAGGGAGGAGGAAAAAAGAAAAGAAAATCACTCTCTCAAACACTAAGATTATTTTTCCCTTGTTGAATGATAATTCAGCTTGGAAAATGCTGACTTCACATCATTCAGTGAGAATCCCCTTCCTCAGCCCCACTCATAGGCAAGGAGTGCTTCCAGGCTTCACTGACTGCCACACCCCTGGGAGGTGTTGGGGGGCTTCTGAGGTTTGAAGAGCAAGAGTAGGCCTCACGTTTATTCCCTAATGCCTTCAATCTTTGCCTTTTGCCCTTATTTTCAATGCAATAAAGATTCTATTGTTTCCTGAGTTTGTACCTAACAGGCATAGTCCACCTAGATAAAATGCTGAATAGTGAAAGTAGCCTGTAGATATCATAGAATGGGTCAGTCCTTCTCCCTCAGAGAATAACTGTGGGTCTCCTGACAGCTCCCGAGTCAATGGGATTATTTGACCATAGTTTGAATCATAACTGCTAGTATAAGAGATCTAACTGCCCCCCCCCCACCCACCAAAAAAAAAAACTCAGTTCTTAATCTTAACATGCAAACCTTGGAATTTCCTTGAGAAAACAAATCTGCACTTCAGAATTTATATTCCAAGTCTTAAAAACCACAAAATCACAGGGCCAAGGTCATAGTTTACTGGTAAAACACTTGCCTAGCACTTGCTAGCATGCACAAGGTCCCAGGTTCAGGTTCAATCTCTGGCACCATTTAAAAAAAAAAAAAAGCACACTCTCTGTTGCTCAAAGCAAGGAAAGATAGTGGCAGAAAGTGATTGCTGTTCAACTCCATTTGCACACAAGAGCAATTCACTCAACAGTAGTGATCATCTCTAGTCCTGTCCTGAGGGCTTGCTTGCTCTTTCTTCCCCTCTGGATCCTTGTCCACTCCTGCCTCCACCCTATCTCTATTCCACATGGCTCCTTGTTCTCATCCTGGGCATCTCCTCATTTTATTACCTACAGTCTCATCTCTCTTCCTCCCTCTTCCACCTGTTCCTTCTCTCTCTCCTCTTTTCTGTGTCCTTTCCCCTCCTGTTATCCTTTCTAGCTTACAACTGTCTATGACCCTGTTTAAGGTTGGAATCTGCCTTAGATCTCTATAAAATTAGGTAGATTAAAAATGAATGCACAGATGCACCTTGGAGTCTAAGTGAAAGAATCTAAGAACTTTCCCTCTGCCTTGACATTCAGCTCTTCATGATTAATAATGGCTACTTAAAACATCTTAGAGTGGATGGACCACATCTCATTATAACTTAGTAGCCTATAGATGTTTTGAAGTCTTCTGATAACAGAACTTCCTTTGCATCCAAGATGCAAGCACCCTATCAGTTCACTGGTCTCCAACAAAGCCTGGACTTCACTGCATGACTCCAAGTTGGCCAGAGTTCCTGCCTTGTCCTCATCTTCTTATGACATAGCCAAGTCATAGAAACCTATGGATTCTTTACAATTTAAATTAAATGTTTTTCAGCTGATAAATGAAAACATACAATTGCACATATTTAAATTTGAATGTTTAAATCAGATTGAACATATATCTTCTTGATATTTTTCATTTATTTTATGTGAAAACATTCAATACCCTTTCTTCTAGTTTTTTGAAAGATATCACACATCATTATCTATAGCCATTCTACTGTGCAATAGCCCACCAGAACTTCTTACTCCTATCTCATTATAACTTAGTAACCTATAGATGTTTTTTCAGTTTGTTGTTGTTGTTGTTTTGTGGGGGTACCAGGGATTGAACTCAGGAACACTCAACCATTGAGCTATATCCCCAGCTTTTTTGTATTTTATTTAGAGACTGGGTCTCATTGAGTTGCTTAGCACCTCACTTTTGCTGAGGCTGACTTTGAACTCACAATCCTCCTGCCTCAGCCTCCTGAGCCACTGGGATTACAGGTGTGCACCACCACACCCACCAGCCTGTAGATGTGTTGAAGAAGGTGCGAGCCTCAGTGTCCTCATGGGCCTTCAGCACTTCTGCTTCCTGTTCGATCACTAGCTGGAGGGAAAGGGTCTCACCATTGGCCCAGTCCTGTGCCTCTCTGTCTAGTTGAGGCTATTGATGCCTACAATATGGCAACCGTGGTGGGAATTTCAGAAGCCTCCAGGATGGTTAACACCATAGGTTTCAAAAATCACATCACTAGATTATATAAGAATTAATAAAGAATCATTCCACCTTCTCTTTGCTTTATTCTGTTTTCTTTTCCAAACGCATGAGTGTGGTTCAAAAGCATTCCTCAGGGATCCACTTGGGCAATGGGAGCACCCTTACATCTTCATGTGATCTTGAGGGGCTGAAATATTAATTATGCAGCTGCATTATCTTTGTAGAAAGTCAGAGGCCTGTATTAGCAAGGCAGAGAGTTGGCATCCATCATCTACAGAAATGGAATGCACACTAAACCTCCTTCCAAAGTAACTGCATATGTGCACACATATGCACACACACACGCACACACACACACACACAGCTGAAAGATGTAGTCATTCTTGATGGCAAGGGGATTGAATTCTTTGCAAAACCCACCCTAGAGTTGGAAGAAAATTGTCTCATGCCCCACAAAATGGCCTCCAGTAATCTTTATCCAACTTTTTAGCAAATGCTTGACCCAGAAAAAAGAACTACCAGCATTTAGTGATAAGTAACAATCAGAAAAAAAAACCCAGCCAGAGAAATATGCATAGATATAACTAGATAAGAGGAAGAAAGAAACATGCTGCCAAACAATAGCTAGATGAGGACTATATATTAGAAGAATTACTCTGCAAAGCAAAACAACAGTACATTTATCCAGAGGCAAAGAATTTTTCAATGGCATCTGTGAAACTCAGAGCTCAGAGATATAGGGGTCAAAGAAGACATGATAAGGCAAGAGAAAGAAAGGAAAAAAATGGAAGCTGAAAGAACACTGGGGAAAACATGAAAGAAGAAAAAATCATTTTAAAAGCAAAAACTGTGCTGAAATACTGCTGAGAAAGAGATGTGAAGGACAGGCCTAGGGGAAAAATTTGCAAAATATGTGAAATAGTCAAAGAATTACAGGGGAAAGAAGACAGAGCAGACACAGTGCAGGTACATTGTGAATGCCCCAAAGAAAATGGAACAAATAAATTGAAATAATATACTCAAATAGGTAACAGAAGATATTTTATAAAACAAAGTTATATTATATGTCTTATGATTCAAAGTGTACACCGTCCCAAGAAAAACTGATATAAAATGATCAACCAAAACATGTCCACTAAATGCTAGGGCTTCAGTGATTGCAAAAAATACAACATCTAGCAGCTCTTTTCTACGTCTCTGTCGTCCTTCCACCAAACAAGTAAGCAAATAAAACAAGCATACACTTTGCAAAGTGATTCACAGGGGTGAAAAAATCAAACTGATTCAAAATTGTTCTAAAGCAACATCTACACCTCCTCCAATATAAGAAATGAGACCCAACGTTTTACCCTAAGATAGACATATTTAAATATGTAAAAATAAAATAAGCAAAATACCCATAATTTCCATTGTGAATTGAGTTTTCCAAGAAATGAATGGAAAAGACACAATTAAAAAGACAGGAAGTGTTGTTAACCTGAATAGAGAACTTTGAAAATTACGACCACAGCAAACAATATAAATTTTTATTGATGTTGCAAAAGTAGAAAGCATAATAAAATACTTTGTAAAGTGTATTTGGAGGATAATCTTTTCTTAAAAAATTCCTTGTAAAGTGAATTAACAAAATAAATAAAAACATACTTATAATTGCAGTCCATTCAGTTACAAATAAAATGTACCTACTTAATGTTTGAGTAATTGAATTTTTAAGTTAGAAGAGTGAATGATCAAAGAAATTAATAAAAACAATGCAAATAATGCACCTGATATCATTGCCATCAACCAGTAAATCATGGACATGCCAAGAAAACTTACTGCAACCTGTGCTAACTACACTGTTGAGAACAGTGTGCACAATCAATCTCAGTACATCTCGATTGCTTATAAATGTGGGTGCCAACACATGCCTTAGAAGAAGAATCCCTTGTATAATATAATTCCCATAAGTCCATGGGACTATGTTATAGCATAACACTCTATAACTAACAAAATCAACTGGACGTGGGCTGGGGAGAAACCAACAAAAGTCATTTCTTTGTTTTCTTCATCTTTCATAGAATCAATCAATTCACAAACAAATAAATATTTTGAAGGTGTGAATAGAAAGCAAAATATAAAATGAAATTACAAAAACAAAACCAAATATCGGTAATGTATCAATAAATGTAAATGAATCAAACTCAGTTATTTAAAGGAAAATAATCTCAGATTGAGTCCAAAACATGAGTTAAATAAAACATTGTGGTTAAAAAATATATAGACTCGGAAGTAAAAAATGCACATTTGATTTTCAAATAGCAGTCTTATCAATTTTCAGCTTACAGAAATTATCCCTCCTCTTTTAATCTAGGTGTTTTTTTCCCCACCCCTCATACTAGGAATTGAACCCAAGGACACTCTAACATTAAGCTACATCCTGTTCTTTTTTTAAATTTATTTTTTATTTTGAGACAAGGTCTCACTAAGTTGCTGAGGCTGGCTTCAAACTTGGGATCCTTCTGCCTCAGCTTCCCAAGTGGCTGGGATTACAGGCGTGTGCCACCACACCAGAATTAGCTAAATTTTATCTTCTTCTTGTACAGTGATCTTGAGGGTATAAGAGATAATCCATACAAAGCATGACACAGAAGGGTGCTTTGTATATGGTGCACAGTCAATATTAGTGGGTGACAGTAAAAGTAGAAGTGACTTTGGTTGTACTAGCGTGACAGTAGTGATTACCAAAAGCCAAATGACTTCCTAGGATTGAAACTAAAAGAATCAGTGTCATGACAATATAAATGAAGGAGCCCACTGTGGTCTGGAGAGTGATAGAAACATTCTCAAGGGAAATCTCATTCAAGCTGAGACTTGAAGGATAAATAAGAACGAGTCAGGTGAAGAGCTGGGCAGTGAAGGGAGAAGATGAAAAAAAAAAAAAAACAAAAGTTGTGTGTGTGATGGGGAAGGAGACAAATAGCACTGTAAACATCACCAACAGCAGGTCTGAGCAGAACGCAAAGCAGAGAAGTGCTGAATATAACCTACAACCTTGGAATGAAGTATCATGATTGTTAATAGACCCTTCAGTCAACAGACATGGTAACAGAATTTTCTCTTAGTGATTCATTCGATTCACCTAAGAAACACTTATTTATGCTCTTATGTGCAGGAATTATGTTAAATGCTAGGGACAAAACCAACACATTCAGATTCCTTGTCTTTATAGTGCATATAGTATAAGAAGGAATTCTGAAAATTTAATATACTGGGTTTTGCTGTGAGAAAAGGTGAAATGCTACAGAAGCATACAGCAGGTAAACTTAATCTAACATGTGCTCATAAGATCCTCCTTTCTAGAAAGGGTTTGAAGATAACATAAAAAGAAAATTAATGGCTCTTTAGGTGAGTTAGGTGGGATAGTCATGGAGTTTGTGAAAGTATCAAGGTAAAAAAGATATTGTATTTGAGGATCTGAAAGGAGTCCAGTATGTCTGAAATAAAGAAAAAGAGAAAGATTCAAGAAAAGAAGTCAGAGAGGCAGACAAAGCATGGTAGCCCATGTTATGGATTTTGTTGTTGTCTAAGTCTATAGGAAATCATTAAATAGGAATTGATCAATCTGTTTTATTTTAAAACCTTCTGATTGCTGTGTGAAAAATTGTTTGCCATAGCTGAAGATGTAAGTTGTGAAGCCCAAGTGTATCTAGATTATTTTACCATCCTGACCACCAAATTTCAGTGACTTCAAAATAAAAATGTTTTTTTCTCTCATCTTATATGGATTCCACTCTATATCATCCTCACTCAGGGATACAGACTGGCAATGTTTTCCCTGTGGCAGTAGAGTTGTTATTTTCCATAACAAGAAGGAAATGGAGCAAATTACTTGCCAGGTCTTCACACAGAGGAATGCCCTGGGTCATGTCTGCTGACATTGAATTGGCCTAAACATATGACTAAATCTGAGGGAATGAGAAGAGCAATCCCATAATTTGTCTAGATGAAGTTGAACCAGAATGATTGTAAACATCTCATAGACTACCTTACTATTTAGGGAAATGCAACATTATTCTAGGCAGTCAATAAGAGATGGGCAAATGGAAAGGTATAAATCCCTGTATCTCAACCTGAACAAAACTCAACCCAAAGTGGATCAAAGACTTAGGCACTAGAACAGAGACCCTGTGCCTAATAGAAGAAAAAGTAGGCCCAAATCTTCACCATGTCAGCCTAGGACCTGACTCCCTTAACAAGATTCCTAAATCCCAAGAAGTAAAATCAAGAATCAATAAATGGGATGGATTCAAACTAAAAAGCTTCTTCTCAGCAAATAAAATGATCAATAATGTAAATAGCTTACAGAATAGGAGAAAATCTTTAGCACAAGTACCTCAGGTAGAGCACTAATCTCCAGGATATATTAAGAACTCAAAAAACTTAACACCAAAAAAACCACAAATTACACAATCAATAAATGGGCAAAGGAACTGAACAGTCACTTTATGGAAGAAGAAATACAATTGATCAACAAATATATGAAAAAATGTTCAACATCTCTAGCAATTAGAGAAATGCAAATCAAAACTCCTCCAAGATTTTATGTCACTCCAGTCAGAATGGCAATTAGCAAGAATACAAGCAACAATAAATGTTGGCAAGGATGTGGGGAAAATGATACACTTACACATTGCTAGTGGGATTGCAAATTAGTGCAACCATTATGGAAAATGATATGGAGATTCCAAGAAAACTTGGAATGGAACCACAATTTGACCCAGCTATCCTACTCCTCATTTTATACCCAAAGGACTTAAAATCAGCTTATTACAGTGACACAGCCATATTGATGTTTATAGCAGCTCAACTGACAATAGCTAAACTACAGAACCAACCTGGGTGTCCTTCAACAGATGAATGGATAAAGAAAATATGGTATATATACACAATGGGATATTACTCAGCCTTAACGAAGAATGAAATTATGGTATTTGCTGCTAAATGGATGGAACTGGAGACCATTATGCTCGGTGAAATAAGCCAATTCCAAAAACCCAAAGGCCAGATGTTTTCTCTGATATGCAGATGCTAATTCACAATAAGGGGGAAGGGAGTGTAGGGAAGAATAGAGTTACTTTGGATTAGGTAGAGGGAAGTGAGGGGAAGGGAGGAGTACGGGGATAGGAAAGATAGATAGTAGAATGAATCTGACATTAACCTATGTACCTATATGACTATATGACCTGTGTGATTCTACATCATGTACAAACAGAAGAATGAGAAATAATCCTCCATTTATGCATGTGTCAAAATGCATTCTACTGTCATATATAACAAATTTTAAAAATTAAATTAGAATGATTAGAATAACTAAAGTTTATCAATTAATTGGATATGAGGGTTGTGAGATGTAGAAGAGTCAGGGATCATTCCCCTGTGACAGGGCAACTGGATAGATGGTGGTCAAATATCCTGAGCTAAACAAGATAGACAATATGTTCTGGAGGGAGAGAAAACAATTAAATAAAAATATCATAGTTGGAAATGAAATCAGAAGAGCAACCTAGGCTGAGTAAATGAATTGTAGAGTCTTTGACATCCAGATGGCACCTGGAGCGGATGAAACAGAGAAGCTGTGTACAGTAGGATAAGCAAGTCATCCTTCTCTGGTACATTCTTAATTTTGGCACTGAAAATATAGTGTTCTGGGAACCTCCTTAGGTCCAGGAAATCAGCAACAGGCACTCACCCTAGAAGAAAGATGTGTGAGGAAATGAAACACCTAAGACACAGAAGACAACATGGGCTGCTCAGGTCGAGGATTAGGAACTGGAAAGTTGGAAAGGTGGAAAGATGCTGAGAAATGTCATAATGAAGGTACAAGAAATTAGGGGAATGTGAGAAGCCAGGAATCAAGGGGAATACAAACCGTGCCAAGGAAAGAGTGAGTGCTGGGGATGGGGGACAAATGGTGTCACCCAAGCCAACAGGATACACACTGAAGTTCCCGTTGCTGAGAGATTAAAAAACAACTGAAGCAGGACTCTTTGGTGTTTGCACAGCCAAACAGAAAGCTGGCAGGGAGGAGAGGGCTTGTCCAAACGCAGGAGGCTGGTGCACCAGGAAGAGGCCTGGGCTTGTCCCTGGTGTGGTGACCAGATACAACAGATAACACAGCAGCTTCTCACATAGCAGAGAAGAAATGGTGCAGATCCAGTGTCTAGACCTACAGCTCCCTCCACACCTGAGGCCACTGGATGCAGAATTCAAAATGAATCCATTTAACACATAAAAAGAATAAAAAAGGATCCTCTCAATTATACACACACAAGATACAAATAAAACCCTTAATCAAAGGTGAATAGAGAAAAAATTGCCAATTTTGAGCTTATGAAGAAACTCTGGAACATAAACAAACTATACAAAACAAACAAAAGTATAATAAACATAATGCTTTTTCCTTAATAAAATTAAAGAAAGCACAAACCACATTTTGTTGTTATTGTTTTGCCACTGAGTTGTAGAAATTCCTTATATTTGGGGGTAGGGGGTATTAACTTCTTACCAGACATTGGGTCTGTAAATAGCTTCTACTGTGTTCATTGGTTGTCAGAATGCTGTCAGCTGTGAGTTTTTATGCATGGCTTTTATTGTGTTGATGTAAGTTCATTTTATACCTAATTTGTTGAGTTTTTATCATGAAGAGGTACTGAATTTTATCAGATGCTTCTTTTGCATCTATTGAGATAATCATGTGATTTTTATGTTTCATTCTGTTACGGGTATGTATCACATTGTTTGATTTGTATACATTAAACCATTTTTGCATTAAAGGGCTGATCCTATTTGATCATGGCATGTGATTTTTGTTTTGTTTTTAGGTTTTTCAGTACTAGACTTGAACTCAGGGCCTTGTGGTCTACCACTAAGCTACATCCCCAGCCCTGATTTATGATTTTATTTTATTTTTTTATTTTTTGGTACCAGGGAACTTGAGTACCCCTGAGTTCAATCACCGAGCCACATCCTCATCCCTATTTTGTGTTTTATGTAGAGACAGGGTCTCACTGAGTTGCTTAGCACCTCGCCATTGCTGAGGCTGGCATTGAACTCGCAACTCTCCTGTCTCAGCCTCCCAAAGTGCTGGGATTACAGGCATGCGCCATCACGCCCAGCTTGATTTATGATTTTTTAATGTGCTGTATATTTAATTGATAGTATTTTATTGAAGATTTCTGCATCTATATCAAGGATATTAGCTTGTAGTTTTCTTTTCTTGATGGAATTCATGATTTTAGGTTGATGCTGGCTTCACAGAATAACTTTAGAAGTGTACTGTCTTCTATTCAGGGGAGGTTTTAAGGAGAATTGTTATAAATTTTTATTTAAATCTTTGGTAGAATTCCCCTGTGGAAGCCATATGATCCTGGGATTTCTCTCCATGGTGGGAGTTTTTGGACTACTCTTTCATTATCCTTATTTTTTATTGATCTGTCCCGGCTTTCTACTCATTCTTCACTCAATCTTGGTATATTGTATATTTTTAAGGAATTGTTTATTTCTTCTAGATAGTTCATCTTGCTCACATATAAATATTCATAAGAGTCCCTTATTATTCTTCTCTGTGGGGTCTTTGTAAGGTTTCCTCTTTAATTCCTGACATATCCATTTGAGAATTGTCTCTTTTATTTAATTAGTTTAGTTAGGTGTTTGTGGGTTTTGCTTCTCTTCAATAAACCCAGCTTATAGTTTCATCATTCTCAGTATAAATGTCCTTGGGTTCACCTTATCAGTAACCTCTCAGCTTCATGAATATAAATGCCCATTTTCTTCCCTAGATTTTGAAAATTTTTAGCCATTATTTCTTTAACTAAGCTTTCTGTCCTTTTTGCTCTTCTTCTTCTTTGACTCCCATAATGTCTTTTGTTTTGCTTGATGCTTTTATATAAGTCTTGTGGAACTTCTTCATTCTGTTTCATTCTTCTTTTTCTCCTTGTTCCGATACCTGGATGATTTCAAATTACATGTGTTCAGACACTGGTTCTTTTTTTGGCTTGATCAAGTGTGCTGTGGAAGCACCCTATATTGAATGTTTCACTTTATTTGTATTCTCTTTTTTTTTTAAATTTTTTCTTAGTTGTAGATGGACACAATGTCTTTATTTTATTGCTTTGTATGTGGTGCTGAGGATCGAACCCAGGGCCTCACGCATGCGAGGCAAGGGCTCTACCGCTGAGCCACAATCCCAGCCCCTTATTTGTATTCTTTAGGTCTAAAATACTGGGCTCATTTCTATAGTTTTTATTTCTCTGTTTAACTCTTCTTTTTGTTTACAGATTGTTTTCCTAATTTTTTTTTAGTTATCTAGACCAATTAGGGATTCTGGGCTGTCAATCAGGACGATCTGTAGGCAAACCAGCTGGGGATGTTCATGATTGGACCTACTGCGTGAACACGCAAGCAAGGCTATAGCTCCACTGAAAGGGAGGCTGGGACTCTATCTATGGATGAGAAGGGCTGGATCCTGGACCATGGACAGTCCTGTTGCCTCCAGTTTCAAAGGCAGGCAGGGCCAGTGCCAGGTACACAGGGTAGTGGAGCTGGAATCAGGTCCTCAGACTTTATTCTGTAGTCAAGTCTGAGGCACTGGTGTTCAATGATATTCCCAGAATCCTGAACATACAAAACTGTCTCTACATCCATGATCAAGTGGGGTCCTGGGGCTAGTTCTGTCACCGTAGTCAGTCCATGGTCAGTGGGCTTATTACTAGCATCATGGACAGCATGATTTCTGTTGGGACTGCAGAAGGATGGGGCTGGTAGCAAGATCACAGATAAACTGAGCTGGACCGAAATCCACAGGGGTACAGGTTGTTACTAGATCTGCAGCTAGGACCATGATGAGCAGGTTGGGGGCCTGCCTTCTTATAATGGCTTTTCTCTGTCTTAGGTTTTGCTGTAGCATTGCAGCCTCCTACCTAGATCCCAAAGCTTCCACAAAGGCACTTTTGTCCATGGATGGTTGCCAAGTCAGTACTTTTGCAGGTGGTCAAGAACTAGAAATTTGCTATTCTGCATCTTCCTGACATCATTCTCCTTTATTAATTTATTTTATCAGCATTTTATTGCTATCAGTATACAGGTTCTATGTTTTTTTCTCTCAGTATCTTTTGAGTTATTATAAATTGCATTTTAAATTTCAGTTTCTATGTGCTGATTGCTAATACAGAGATATACAACTAATTTTTGTGTATTAATTTTGTTTCCTTTGACATTACTGAAATCCTGAAGTTGTTTATTAATTCTAAGAGGCTTCATTTGGAAATTCCTTAAGATTTTCTACCTAGACCACCATGAAATTGGCAAAAGGGACAGTTTATTTCTTTAGTTCCAGTCTTTTCTCTTCTTTTTTTTCCCTTGACTTATTGCACTGATGAGAAGTTCCATTACCGTGTGAATAGCAGTGATAAAAATAGACATCCTTGCCTTATTCTCAGTCTTGGAGCTTATTCAATTTTAAAATGTAAAGTCTGATGATATATTGGGGGAGGTTGCTGGGGATTGAATCCAGGGGCGCTTAACCACTGAGCCACATCCCCAGCCCTTTTTTATTTTTTTCATTTTTATACAGAATTTCACTAAGTTGCTTAGGCCTCGCTAAGTTGCTGAGGCTGACTTTGAATCTGAAATTTTCCTGCCTCAGCCTCCTGAGTTGCTGGGATTTCAGGTGTGTGCCACCATGACCTGCTTAGTTTATTAAACATAAGCATTCTTTATCAAGTTGAGGAAGCTTCCTTCTACTCAGAGTTCCCTGAGCGTTTTTATCATTAGTAGGTTTGGATTCAAGTGCCTTCCTTGTATCATTTGGTATGATCACGTTTCTTTAGTTTATCCATATGGTGGATCACTTTGAGTGACTATCAAGTGTAAAATCAGATTTAGGTTCTTGGAATAAACTGCTTGATTATTGTGTTATTTCTTCTTATGTATTCTTGATTTCTATTTGATAATATATTAAAATGTTAGCATTTATATTCATAAGGGATATTACTCTGTAAATTTTCTCTTTTGCACTGTCTTGTTTTACTATCAGGGTAACACTGGTTTCATAATATGAGTTAGAAAGAGTTTCCTCCTCTTCTATTTTTTTAGAAAGATTGTGAAAACTTAATGTTTATTCTTCTTTAAATGTTCAGCAGAATTCCTCAATGAAACCATGTATGTTTGAGGACTAGTTTGGGGGGAAGTTTTTAATTATAGATTCAATTTCCATTATAGCTGTAAGATTATTAAAATTGTTTACTTCATAATGGGTGAGTTGTGGTGGTTTGTATTTTTCTAGGAATTAGTACATATCATCTAAGTTGTCAAAATTATATTTGTAGAGCTGTTCTCAGTGTTCTCCTTTTATCCTTTTTATGTCCATAGTGTCTCTAGCACTATCCTGTTTCATTCTTGACGTTGGTAATTGGTGTCTTCTCTCTTTTTTCCTTTTTAAGTCTTGTAGAGGCTTGTCAATTTTATCTTTGAATATTCATTTTCTTATTTATTCATTTGGTACTGGGAATTGAACCCAGGTACACTTAACTGAGTTACGTCCCCAGCCCTCTTTATTTTGGGTCTCGCTGAGTTGGTTAAGGCTTCCTAAAGTTGCTGAGGCTGGCTTTGAACTTGCGATCCTGGTGCCTCGACCTTCCCAGCTACAGGGATTACAGGTGTGGGCCACCACACTTGTCAATTTCATTGATGTTTCTCAAAGAACCAGCCTTTATTTCTCCATTGTTTCTTGCTTTCAGTTTCATTGATTATATTCTTTTTCTTCTGTCTGCTAGGTTTGGGTTGATTTTGCTTGTCCTTTTCTAGGTTCTTAAAGTACAAGTTTATATTACTGATTAGAGACTTTGCTTCTTTTCTAATGTTTCCATTAAGTGCTACAAGCTTACCTCTCAGCACTGATTGTCTGTGTTCCAGAAGTTTTGATAGAATGTGTTTTTCACTTTCACCCATTTCACCATAGTGTTTCATGTCCCTGAGACTTCCTCTTCAAAGTATGGATTATTTAGAAGTATGTTGGTTAGGCTCCAGGTGCTTAGAGATTTTCCTGTTACCTTTCTTTAAATGATTTTTAATTTGAATCCATTGTGTTTGGGCTTCTTTTAAATTTGTTGAGGTTTAAATAATTCCCCAGGAGATAATCCATCTTGATATATGTTCTGTGGATACTTGGAAAGAAAGTGCATTCTGCTGTTGTTGGGTGGAGCGTTTTGTAAAGTTCAATTAGATCCAGGAGTTCTATAAAGTTCAGTTAGATCCACCTGGTTGACAGGTAGTTAAGTTCCTCTTTATCCTTGCTGATTTTCTGTTTAGTTGTTCTATCAATATGAGGGAGAAAGTCTTCAACTGTACTTATGGATTTTTTTCTTTCTCCTTTCAGTTCTCAGTTTTTGCTTCACATATATTGGATTTCTGTAGTTTGAGCCCAGATATCTGTGCAACACTCTTTTCTTGGTGTATTGACTCTTTGATCATTACATAATTTCCCTCTGTATCCCTAGTTAACTTTCTTCTGAGAGCTACTTCATCTGATATTAATATCTAATAAAGCTACTCCTGCTTTCTTTGGATAAAAGTTGTTTATCTTTTACTATCCTTTTACTTTCAACCTGCATATATCATTAAATTTGAAGTGAGTTTCCTGTGGATAGCATAGTTGGGTCACAGGTTTTTTGGTTTGTTTGCTTGTTTGATTTATCTACTTTGTTTTTAATTGTTCATTTAGATAATTAATTTTAATCCTTTATATGCTAAAATTTGAGTCAATCATCTTATTTATGTTTTGTTTTTTGTTAATTCATTTTTCATTGTTGTTTTTTGTTTACTTTTTCTTTCCTTCTGTTGGGGTATTTGGACAATTCTATTGATTTATCTGTGGTGTTTTAAAATGTATCTCTTTATATCACCTTTACAACTATGGATCTTATGTATTCTTAGCTAATGAAGTCCACCACAGTGCCCTTTACCAATTCAAGTGAAGTATGGAAATCTTACTTCCCTTCAATCTCTTTTCTCTCCTTCATTTGTGTAATAATTACCTTGAATATTTCTTTTATATACATTGAGAACAACATTACACAGTGTCTCAGGTTTGTACTTCAGCTGTCAAAATAATTTAGAAAACTCAAGAGGAGAAAGAAAGTCTATTGTGTTTGCCTGTATTGTTGCTCTTATATAATTTCTTCCTTTCTGATGTTCTAAGAATCTTTCTTTTAATCTTTCCTTTCCAATCAGAGCACTTCCTTTAGCCATCCTTTGAAGGTATTTCTGCTGGTGACAAATGATCTTATTTCTCCATCTCATGTTTTGATTTTCTTTTCATTCCTGGAGAGTATTTTCTCTGGCTATATAATTCTGGGCTAATGATTGTTTTCTTCTTTCAACACTTGAAAACTATGCATTATTGTGCCACTTCCTTCAGTTCTTTGTAGCTTTGAATGAGAAACTCACTATCATCCACGTTGTTTTTCCTCTGTCGCTAATGCATCATTTCTCTCTGGCTGCTTTCAAGAATTTGTCTTTGTCCATATCCATATGCTTATTTATTTATTATTTATTTATTGTCAGTTTGGGATATTTTCAGCCCTTAATCTTCAAGCTCTTTCTATGCTCCATATGTTACATCTATTATAATAGTCTCACGTCTTGGGCTATATTCTTTCCTTTTTTTCTCTAATCTATTTTCTCTCTGTTGTTCAGACTGGAAAATTCCCATTGTTCTGTCTTCAAGTTCTCTGATTCTTTCTTCTAGTCTCTCAGTTCTGCTGTTCAGCCCGTCCATTCCATCTGCTGATTTGGTTATTGCACATTTTAGTTCTGAAATTCCTATTTGGCAGAATGGGAATGTAGCTCAGTGGTGTTTGCTTAGCATATATGAGGCCCTGGGTCCAAACCCTACTACTCCCCCCCCAAAAATAGATCATTCTATTTGATTCTTTATCTCTTGTACTATTTTGCAAAAGTATTATATTGTTTTCCTGGTACTTTTCATGTTCTTGGTGTGACAAATTATTTTTTATTAAAATAAGGACATTTGAGGTATCATGTTATAAAATTCTGGATCTTATTCAAATCCTGTTTTAGTAAGTCTTCACTGATACCACTCTGGTGAGTGAAGTGGGATATTGCCTCATTTCTATCAGGTGGGCTTGGGAGATCTGACTTCATCTCTAGGGATTGAGGGGGGCGTTCAGTTCACTGCTGCGTTCAGAAGGAAGGTAAGTCTTCCCATTAGGCCTTCCTAGACACTTTCTTACCAGAGAGTACCTTTACTGCTCCTCAATTGCGGCACCATGGAAAGGGGAGTTGGTATCCTTGTTACCACCAATTGGGCCTGAAAGTCCTGAATCTATACTAGGCTTCTTCTGACACTGCTTGGCCAGGGTATTAGGGCACCTTGTTACAGCCTAGAAAGGGTGGAAGTCTGGGATCTCCACTTGATCTTTGCTGGAAGGTGCAGGGTGTAGATGAAGTGTTTTTTGTTTTGTTTTGTTTTGTTTTTTCCCCATGGCTTTGGCTGGAGTAAGCAGTTATGGTTTGAAAGTTTCCATCTTGAAAGGTTGCCCCTTTCCTGGTGCATTAGCTAGAAAGACCAGGCTTTCATTAGTACTTCTGTTTGTCTGTGACTGTAGATGGTTCTGAGTTGCTGGTATCTTTGCATTCGAGACTGGGATATGTGAGGCAAAAATTAAACTAAAGGGATTCACCTCTGTGTCATTCATTGAGACTTAAGATTCATAGCTAGTCCACCTCTTCTCCACCATTGAAAGCATTCTTCTGTTTCTTTTGTGTAGAATATCAAGGATTTTTAGTGGTACTTAGCAGAAATTATAGGGGGAAATACTTCTACTCCAACTTTCTAGAACTGGATACCCAAGTTATGAGAATTTTAAAGGATAAAATATTAAAGTGCTAAATGTTATAACAGAAAGGAATAGATAGAACAGTCAGATAAAAACCACATTAAAAAAATAACTAAGAATTTGTCAAGAAATGTTGAGAACTTAGCCAAATAGAAAAAAGCAGTATTAGATTTCTGCAAATTTAACACTGCAAAACAAACTGCAAATAAATAAATCACATAATTAATTAATTATTTTGAATGTGAAATTGACATCTAGAAGAAAACATAAGAATAATACACAATCAGCATGGAAATGTGTTTGTAACATTCTATACACAAATGATGGTTGTCATTAACATAAATAATTCCTACAAATCAATAAGAGAAGTATGACTAATGTAAGTACAAAAATAATAATTCTGGAAAGGTCCAAAGAGATCATTGTATGAAGAATAGAAAGAACTAACAAATATAGGGAAAGGGCCATCTTCTTCAGTAATTGGAGAAATGAAAGTTAGATAATTTAATTTGGGGATAGTATTTGATTGGGTTTAGTGTGGTTCCATTTTGGTCTATTAACTACCTCTTTAAATAAAATGGCAACAAGAAACATTTAGGTAGATGCTCTGAACTCAATCCTAACATAAAATTCCATTTGCAATGAGAACCAAATCAATACAATCTCTCTGGTGGAAATTTTACCAATAAGTATCAAAAGTCACAAAGGTCATCATTCCTTTTGACCAAATAATTCAATTTTGGGAAATCTATCTTAAGGAAAGGAACATCAACATAAAAATTATTGGCAAAGAATGCTAACAATGTGTGTGTTAATAATGATTAAAAATAAAAAAAATAAATACCCTAATAATGAAGAATTGACTAAATAAAAAGTGGCTTATTCACAAACTGGAACATCATGAAGCTGATATAAACTGTTGTACCAGAATATTTAATGCTATGGGTGGAAATGCCCATAATTTATCAGTAAGTAAAAAACAAACCTCAGATTATATAGCTGTTTAGATACTAAAGCTGTTTTAATAAGTAATAATTTTCACAGAAATAGCATATTAAGAAAACACATTAAGATGCAGCACTTGAAAATCAGGTATTAATTTTTTTTATTTTTCTTCTTTGTATTTTTCCATGTTCAAAATACATTAAAGCAAAGCATATTTTTATATGTTAAAACAAGGCAATACACGTATATCTACATCCTAGAGGTATCTCCTACTGCTCAGTGACATCATCTGAGATGGAGGCCCTCTCTAGCTTTTCACTCTGCCATCTCAGCATTTTGGTTTTCATTTTTATGTGTGATGACAATTGTACGTGTGGATATCCCATGACTGCTCTAGACTAGAAGGAAGAAGAACATTGTTTCACAGAAACCCCCTACAACAGAGTTTTGCTTAAATCTCACATGGGCATCCTAAAATCCAAGGGAAGCCAAGAAATAAGTATTCAGTTTTCCAGACTCTCGAAGTAGTTAATGGCAAGAAAGAAGTGTCTAGGAATGGACACGAGGGAGCCAACTGCAGTTTTTACATAGCATTTTTATGTAGAAAATTAAAAGCATATTTCGTCGAGTGCACAGATTGAATGTAGTGACAACCAAAATATGCAAGAATTGTGTTTTGCAGGCCCTGTAAAAAGCACTTGTGACATCTGACCATTAAAAGGAGTTAGGAGATGTACTTACAAACTATTCGGGCTCTGATCCCTACATTGCAGGGGTGCGACACTATAAATTGTATGTCTTTATACTGAGAAAAGATGAGAAGGTTGATGTCGAGTTTGCATATCTCTGTCATAAACTCATTCACAGGCACTTTGTTGTATGGGGCAGGGAAGAACCACTTTCAAGCTGTGTTTGGTTACATGAAACCTAAGTCAGCCATCAAGTGACCACAAAAAAAAGAAATCATCAAAAAGCAAGATTTGTCGTACAACTGAAGGCAGCAAGCTGTTAAACAAAAAGCAAAGTCTGGAGGTCAGAAGATCTGAGGGTTCCATCAGATTCTGCCACTAAACAGTTGTGTGCCCTTGAACACATAATTAACATTGACAGGCTTCAGGTTCCCAATCCTTAAGATCAGGGGGTATGCAGAAAAGATTGTTTAAGCACTTTGAGCATGAAATGACTATATTCTGTGATAGTTGGTATCTTCTGAAAATTAGTAACTGCAAAGGTAACAAGTCACATTAAACCTCTTACTCTGAGTTGACAGAAAGGAACACAGAGAGATCTGGAGGAAGGGGGATGTGCTGAGCCATTGGCTCTGTGTCAGCTGCCATTGCTGGTAGATGGTACAATCGATGGGGAAAATACAAGAGGTATATGTTAGGTCAGATCAGGGTCCAGGATCAGGGCAGCTGCAGTGAGCAGCTGCGAAAAGGAGTAGCTAGCCAGACGCTGACAGTCACCAGTAGATACACCTCCTGTCAATCAGCGAGTTTTCCTGACCTATCCAGGAAGGACTCTGGCCTTCTCTTCCTGCCCCCAAGCCCTCCCCTTCCTGACCAGGCCTTTCAAATTCTCCCTACACCGGAGCCCCAGCGCCATTCTCCTGGACACACTCTGATGGACGGGAGGATTCAGCCCGAGAGCGTGTATTTTCAATAAAGCCTTGCCAAGCGGCTTTAATTCATCCCCTTCTGGTCATCTAGTCTTTACAGTATAAACCTTTAGAACTCAATAAAACTCTATCAGTAGTACTTTTGCACAATTGGAGAAATAGCTTAGCAATGAAATTTATGGAGTCCACATCCCATGTCTATACCTGGAGTCTTTGTTGATTTCATTTTACAAATTAGAAAATATAAACCTCAGGAGTGAAATGAATCATAGTCAGGAAGCTGTTATGATAGGCAGTAAATGCTTTCAGTCCAGGAATTAGAGACCATACAAAGAACCCTACATTGGTATCCCTGGAGAGTAGTCAGTTTCCGGTTTAGATTCAAGTTTGGTGGTCAGCATAGGCTACAACAGAATCAGAATTCTTGCTCCATCATTCAGAGCTGTGTAACAGTCAGCAAGTTACTTCATCTCTTTCTACCTTGGTTTCCCGTCTGTAAATGGAGGACAACAATTATATCTATCCCTTATAACATGGTAAAATTTAAAACTGTTAGCCCAATGCCTGACCTTTAGGTAGCTATTGTCAGAGAAGGAAGTTTTCATTCTAGTGACTCAGTAAATTCCCAACTTACTTTGTGAACTGTTAAGTACTTGCTAACCTATAGATGTCTTAATTCAGAGTAGAAAGTTTCTGTATGCTGCAATGCATGTAAATGGCAAACGTAGGATGTTGACTGTAAAGTTTGGGGAGGCTTTGAATGGAATTCGTTTCAGAAAACACATGCTGTTTTGTGAGTGGTTGTTACCTGAGTTGCTTCCTAGGGCAGAAGTATTCTGGGTAGAAAGTGCAGGACAAGAAGGATGTAACCTGGGGACAAGGTAGAGGTAAGAATGTATTATTGTATTCAGTTTAGACTACACCTATGGCAAAAACTGATCATTTAACTGGAAATGGCCACAAAGATAGAGCTGGAAGGGTTTTAAAATATTGCCTATTCCTAATTTCTTGCTCAAAGCCTCCTCAGTTTTCTTAGCAAGTGCTGTTTCCAGTTCCTAAATATGGGGTGTCAAAAAGGACTCTCAAATCCAAGGGAGAAAGGCTGGCTTGTTCATTAAATTATGTAGAGACAGCTGCCTAACCATTCAGAAAAACAAAGTTAGAACCCATTTCAAGTCAAAACAAACTACAAATAGGTTGAACATCTAAAGACTGAAAGAGACATTAAAATATCAGAAGAAAATAGAGGTAAATAGCCATAGAATCACATTATGGGTAAAGGCTTGATGACTGTAATCCTAAGAGAAATTATCATGGGAAGCATTGATATTTGATTGCATGTAGAAATTTATGATTTCCCTTTATATAAATACCATCGGTAAATAAGGAGAGCCATACCTTACAAAAAGCAATGGTTATCTTTCAGGTTAAAGGGTCACTCTAGTAAGTGGAGTAAGAGCTCTTATAAATGAATTAGGAAAAGGATACCCTGTTCCCTCCTTCTCCCCTTACCCCAATATGGTAATGGCCATAAACAAAACATTTTAAAAAGAAGAAAGATATAAGGCTAATAATCGTGAAGACAATCCAGTCTCTCATGTAATCAGCCACTACTCATCTATCAAGTTGTCACATATGAAAAGCAATATAATTTCCATGTTAGGGAAGTCACTGGACAGAACGTGCAGTTGCATACATGAACAGTGGCAGCCTATGTGCACAAAAACATTCCATAGAGCTTTGGAGCCATGTAGTTAATTTTTCTAAGTGAAAATTTTTTATTCTTAGAAAATTATCAATGCTGGGCATTGTGGCACATGCCTTTAATCCCAGCGACTTGGGAGCGTGAGGTAGGAGAATCGCAAGTTTGAGACTAGCCTGGGCCACTTGGAGAGACCCTGTCTCAGAATAAAAAAAATAAAAAGGGCTAGGGATGTAACCCCGTGGTAGAGGACATCTGGATTCAATCTCCAGTTCCAAAAGAAAGGAAAATTATCAGTGATTTGACTGAATATTTTGATGAAGGATGCTCAATGCAGCATAATTTGGAATTTTAATATAGAAAGTTAAAGAGATATTTTTCATCAGATGCTAATTAATAAATTAAGACTTAGTCCATATAATGGAGTACTATTAAACTTAAAAATAAACAAGTCATTGAGATAAGATGATACCTACAAACGAAAACATTGCAAAATAGGAGTATGGTACAAGGCATATTTATATCAAAATTCTCTTGGTATGTTAAGTATCTTTAACACAAATACATGAAAGAATATTTATGTGCGATTAAATGTCAGCATCCTCCCAGGCCAGAACCTCTTGACTATCAAGGTCATGAAAAACAAGGAGTGTAGAAACTGTCACAAACTCAAAGTGCCTAAGAAGACATGAAAATTAAATGCAGTGTAATGCCCTAGTCTGGCTTCTGGAACAGAAAGAACATTAGTGGAAAAACTGATGAAATCAAAATCAAGCCTGGAGTTCAGCTAATAGTCACATAGCAATGTCAGGTTCTCAGTTTTGACAAATGCACCACAGTAATATAAAGCGTGAGTGAGCCGTGGGGTGAAACCGGGAGGGGTGTGTGAGAATGCCCTATAAACTATCTTTGCAACTTTTATAAAAATCTAAAATCACTCCAAAATAAAGTTTACTAGAAATCTCGAGACGTTTTAGAAAGATGTGTCTACTTAAAGCCCGAGATTGGGGTGAGAGACATAAAAAGTTGCAGCTTCTACATGCACAATGTCACACAATGACCATGCTTACCACTCTATAATAAAAGATAAACTGATTAAAAACTAAAACGTTGTAGAAGTATGTTTGTAAGTGTGGTATAATAAAGAAGCTAATTATAATACAAATAATCCTCTTTCAATATTTTTTAAAGTTGATTCTTTGTTTTTGCCTACTTTATATTCCAATTGTAGGGCAAAAAAAAACCAGTTTGAAACATCCTTAAGGTAGCATTGGGGCAGGTGGAATTCCTTATATTTAACCATACATTAATATCTTTTCATGTATTTGTGTTAAAGGCATAGAGTTTTGATATAAATGTGTCTTATATTAGTCTAATGAGTTGAAATCAAGGAGTGATTTCCAGATCATGTATTTTTATATTCATATACCAGTGTTGAAATCTTCAGTACAATAGGGCCATAGTGATCATAAATCTAGTTGCTTATTTTAGTGAAGATTCTGATTTGGAATACCCAAACATCAATAAATATTTCAATCTATAAACTGATGGATCTTAAAATTTGGGGTCACAAGGGATGAAAGATCCTTTTTGTTGGCTATTTTTTCTAGTGACAAAATTATATATTGTACATATTCCTTTAATTATAATTCAACACTTCTTGTCTCTGCTTAGATCAATCTATCTAAGATGAGGGTGAAATTGAGAGTCTTGATAGAATTAAAAAGAAAAATATGGCAAAAGAAAGAATAAGTTAGTAGGATGAAACATTTTCTGTTGGGTTGGTAATTTATAATACAATTTTCAGAGAGAATGGCAACCAACTGAATGAGAGGAAAGGTCAGTAAAATTGAAAAAAAAAGTGTAAATGTCCACTTTTTTCCTGTATCATGCTTATCATATAATCACAGCACTACCATATTTAGGATAAATAGCCTAATATGTGATGCAAATGTCACTGATATTTATTATAACATTTTGGGCATGCATTCTTCTAATGCAATATTTTCATTTGCTTATCTTAGCCAAAAATGAATTTACTGGGTGATTTCCAAGCTGTAATTTGGATTTATAAAATGTAAATATTGCATCATAATTGAGTTCCCAGTAGCTTTTAAGCTCATGGAGATTAGGCATGGTCAATGCCAGGCAACTTCAGAAGCCTTGGAGAAAAAACTGTTCACCCCACATTCCCATGGGCTTCCCACTCCCAAGGGCCATATTTTAAGAAGTGGTTTTGTGAGTCTCGGAGACTTTATCATTTTCAAGGCCCTTGTTCACAGACACCATGGTTTATGCCCAGTGGGAGTTACCAACAAGTCAGCTAGTGATTATAAAATACAGCATGAAATGATGTGATTGGTAAGAATTTGAAGTTTCACAGGAGCCCCAAAGAGAGAGACTTTGGAACCTTCTATTACCCGGACACACAATACCCTTCCCAAGGTAAATGCTGCATCGAACATGAGATGTGAAAGAGGAGTCGCCATTTTTCAGGTGAATGGGTGATCAGGGAGAAGGAGCAGTGGTCCAGGCAGGGGTAATTGCACTTGCAAAGGCCAGGGAGGAGGTGGGAAAAGGTGTGGTGGGCCTGAAGGAACTGGACAGAGCACCTACTGGAACAGAGAGAGCCAGAGGCAGTGGGTGAGAGGTGGAGCCAGAGTTGGGGGATCAGCCCCATCTTAAAGAAACTATGAAGGAGATTGGGTTTTATCCCCAAGGTGTCATGGTAAAAATCATATTTCCCTGAAACCTATATGTCCCCAAGGTGTCATGGTAAAAATAATATTTCCCTAAACCTATACTTTAGTCCTTCAGAAAGTGACTATATTTAGAGATTGGGTCTTTAAAGTGGCAATTAACTTAAAATGAGGTTATGAAGGTAACCCTAATGGAATACCACTGATATCTTTATAAGGAGAGGAGATTGGGGCACAGACACAAACAGAGGGACGACCATGTGAAAACAGAGGGGGAAGCTGGTCTGGGGGAAGCTACTTACCAAGGAGAGAGGAATCAACATGTGGATCTCAGATTTCTATCATTTAGAACTGTGAGAAAATGAATTTCTGTGTTTGAAGCCACCTAGTCTGTGGCACTTTGTCATGGTAGCCCTAACCAACTTGTACAAATGACAATGACTTATCCTCAGAAAGGGTGAAGCAGATGGAGAATGTTTAACTTTACCTTACTAAAAACTCATTCTGGCTAGTGAGTAGAGGGAGATGAGTCTGGGACAGGGAGTCCAGAAGCCATCATAGATCTGTTGTACACAGACCTCCATTGAGCACAACTGTGGGGTTGTCTTCTACAGAGATGATAATACAAATCATGTATCCACAGGTCACACAGCACTCACTCTGAAAACTTACAAGATAGAGCTAAAGACAGGCAGGTCAAGGAATCAGAAAATAATGAATAGATTTGAGAGAGATTTAGAAAATAGACTCAGCCATATTTGAAGATTGATTGGATGCTACTAGTGAGGGAGAGGAAGGACAAACATGAAACATCTTCATCTGTCTTGGGGATCTGGGTTGGAGAGGACATCTGTAAACAAAAATTAAGAAGAAAGAACTGTATTGGAGAGGATGGTTGGATTTGTTTTGGCTTCCATTGTGAGGAACCAAATGGAACTGTCTACATGGAGATTTTTATTAGGAAGATAGGTAGATGAAGATATGGCTTTTTTATGCTTCATGATTTAAAGAACCCATAAAAAATTCATGGTTTATTTTAAACCATAGGGCTGATAAGAACAGAAGAACTAGTGTGTAAAATAAGAAAACAACAGAAGAGAAATAAACCCTCCTGTCTGTCATCCAAACTCCTAAGTCAGAGGCTCTCTATGAGAATGTAGCAGGTAAAATAAGAGAAGTGATGTCACTCATCCCTTTTCTACTCACCCATTGGTTCCATGTGCAGGCACATATTCAATGCCCTGAGGCTTGGGGATGCCCTTTATGCAGAGAAAGTGCATGAAGTGATCTCTTTATTCACCCTGCAAGTGCTAGGGGTCTACCATATGCCAGATACTATGATGATTGGTAAAGACAGTCACATTGCTCCCCTTCCTCAGAACAATCTAGAGGCTTGAACTGTTGCAGGGCCCTCAAAAATTGCATTTCTAACAGCAGCAAGAAGAACAAGACCACATCTTTGCCAACATCCCCAGGGAAATCAGAAAATATTCCCCTGACAATTTCACATGTCTGTTTTGGTTAAGGGGCTAATTCTTTCAGAGATGGCAAAGCAGACCCTGCAAAGTTCAGTTCATGAATTCCTTCATCCTATGCTTCCAGAATGTCCTTTATTTCCCTCTCGGCAGGAATCTTTGAAATTATATTTTCTTTTCTCCCTCATTGTTCTCAGTGAGTGTCAAAGAAAAATATTTTCTTGGTTTTGACAGGATTGTTTTTAACACAGTTCTCTGACCCCTTAAATAGGTCATTATGAGCAAAACCCATCCGTTCTTTACCTCATGAGTTAGGTCACTATCATAAGCATCCGTGTTTGAACTAAGTGATCATATGGCATTGTCCCACTGACCTGAGATCTCAGTGGTCATGGACTGATACACTCTTGGTTTGTTTTCTTCTCTTTTGCCACTGAGCATTCTTTTAAGAATCATCCTTCTTATAAAGCCTAAAAAAGAAAAGATTTACAAGCTTACAAGCAAAGGATACTCTAGAATATCTACCATGTGTGTAAAATAAGAGCAAATGAACTCTATGTAAGAATCTTTTCCACCAAATTGTACTCACAACTCACAATTTAAATCAACACAAGTGCTTTCGTTTCTTCATTCTGTACCCTCCGCAACTCAGAGAAGTACCATCCTTGTTACCATCTGAGCTGGAGTTCAGACAATGCTAGTTAACACCCAGTCCCTGGGTATCTTTTTCTTTTTCTGTGCAGTTTTGTTTTTGTTTTTGTTTTTTTTTTTGGTACCAAGGATTGAACTCAGGAGCACTCAACCACTGGGCCACATCCTCAGCCCTATTTTGTGTTTTATGTAGAGACAGGGTCTCACTGAGTTGCTTAGCGCTTTGCTATTGCTGAGGCTGACTTTGAACTCAAGATTCTCCTGTCTCAGCCTCCCAAAGTGCTGGGATTACAGGTATGCACCACCACGCCCAGCTGCCTCTGCACTTTTATCTGGTTATTGGAGAAGATGGGTTAGAAAATATGATTTGATCAGGGCAGGCAGGGCAGAAAGGCTCCCACTGGAATCTGCACACATAGCTTGAGCATACTTGAGAGATACCTCTTTGGGAGCACCTGAGAATAGCAGGATGGACAATAGCAAGGAGGCTTTATTTGTGCTTGACCTCAAAGTGTTACAATTTGGGCATGGATGTAGATGCAACCGCATTACCAGCCCCAGCCTGAAGATATATGGACAACATGAAATAAGTAGACATATATTCAGACCCTTCTGGGAACCTAGGATAAGGTTGTCTTGCTTTAAAAAAAAAA
The DNA here is from genome assembly GCA_028644305.1 of Xerus rutilus. Taxonomy (NCBI): domain Eukaryota; kingdom Metazoa; phylum Chordata; class Mammalia; order Rodentia; family Sciuridae; genus Xerus; species Xerus rutilus. The sequence continues at coordinate 51,120,970 of CM053402.1, forward strand.
AAAAAGGTGCTTTAAAAAAAAAAAAAAGAGCCAGGCATGGTGGCTCACGCCTGTAATCCCAGCGGCTCAGGAAACGGAGGCAGGAGAATTGTGAGTTCAAAGCCAGCTTCAGCAACAGTGAGGTGCTAAGCAACTCCGTGAGACCCTGTCTCTAAATAAAATATAAAATAGGGCTGGGGATGTGGCTCAGTGGTCGAGTACCCCTGAGTTCAATCCCCAGTATCCCCCACACCCCCAAAAAAGAATATTTATAAAATAACTGTTTTTGTTGATATTTGACTTAAGACAGCAGTTTGTTCAACTTAGTAACTCCATCAAGAGCAAAAAAAAAAAAAAAAAAGTCATATGAAAGAGATTATAGGAAAGCAGGAAGCTTTGCTTTTTTGGCAGAAAAAAAAAGGAAAATAGTCAGCTGTAACCAAGAAGTCAACAATCCTTAAGAGAGCTGTAAAATCCAGTTTGGAAGCAGTGGGCAAAACCATGACTAGTCATCCAGCCATGTTCTTGTCATGGTGACACAGAAGGAGAAGAAAGACCCATACAGGCAAAAAAAAAAAAAAAAAAAAAAATTGAGACAATTTCTTCTCTTAACTTTTACTCAGATTTAATTCAAAAGCATTCCAAGGGACTATTTCAAGTCCTTTTATTTACCATCCTTGTTTAACACAATATTAATTCAAATGAGAAAGCAGCTAGGAAGTCTTTGATTATGGATATGTGAGAGATGTGGCAAGATTCTCTCCAGTCTTATAGGGAAAAGAAAAATCCACAAGTTGAAATTTTAGGAGACACACTCTACATAGATGGATGTGTCACCAATCAGTGTTCCTCAGTGTTCACCTAGCTTTATCTTCTAATTATTCTTTAGCACCCATAAGTAGTCTGAAATGCAGCCAGGTGACTTTTTTGGGTGTACTGAGATTCTGCATCCAGTTCTTACAAACCAGGGAGGGCAAAGCTGACTGTTAAAAACCTTCAGTGTCCCCAACTGTAATGTGCATACACATCTCCCAGGAAGTACTATGAAATGTAGATTCTGATACAAAACGTCTGGGGTAAGGCCTGAGACTTCAAATTTCCAAATGATGCTGACCCAGTTGATCCAAGTCACCCCTTTCAGCAAGTTGACTATTCCATTTTTATTTTTCATTTTTTGGTACCAGGTATTGAACTCAGGGGTGCTTAACCACTGAGCCACATCCCCTCTTCTTATTTTTTATTTTTGAGGTAGGGTCTCACTAAGTTGCTGAGGCTGGCTTTGAACTTGTGATCCTCCTGCCTCCACCTGCCAAGCCCCTGGGATTATAGGAATGCACCACCACGTCTGGCTAAATTGACTGTTCTAGATGTAGACAGCTCCCATTGCCTTTTCTCATCTAGAATGGCAGGAGAAAAACATCAGTTACAGAAGCAATGTTTTTCCTTGTGTAGGAGATATAGGTTTAATTCTAGGCTGCCTGAGTTTTATGCATAAGCCTTATGGATAAACAGCAATTTAAAATAAAGAAACACAGGGGTATACATACATAATCCCTGTTATGTCACATATAAAATGCTGTGTTGGAAAATACTGAATTTGCTCAGGAGTCCTCAGTTACTGTCTAATTTTCCAAGCTAAGCTTCTCATTTCTAATATGCTTTGTTGAAAAGCTTGGAGATTGTATTACCTCATTTCACGGAAAAGAGAGCATTGTGTTGGGATTCAGAAGACTTGTGATAAAGTCCCAACCTGTCATTCACTTGCCGTGTGACTCTAAGCAACATGCTCCACCCTTCTGACGCTTAGTTGTGAGGGGAATAGGACTAATTAGATGTCCCCTGGGAACCCTTTCCACTTTAATGTTCCTTGTGCTGTGCAACATAAAGAAACAGAATTTCTCACCAGTGATTAGGAAGTTTCTTTGCTGGGATGTGGGGTTAGTCACCAGGGTTAGTACTCATGGTTTCACATCAGTGAGAACACAGATGTGATGGCTGGAGGCAGTAGCTTGGAAGTTAGATACAAGTGGGTTCAAATCCTGCCTCCTTATGTTATATGAGCCACTTGGTATTACAAAACAAAATGATTTCTTGTGGTCTGAGCTTCAGTTCAATCATCTGTGAAGTCTGATCTATAAAGTGAGTAAGAAAATGAAGCAGCCTTATTAGAATATTACCAGTACAGTGACCAAGCATGCTGGTTGGCCTAGGACCAAGAGGTTTCTTAGGAAGCTGCACTGGATAAATGAACGGATATTCATTCATTTATTTATTGTTATTATTATTTTTGAGACAGGTTCTCACTATGTTGCTTAGGGCCTCTTTAAGTTGCTGAGGCTGGCTTCAAACTTGCAATCCTCCAGCCTCTGCTTCCCAAGCTACTAGGGTTAGAGGCATGTACCACTGTACCCTGGTTCCTTCATCCCCCAAAGCAGAGAATAGTTATTCCCATCTGAGGGTCCTCTCTACCTTGCAGCCAGTTCTGCTCTGTGAGCTTTTCTTTTCTCTTCCTTTCACTCTCAGCCTGTCTGGGCTACCCACTTATACCACCTCTGGGTTTCAATCAACCATTCACAAACCTTGAACTGAAATGGTTGGCTACTCTAAATTCAAAAGTGCCACCTGTGACAAGCTGTCACTTCAACAAGTATTTGCTATGATTATTAATAATAATATATATATATAAATATAGCAAGTTCAAGGTGAATTTGTATTCAACCAGAATAAGACCCAAAATTGCCTGATACCATTTTTTTTTAAGATCACATACTTATCTTTCCTGAAAAAGAGAAAGGACTATGTAAATGTGACCTATCAAGCCATACAAACTGGCCACCCTCTTCAAAATAAAGTTTTGATTTAAAGGACAATATGGACTCTCAATGACAAGGTCTGGATTGGGGACGCTGACGTGGCTGCAGGCAGACAATGGCAGTACTCATCAATTCTAGTGGATGCAGCTCCGGCTAGGAATGCGGGCAGCTGTCCTTCCTATCCCCAATGTCATATGCTGAGGCTATGCCAACATCCTGCTTGCCCATCAAAACATTCCAGAGCTCATCCTTGTCAGGCTGCATGTAGATATGTCTCCTAGGATTAGCCCAAGGCCTGTCTCTCTCCATTGTCTCAGGGATTGAGGGATTATCCTGCTCGAATGTCTCATGTGTACTATTCTGCACAGACAATTGAAGATAACTCAGGAACCAAATTCCCTTCTTAGGGCCCCCTCCAGCCTGCAACCAGTCCTGCTTTGTGAGCTTTTCTCTTCTCTTCCTTTCCACTCACACCCTGCCTGGGCTACCTACTCCTTCAGGCACTGGGTTTCAATCAACCATTCACAAAGTTCATGGTTTTGGTTGCAAATTTGCCAGTCACACCAGTTCCTCATACTCCCTGTCTTTAATTAACCCTTAGTGTTCATCTTTGTCCATAATTTCTCCTGTGATTTCCATGCTAACACTTATTGCTTTATCAACTGAAATTTATTCAACCTGATTCCAGATTAAGGGTGACCTAGCTACCCTGGTTTGTCCACAACTATTTTCATTTATGCCGGTTGTCTTTGGTTAGTAGTTAATAAACTCCCCGTTTTACTCTAAGAAATGTCCTGATTTGGAAGAAAAGTTATGTAGTTATTCTATTCAGAGCCAACTTCAAATACAGGAAAGTCAATCCTGCCAGAGAGTGAAACATGAGGAGGAAATTCAGGCAATGCAGGCAGGAATCTACCATCATGAGGAACAGGCGCTCTTGGGCTGGACTTCATTGCTTTAGGTACAGGGTGACCAAAACACAAGCTTGGACTTAATTGTGAGCTGTACTTAAGAAAAAAAATAGGAAAAAAATATAAAAAGAGTTATCACCACGCAAATGGGCCACCAAAGTGAGTATTCACAATTCTATATTAGTGGAACCTGTGGGGAACAAGGCTGGGAAAGAAGTGAACAGTTTCCATGGCCCCGTGGAAGGACCTGGACTTAGAGATAAAGCCAAATGAAATTAGGATACTGACTTCTAACAGTGTCACCCTGAGCAAATGGCTTTGTGTGTCTAAACTTTAATTACTTATAGAAGAGTGCATAGTAAGCCATCAGTTTTCAAACTGTGTTAGAGCCCAAAGATTTTTTTCAGAGGTTTCCTATAAATTCTTTGGGAGCTCTACTTTTATTTGTTGGGTAGTCAACTCCCTTATAAGGTTTTTTAAAAATCTGAGTTTGAGATTTGGTGTGTTAAAACAGAAGATTTTAATGATAAAGTGAAATGAGAACACTTATGGGTTAGATAATCTCTAAACACCCTCCCAAATCTGGCACAGATGATTATAAGGCCTTAATAAATGTCAGCAGAGAACCTTAAGACAGAGGTAAACAATATTCCCCTGAAGTCTTCAAAGCTCTATAGTAACTTGCTACTAAGCACAGACCACGTGGGCTTTAGGATGTGCACAGTGGTTCTTTGAGAGGCAGGTGACTACCAGGGTGTGTCTGAGGAAAATGGATACAGAGGCCTCACTTTGAAGTGTCTTAGCTGGAAAGGAACAGTCTAGCCTCTGAAAATGTTCCCATAAATGTTCCTTAGCATGCATAACATCTGAGAGATTCTAAATTGTTTTGAAGCTGATTCTAGATTTTTCTGCAAAAAGCCTAGTATCTGAAAAGAAATACCCATATGCCTGAAATTCTTAATAATAATGATGAAGGATGCACTTTGGGGCATGAGGTAGCATGTATAAAGTTAAAAACATAAACACCCTTTCTCTCGGAATGAAAGAATTCTAAACATTTGAGTAAGACACTCAAATGAAGCTAAAAATGGATCAATCGGGCAACCATTATCTTTTTTTCTTTTTCTTTTTTTTTCCAGATTTCAAGAGAGAGGAATCACAAGAGAAAACACATAATGGCAACCTGCAGCAGAAGTGCTTGCTTTCGTTGAGCTGAAGGAAAACTCCAATCTCGAGCCAGAAGGAGAACAGTGGAAGCACTAAGAGGTCCCTGTCTTGGCTACTCTATTCAGGAATACACTTGATAATCCAATATGAACTCGGGAAGTGAATTTCCTTTACCCCATAAAAGCATGAGATAAGAAGTTAAAGCTTAAGATTGAAGTTCAGTGAAAATTATTTGTGCTCTCTTTTTTAGTTATCGTAAAAATGAAAAGAGGATTTCTGACATTTATATACTGTTATTCTTATATCTGGAATACTTTACATTTTCATTGGATGTGGAGTTAGTTTGAATCTAGTCATTTCTATCATCCTTTCTTAATCCTTAAAAAATGATTCATTTGGTTTCTGTTTCTTATTTCATTGAACTTCTAATCATGCCACAATACTATTTTAAAGAATATCCATGGATTTCTATTGCCTAAGAGATAAATTTTCTGATCTTCACATGAAAGACTTTCATAATCTCACACCATCTTTTTTTTCAGCCTGTCTTTATTGTCCAGAAGCACTGTAATACCCGTTATTTTCCAAGCACATCTTGTTCCTCTGCCTACTGTCCATTCATCTGCCCCCCTGTGCCTATACCACCTTCTTCATAACACTTTGCAAACATAGGCACTACAGGCAGAGCAAATTGCTTTCTGCTGCTCCCAGAATCCTCTGCTCCCAGCATTGGCCCATCGTGGATCCCAACATTCCCTGCAAATCATGTGTGTAACTCTCTTGCTATATTGGCTATGAGAACCATGAGGATAGAGACTGTAACCATTCCTTTTTATACAAACTCTGGCATTTTTTTGTATGTGTGGATTGAAAAGTTCATTATTTTTTTCTTTTTAATTGTTCTTTTTAGATATACATGACAGTAAAATATATTTTGACATATTATACATGCATGGAGTATAACTTATTCTAATTAGAATCCCATACTTGTGGTTGCACAGGATGTGGAGTTTCACTGGTCATGTATTCATATATGAACATAGGAAAGCTATGTCAACTGTCTTTCCTGTTCTCATCCCAGCTCCCTCCCCTGCATTCCCCTTTGTCTAATCCAGTGAACTTCTATTCTTCATTCCACCTTAGTGTGTGTTAGCATCTGCATATCAGAGATAACATTCAGCTTTTGGTTTTTTGGGATTGGCTTATTTCACTTAGCATGATAGTCTCCAGTTCCATCTATTTACCAGAAAATAATTTCATTTTTCTTTATGGCTGAGTAATATTCCATTGAGCAAAATATCATATTTTCTGTATCCATTCATCTTTTGAAGACACCTAGGTTGGTTCTATAGTTTAGCTATTGTGAATTGATTGTGAATTGAGCTGCTATAAACATTCTTGTGGCTTTGTCATTGTAGTATACTGATTTTAAGTCCTTTGAGTATATGCTGAGGAGTGGAATAACTGGATCAAATAGTGGTTCTATTCCAATTTTTCTGAGGAAACTCCATCCTGCTTTCCACAGTGGTTGCACCAATTTGCAGTCCCATCAGTAATGTATGAGTATACCTTTTCCCTCACATCCTTGCCAACATTTATTGTTGCTTGTATTCTTGATAATTGCCATTCTGACTGGAGTGAAATGGAATCTCAGTTGTTGTTTTAATTTGCATTTCTCTAATTGTCAAAGATGTTGAACATTTTTTTATGTATATTTGTTGACCATTCATATTTCTTCTTCTATAAAGTGCCTGTTCAGTTCCTTTTCTCATTTATCAACTTGGTTATTGGGGGTTTTTTGGTATTAGGTTTTTTGAGTTTTTTATATATCCTGGAGATTAATGCTCTGAGGTGCAGGTGGCAAAGATTTTCTTCCATTCTATAGTTCTTTCTTCACATTCTTTGATTGTTTCCTTTGCTGTGAATAAGCTTTTTAGTTTGATACCATCCCATTTATTGATTCTTGATTTTACTTCTTGGCTTTAAGAGTCCTATTGAGGAATTTGGTCCGTAAGCCAACATGAGGGAGAGTTGGGCCTACATTTTCTTCTAATAGGTGCAGGGTCTCTAGTCTAATGTCTGGATCCTTGATCCACTTTGAGTTACAATCTCACATTTAACATAGATCTTGACACATGGTAGATGTTCAACAAATCTTTGTAGGAAAAAAAAGTTTAATGAAATCTCTATTGTGTCTATAAAGAAGAAGACTGGGTAGCACTCTAAATAGTGGATACTTCTTTTGTCTGTTTTAAATTTATAAGCTTACTTAACTGGTTCTAAAATGAAGAGTACTATAAATCTTTTAAGACTAAGTCTTTTCAGTTGAGGATGACTGGTGAAGCACATGTTTTTAATCCCCAGATCCATAGAACTGCCATTCCCTCACACAAAAAAATTAGCAAAGCATTCTGCATTGGCTTTGCAAAGTAAGGAAGGACATTATCCACATGAAAACAACTTGAAGGAATTGCCGCTAAATACAGTGCAGATGCAAGAAGGTAGATAGAACCCTCCAATAGTTTAAAACATGTAAAGCAGCCCCCACCTGATCAGGAAGTGGAAATGTACCTTTAAAGCTCCCTGAATGAAGATGTGGGCGGCAGTTTGTACAGGGTGCTAAAAATATGCCAGAATAAATGGGAAAGTTGAGGCCAGTTCAGAAACTTTTAAAAGGCTATTTGAATAAACCATGCATGAAAGAAAATTATGAGACCATTATGGAATTTGGATATAGACTGAATATATTTAATGATGTTCAGAAAATGCTATTAAGTTTTTTTTACATGCAATAATGTTGCGTTAGTTTTTCAATACTATGACAAAATACCCGAGAGAAACAACCTAAAGGAAGGAAAGGTTTATTTTGGTTCATGGTTTCAGAAGTGTGAATCCATGGTCCCTTGGCCCTGTTGTGGCACAGTGAATCATAGTGGGAGCACCCGTGGATGAAGCCTGTGACCTCATGGCAGCAGGGAAGCAAAAAGAGAGAAAGGGGAGGGGCCAGGGCCCTGATATCCCTTTCAATGGCATGACCCACTAATCTGACTTTCTTACCTAAAGGTTCCACTGCCTCCCAGTAGTACCAGGGACTGGGGAGCAAGCCTTCAACAGGCCTTTGGGGGACATTTACTATCAAAACTATGGCAAATGTAACAGAGTACTTTGGTGTTGCTTTTCCAAAAAAGTTCTTATTTTTCAAACATGTCAGTTTGAAATACAGTCAGTTCTTATTATTCCCAGATTCTAGATTTGTGAATGCACCTACTCACTCATTTCATTTAAGCAATGTTCCTAGTGCTTTTCTGGTCACTAGTGGACATACACAAAGTGGTTTAAAAACAAACAAACAAACTTGAGTCATCTAGTGCTTACGTTCCCAGCTGCAGTTTTAGTTGAAGAATGCAGTACATGGGCGTTGCCTACGTACTGTAAAGGAGCATCCTTTTCATGGTGTATCAACCATTGTCTGTTTTGCATTCTTGTGCTGTCTAGTGTTCCTTAGCATAAGAAGGCTCCGATGTGTCTCCCAGAGAAACTACGTGTGTTAGACAAGCTTCATTCAGGCAAGAGTGATAGTGCTGTAGGCTGTAAATTCTATGCTAATGAATTAACGGTGTAAATGATTCAGGTTTCTCCAATCCAAAGCATACATGAAACAAGGTTGTGTTTCGCTTAATTGGCAAAAATGTGGCTGGAGGTTCGCAGAAAGCTATTTTCTCAAGGATCCGTGATTCAGGGTTCACAAATTCAGTGTTCACAGCAAAATTTAAAGAACATAACTACCATGAATACCAAGCATCAATTGTAATCATGGATGAAATATGTGTCTGAAATTTACTGCAAAATAACCTGGGGGGCTGGAAGTAGAAATATAAATGAAACAGATTGGTCGCGAGTAAATTGTTGAAAATGTATGACGGGTGCATGACTGTTCATTACACTATTCTTTCGACTTTTGTATATATTTGAAAGTTCCCATAACAAAAAGGTCTTATTTTTTAGAGGGAGAGAGAACAGTACAGTAGAAACACCAGTTTGGATTTCCTACAGGCATTAAAAATCATTCAATGCATTATATAAAGAAATATAATTGTTTAGAAGTAGAATGAATTAAATTTCATGCTGAGTATAAATGATCCAGTGCCATGTAAAGTCAGTATATACAAATCTGCAAAAGTAAAAGACAATGAATGAGTGTGAGCTTTATAAATTGTAAGGTAATATAGAAACTTACATGTCTTTTTTAGAAAGTGAAAAGAAAAAGGCAAGAGACATCTAAATAAAAGACTGCTCTGCCATTCTACTATAATAAAGCTCAGCTTCTAACCTTCATGCTTATTTATTCCATTAATAAACCTGTTTCAGACCCCTCGGGTGACTCTACCACTTCTGCCTCCAGCTCACTCTCTGAGTTTGCAACAGGTCAAACCCAAGGGCTGATGCCCTGTTTTATCCTTTCTTGCATCAATGCCTCAACTTCCTCTCAAGCTCTGACATTATTCAAGTTAATTTTACCAAGCTGAAACTCCAGATCATTCTGTCTGCCCCCATTCCCAACACCAGTGTCTACCAGATGCATTTTGGAGGTGGCATATACAGCTCCAAAGAGATTCCAGGAGCACAAAGGGCTGGGTGGGCGAGAGCAGCCAGGGTTTCCATAGCAGCATAAGGGGCTCTGTTTGTATCTGTTTCATATCGAGGTTTTACAAAAGATTTTGCAAGGGGGAAAAGAAATCTGCTTCTTAGAAAAAAAAAATTGAACAAGTTAAGCTTCCAGGACACATTTTATAAAGGGAACTGTGAGGGCCCAATGTATATATCTCCCAGCTGTTTTTGATGGGTCCCTGCTTACTCCAGGTAAATGACTCACACTCACTATCTTTCAAAAAAGCGGGAGGGGACTTTTTTGCAGCTCAAAACAATATAGTTTCCTCTGAAATGCTTAACAATGGCCAAATCTTTGCATAGAGCTTTGTGCTGTTTTAGAGCCTTTAGTTAGAGAAAGATTTTTAAAAGAACTGATTTTTAAATCATCTTTGCCATTTATTGAGAGCGATTTTATGTGGGTCATTGCACTAGTTACTCTGCACTTACTATTTTATTTAATGCTCTAGATAACTTTGCAAAAGATGTGGTGACATCCCCATGCCTCAGCACTCTTACACAGGCTAGTGACAGACACCCAGATCTCATTAGCATAAGCCACAGAAGTTTACAAAAACAAAGTGCATGAAATGTCAGATGGAGCCTGTTTCTGAAAGGATCAGAAATCAAGTCATCAATGCCAGTAAGACAATCCTCACCTGCTCTCCTCTCAGCTTCTATCTTTATCCTGGCTAGTACTCAGAGAACGTCACCTGACATGCTTTCCACAAAAGCAGAGACCTTGTTTTTGTTTTTTGTATGTTTACTTAACAGTTTTTTTAGAGCAATTTTAAATTCACAGCAAAATTGAACAGAGGTAGGAAACCCTGACACACACACAGAGAGCCTCCCCCATTATCAATATCCTGAACCAAAGTGGTACATTCACTAAACCTGCATCACTATCACCAAAGTCCATAGTGTGCATCATGGTTGTCTCTTGGTGCTGAGTCTGGATAAATGTAGAATGGCATGTATTCACCATTGTAGTGTCCTTTGGAATAGTTTCCACTGCCCTAAAAATTCTTTATGCTCCTCCAATATATCCCTCCCACCTCCTAAGTCCTGGGGACCACAGGTCTTTTTTTTTTTTTTTTTTTTTTTGTACTGGGGTTTGAACCCAGGGGCACCCAACCACTGAGCCACTTCCCCAGCCTTCTTTTGTATTTTATTTACAGACAAGATCTCACTGAGTTGTTTAGCTAAGTTGCTGAGGCTGGCTTCAAACTCACAATCCTCCTGTCTCAGCCTCCCAAACTGTCCATGGTCTTTTTACTGTCTCTGTAGTCTTGCCTTTTCCAGAATGCCATATGGTTGGAAATGTGACATACACAGCCTTTGCGGATTGGCTTCTCCCACTTTGTAGGAGAAGGGAGCTTACCTAAAAGTGGGGAAAAAGCATTCCACGAAAAAAAAAAAACTAAAAATGCCAAGGTGCTGGAAATGGGATTGTAAACATTCAAACACACATGTAACCTTCAAACTAGCTACTCATTCGAAGGATGCCATCGTGGAACAATACTTTTCTAGTACTGGGGACACAGAGTTCCTGGTTTTTGCTCTGCTTCCACTTCCTGTTGTTCATTAGAACAAAACATGAGATTCATCTCTATTAGGAGAAATAAGGAAAAGGAATGTGGGGCTCCGAGTCCAGACTCAGGATAAGCTAGCTGTGTCTTTTTTCTCTGTGACACTCAGGAAACAGAACATGCTTTCTGAATAGCACCCATCGGTAGCAGGTCCTGCTTGATCTCACCGTGTCCCTGCCCTCAGGAAGGGTTCACAGTGGACATGTGCATTTAGCTAATCTCAGTGTTATTTTCTCTTGGCAGTTTTTTGGACAGCTGACACCTTTGACAGTGATATCCGAAGTAGGTTCCCAAACAGGGCTGTCCACAGTCCACTCAGAAAATCCAAGCAAATGGATAAAAGCCCTCCTTATCTCGGCTTTTACTGAGGCAGGTTGGACTGAGGTGTGTAAGCTGCCGAACTATCTCAGCCAGGGACAGAAAGTCTAGAGGAACAACCAAAGGCCAAGAGCTGAAAGGAGTCTCAAGTGGGCCCTGCACTCTGAGGAGCAGGAAGGACACAGAGTGCATGGGAGGAGTTCCCCCAACTCTCTGCATGTGGAAGGCCCTTCCATACCCACACTTCAGCATCCATGGACAGAAAAGCAAGATGCCTAAGTGTAGTCATAGTCTTGCTGAAATGAAGAAAAACCACTGATGGGTTGAAGATAACAAAAACAGATTTGGTTAGGGTGATAGATTGTTTTATTTCCTTTTTATCAAAATTGTCTTTAATAATTTGCATTAATTAAAAGTTGTAAAACAAACTTAAAAAAGAAAAAGAAAAACTCTTTCCAAATTCTCAACTTCTTTGATTCCCCTCATGACTTCCCAGTGAGCCTTAAAGATGATGAATCCAGAAGTGGTTTGCCCAGGCCTGACTTCAACCAGTCTCCTGAATTAAAGCCCCAGGAGGCTATTATTTAGCCATAAAAGAGAAGGGAATCTTGTCATTTGTGACAACGTGGATGAAACTGAAATTTCATTATGTTAACTGAAATTAACCAGTCACAGCCACACAGATACTGAACGATCTCACTTATATGTGAATCTAAAAAAGTACAAACTTGTAGAAACTGAGTAGGGTATGTTTTCCAGAGGATGCTGTTAAGGAAGATGGGGAGACGTTGGCCAGAGGGTATAGATCTTCAGGAAGGGTAAGTTCAACAGATCTACTGCACAATATCATCAGTATAGTTATAAATAATGATGTATTATGCACCTGAAAATCACTGAAGAGATTTTAAGTGTTCTTACCACAAAAAAATGGTATGTCACATAATGCCTCTTATTAGATTGATTTAGCTATTCCACAATGTGTACATATTTCAAAATATCATGAACACATCATAAATATATATAACATTTTATTTGCCAGTTTTTAAAGAAAAGCTTCATAAGGGTGAGAAGATGTTTTCTTTGCTCACTAGGTCACCCCAGAACCTCACTTAGAAGAGTCAGTCAGAAAATGCTTATTGAAAGGAGGGCCAAGTTCATGTGGTAAGTTATAGCCCAAATTACAAGACTGGAGAGCAAATGCATAGAACAGAACCTATATGCCTCAGGGACAGGCAGGAAGTTTCAGAAAAGGAGACCCTTAAAAGCATTTCAGGGGTCTATTGAGAAAGGAAATTCCAGGAAGTTACAGAAAGCTGTTTTGAAGTTCATCCATTGGCTCTAAGTTTTTTAAGTCCAGGAATACAAGGGAATGGGGGTGTGATAAAACCTCCCCCCACAGATTCAAGATTCTTTTGCCTAGCAAATATATCTGCCCTGAGATTTGGGAGATTACCTGTGTCTTTTGTTGACCATATAATGCTAACAGTGAGCTCTGGGTACACTCAGACAAGCAGCTGCTGGTTACAGAGGCTGGGCAGAGCCTCTTCTGCTCTCTGAGCTCAGGGGAGAACTATAAGAAATATGGGAAGCAAATGATTTCTCTAGACCATTCAGCAAATAGCATCTTTACATCCTCTGACCTCTCATAATAATACCTACAGAGTTGTCAAGTAGAAGGCAGAGCAGCCTCTCTCTGTCCCTCCAGGAAGAATATTTCAGATGAGTATGATGAAGAACTCCTTATCTGTCAGTGCTACACATGGAATGGGGTTGCCTCATGAAGCCAGGTCCTTGACCCAGCCTGAAGGACCACATCTACAATGAGACAGAGGGGAAAATCCCCACTTGGAGGGAGCTTGGACCTAACCATTTACCCCTCTAATGATGGTACAACCTTTGTGATTGGAGCTAGTATCTACAGTTGACACCTGCTGACCTGCTCCACCAATGGCCCTAGGCACCCATGTGCTCCCCTCCAACCTCTGAACCAAAATGACAGATGAATAGAGGGCCCTTGAATAGAGTGTGACTACATAATTTATCATGCAAACTGAAAGGAATGATAAGGAAATGAAAAGGAATTGTAGTAATCAAAACAGCACAACAGGGCAGGTGTGGAGGTATGGTCACCATAATTAGAGCGCACTGTTAGAATTCCCCGCTTTATGGTGAGAGCTACAATTTTTAATCACAACATTTATTAATGATATAAAAATATGCCTTGGTGCTACTAAAGATGGAGGACTTTTGATGAATACAGCAATAAATGTAGCAACTTGCTACATATAAGGACCCGTGGGCTTGGAATTGTGGTGAATGTGGAATAATTTAGAATAAGGAGACTCCCTGGCTTGAAGAACAGAGAAGGACTGAGAAAGTGATGGTATAAGAGACAGTGTTTCAAACTGCAATTCCATAGATACTTTTAATCGCTCTTGAAATAACATTAAGAAAAACTCAACTGTCCATGTCAATTATATGATTTTTTTATTTGGGGTAGTTTGGGGGCTGTCTGGATCAAAATGGGGGGAAGTAAAGCTTCCTACTACACTGTACCTGCACAGCACCAACATCAAGCCACACGTCTGTGCTGTCTCTGCCTGAATGTATTATGAACTGACCATGTGACTCAGAACAGTCCTTAAACATCTGATCCTCAGCGTCCCCATCTGGAAAGCCCAGCATGCAGAGGCCTTTGCCACTGGGTTTCTGCATAGCTTGGACCTCCTGTGAACTTACCCTCCTATTGACCTATGGCAAAACAGCTGACATCATGGTAAGCCTCAAGGACCTACCAGAGTGATTTGTTTAATAATATTCATAGTCTTTGAAAGATGAGCTTGCTTCATAAAAAGTTAGAAAATACTCATGACTTTAGTGATGTATTAACATGCATACCTAGGAGTCTCTCCTGACCAAACAATATTATAATTGCCTGCTCTCTTACTGGCTCCCTATTTTTTTCCCCCTGTCTGGGGCTCCTAATGTCAGAATCACACTAGAATAGTTTGCAGACTGTCGTCTTTTCTGATTGGGTCCATCTGAATGGAGCCCGTCACCAGTGTCTTAGCAAATGGTATTTCCATTAACATTTCTATTTCTGTCCATTCGGGGCACCTAAAGATTTCCCACCAAGATTTACATCCACTATTTTAAGAAAGTGCTTTTAAAAAGCCAGTGTATTTGCTAAGTTTAAATCTGACTTTCTCAAGGGATGCTTAAAAGAAATATACAAAGTTTTTTAAAAGAACCTTTGTAAGTTCAAAATAACATTCCAGAAGGAGTCACTAGAAAAACATTCAGGGAAAGAGAAAAAAAAATTTTTTTTTCATTTATAGCAGACCTTGCTTCATCCTAATGTTCTACGTTTGTTTTTCAATACAGAAAAGTCCAATAATCATAACAGTCAGACAATAATTGAAAGAAAAATGGCCTGACACTTCTCATATCTGGAAGATTTATAGCAGAGGGAGGAGCCAAGCCTGTCTGTACATTATTCAATGAGCCAGGTAGAGAAGGAGGGGATTGACAAATGGCAACTCAAAGGCAGGGCTCTGAAAAGTCTCTTAGATCTTACAGGAGCAGCATCAGAGCCCTTCTTGAACTATACCAACTGGAACTTTCCATCAGACTAATGACCCATGATCTACAGATGCCATAGCCTGACTGGAATGCCTGATATGCTTGGACAGCTGCCAAATGGGAAGATAAGCCATAGATGATTATTTCAATAAAAACTTAGAGTTGAAGTAATTCCCCTGGGCATGGCAAGATTCAGACAGACCTCTGCTGGCATGGCAAGATGAAATAGTACATTAGTTAGAGTTAGATTTTGCTGCTAAACTAGAAAACCTGCATATTAGTGGTATAACCATAAAAAGTCCAGAGGGAGGCAGCCTAGGGCTGATATGATGGAACCATGGTGACATTAGGGATCCAGACTTGATGTTTTCCTCTCTGCCTTCAGTATGTGGCTGCCATTCTCAAGATTATCTCATGGTTCTAGATAGCTGCTACCTTCACAGTGACTACCTGTGAAGACTGCATTCCAAGGACAGTGCTCCAGGACCCCCGGCAGATAACAAACTCTATGGATGCTCAAGTCCATTACATAAAATGGTATAATATTTGTATAGAATCCACTCATATCCTTTGATATACTTTGAATTGTTTCTAGATTCTTTATAATACCTAATACAAGTGTTATATCAATTGTTGTTATACCATATGGTTGAGAAGATAATGTCTGTACATGTTCAGTATGGGTGCAATTTTTTCCCCAAATACTTTTCATCATGGTTAGTTGAATCCACATTGCAGGACCTTCAAACACAGAGAGACGGCTGTGGTAGGAAAGAAAACAGGAGGAAAAGTATGGTCTCCTGTCTCTTAAGAAGGGTTCTCGGGTTGGGGATGTAGATCAGTGGTAGAATGCTTGCCTAAAATACACAAGGCCTTGGGTTCAATCACAGGTACCACAAATAATAATAATAATAATAACAACAACAATAACAATAATTTTGAAATTAAAGGGGATTCCTTTTAATTCATTTTAATCCCTAAGAAGGACTGGGAGTTTCTAGCTTAAAAAAGGATCCAGAAACCTCTTTCACAGAGAGTGACTGCAGAGAACTTTGTCATATCTTTCAAAGACACCAGTTTGCCTATATTTATCATTTTGGATTGCAAAAGCCTTTATGAAAGGTTGCTTAGCATTGAACTTAAAAATAATCTGGAAGTTTGATAAGAATGATAAGAATGCTGTTTTCTATAAACTATAATACATCTTTTCTTTTTTAGGATGAGCATTCTTTTTTAATCTTTTTTTTTTTAATTTATTTTTATGTGGTGCTAAGGATTGAACACAGTGCTTCACACATGCAAGGCAAGTGCTCTACCAAGGACAGTGCTCCAGGACCCCCGGCAGATAACAAACTCTATGGATGCTCAAGTCCATTACATAAAATGGTATAATATTTGTATAGAATCCACTCATATCCTTTGATATACAACCCCAGCCCCTCTAATACATCTTTTGTTGGTGTTGTTTTTGGTGCTATGGATTGAAACCAGGGCCTCGTGCATGCTAGGCAAACACTCTACCACTGAGCTACATACCCAGCCCCATGAACTATAATAAATGATAAGTGCTTGACCCTTAAAATGATAGGCAAGAATACCTTCCCATGATTAAAAAATGAGTAAGAAAATAAAGCCCATGCTGTAAGTCCAGCAATGATGTGGTGTTCTACACTCACTTCCAAAGAAAAATAAGAAAACTGTCAGTTTATTAGAGAACATAGCCCCGTGCTTTCAACATCTGTACAGAGATCTCAAGGTCCCCATAATTCTGTCTGGAAGAGTTTAGGGAGAACTGCCTAGTTGGAAGTTAAAGGGGAGTTGGAGGTGGTTGAACTTGTCTGGAAGATGCATTTCCATAGCAAGCATGGTGACCATGATATGTTCAAAATCTGTCAATTTCAAGTGAACGTTTCTAAGTTTAGAAATCCCTACTTTCATGATAAAACAAATTCATGACACCAGGCAACCCTGCATTGGGAAGTTTTCCAATAGTCCTATAAAATACATGTTTGCAGAAGAAGTACTACCAATGGGGGCAAGCTGTGTTTTGTCACCATTGTATAAGGGGGCTGGAAATGTTCTCTATGTTCCAAGGTCTTGACTGAAAGACCAAGGAGATATTTTGACTGTATTTTTTTTCATGTTACCACAGAATACATTAGGGGGTTCTTTCACATCAAAATATATTATGATGAAATATAGAACTTATTTGAGAATAATTGTGTTAGTTACACAATGTAGAAGAACTATGTGGCAGTCATGAAACCATTAACTGAAACCATTATCTGCAATAAACTACCCATAATATGGTGCTGGTGTTATCTATGATGCTGTCCTCAGGTTATTGATGCAATAAACAGGAAAGTGTTATCATCTTTTTCTTGCCTCCTCTTCACTCTAAACCTGGGGCCACACAACATCACGTCCACATAGTTTTAGGAACCTCCTGAAAGTTCATATTAGGTTGTATGATTTGCATATTTGTCTTAGAAACAGAATGTTCATTAGATTCTTGGAGAGGTCTATGGTCCTTAAAACTGCTGTTATGATTTGGAAATGGTTTGAGTGTGACCTCAAAGGTGGGTGGAAGCTTAAGCTACAATGTGACAATGTGATAGGAGGTAGCCTTTAAGAGGTAGGACCTCATGGGAGGTATTTAGGTCATAGGAGACATGTGCTCAGAAGGTATTAATGTAGTACTTATGGGATTGTCATGAATTTCCTCCAGAGAATTGCTTTAAAAGAGCAAGACTGACTCTGGAATCCCTCTCTTACTTCCTGTCTTGCCTGTAATCTCTTCTCTACACATGCCCACCACTGTGATCTGACATGAGGCCCTCACCAGAGCCAAGCAGAAGTTGATGCCATGCTCTTGAACTGTGAGCTAAATAAACCTCTTCTTTACAAATTACCCAGCCTCAGCAATTTTGTTATAATGATGGAAAATGGACTCATGCAATCGCTACCTTAACATTTTGTATTCCATCAATGCAAATTCCCCAAAAGTTGTCTCTTTCTTTCGAGGAGAGGAGGAGATTCAGTTACAGAGAATGGCACTGCCTGTCTGGTAAACTCCTGCTTAGTCTTAATACTTCAACACAAAATCTGTCTTCTCAGGAAAACTTTCTGATTCCATTACCCAGATGTACATTTCTTTGCCCAGGTTGTGTCTGCACTTATTTCATAATTTTGTGTTGTAATTACTGTTTCTATATTTTTCTCCCTACTTGTCTGAATTCTCTGAAGCAGGGATCAAATTTTCAGGTATGCATCACCTGGTACCTATACCTGGTACCTAGAGTGAGTTCCCAGTAGGTAGGTAGAAGGATGGATGGATGGATAGGTGGAGCTTCTCCTTTGCCAATTTTGCATTATTCATAGATTCATTTCTTTTTTTTTAATTTTTTTTTTAGTTGTAGATGGACACAATGTCTTTATTTTATTGCTTTGTATATGGTTCTGAGGATCGAACCCAGGGCCTCACGCATGCGAGGCAAGCTCTCTACCGCTGAGCTACAATCCCAGCCCCACAGATTCATTTCTGTTCCCTATCAGGCTAGCCTTTTCCTTAATTTGGGGGAAAATATGAATTACAATGCTGAAATGACTAAATATCGAGGCTTTAAAATAAACAGGCCTGATTAATTGAATGTGGGTACATCTATTTTTGTTTGTGCAGACTCTAGAGCTGCAACAGCATTCTGCAAAAGGGCCTAGTTCAGCTCCTGAATATGAATACCATCTTCCTTGTGATGGGAGCTGTTTCTTGCTTTGGCATTTCTGTAAAAAGAAAACTTCCAGTTTCAGGCTTATTTGAATCCAGCACCTCTTTTCACAAGTTGCTTTTGCTTCCAGCTTCTGGCTGTCACTCTCTGTTAATTGACGGTCCCCATCCTCAACAGTAACTAGATTGGAAAACCTATCCATTTGGTTCCTCCCGGGAGTTTTACTAATTTCTGTGCAATGTCGACTTGCACGTTTTAAATTTGTGTATCTCTAAGTTGACTCTCCAGAGCTGATAAATTTTCTCTTCCAGGCTGATAAGGCAGCTGCAAAAGAGGGAAGGACTCAGGGAGAAAAGAGTTACTGCCTTGCAAGTTGTGAGTCTGCCTGCCTGGTGTGGCGTTTTGGATGAGACTCATTATTTGTGGAAATGGTGTGTTCCATGGGCAAAAATAACTTTTTAAAAAAAGAACATCTCTGTACCCTCCTGAAATTGTCTCAAAATGAATGCAAAATTTCTCATGAAATGCAAAAACCTTTATTAGGCCCCCAGTGGTTCCTTGTGTATTTTACCATGCCACATTAAGCCTAATCTAGGTGACTTTAGGGCCCAGCAAAAGCTAATACAGGCTTAATGATGAGGTAATGAGAACCGGAGGTCAGGGGTAGGAAACAGGTTTTCTATTTGGAGCCACACAGCCATGGGAAAATCTCACTCAAGGACCATAAACAAACAAAGAAAAACGATTGAAAGAGAAGAATATAGGCCTCTCCCCTTACTTGATTTTAAATTAAACACAAAAGATACTACGTTTGAAATAATAAATTAAGACATATAGGTCAGCTTCACATGGGAATCCATTAAGGAAAAAGAGAAAGAGAAAAAGAAGAGGCAAAGATAGAAAGGGAGGAGGGAAATCAGAGACGGAACAGAAAGGGAGTGGATGAGATGTCTGGAAGAAATAAACAGCATTTGCGTTGTGTCAGGCACTAAGTGCGTCACACATATTAACTCTTTTCATCATAACAATCAACAAACTTCATAGTACTACTGTCCCTGAAAGAAGTGAAGCACAGAAAGGTTAAAAACTCACCCAAGGTCAACATATCTGGCGTGTTGAAAAGCTATAATACAAACCCAAGCAGTCAGGATCCAGAGTCTGTGCCCTGAATGACAGATGTCACTGAGAGACCAGGAAAGTAGACCTCTCCTTTCAATGGAACCCATCCCAAATCCCACTCTGAATCTAACCTCTTGCCCACCCTCCTGCTCTGTACTTTGCCCCCTTTTGCTTATGCCCCTGGGTTCTTGATGAAGTACCAACTCAGACACGATCCTACCTAAATCCCCTGATCTTGGACCCTGGGAAGGACACTCCTGGTGGCGTATTCTCCAATATCCCAGCCGAAGAGTCCTTACTCCACAGCTGATGAGAGCAACCCAGGCCTGTTTAGGTCCAGCTCACTTCAACATTTTTGTTCTCAGCTGAGAAGTCCCAGACAGGACCCAGCAAGGGAGCACATCTGAACTTCAACATCCAGGGCTTCAAAAGGAGCTTACTATGAGAGCATATGAAGAAGATGCAGCAAAACCCGGTTGGTTAACAGAGATGTGCATGGTAGAGTCGGAGGCGGATGCTGACTGGTTTCAGACCGTTTTGATCTCAATGTTGTTGAAAACTGGGAGTTTTGTCTAAGCCAGGAAACTCTCTGGGGCTTAACTGCTAGCCTAGTAAGTGGTGACCTTTGCTGATGGAAATAGTAGCAAACAATAACTTCTAGAACTGATGCATGAATATTTTCAACTCTCAACATCTTCCTTGACAAAACCATACAGTGTTGGAAATTTGTATTTGGTAGGCAATGTTTTCCCATGCCAATTTACTTCGATAGGAGTTTTGATTTAATGCCAAGCTTTGCTTCTAGTTCAGAGGAGGACACAGGAAGGAAAGCCCTGAATTTGAGCTTAGCCTACCCAAGAATGTAGTGGATAATGTTGTGACGTCCAGAACCCATCGCTGCTGGCAGTGTTGGGGCCTTCTGGTTTTGAGCTAAATCTCATTCAGGAATTTGTTCTCAGCCAGAGAGAATCACCCAATCTTACATCCTTTCTCTAGGGACACATATATCCAATGACTTGTCTTGGGGAACAGGGAATGCAAAGGCCCAGTTTCATCTCCCCAAGGCAGGACAACCCTAAGGTACAATCCCACGTCCAGAGTTTCCCAGATTCAGGACTGGGACAGGGTGAGGTGAGTAAATTAATTGCCTTGGGACAAAATGTGAAGGAAACACCAAAAATCTCAGTTTTAAAAAAAAGTGCTTAAAATTTCTATGCAATATTTTTAAATTAATGCAAAAACTCCATAATTAAATATCAAGTTGTTATGTAAAAACAGACCAGGAAAGGATCAGGATTAGGGTGAGGCAACGGGGGTACATGAGTCATACAAATACAGCATGATTTTTGTCTTTATGGTATTTAAAATTTTGATGTCTTCTTTAGCATGGATCTTTAATATTCGTTTAATTTTTTTTAACTTGCATTAGAATGTATCTCGACTGCTGAGTTTTCTGGTATTCCTGAAATTTTGCCCCTGAGCAAATTCCTCCTCCTGCTAGTGTCTGCTGAGGCTTCCATTGCTATCATGTCACAAATTCCTCCAGAGGAATCCTGCTTTTCTCACTTCTTTGTGGGCATTATTTCCTCACCATGCCAAGTCTTACACCCCTACTCAATAATATCAGGGTTCTTCTCAGGGACACTAATCAAAACTAGGGACACCAATTGTGGAGTCCTGAATTTGAGGCTCAGCCTTGCAACTTATTAGAAGGGTGACCCTGTACAAGACAAGTAAGTGCCAAGTCTTGTCTTGATTTTCCTCTGTTGTAAAATGACCGTAGTGTTTATCTCTCATTGAATCCTGGTGTAACATGAGGAGTAAATAGGCGATCACAGGTGAAGAACTCAGGTTAGTCGCCAGCAAATAACAGGTATTCAGGGAATGTTCCTATCCTTCTCTCTTATTCAACATCCACTTTCCTGAAACCCTTAAATAAGCTGAGGAGAAATCACCTGGAATTGTCATGCTCCATCTGGAAAGCTCTAGAAAAGGGGTGAGATCCTATTTCATGGGTTTTGCCCAATCAGTGTAGGTCTTTCCTCTTTCAGCTAAGTCAACACTCTTTATCCTTTGGCTGCTGATAATCTGACTCAATCACTTCCTGGTAAGATCTGTAATGTGTGAGGTCTTTCCTCGCAGTTGTTTCTAAACATCTATGATTAGGGACCATTAGAGACTGGGGTGCCTGCCATTCTCCTTTCAACTGAGGAGGAAGTCCTGAGGTGCCATTATCAGGAGCAAGACATCATCTGTCAGCCAAGGTCTCAAGAATCCACCGGCTTATGCAGGCACAGTACCAATCTCGCTAGCTTTATCTGTGTTCCCCAAACGCCTCAGACTGTGTCCCACTGATAGGGAATCTGGCATCTCATTTTCTCAATGTCCAGACAAGGATTCTTAAATAGTAAGAAACTAAGATAGGCATTAAGGAATGTGAGGAAATCAGGAAACTCAGAGGCTAAAGCCCCTCCTTCATGGAACTTCCAACATTCCAAAAGGAAAAAGAACAACATACATGTAAGAAACAAACAAACCCCACAACCATAATACCCATCTCCCTCCATGCCACCTGTCATAACCGCTAGGGTTCAAAGGACACCTCCACCATTAATCTTCCTCTCTACTGAGCCAGCCCCTCCTCCCATGCCTGTCAGAAGCAATTTCTTTACTCCATATTTCCATACCTTAACATGCTAGATACTTTGCTTTAAATTTGAATGCCTATCCATGAGCTAGCTATGACTGTTTTCAATTTCTGTCTCTTCTGCAACATTTTGTGCAAAATACACGTTTATCAAATACTCACCCATGAATGGTTGTGCCAGGAAAAAACAGGAGCCATGCACAAAGAAAGGACAGGTTTCCGAGAAAGGTGATTTTTTAAAGACAGCTTTTCAAGGAATGGGGCAATAGGTTCCTCTAGAGCAAAGTTACAAATAGGAGTTCCAAAGACCACATGCAGCCTATCCACGTGTTTGCTGGGCTAGAGTTTTAAAATCTTTACATTGGAATGCCCGTGGCTACCATATGCATTGAGCACTGAGCTGCAGTTCCACCACTTCCTGGCTGCTCTCTATACCTATTGTATACCTACAATACATAGGTGCACAGAGATTTGTGTTGGCTGTTCTGCAGTCTGCTGTCCATAGCTGATTCTCTCTCGGAATTAGTTCTTCCTGGCTGAAACTTGTTGAAGATTAAAATAAATATTTCTCTAATTTTCCTAGCCATCTTCTCAAATATAGATTCAGGGCTCAAAACAGATCTGGGAAGAGAAGGGACACAGCAATCATTGAGTACCAACCAGATAATTCCACGGCCACCTTGAAATGAGTTGTTACTCATCCCCATTTTTCTGATAAGCAAACTGAGGCTCAAAGAAGGTCCTTAACTAATCCAAAGCTACACAGCTGGGAAGCATGAAAGCCAGAATACAGACTTAGATGTGAGTATGTCCCTCACTCTTAATCTTTTCACAGTCTGGAGTCGCCAGAGAACAGTGGCCTCATAGAACTTCTATTTGCAAAGGCAGAATTGCAGAGGGAGATGTGACCCATGTTCTGAGCAGCACATGGGTTTGCACACAAGTAATTCCTGTTTATCTGCTGTGAGGCAGGCAAGTCATGTGCAGATAATCCAAAAATAGTTTCTAATTTTTCTTGGGATAAATATAAATTTTTGGCAACAGTCACTCCTTTCAAAGTGTGTTTAGATTAGAGTTACACGAAAAGGCGTTTTTATTCTCTGAGGATTTGCCAACTAATGAGCAAAAGGGAACTAAGAAGAGTGCCAGCCTGACCCCCCTCCTCTTCTCCAACAAAAGCACTCTTTTCAGTCTACAGTGCAAAGACACCAGAGTGCGATGGGACATGTGGGCTCTACTGAGTCTCCATCGCTCTTGGGCATGAAACCCAACTCAAGAATTCTCCCTCCACGAATGAGTAAATAAGATCGGGCTGTGCAGTGACTTGACCAAGATCATACAGCAAGTTAGCAGGGAATTGGGGCTAGGTATCTAGACCCTTTATCTCATCTCATTTCAGTATCAACCCTCCTGATTCTAATATAAGACTGCTCCAAAGGTATAGATATTGGCATACAATTCAAAGGATGGACCAAAATTAAGAGACAGAAAGTGGTAGGTGAGAAAAACTCCTTCTAGGCCCCCAAAATGGGCTTCTATGAATGTATCTCCTCTGAAAACTATTTAAGAGCCCAGAGACAGGGATAAGGCAGTTTGAGTACAGCGAACAAAGCTGAAGTGTAGAGATGAGCAAGCATGGGTGATTTTGGACATGTTACTTAACCTCTCTTAGCTTTTCCTCAACTGCAAATTCAATTGCTGTGCAAATTCATGTTGCTCTTCACAGAAGCATCCTCTCTTAGCTTTTCCTCAACTGCAAATTCAATTGCTGTGCAAATTCACGTTGCTCTTCACAGAAGCATCTGGTATACACAAAAGCCTCAATTAATGCAAACAGACAGTCTCATGGAGGGTAAAGGGATCCTCCTACTCTAGTTCCTGTGGGTGAATTGGCCCTCTATTGAGGGATTTATTGATAAATTTATTTATTTGGTGATTTCTTGGGAGGATCTCTGTATTAATCAGCTTCATGTTACTGTAACAAAATGCTTGAGATAATTAATTTACAAAAAATTTTATTTTGGCTCATGGTATTGAAGGTTCCAACGTATGACTGAGTGGTCTCATGCTTCTGGCTCTGCCAAGGCAGTATCTTGTGGCAGGAGAGTAAGGTAGAGCAAATTTATTTAATTCATAACCAAGAAGCAAAAGAGAGGCAAAGGAAGAGACCAGGATCCCACATTCCTTTCAAGGATACAATCCCAGTGACCTAAGGCCCTCCCACAAGACCCTACCTTTTAAACTTTCCACCACCTCCTGAGTGCCACCTGGGGACCAAGCCTTTAACCACACATGGGACTTTGGAGAACATTCAATATTCAAACCATAGTAGTCTCTAAAGTGTCTTTCTTCTAAACATCTGCAATACATAGAATTGACCTAATAAATCATCATGCCAAGAAAACAAGATCTCTTCTTCCTGACCCTGAGATTCAAAATCCATACTCTTCTTTCCCCCAACTGGATGGAGGAGGCAGAAGTTGCAACACAGCAGAGAAGGAATGTGGTGAAGGAAAGAAGCAGGAAGTGAGCATCCCTCAGGCATCCTCTTCTGGGTACACAGGCTCAGGTAGGCCAGAGTTGCCCAGTGCAAAAAGGAGAATGATTCTGCCTGGAAGAACCCATTTTTCAATCTTTAAGATGAGATCTGAATGGCAATGAGCGAGAATATGAACAATAATAAACGTTGACAAGGTTGTGGGGAGAAAGGAACACTTACACATTGTTGGTGAGACTGAAGACTAGTACAACCACTCTGGAAAGCAGCATAGAGATTCCTCAAAAAACTAGGGATGGAACCACCATAACCTAGCTATCTCACTCCTTGGTATTTTCCCCAAAGATCTAAAATTTGCATACTACAGCTATACAGACACCTCAGAATTTCATAGTAGCACAATTCACAATAGCTAAATTATGGACTCAACCGAGATGCCCATCAACAGATAAATGGATTAAGAAATTGTGATACACACACACAATAGAATTCTACTCATCCAAAAAATAGAATGAAATTATGGTATTTGCCAATAAATGGTTGGAAATGGAGAGTATTATACTAAGTGATATAAGCCAAACTCAGAAACTCAAAGAGCAAATGTTTTGTATCATATGTGAAAGCTAGAGTAAAATCAAGGGAAGGAGGAAGGAAGGACAAGATAACATAAAGCACCAAACATAAATTAATAGATGAGTGAGAGGAAGTCTAGTAGAGTAGAGGAAAAAGAAGGTAGGAGAGGATGGGATGGAAAAATGGAAGAAAAGGGGGAACATGAACTTAAATAGATTTCCATGCATGTGTGAGTTTGTTGGGATGAACCCAACTACTATGTATAATTATAAAGCTCTAATTTAAAAAAATATATATGAAGTATGAGAAGGCCTAGAGTGCATTTTTAGCAATCTTATTCATTTGCTCTCAGCTGAGACTTAGGGATGGTCAGACAGGATTTAATAATCCCATTTCATAAGTAAGGAAATTGACATTCAGGGAAGTAAAATAACTTCTTAAAACTTACACAGCGCTACAGTAGGACTGCTATTGAAACCTGTTTTATTATAAAGAAGTGTTCATATACCTTGTCACTGCATGAGGACAGAGGCTACAACTTATTCATCTTTGCATCCTGAGTGCCTAGCAAACAACAGAGCTTTAGTGAGCGTTTGTTAAAGAGGTGAGTTTCTTGCACATGATGCTAATATACATGCATTTGAACAAGTTCAGTATTATGAATCACCTTCTTATCTCATACAGCATGACCTCAGAACATCTCTATGATAACAAACTGAACAAGTATAAGTTAGCAAGACAAATATTTATTTAGCCATATTAAAGATAGCCTTTTAGTACAAATGTTCTTGCATAACTATAATTCATCAATCATTTAATAATCAGTTGCTTGCCCAAATTTAAACATAACCAAGAGGCCTACTTGAATTACTATTTTTCAAGAGAAACTGAAATAAAACTACCCAGTGGACTTTTTTGCTTAGTGAGATAAATTTGATGTAATTAGATGGGAACAGGATGAGAAGTTGAATCAACCAGGGATGCCACTGGAATTATAGATTCTAATTTCAGAATTTCATATGTGAACAGCTCTAAGTCCATAATTTCGTAGTCCTCTAAGATAGTTTGTTTTTAACAAAGACAGTTATTTGAACTGAAAAACAAAAAAGCCCTTTGTTTTTTATACTCTGCCTGTTCGTCGTCATCTTTGAACCCTTTACTCTCGATCTTTGACCAGTATTCTCACCCATGTGTGAGTCTTCACACTATTCCATACACTTTCCATAGACTGTCTATATAGACAAACTTTTGGGGCAAATGTGGGAAGACAAGGGGCCAGTCACTTTCCATTATAAAACAGGACTGACCTGGCCTTTGCATGGGATTTTTAACACCATCAACTAAATGTGCAAGTTGACAAGTAGGAAGTGGTTACATTTCCTAACTCTGAACTGTTCTTTAAAGAACTAGAAAAGTCCCTGATTGACATTCTGTGGGGAAAGAAAGGGAAAGGTGAAATATGAGAATATACAGGGTCATTGAAAGGATGTATTAGTTTGCTAGGGCTGCAATAACAAAACAGTGTAGAACATCAAAAATTCATTTTTTTCAGTTTTAGATGGAAGATCAAGTCATTGGCAGGGCTGTTTTCTTCTGAGGCTCCTCTTCTTGGCTTGCAGATGTCTGTGTACTTGCTGTCTCTCCACCTGCTCTTTCCTCTGCACGTGCAACCTTGATGTTCCTCTTCTTGTAAGGACACCAGTCATATTGAACTAGGACCTCAATAAATTGACC
Source organism: Xerus rutilus (assembly GCA_028644305.1). Lineage (NCBI taxonomy): Eukaryota > Metazoa > Chordata > Mammalia > Rodentia > Sciuridae > Xerus > Xerus rutilus. Next base: position 51,148,271 of record CM053402.1, read on the forward strand.
TGAGTTGCCTTATTTTAACTTTATCACATCTTTAAAGTATCTGTCTCCAAAAACAGTCACATTAGGTGGCTACCATTGGACCCAATTATCCCACTCCTAGGCATAAAGGACTTAAAATCAGCATACTCTAGTGATATGACCACATCAATGTTTATAGCAACTCAATACACAACAGCTAAACTATGGAACCAACCTAGGTGCCCTTCAACAGATGAATGAATAAAGAAAATGTGGTATATAGACTTAATGGAATATTACTTAGTCATAAAAAAGAATGAAATAATGGCATTTTCTGGTAAATAGATGGAACTGGAGACTATCATGCTAAGTGAAATAAGCCAATCCCCCAAAACCAAAGTCTGAATGTTCTCTCTGATATGTGGGTGCTGACTCAAAATAGGCTGGTGGAGGGTGGAGGTTCACCACATTGGACAGGGGAAAGTTGAGGGAAGTGAGGGAAGATGGGAATGGAAAAGACAGTAGAATGAATTGACATAACTTTCCTATGTTCATTTATGAATGCATGACCAGTGTAACCCCACATCATGTACAACTATAAGAATGAGAAGTTACATCCCATGTATATATGATATGTCAAAATACATTCTACTGTCATGTATATCTAAAAAGAACATGTTTTTTTACAAAACCAGTCACATTCTGAGATACTAGGGATTAAGATTTTAGTATATGCAATCTATGAATTTAGGGAGGGCACCATTGTGTGGTCCATAACAATGAGAAAGTGTTAGAAGCACAAAAATCAATCTTCATCACAAAATTTCTCCAGGCAGATTTAGACATTGAGCATAGGAACCTGTAACACTAAGGATAATGTCTAAAGGCAATCACACGCTGGAAATGTTCAACCACCATCAGGCATAGGAGAGAAGCCATAACCTATAGGACAGTGTTTGTCAATTTCTGGGGTGTAAATATTCCTGCCACCATACATTTCAAGTTAGAAAGGAGGCATCACTGAACACAGAGCTGGGAGGAGCCGCACAAACTAGTACAGAAGAAGATAATCAAAAGCTGTAGGGATGCTATTGTGTCCTGGCCATATCCCTCCTTCCCATAGCTGCCTCTAGTTTGAAGATCCTCCCTATTCTCTACAACCACTGGGTCTCTAACTGGGCAAACTAAACACCTATAAATCTAAAATATTTCTATTATCTCTTTATTGGGATCTGAAATATTTTAGTACTGATATTCAAAATTCTTCATAGAACTTGCTAAGATTTGGATGTGATTTGTATCCCAATGATTCATATATTGAAGATTGGGTCCTCACTTTGTGATACAGCAGTGGTGTGGAACTTTTAAGAGGCAGGGCCTAATGGGAGATACTTAGGTCAATTGGGGGCATAGCCCTGGGAAGAGACTATGGGACCCTAGTCTTTCTCTGGCTTCCTGTTTGGATGTGATCTCTCCCTCTTCCACGTGCTCCTGCCATCTGCCATGAGGTCCTCACTAGAGCTAAGCTAATATTAGCATCATGCCTTTTAATCTCCATAATTGTGAGGTAAATAAACTTCTTTTCTTTATAATGTTAATGTGCTTCTGATACTTACTTATAGTAATGAACAATGTATTAATGAAAAGCCCTTCTTATCTCATTTGTTAATGGACAAAAATCATCTGTAATAATGATCATGGGCAAAGCAGCTAATAAATAGAAACATTCATCATCTTCAAAAAGGGAGCTGGGCACGGTAGCACACACCTATAATCCCAGTGGCTCCAGAGGCTGAGGCAGGAGGATCCTGAGTTCAAAGCCAGCCTCAGCAAAAGTGAGGTGCTAAGCAACTCAGTGAGACCCTGTCTCTAAATAAAACACAAAATAGGGCTGGGATGTGGCTCAGTAGTTGAGTGTCCTTGAGTTCAATCCCTGGTAACATCCTCCCAAAAATAAAATAAAGGGAACTGATCTAATAACTCAAAGGAAATGTCCCCCCATTTCAATAATAGTTAATAAAATAACTAGGGGTAACCAAATCTCCAATAGGAATTTTCAAGACAATTCAGAAAGATTTTTCCACTTATAAAGCTGATCCTGTGAAGGAAGCAATGTGATATCAGAAAATATTTATTAGCAATTTAAGATGGCAAATAACTTCTAAAATGCCACAAATGTGGTGCTTATGAGATTTTCTCCCTAAAATTTGATTTTTACAAAAGGCAAATAAGGTATGTTTTGATGTGTCTAAAATGAATTTTATATAAAATGAAATAATTTTATAGAGAACTTGTGTTCAAGAGTGTTCCCATGTATGAGAAATGGTCGTGACTGAGAATTAAAAAGATAAAACATAGAATGAACTAGAAGATGTAGTAGTTATGTCTAACAAGAATTCCTGACAGATCATTCAAAAGAGTTAAAATCAAAGAATTAAAAGAAAATTATTCTTGAACTGAAGAAAGATATGACTCTTCAATTTGAAAGGATTTGCCAAGATTACATAATGAATGAACTGAGAAACAAAACATACCTTATTTGCCTTTTTATAAAATCAAAGTTTAAGGGAAAAACATCCCATGAGCACCCAAGTATTTTACGAATTTGCTCACAAGATACAAAAAAAAAAAAAAAATCCAACTCTGCATCAAACTTTCCTCCTCCAACACTGAAAATCCAGAAATCAAATCTTCAAATTTTAGATGAAAAAATATTTTGATAAAAAGAGATATGTTTTAGACACACAAAAATTTTAAATATACCCCAACACACCTAAAAATCAGCCCAGAGAAAGCACTTTCATAAGAACAAATAAGTAAATAAAATCTTTAAAAGATAAAGAAAGAACAAAAAAAGTAAATTGTAAATGGTGTTAAGCAACAAGTAATAGTAATATTTATTTAATAAATAAATAGTAATATTTAGACTAATATTTAGACTAAAGTTATATTTTTTTAAAAATAATTTTGAAACTAAGTGCAAACATAAGAGCAATTCTTGCCAAAAATACAGTATAATTGAAAAATAAATTGCTTAAGCCTGATTTATTTTTTAGGTTGAATATTCTGATTATCCCAATCCAAAACAAACCACCCAACCCAACCAAAAAAAGGCATCATTAGCCAATTCCTTCAAAATTTCTCTCATATCTCACCTTTGCTCTGCACACTCATTTCAACTTCCCAGGTACACCTCATTACATTTCTGCTAAATTACAAAGATGATTTCCTGACTGCTCTCTCTGTCTCCAATTTTACACACTTCAATCCACCCCGCACAGAGTAATCTTCTTAGAACACTATTTTTAGTATGTTATTCATTGGCTCAAAATGCATATACAAGATGAAATCCAAACCTGCCAGTTTGTTATCCAAATCCTTCTGAAATCTGCCATGATCCTACCTCTATTTACAGGCTTATGCTCCTCAAAATGAACTCTCCACTCAATTAATTCTACCTTTTCAATAACCCTGAAATGTACTTCAATCATTTCTGGTTTGGTGTCTTTCTTTGTCCACCTGAAACCTTCCACCTATTTCCATGCCTCTCTCCCCAGTTCCAGCAACACATTCCTGTCTCCTCTTAAATATAGTCTAGCCCAGTCCATGAAGAAGCTTCCTCTTCTAAATATCCAGGGATTGGGTGGTACCAATTAATCCATAATAAACAAATCTTATCCTGTATCCTTTATCATATATCATCAAATTTAACACTATGGGTTGTAACATAAATCATTGTTTTATATACTACCAAGGAAGAAAAAACCCTGCCAATTACAATATGACATTCCATTGATTTTAAGGGGCATATATTTTCAGAGATAGCAAAAAATGTGCATGTCATGTTTGATAAGATATAGTAGGTGTTTCACCCATCCAACCATTCATTCAATATGTATTTGTTTATTGCCTGCCATTTGTTGAGCATTGTATAGATTGCATCAGCAGACAATACAGACAAGACCCCAGCACTCAAATTTGTGTTGTGCTGCACACAAACCTCTTCCCACCCCCTCTCTGGTGTATTATAAGGCCTTCGGGGGCAGAAACTGCATCTTCTGCTTTATCTCGCATTGCATGTAGCATTTATCCATCCTGCACATATTAATCACGAAATGTTTAGTGAGTGAAGCAACAAGTGGAAAATGTGTGCACGTGGTACAGTCAGTTCTAAATTCAGGCACAAGGGAGCACACGACCTGTTAAAATGAATTAGATCAGCGGCCTCCCAATATCATGAATGCTTTTATCCTGCTTCATACAGCAGGAAGGAAGAAAAAGATGAAGCCATCCTGTCACGTCGCTTTGACTCAGGGTTACCTCAAGCAGCCTCTGAGTAAAGCAGATGAACACAGGAGATTGTCATTAATGCAGTCACACTAATTTGTGAAATTACTGTCTTCTCGTTCATTAAAATAACCACCCAGCAAGTGGTTGTCATTGGTTGATTTAAAATTTCTGGTCTTTACCATTTGTGAGTCTAGAGTTCTTGATGTCTAGAAAATGTGCCTTTTTTCAACTACCCAGGTACAGTTCGTTATATTTCTGCTAAATTACAAAGATGATTTCCTGGAAATTCTATCACCTCAGAGGTTGACATGAAGCAATAAACCACCAAGCCAGCAGGGACAGAGGGTGCCAACTGACTGTACAACCTCGTCTCCTCTTTAACAGTATTCAGGAATTGGAATATCCTTGAGATTATGGGATGTATCCCTTGAAAACAATAAGGGGTTCAATCCCCAGTATCCCCAGCCTCTACTGAATTTTTTTTAAAGAGATCATCAAAAGATCATTGTGAGTCTCAATCAGCTGAGGCTCCTCACTCTAGAAACTCCTCCTTTATGAGAAGTCTCCTCCTCAGAAATGCTCATTCATTCAATCAACAATCTTCAAAAAAAAATTGAAATGTGCCAGATTCAGTATTAGGTATCTGAGCATGTACAAAGAGACATAAACTCTTACAATGCTCCCTTAAATTAAGACTTTTATACTTTTAATTGTTCTGCCTGGTTGTGGGTTTTGATATTTACTAGTGTAATTGGTAGAGCACATCTTTTGAGCACGTGAATGTGTTTATCTTGCCATTTTTAAGGTTCACAAGCAGTCACAGATTATTCCTACCTATGCGTCTTTTTTAATGGAATTCTAATTCTAAGCAATAAAGAAATAAATAACTTGCCTCATTACTTCCCATGATTTAAAGAGTCACCTGATGCAATGCTGTTTGCAAGGCCTGCATCTTGCTGAACAGGAAGTTCACTTTTGATGTGATTCTACTTAGGACTCATCAAAGATTTCAGGGCATCTGTACTTCATGAGTTTTAGCAGAACCACCTGCAATACTTCCACAGTCTGATAAGCCATCTTTCTTTGGTGCTTTACAGACTGATAGGTTGCTGAGAGTGGCTAGATTGAAAACTTTCCTACTGAGTTAGAAAGTGTGCTAAGTGTGTTGTAAATGACTTCATCTTTCATCCTCAACAGAGTCAACTCTGAAGCTTGGAAGTACATCAAGGTACCTGCAGATTCGGTGTCTGGTGAGGGCTTGTTCTTCATAGATGGCATCTTCCAATGTGTCCTCTTGCAGCTGAAGGGTAGAGCCCATTTTCTTGCTTAGTACCAAAAGTGAGACCTAAGAGATTAGGATATGCCCAAAGAGCAAAAACGTTTTCCAAGTTCAGGCCTCTTGACTATAAATTCAATGCTCTTTGCCAGATTAAACATGTGGAGAGACAAGGATACAGTGGGCTGGATAGACTTTCAGAGTAAATCTGCATATGTCCTGTGGATGTATTCCAGAAACATCACCCCTACCTCTACTCCCAAACACAAAAATTAAGGAACCATAGCAAACAGTACTAACCAAATTGAACACTGGAAGATTCAAACATAAATGCTATAGAGAAACTTCTGTGAAAACCAAATTAGCAAAGAAAAGTGAGGGAAATTTTTTTATGTCCCCAAGGGTTCCATTTAACCCTCTGCTCTTGTCTGTGGCCAGAGTATGACCAAAGAGCTCCAGATGGAATGGATAGAGTGTCTGGGGCCAGCCGTGGGGTTGTGTTATGACGGAAAGTTGGCCGGTAGCCAGGCTGGGCCTTCCCTCTGTCCTCCTGCATGACCCTGGCCCACTTCAGCAGGCTGAATTATTTAAATGTTGTACATTACTAGTTAATAGACACAACATATTGAAAGTTTTACAATCAAATATTTATGCTTCTAGAAAACATTTTACATTATCTTTAAACAGCCATGTCATCTATTTATTTTCATTCTCTGATCTTTCTGTTTTGTATCAGAATTGGAGAATTTAGCCTATTTACCCAGAAGTAAATATTAGGATGAAAACATTGGGAGGCTCAAAAGTAGACTTAGTAAAATGCAGAAGTTTTTTTTTTTTTTTTTGTTACTGTCAATTGTACAACAGCCCCCACATGGCAATAAATTAAGAGATTCCTTGGGGATGCTCAACATATGGAGATTAAGTGCTTCATGGCTAGAAATGGTCTCTACCTACCTGACCTCCTGACAGAGAGCCCAACCCTTGTTCTCAGCCACTGATTTCTTTTCTGCAATGGAGAGAAACTCTCCTAAGACAGAGCAATGTCATTTGCAGGTGACACGAGTCAAAGAAATATATTTAATACTGAGCCTTAGGTGGCAAGTTAAGAGTTGACTACTTTTTTGCCAGATACCCCTAACTTCAGAATGCTTTTCCCCAACTCTATCCTGTGCTGCTACTTTAATAGACTTCCAGGGCTAGTCATCATGCTTCAGGGTAATTTATCTCTGTCCCATACAGGGTCCTGCTAGTATCTTCTCTGAGCACTAAATTAAGGGGCAAGAACCTCCTTGCATTATCAGGTCTTCTCTAAATCCCTTGCAAAGAAAACTTTTTTTTTTTTTTTTTGTACTTGGGATTAAATCCAGGGGCACTTAAGCACTGAGCCACATCTCCAGCCCTGTTTTGTATTTTATTTTGAGGCAGGGTCTCACTGAGTTGCTTAGAGCCTTGCTAAGTTGCTAAGGCAGCTTTGAACTCATGAATCCTCCTACCTCAGCCTCCTAAGCCGCTAGGATTACAAGCATGTGCCACTACGCTCGGCCAAAAAGAAGACTCTTAAAGACACAGGAAACGAACCAGAATTTCAGAGGTCCAGAAAGCACTATCTTCATGATGCGACTTGGTCCCCAAACTCTGACTTTAGGTGCTTTCTATGTCTTGGACATTGTTTGTCCCCAAAAGATTCATGTGCTGGAAGGTTGGTCTTCAGTGTGGTGAGGTAGAAGCTGATGGGAATTTAAGAGGCAGAGCCTAATGGGAGGTCTTGATGTCATTGGTAGTGGTGCCCTCCTAAGGGTGTGTGGGACTCTAGTCTTTCTGTTGGATGATGTGATCACTTACTCCCACATGTGGTCCTATTATTTCCATCTGCAATGAAGTCCTCCCCAAGCCAAGACAATTCTGGTACTATGCCCTTGAATCTCTGTAACTGTGAGCTAAGCAAATCTCTTTTCTCTATAAAGTTAGTCTTACTCAGGTACTTCATTATAGTAACATAAAGCCAACTAATTGGGCTCGAGACCTAGTTTGTGCATCTTAGCCTTAAATTGGTTCTTTTGTGCTCTCTATTCCTTGGGTTCCCATATCCAATTTTCCAAGCCTTAGGCAATCCCCTAACCTTCCTGAATGCCAGCTCTTTCCCCTGCAGTAGGGGGATGACACATACTCGTAGGACTACCACGACGAATAAATGAGGATTATGTGTAAAGAACCTCCGACCATGTGTCACCTGGAGTCACTATTTACCAGTTAAGTAATGTAAACTATGACCACTACTATTTTTGGTACAGATGCCCTCCTGTCTTCCTCAAAGATTCCTCCAATCTTGATTTCCTGCATTCCTTTCTAATAATGAAAATTAACCAGTAGTCGACAGCTTATAGCTACAAGAATGCACAGGAGAGGGGTGTGATAGTAAGAAGAAAAAGACAGAGAGAAATGCAAAGAAAGAACGGGAAGAGATGCAAGTTTGAAAAAAAGCCATGCTACGGATGAAATTATTCATTATAATGAAAGTGTATTCAGTAAAGAGAAAGTAAAGGAGAACTCTTTTTACAGAAAAGACAGGACACAAATGAGCACAAAATGGGAAGTGCTGCCCTGAGTCACAGAAACTCTGGTTCAAGTCCCCCCCAGTGAGCACCTGGGAAAATCAGTCCATTTTTCACAGGTCTCAGCTTTCTCACCTGTAAAATGAATTGATGGGATGAGATTCGTTTAACAACACTTAGCTGCCATTTTTTGAGCACCTGCTGCGTGCTAGACAAAGCGATTACCAAGGTGCACAAGAGAGACAAGGCCCCTGCTCATAGTCCAGTAGTAGAGCCGGAAAAACAAACACCCAAGTAGATGACTAAGTACGAGAATTCCAGTTAATGGTAAGGAACTCGAAGGCAATAAAACAGACAAGTGGATAGGAAGTGTTTGGGAGGTGTGGGCTGCTCGTGACTGGGAGAAGACCTTTGTGTGATTCAGACTCGTAGGTGAAAGGAGTCCCGGCATGAAAAGATCTGGGGGAAGCCTTTCCGCTGTGGTTACAGTGGGTCTGCGGGAGGAGAGGAGGCAAGCTTTCAGTGAAGTGTGGGCAGGTGCCATACTGGAAGGGACTTGAGGGCCAGCAAGAAGCAGAGGCTGCCCCCAAAATGGGCAAATGAAGGTAATTTTAATAAAATAATATTTACAAAGCTATGGATGGGGTAAGGATATCACAAAGCATAGCACAATATTTGCAATGCTGGGACAGAAGGATACCTGAATATCCCTAGCAATGAAAAAAAAATGGAGTGGTCAGTGGGATGGGATCTCAGGGACAGAGTGAATGGGAAAGGATATGACTGGAGTGGGAGTGGCCCTGGGAAATAATGCCCTGAGACAATGCCTCACCCTCTGCTTTCTTGCAGTCCTGGCCAGAGCTCCCCATTAATTGGGCACAACCAAAAGTCCAAGGGCAGAGAAGCCAGTGAATGTGGGTCATAATGGTCAGTCCTCCCCAGCAACCCCCAGGGAGCACAAAGGAAGAGAGGGAAGATCCAGAAGGGACTAGAGAAGCTGTCAGAAGGTAGCCAGAAGAGCCAAGGTAAGGTGAATGGTTTTATTCTAGGAGCACTTGGAAGCCACAGCAGTCTAAGCAAGGGTACACAACTTTAAATGGATTCGTGCTTAGAAGGTCATGTAGAGAATGGGCTTTGAAGGGGCAAGATCACAAGTCAGGACGTGACTAAAGAAGAGATTACACCATCCAAGTAAGAAATGCGTGCTGATGGATATGGTCTACCATGGTGGCTGAAGCTTAAAGAGAAATAAATAGATTTAGGATATGCATTAAAAAAAATTAGGGCAAATTCTGCCATTTCCGTGAGCCAAAGGAAGCTCAAATGGAAAATAAGAATATATGTAGGCTGTCCCTGCTGCAAATCCAGGAACCTCTGTGCCAATGCCAACTGGTGTTGATTTTTTTGCAGTGAAAGTACATTAAGATAAATTTATCAGCTCTATGCTGTTTTTGTTTGTAAGAAGAAGAGAAACAATAAAAGAATTCTCTAAGACTGGCATGTAGAAAAATGATTTGTCCAGTTGACCCAATAAATAACAAAGTCTTCTAATTTTATTGTTGGCATTATCATAAAGAACAAGCTGTGCTTATTATCCGGTTAAGGGGTTTTATTCTGTGTGCTGTTGAAGTGAGTTATAATCTTTAATAAACAAATAGCATCAGTATTTTTTTTTAAATTCCACAGTCATGAATATTTGTAGAATTGTTTCTCTTTCTCTCCTCTCTATCTCCCTCCCTCTTTCCCTCTTCCTTCTTTTATCAGACATCAGAAATGCTTTTGCTGTGTCCCCATATCTGGTGCCATTTCCAACTAAAGAGTCCTGAGATTATTTTTAAATTCCATCGATGACTCTTTAAGAATGAGGCTACAACCGGTGATGAGCAGCTTAATGGCTGGTATCATAATACCAAACCCAAGTCATTAGTTCATTCCTGGGATGTTCCAATATCCCATAAATAAGCCTGTGTAGACTTGATATTCTCATGTAAGGTAAACCTAGCATGGAACAGGGTCACAAACCAAAGAAAATTGTGGAAAGTTTGTTTGATGGCCCTAAAAAGACTTAATAAATATTGTTATAAAAATTTTATTGTAATAAAAGACTTAATAAATATTATTAAAGAAATAGATCATACTTGTCCTACTTACATAAAAAAGATTACACTTCCTAGCATTTTTTTTTGGTACTAGGGATTGAACTCAGGGACACTCAACCACTGAGACACATCTCCAGTTCTATTTTGTATTTTATTTAGAGACAAGGTCTCATGGAGTTGCTTAGCACCTGGCTTTTGCTGAGTCTGGCTTTGAACTCATGGTCCTCCTGCCTCAGCCTCCAGAGCTGCTGGGATTACAGCAGCCTGGGTACCATGGCGCCTGGGTACCTGCTGTCTTCCAGAACCAAGCCTGGTCAGGATACCCCAGGAAACCCACTGGGCTCAAGTTCTGGAGCTTGTCTGGGCATCTGGTTGACCCCTCCACAGGGTAGACACCTGGATAACACCTGAAAGGGCAGAAACAGACCAGAGCGTAGGGCCCTTGCATCTTTAAAAATAAAGACAAAAGCCAGCTACCTTCTAGCATCTTTAATTTTTTTTTTTTTTAAAGCCTGGTGCAGTGATGCACACCTGTAATCTCAGCTGCTCGGGAGACTGAGGCAGGAGGATCACGAGTCAAAGCCAGCCTTAGCAATGGCGAAGCACTAAGCAGCTCAGTGAGACCCTGTCTCTAAATAAAATACAAAATAGAGTTGGGGAAGTGGCTCAGTGGTCGAGTGCCCCTTAGTTCAATACCCGGTGTCTCCCCATCTCCAGAAAAAAGAAAGAAAAAAGATGTGGGTACTTTGGACATAACTGAAGTCAAATTCCAGCCCTGTCACTTTCCAGTTGAATGATCTTGATCAAATGGTTTCCCTTCTCTAAGCAGCAATACAGGGCCTTGGGACAAACCATTGGTGCAGGGTTCCTAACTATATAAACAGTTTGAGTTACTGAAAATCAGCATGTCAGCATAATCCTGGTGGCCCTGTCTTGTTTGAGCCTACAAAAAAAATAACACATCAATCAGAAGAAGTTACCAGTGTCCTAGGCTGTCTCTCAAAACCAAGCCTGGTCAGGAGACCCCAGGAAACCCACTGGGCTCAAGTTCTGGAGCTTGTCTGGACATCTGGTTGACCCCTCCATAAGGGGGGCATATCTCACTGGGCTCAGAACACCTGGCCCAGGAATTACCACTAGCCTCTACAGATTCCAGGCACTACAAGTCTTAGACATTTTCAAGGGAAGCACTTCAAAGCACAGGGGTGTCCCTGAGATGTGGCATCTGCAATGCAGTCCCTGCTTGCCTTGTTGTAAGGATAGTACTTTCTCTGAACCTGTTTCCCCATCTGTAAGATGAGAATAAAAACTGTATGCATTTCCCAAATCGTATCAGTCTGTTTGTTGTCTTTTCAAACAGACAAAAACAAAATTTCCAAAGTCCAAATTCCTCAAAACAGAATGGCAATACTTCAATTATTATAATTAACTGATTCGTGGCTCATTCCCCATCTTTATCTTCAGTGAAATCTTCAGATGAAACTCTGGGCCACCTGTTCTGGACCTGCCACTCAAGAGGCTGGACTGCAGCAACTCTGCCAAATGCCTCCCATACCCTTCGATAAAAGCACATCAGTCGCAAGGCACTATTTCCTGCAGAGGCAGCCTGGTTAAAGGATGTTCACTTTTCCACTGGTTTGGCTACTTTACCATAGAAGACAGTTATTTCCCAAAGGATCGCCACTCACAGGCTCTAACATGTAGCATTTGAGAGCACCTTATAATATATGAGGTGCTTCTCTGCACTTCAGCTTTGCCTGTAAGTGGGTCATTTCATGCATATACATTCTAGTATCATTATCATTGCCATCACCACCACCATCATCCTCATTATCATCATGGCTCTCAATTTTTGGCAATTTACCCTATGCCAGGCTCTGTCCTGAATGATTTATATGTGCTTTTTAATGATCCTCTGAATTTTCTCCATTACTTGTGAGTTAGATATTCTTGTCTTACAGATGAGGAACCCAACACATAAAGAACAGAGAGGTTAAGTACCTTGCTCAAGCTCACACAGATAACAGAAGATGGAGCCAAGGAATAGCATTTGGATCACTGGCTCTAAAACCCGCATATTTTTTTTTGCCATAACTGACCTTTGTGTAGTCATGCCCCTATAAACAAGATGAAGAATTACATCACCAATGGCTCTGTTTCGATAACCCTCCTTCAAACCCAATGCCATCTGCAGTCATGTAAATTTTATTGGATCTTCTGGGATTCTCCTTGGGTCATTTTAAACAAGTTTTCTGTCAAACACACTGGAAGATTTCCTAGACTAATGTCTTGAAAACCTTATACACACACTTACTGTTCTTTAGTTTTAAACGATAATGTAACAAAATCCTGGTTTTTCATGGGATGGGTCAGTACCAAGGTCAGTTTGCAATAAAGAATTTTCCAGAAAAGAAAAAAAAATTAAAAGAGTTGGCAACATACTTTAAGGAAAGACTACATGAGCCAGGAAGCAACTTAGAAATGTTTAAATTTTCCTTGACATGAATGCTGACCACCCAAGGAATTAAGAAAAACACCTGTCTCCAGCAGGCACGTGGATATCCAGAGAAGGAAACCCGAGGAGGCGTCTAAGTCACCTGTCAAATCAGAGGCCACACAAACTGGTGAAATGAAGAGTCACCCGGAAGTCTTGAGACCCAAGACCTGATCTTAGCTCTGCCTCTGACTGGAGTGGCCACTCTTGATGTATCAGCTACTCTCGCTCCAATGTCAATTTCTTCAGCAGTCAAAAAGCATCTTAAATCTCTCACAGAACTGCACTGAGGATCACAAAGCAAACTATGCACAAAAGGGCTTTTAAAAGTAAAAAGAAAAGCACCTACAATGTTGGGAGTTAAAGGCAAAAAATAGCCCAATTACAAGACAGGAAGATCCTTGGGAAGAGGGGCTTGTGACCACAAAGAGCTGGACCACCTCCTGAACTCTATGTGGGTCTAAGTCTGAGGGATGCCTGAGTAGATGTCTATAAAACTGGCCTATCCCTTCAGATCATATTCATACAAAGTCATTTGGGGCAGAAGCATCCAGTTGCTCTGCACAAACCTTGATCATATGCTGAATTAAATGACTTTTTAAACCCAATACCGGGTTCCTGAGATCAGCTTTCTGAAGGTTTGCTTGGTAAACAGGCCTCTCACCCTGAATTTTCTTTACTGTTATCTTAGCTGCTTTTAATAGTACTTGGAATTTGCCTTTTTGGACATTCTCATTTGGAATTGCTAATTTTTTAATAGTCAGATGTCAGTTTTAGCTAATGGGCCATATTGTTTTCAGAGACAAAATATCCTTCCCAGAGGAACTAAAATCTCTGCCCGTTGATTCACACCCCTGGAAACAACCGGTGAGGTTGAAAAGAGACTCCCTGCACCCTGGAGGGTTTGCAGTTGCAGGATGGGGCCCTCCTCCACACCCTCCCCACTGGCCTGCACTCTGGGGCCTGCCTTGCCATTCCTTAGCCATTACGGGTGTCCTGGTTAATGAGGTGAGGCACACATGATTTGTAAGGTCACCTGGGACAGGCCAGGGATTTATGGCCCCCACTCTGTTTTCTGGGGAGTGGGGGAGACAGCAGGCAAACTGAGCAATGGGAGGGGTTGGGAAACAGAATGTGACCAGTTGCACACACATACAAAGTGTAAAAGAGAAAGCAAATTACTTTATGAACCGAGTGGTTTCATCATCTCTGGAAAGGAAAGAATGTTGTACAGACGTTGAATAGACCGCATCCGAACAAAATGGTTCCTATGCCCAGATTCATATCACCAACCTCAGGTGGGCAAGCGCTTTTTGAAAACCATGATATAAAATGACTTTGTAGATTCAAAAGAGCAGTCATAGCCATCGTAAACTTCATGTTCATAATCTATCTGCAGGGAGGAAATGCTAAAAGACAAGAAACAGTACTATATACAATCATTAAAATACAAATATGCCCAAGGATAGTTTAGGAGGAGAGTGAAGCAGAAAATGAACAAAATAGGAGTAAAAGGAAAAATCGTGTGTTACAGACATAAATGGAAACAATATTCCTGTCAACCAGTAGCCCATAAACTTGTGGAGTAGTGATTTCATGTTGAAAAGTCATTGATGTGGTGGGTCATGGTGGCCCCCAACTGTAGTCCCAGTGTCTTGGGAGCCAGAAGCAGGAGGATAGGGAACTACAGGCCAGCCTGAACAATTTAAAGACACCCTCATGTTGTTTTTTTTCTTAAGTAATTGATAATGCTATTTGACAGATGCAATGACACAAATGCATAAAAGATTTTAGTTAGCTTTTTCATGGCTATGGCCAAAAGACTTAACAAGAACAATTTTAGAGGAGTTCAAAATTACTTGGCACTTAACAGTTTCAGAGGCCTCAGTCCATAGATGGCTGACTATTTCTTGGGGCCTGAGGTGAGGCAGAATATCATGGTAGAAGTGTGTAGTGGAGGAAAGCAGATGGGAGCGTGGCAACAGGAAGCAGAGAGACTTCTTATCTTACTAAGGACAAAATATATACCCCAAAAGCATGCCCTCAGTGACCCACCTCCTCCAGCCACACCCTACCTGCCTACAGTTACCACCCAGGTAATCCCCTTCAGGGGATTAATGCTCTGATTAGGCTAAGGCTTTCATAATCCAGTCATTTCACTCTGAACATTATTGCATGAAGAACAATCAAATACAAATAATAGTGAAAGGAAGTCTAGTAGAGTTGAGGAAAGAGTAGGGAAGGGGGAGGGCAAGAGGGGAAAATGGGGATCATAGACTGAAATTGATTTCCATGCATGTATAAATTTGTCAGAATGAACCCAACTACTATGTATAACCATTAAGTTCTAATTAAAATAAATAAAATAAAATAAATAAAAATAAGCAAATGCATAAAAGATAAGAAAGTAGAAAAGCAAGGAGAGAATAATCAACTCTGCCTGAGGCTGTCAAGGGAGAACTCCTGCACAAGAGCCTGAGATGGTTTTTGATACATGCATAGACTATCTCTAGATAGAGGGGAAGAAAGACATTCCAGGGTAAAGAAACACATTAGGGAAAGAAGAAATAGAGGGTGATTGTGTTTTTGAAACTATTTGTTATTGGTAGTATGTGAAAAAGCAAGGAGGTTTGGAAGAAAGGCTAGAAAATAAAATAGGAGAAGTTGACAGGGGGAAATAATAGGGAGCTTTTATGTTAGGCATAGGAGTATAGATATTATCTTTTGGCACTAGGGAGCCAAAGGCAGGAAGCAAAGTGATGTGGCTTGTGGTTTAGAAATATCACTTTGATAACAAGATGGAAGATGGATTAGAGCAGAGAAAGATGAGGAAGAAGGAGCTCACTCAAAGGAAACTTGTAATAAGCTAGGAGAAGTCCATCAAGGGTTTAAAGTAAGTAAGAAACATCAGTGATAAATAAAGGAAGTATGCTCATGAGGTTTTAGGGAGGAGAATGGATATGGCATCATGATGGGTTGACAATGGGGAGGATGTGGGGATGTGGATTTTGGACCATCTCCTAACCCAGGAATTAGGTGGATCTTTCCACCTCATTGGAAAGGGCAGGAAATTGCAGGACAGGTAGTACAAGAAAAGGAGTAGGTGAGAGAAAGCCATAAGTTTGGTTCATATCTGTGGTTTTGGAAGAGGTTTTGGGAAAATTAAGTGAGGAAGGCTTTTGGATATATGTGTCTAGAGTACAAAAGAAAAATTTCAGATGTACATAAATCCGTGGGAGGAGTTTTTGAAAGGCAGGAAAAATACCATTCAATTCTCAAGAGAATCGAGAAAAACACTCATCACTGTCCATTGCAAACTAGGTGATTTTTAGTCATCTTGGTCTCTCAAAGTACAGAAAAAAAGTAAAAAATGGAATTGAAGAATTTGTACCATGCAAACCACACCTACCCAATACTGAGTGGCAATGATAGATTGGTCTCTGTGCAATATGCTTCTCCATCTTCCATATCCTCCAAGTCACAGGGTGAGACAGTCCTCTTGGATCTATTCTGGACCCCAAGATGTTATCATTGCATGAATCCAATGCACACTAATTTAAGCAATGTCTATGTCTTGTAAGCTAATAGCAAGAATGGAGGTGGATACAAGGGTGGGATTTATTCAAAGGCTGCCAGAGTTCTCATGGCTGATTTCTGGTCTGTGGGTCTCTCTGCTCTCTGCTCTCTCTTTTTTTTTTTTTTGGTACTGGAGATTGAACTCAGGGGCACTCGACCACTGAGCTACATCCCCAGCCCTATTTTGTGTTTTATGTAGAGACAGGGTCTCATGAATTGCTTAGCACCTTGCCATTGCTGAGGCTGGCTTTGAACTCGCGATTCTCCTGTCTCAGCCTCCCTAAGTGCTCTCTTAAAGTTAGCAGCAAGGACACAGAAAAATAAAAAAGAGACAACATATGGGTATGTGACTTTTTAACCTAGTGACTTTGACCTCAAGTAAATATAGTCCAACCCAATGTCTTTAAATCTGAATTATCAAATTGCTTTCCCTTTCCTTGGGCAGAGGCTAGGATGGGGAATTGCAAGAAGAAAAGGGAAAAAGGTGTTTCTAGAAGGCAGGGAAAGGAGTTTGTGATAGACATTTTCAACAGAAACCACTTTTATTTTTACATTTGTTTAAATTTACATCTCTGTTTAAATTTGGCAAAAGTCCTTTTATATTCACTTTCATGAAAGAAAGCAGGTTATATTAATAGTGTGACTAACATGAGTTCCATCTGAGATTTTCTGACATTTACTTGTACTATGTAATAACAACAGATTTCTGGTTTGTTGGAAGTTTGTGGTTGACCTAGTATTGTACTCTTAGTCCCTAGAGGTCCTAGAACACATCTGCTTTATCTTTATATCTCTAGGGTACCAGAACATATTCCATGCTTAATAAATATTTCTGAAATTGAAATAAATTGATGGCAGAGGATGCATCCCTTAAATAGGTAATATGAGAACACATATTTCATCTTGCCTACTGGGGTCTAAATAGAATCCCTTGGAGACCAGAGGACAAATTTCAGAGGAGAGGTCAGAAAGGGGGTGTCATGTGAGCCTCACTCACTGGAAGACTTGAGGAACATGTCTTTATGTTCCATTGGCCCCCAGTCTTGGATTTATCATGAAATTAATGCAACTTAAGCTTCTGGATTCCTCGCCACTTTGCCTGGGTCCTGTGGGGCTGGGAGTAGCTGGGAGTTTTGGAGAGTTCCAGATGCAATTAGAAAGCATTTCTACATGACCATTTCTGTCCCATTGACTGAAGGTTCTTCGGATAAAGGAAGTGAATCTTCCATTCTACAGTTAGTTGTGATTTTATCATTCTATGTAAATAGTTACTTAGGCATAATTTTGCACTCATTTATAAAAAGGGCTAGAATTTTATAAGGTTCAGATCTCACAACACAGTCTCCCCTGAGTTGACCAATAGTGTATTAAAACATTTTGCTGTTGTTGATACTGACAGTTGTTCACATTTTAAAACCAATTTTGTTTAACATTACAATCTGGATTTTCAGTTGGAGTGTATGGCAATGAGGATCTGTATTCCCTCCTGTATAGCGGCAGTTACCCAGAGCTGGGTCATGTCTGTCCCATTTGGACAAGCCATCTGTTGTCCATATTGTTGCATGCCAATCCTCCTACATTTTCTTTTATCTCTGCCCACTCAACTCATTTGAGTTTGCAAACCTGTCTCTACACTCGGTGCCTTCAGGGCACTTGCCAAAGTGACTTCCACAGATCCCTAAATACATTTTCAGCTTGTAGATGAAAGAGGGAAAAATGCTCCCCTGAGGTGCTTATCCACCAAACACATGAAAGAAACAAAAGAAAATAGGAGATAACAGGGGTAGGCCCTGAAGACAGGAAGACTACCAGAGCCATGCAAACAGGAATGAACATAGGTAGGGTGAGGGGACTGTGCTAAGAAAAGTCTTCCCCAGTAAGGGAACTGGAGGTCCTCAGGCCACTCATCACCTTGTGCCCTGTCTGTGACTTCATGCTGACTTCATGCTGTGCTTAATAAAGGAGGTCTGTAAAGGATTGGAGTTTAACTTGATTGCCCTGAGCTGTGCTTTGGACTCTAGTGACTACAGAGAGAATCACTCCCATTTTGGTTGTAGGCTGAGGACCACAGTCATGGAAATCAGAAGTCTAAATCAAAACACCCCCAATGTGTTATACATCCCCTTGTGTGATCAGTCCTGTCCCTATCAAAATGGGAGGGACTGGTGACTGTGACAGACAGCACTACTCGGATTAGGTTTACATTACGTGGTCAGGATAAAGGGGTTTTGCAGATAAAATTGAAGTATCTAATAAATATGACTTTGAGTTAATCGACAAAGGAGCTCATTATGAGTGAGCCTATTCTTTAAAAAGGGTCTTTGGTCTTCCCAGGAGAAACACTTTTTCCTGCTGGCCTTGGACAGGCAAGCTACTGTAAGTTCTAGAGGCGCCAGGAACTGAATTCCATCTGTACACTGAGCTTGGAGTAAGACACTGAGCCTCTCATGGCACACCAACCCCAGTCAGCACTTTGATAACAATCTTGTGAGACTCTGAGCAGAGAATCCAGATTAGTGATGCCTGGACTCCTGAACTTACAAACCAGGAGATGATAAATGTGTGTGTTGCTCTAAACTGCTAAATATGTAATATACTCATGCACACCATAACAATGGGATATGCTCTGATAAATGTGTTATTAGTCATTTTTTTATCCTTGTGCAAACAGTGTAGCAGGTACTTAAAGGAACCTGGATGGTGTAGGGAGATTACTCAAGGTGGTCTCTTGATGCAAACCAAAGGTGCACTAAACCAGAGACGTACAAGGCTACAACTGGTATAATACTGAAATACTGCTTTACGGTAAATTTTCCTTGTAAGGAGAAGGAAGACATACTGAAACAACAATAAAAGTATAGTAAATAGCCCAGTAATGTAGTCACTTACCATCATCAAGCTTGATACACTGTATACAACGGTAGTGCTCTGTTTTTCTACAACTGGCAGCACGGTAGGTTTGTTTTTACCTGTTTCACCATAAACTCGTGAGGGCTACGACATCACTAAGCAACAGGAGTTTTTCAGCTCCTTTGCCATTTTATGGGAACGCTGTCATATATGTAGTACATTGACTGAAATGACAGTACTTTTGTTATGCAGGACAAAATGACTAAAAGCAAAGAAAAAGAAAGTCACAACAAAGGGGAAAGATACAGGTTTGCCTGGAATCTTCATGAATGATCGAGGAAAGGGAAGTAAAGAAAGGGAGCTAAAACACACCAGGAAGAATTGTTCTGTGCATTCCAAACGTATGATTTCATTTAAACATCTCGATCCTTCCAGAAAGGATCCTACCTCCATTCTATAGATAAAATGCCAAGTGTCTCAAAGGACTTAGATAACTCACTCCACAGCACAGGGCACCCAGATTCAAAGGAAGATCCTCCACACACTAGAGGCTCATGATTGCCCTCTATGCCACATCACAGGCTCCCTCCAGGACCCAGGAGATAAGGGTCACAATGGCTAGGCATGGGAGAAATGTTTCCATGGTGGTCAAATAGCAGGACAGAGCCTGGCTGCATTAGCACACCATGCCTGACGTGTAGCAGTTTGAGAACTCTGTTCTCTTGGGGAACATCCTTTCCAATTTTTCCCCCAAAAATAAAAAAATAATGTTAAAAATGCTTGACTAAAGAGGGCAAAGGATGAGCTTCTATATGAGCATATTTATATCCATAGATATTCCAAGCTATTGGGAAGGAAATCCCAGAGGACAGACGTCAGCAACTCCACACTATGATGGGAAAATTGAAGAGGGCTGTGGTTACCAGTATTTCTCAAACTCACCCCCCAACACGCACAAAAAAAGAGAGAGAGAGAAAAGAAACTACTCCCCTCCACAGACACACATATGCCCACAGGCTTTCTCTCCACCGCCCCCACCATCCCCCACCCGGTCTCCTTCAGTCCAACTGAGGGAAAACAACTTCCTCCTTTCAGCTCTTCTAGGTCATGCAGACCCTTACATTCAATGTTGGCTTCGCTAATTTCATTCCAACTTTCACTGAAAAATAATTCTTTGCCAAGTTGCCATTATCTCTTCTCAGCCCCAAAGCGTTCAGGATAAAAATCTGTTTAGATTTTTCACCCTTTTTTTCTTTCTTTTTAATGTTGCTCAAAATAGTTTTCTCTACTCAGACCATTTTACAATATTCTTTATCCTACTTATCTCTTTTCTCCAGAGAACCTACCCCATGAGACATACATCTCAAAATTTTCTTCTTTTTTCTTTCATTCCCAAACTTCTCCCTGCTTTACCTTTTCTCATTGGAAACCAGGAGACCAGGGTCTGACTGAGGACAGGGAGATGCTGGGAAGAAAGATAAGTCTCATTCAGAATAAGGCACTCTCACTCCATGTTCGCATCCTAATTCCAAGCATCTGTGATTATGCTACACTACATGGCAAAGGCGGAATTAAAGTAGCAGAACGAAATTAAGGTCGATGATCAGCTGACCTTAAAATTGCATTCATCCCTATAATAAAGTTAATGTGGAGGAGGAGTGCAGAAGTTGGGGGCGGGAGTGAATGATAAAATGTGATCAGAACTTGACACAACATTGCTGGCTTTGAAGAAGGAAGAAAGGGCTACCAGCCAAAGAATGTGGGTGGCCTCTAGAAGCTGGAAAGGGAAAGAAAATGGATTGTCCCCTAGAGCCTCAAGGAAGTAATGCAGCTGCCAACACCTTGATCTTAACCCAGTGAGACCCATTTCCGACGTCTGACCTCCAGAACTGCAAGACAATAAATTTGTGTTGTTTTAAGCCACTAAATTCATGAAAATGTTACAACAGAAATAGGAAAGTCATATACTTTGTGTGGGAATGTTGCATGATCACTGTGATGCTCCCACATACCTAGTCAGCCTGTAAACTGGCCTCACCACCCAGGACACTCTTCCCAAGAAGAACTTGGATGGGATAGCTCCACCTCCTCTCTGACACATCCAGAAGAAAATTGCCTATGCCAGACAACCTTATTTATGCCAACGACTTGGTCAGATTAAAAGAGTGAACTAAAGGTCTAACCATCCTAATGTGTCTTCAGCAAAAGATGGGGGACAGAGGCCAGACTAGGGAATAAGAGATTGTCCTCATGAGTTATTGTCATATTTGCTCTCCATCTGTCACCAACTGATCTTCCAAGGATTCAGAGATCTGAGACATAGTTAAGCATGTGTGGAATAGGTAAATATGTCATACCTGGGGTACCACGTGCATATGAGGTTACAAATAAATTAAAACCTAATTATATAAGCATACAGTTTGTTTTTATTTCTGTACGCCAACCACTAAGCCTGATTCTTGAAAACATGGTCTTTTTTTTATTATTGGTGAGGATATAACACCTGGACTATTCTAGATGCTTAACAACGTCGTGTTTGTTGCTCAATGGATTTTTTACCTTAAGGAGAGACACACTCTCAGGAAAAGCCTTGGAGCTCTTCCAAACTAAGCCCAGCCGGAGCCCCTCCCTCCTTGAGTCCACCTTGTAGAGTCCAATAGGGCATATGTCTTCCCCGGTCCTGAGAGGGGTCGGGGAGCATTGGATCCCCTCAGGATCTCCAGACACACTGAGTTAGATATGTCGCAAAAGAAAGCATATCAAAAAATAAAAATGAAAATTTTCGTTTTCTCCGTGGAAATGTATCCAAGTCTGATGTTGGAGGAGCGAAATGTATGGTCGTCTGTTCCTGCGCTCTGAGCCCCTCAAACAGCGGAGAAAGTAGGCATTCTAGTCCGTTGGAAACTTTGTTTCTTTTCAAGGGGTCCAGCTTTTTTCCAAAGCGCCCAGTGTGAACATCCCGCGCGCGCTCGCATCCTTTCCCTCAGCCTTTACAGGCGGCTGGCAGGAGATCCTGGCCGCGTCCCTCCGCGCAGACAGAAAACTGGAGAAGCCCGGGAAAGCCCAGGCTGGGCAAGCCATCTCCGGGCCGGGGAGGCTCCCAGAGCAGCAGCACTGAGCACCACCTGCAAGCCCTGTGGCCTCGCAGCCCTTCCTTCTTTCCTAGGGGCTTCAGCTCCTTAGCTCTGCCCCCTGGCTGAGATTCACGACCCCAGCCCTGCCTCCAGCTCTCTGTGCCAGGACGTCCTCTCAGCCCACTGCAAAGAGTTAAGACCCAGCTGCCTAGACATCCTTGGCGGCTTCAGGTCCCCAGGCCCCGCTCATCGCTCCTGATTGGCTGAGCGCCTGTCAGTAGTAAAGAGTATCAGATAACAAACTTGGGACCTTCATAAAGGCGTGGTGGTGATACTCCGCAATCGCTGGCAGCCTATGACATCAGCCAGGAACGCTGGGATGCCGCAGCTCCTGGCCAACCTCAGAGGAGGAGGAGGGTCCTGCCGGCTAAGAGTTAATTAGCCCCGCACAGCGAAGGGGGGAGGCGCCAGTTTCCTGGGGACACTGGCTGCCACTGTACGTACTCCTACCCAAGGGAGCTCACAGAGAGTTGGATGAATTCTGAGTTGTTAGCTGCGGTCAGCTGGGCTCCCGGGAGCCTGTTCCTGGTGGAAAACAGGGGGCGCCTGGCAAAGGGACCAGCGGCTTGCTGAGAGATTCAACATGACACTTCTGGGGTCTGAGCATTCTTTGCTGATTAGAAGCAAGTTCAGATCAGGTAGGGCTAAGGCACTTAGCATTCCTTCTTAAACTTTCCTCTTCTGCAATTCTTAATTCTAGAACTGCTTTCCAATAAATGTCTCAAAGCCTGTTGTGGCGACAACTCTGTCCCCCAAAGCACACTTTGGAAGCAAAGAATTCTACTTGACTTTGGGGGCCTTTAATGTCTTAAGTTTCAAATGCTTCGAGTTGTTAAGTGTGGGTTTTGTTTGTGAATAGGCCAATCCTCTTGTTATTATTTTTATGTATATCTGTGAATAGAAATTTCGGAGGGATACATCCAAAAGGAGCAACTTTGAAATGAACAAATAAGGGATTTCAAGTTTGGGAACTGTGTAATATCAGTTATGATTGCTGAGAAGATGAACCTGATGCTGTGTATTAGGTACAGGGGTCACTTAAAGTGTAGCTAATCCAAACAAATGTATTTCCCAAAAAAAGTCACTTGGGGGAAGTAAAAATAGCAAATTTGGAGCACACCAAGAATTTAAAATGACATCACTGCAGGGGGAAAAAAAAAGTCCAGTGCCACAAATGTTTTTTCCCAAACCATCTGATATTTATAAATGGAGAATTTTCCCCAAAATTTCTGTGTTAGTGGCGCACAGAGAAACTTCTCAAAGGACACTGAGTAGAGGTGAGTCCAAGGGAGAGATGGGAATTCTATTTGCTCTTTACGAAGGGTTGGTACAGGTGTCCACCAAAGATATCATTGTGTGGGTTCCCCCATTTAGACAATACAACACTTGACTGTTTAAGTTCTTCAGTAGCTCTGTGTATATTATTGGTTTTATAACAGTGGTAACAAGCCACACAAAATGCATACTCAGAAGATGGATTGCTTTTATGATAGTTCTTATGTGCACATTGGATATGGCAGTGTGAGTAAGATGCTGTATCATTTGCTAAGCTACATTTTCCTTGGCCCTTCTGAATAGGGACGGTCAGTCATTTCACTGGGGATGGATAGTTCAAAAATAAGAAAAGTGGGTGCTGGGAGGTAAGGATTATTCCATCAGTAACTTCCCTAGCTCTTCCTGATTTTTAGACACCTGTGGATTCTGCTGGGGGTTATCTGAGGATCTACACTACTGAAGCAAGTTGAAAACTCAAGAGCTTAGCTTAGGTGGCCACAAGCCACAATGTCTCTGAAGCTCAGGGCCAGCCACCAGCCACAAGGGCCAACAGTGGATTAAATCCTTCTTTTCCTTTCCAAGTTGAGGTGAGGCCGTTGGTTTGTTAATCAGACCTCACCACTGCTTGGTAATTTGTTCAAAACTGCAAGGCAACACTGCCACCTTTCTGAAGAAGAGAGGATGTAGATTTGTTTTTTATGAAGCTGCATTCATTTCAAACACTCCTGTGCCGGGTTAATGTGGGGGGCAGGGGAGGGCTGGTTTCTCTCTAAAAGGATTTGGTGATGTTCTTGATAGTAGACATGCAAAACAGAACTCCCAAAGGAGTTCTTCCTTCAGCTGAAGTTCAGAGGAAAGGAAAGACTAGATTTGCCCTGCTCCCAATTCCCATTGCGGTGGATTTGTGGAGTCTTAGGGTATCCCAGGTCAATCCTGCAGACCCTGATCTTGGAGCTTCCGAGAATTTCAGCCTGACCGTTTTTTTGTTTTGTTTTGTTTTTTTAAAGCTTGTACAGGCCTTTGTGTCATAAGGAAGGGTAATTCTTGGAAAACATGCTATAGAAGCAGAAGCGGCTGAGCTTAATCCTCCATCTTTGATAAACAGGGAGACTGGCGTCTGGAAATGGGCAAAGGGGATGGGTCATCTAGTCACAAGTGCTGATACTCTTGAAAGAGAAAAGAGAAAAATAAGCAGCATGTAAGACTTAGAAAGCATAACACTGATGATGAGGATGATGATTCTTCCTGGATATAGTTAGAGCAATAGCTGTACCAGCACTGAGATTGCTATTAAGAGGGTCTCTTGTCTAAAAGAACTTGCTCACTTGGTGGCTAATAGTAAATAAGGAGACTCTTTCTCATTTTGATTTCTCCTTCTTTCTTCCTCCTCCTGCTTTTCTTCCCTGAGCAATTCAAACTGTAAATTTGTAAAACTTTCTATCTTACTACAAATATTTGCTTCAACAGTAGACTCTAATATTATGTATTTTAGAAAACAATGTTTTAAAAATAAATTGGTTTCAGATTATAGCAATAGACTCCCTGTGATAAGGGCTTGTTCATAAATGAGCAGATAATTTCTTTCATTCTGAAGTTGACAAGGATGGCAACAGCATCCTACCAACTTTCCAAAAAATTACGTTCTAGTGACCTGTGATTAAGTATAAAATCATACCACAGGATCAGTGAACTCCGAAAGTTTACATTTCCAATCATGTTTAGTGATACAAACTCATCTTATTCGTGAGGGTATCATGGTTGAGTGTGTGAATCTTGGACCAGACTAGCTGGGGTTTTGGCAATCGCCTCCGCTTACTAGCCACATGACCTTGAACTTTAGGTAAATTACATAATTTTCTATGCTTTAACTTGCATCATCTGAATAATGAGGATGATTATATGGTTGTTGTGAGAATTAAATGTGATAATGCAAATAGATCACTTAGAATGATGCTCTTTGCTTAGTAAGCCCCCACAAAATAGTATTTTGCTATTAATATTAAGGTGCAGTGAGATCCTTTGTTGGTGGCTTTTTCTCTGTGGGTCATGGTTACTTAACCTGCAGATGTCCAAGTTGAACTAGGTGATTTCTGACACCCCTCTGGCATCATTGTTTGGTTCTTGGAAGACGTATAAAGACAGTCTGGAAAAAGCAAAATTGTGATTGAGCTGTATTGTCGCTGAGCAAAAATGGTAGGCAGTTTACCTAAATGTAATAATTAGATTTGTTTTTAAACTGACCACATTTTGCATGTTTTAATCTTCTCGCTCACTTTCATTTATTCAATGTCTGTAATCAGTATGACCGTGAACAGTTGTTTTTTTTAAATCAGTCCTTGTGCTCTATGAAACACAAGGGCATGTGTGTACATACACACACACACACACACACACACACACACACACACACACACAAACACGGATCAAAAGTAGAGAGAGGTTCATTGATAGATGTTGCTTTTTCTCTTGTCTTTCTTGTGCCCAAAGGCAAACTCTGCTACCTTTTTCCTGTTTTCTTGTCCTGCCCTCTACAAATGTAGTATTGTCAGAATTAGCAAGTAGAAATACAGAATGCCCAATTTGAATTGAATTGGAGACAATTAATTTTTCAGTTGTATAACAATATTTGGGACATGTATCTGAAATCCAAATCTCACTGGCATTCAGTATTCCATTTGAAAACTCTACCTGCAATCTAAGTGGCCTTTGACACTTTCTGTTCTCTTATCCTATATTCCACCAACCTCTTAAGATCCCGGGTCCCTGAATATCCCCTGAAATTGCAAAACGTGTATATTCGGCAAGAAAGCAGAAGGCTCAGAACAGGGAAAGGGGTACCATGAGAAGGACCTGTGGGCTCTGTGGGGTAGAATCAGCATATAGGGTGAAGACAACCATGGGAGCTTTTGGCTTTCTGTCAAAGAGGAAGATAAGTTCAGTGGGCAGCTGATGCTGAGGCAGCAGGACCTCCAGAAAAGGAAGCTGGGCTTCAGAAAAGAAGCCAAGGAACAGGAGAGGGAAGCAGGCGAGCTGCGGTGGGTAACTCAGCCGAACAGCGGGCAGGGCAGGGGAGCACAGCAGCTCTGTGTTCTTCTACCCCAACAGTGCCAGAATCCAGCCTCCAGTGTCTGTAGTTGGTGGCTTGTCCTTTTAGAGAAAGCAAGGGACTTCTCAGGAGTACCTGGGATCACCTGTTGTATCCTTTCCCTATTCTCCATGCCTCAGGTAACTTAAAAGGTCAACCAAGTCCTACTTTAAGCTAGATCCTTAACATCTCTGTGACTGAATTTTCTCTTGTGAACTGAGGCAATTAGATCAAGATGTTAGTTCCAATTTTTAACAAAATATACACTATTGAAAAAATTCTACCATGAGCTTAAAGAAGCCCAGGCCCTAGAATTACCTTCACCTTTAGTTAATTTTATAGCTTAGAACAAATAATTTAACCTAGAAGAATTCCTTTTCCATAATATCTAATATATATAATATATGCAATAAATATGTAAATATATCTAATTTAATTGACCTCTTCAGATCTCATTTTTGTCATCTACAAAACAGACGATTTTCACTGATTCATCTCTGA
The DNA here is from genome assembly GCA_028644305.1 of Xerus rutilus. Taxonomy (NCBI): domain Eukaryota; kingdom Metazoa; phylum Chordata; class Mammalia; order Rodentia; family Sciuridae; genus Xerus; species Xerus rutilus. Next base: position 51,175,361 of record CM053402.1, read on the forward strand.
AGCTATTTACAGCTAAGATTTCAAATTTTTCCAAGTGAATGACCCTAACTATTTTTGAAAGGCTTTAAGCAGCATAGGTTGATAAAAACATTACCATATGAGAATATAATTAGCTTGACTTTAAAGGGTGAATTATATTTTAAATTCCTAAGTGGGAATTTAAAATATTTTTTAAAATCTAAAGAAACGTTCAAGGTCTGGCTCAGGTTATCTCCTTGAGACCATTGCTCTGTCTTCAAGTCTTATTGTATCAAATTTACTCATAGACCACGGGCTCTTGCCTCACACCTTAGTAACTGCAGCAAGAGCTACCACCCCCCACTTTCCCTGCCCTATTTTTATCCACTGTGCTTATCACTATTGGGCAGACTGATTGTTTGTTTATCATTTGTCCATGAGGGTGGAATTTTTGCTTCTTTGTTATTCTCCAGTCCCTAGAGCTTGTGCTTGGAAAGAGAAGGCACCATTAAACATCTGTTAAGGGAAAGGATGGGTGTAGCTCAGCTGTAGAACATGTGCTTAGCATGCATGCAGCCCTGGGTTTGATAACCAGCACTGAAAAAACATGTCCAATAAAATATCTTATTCTTCCTACAAAGATTACTCAGAAACAGTAAGAGAAAATAATATGTGTATACTGCTAGGCATACGAATGTTTGTTAAAACTAGGGGGGAAAGGGCATTAGTGAATATCAATAAACAATTCTGAGCAGTGATTAAATCCAAAGAGGGATGAATCAATGTAAATACAAAATTTAGAGCAGTAGCAAAGTCGGAGTATAGATGAGGAGACAGGTGTAGCCCAGAGGTAAGAAGCAGATAATAGGTACTGTTCTTAGGCTTGCCGGTAGTTGCATTTATACTTTTTTATGAAGCCAATTAATTAGGAGGTCATTGATGGTGGGGTACACCACAGACCAGAAGTTAAGATTAATTTAATTCTGTGTACCTTAGTTCTTTAAAAAAAGAAAGTGTATCTTCTTTAAGACCAAGAAGAATGACATTCATCTTTTATGTGCCATGGTCTATGACAGAAAGTCAGTAAGACTTTGTCAGATTGGATTGAGCCAGACTGAATGGCTCTAACCTAATTGGATTAAATTGAAGAACAGAACAGTACATAGCAGAAGCAAAAGTGCTCTGCCCCAGGATTGGAATGTTACATGCTTCAAAAAGTCAACCCTGAACAGGAGATGCTGGTGCTAAACTAGCAAGACTTTACTAGTCATCTACTGCATGGTGAACAGTCATCTTGCATCTCCAGATAGAAAATGTGTTTTAGCTAGGTTTTTTTTGCTGCTGTAACAAATAGACCTGACAGGAATGATTAGAGGAGGAAAAGCTTATTTGGGGTCTCATGGGTTTTGGAGTTCTTGGTCCACAGATACCCAACTCCATCAGGCAAAACATCGTGGTGGCAGTGTGGTGGAGGAAAGTGGCTCAAGACATTGCACCAGGAAACAGAGAGCGCTCCTCTCAAGAGGGACAAAATAGAAACCCAAAGGCACACCCTCAGGGACTCATCTCCTCCAGTCACATCCTACCTTTCTACAGTTACCACCCATTTAATCCCCATCAGGCAATTAATGCACTGATTAGGTTAAGGCTCTCATATCTCTATCATTTCATCTCTAAACATTCTTGCATTGTTTCACACATGATCTTTGGGGACACCAATAGGTAAACCACAACAGAAGGAGAAGCCAGCAGGTACATTTTTCAGGTGTACCTTCCTGTGCCATTCCAATGTCCTGTGAACACAGCCACGGTGGAAACTCATGATACCCTCTGATTCCATGAGCTTGCAAAAATTAGCACAACTCACTGGACCTCCATTCCTATATCCACAAAATGATTCAAGGACTTGGTGGCCTCATGACTCTATAAGGGAAAGATCTCTGTAGATTTATGAAGGGTTTCTTTTACAGAAAGAAATCCTACTCTACCTGTGGGAATGGATCACTTGACCTGGTGGCATGTGAATTACACAAGAGAGGAGCACGGAGCAGCTAAAAGGTTTTGATGGACATAAATAGGATTAACAACAATAACTATTAGCCAAATATTTTTGTAATTTTATCATTTTAGTACTTAGATTTTTTATTTTACTAAGTAGGTAGTGCTTATTTTTTTTCCAGAATAGTTAGTAAATCAGGCTTCATTTAACCAGATTTGGATCTTTATTCTTAAATAAAATGTAAAGAAGCCTCCAAATTTTGTTAAATTTACAATAAATAAGGCTGATCCCTGTCTTTTCTTTTTTCTTTCTTTCTTTCTTTCTCTCATTTTTTTTAGAGCAAAGCAAAATGCCCTTTTGAGGGGGAATAATGTCTTTCTCTTCTCCCTCTGGTGAGGAATGATAAATTCTCTCATTCCCTTATTAGAGTATTTTTCTTATCAATTGACTCACCCTGATTGATGTTTGCTATATCCAACCACCTTAGATCACTAGAGGAGCAGTAGAATGCAAAGGGAGCTAAGCCACTATAATATTGTAAAATGTATTTATTGGGTCTTGTCATGTAAAGGAACTTGGCACTCACTTGGTATGTGTAGCAATGATGAATGCATATACAAATCCTTGAATACTTGCTACATCTTGACCAGCATTGCTTGTCTAGCACTCAAGTTTGAATGAACATGTAAGTTTCCCACTCCTCAATCTATATCTTTTTTTCCTTGGGCTTTTAAGTGGCACAGAAGCATCAGTTATTTCTGATAAAAATAGAATCAAGTAGTCCCGAGGAATAGTGCACAGATGAGATGCAATGATCAGAAAATTTCCCAAAACCTGTTCTGCCTTTCCTATTTCCGGAAACACTCTCTCTATAGAAAGCTGGTCAACCTCATCCTACTCATGGCTGGTGACGCTGGGTTTTCAGTCTGAGGTAATGTTCCAAATGGAATTTTTCATACTCAAGCTCCAGATAGGGCATTAAAGCTCCGCAAAAGGTTAAATGCATAACATGCTGTTCAACATTAATTGAACAACGATTTTCTCAATACTATAAATTTTTTTATTACTCATGCTCCTTTCTTGTTCTGGACCAAATGCATAAAGTTTTTTTACAAGGTTATAATCAAGTGTATTTGTAAGCTTATTCTCAGCCTTTTATCATATGGATTTTTAACATAAGGATTTTTAATATAAGAAATTTTTGGGGCTACTCTACAGCAGCATAATTCTTCCTCTAAGACTGTATGATATTTCAACAAGTGACTCTATAATAATTTACTAAAACTTTCCTTCTTGCATTGGAAAATTAAGCTGGTTATAATTTTATAGCATACTACTATGAAAATTGTTATGCAAAACACTATGAAGAGGGAAAAGACGGGTACTGGGGAATGAGATTGATCAAATTATATTCATGGACAAATATGCACACTGATTCCTGCTATTATGTATAGTTATAATGTACCAGTAAAGAATTAAAAATTCAAAAATGTTTTTCTTCCTTTGGATGGTCTCATAAAATACTCATCAAATACTGAAGTGAGGGAATAATGGATTTGAATCTTTATGGTTCACGATGGTAGCTAGCATTTCTGGTACGAGCTGCAATGCACCAAGCTTAACCCTACACCTACTTGTATAGGTGATAAATACTTGTGAACTAACTCAGTCACCTTGTTTGCTTTTCCAGTGGTGACTGGTATTCAATGAGACTTTCATACCTTTTCAGTAGAGAATGAAAAGGAAAATAAGCAACATTTTATTTGGAAACTTCCATGTGATCTGCTATTTGAGGATCACTTGTTACTAAATATGACTGATACCACAACAAAAGAGAAGAGGATCTTCTATTACCTCATTTAATCCTCACAAAAATGCTATGGAACAAGTAGGATTATCCTCATTTTATAGGTAAATAAGCTCAGGCTGAAAGGTGTCAAATGACTTGGAGGCCAGATATGAATCTGTTCCACTGAACAAACATGACTATTTGTTATAACCTAAAGCCTATCCTTCTCTCCTCACCTCTCCTTCACATGCACATCACACCTGGCCTGTAGATTTGATAGATGTCTTTCTGGATTACAACTCCATGCATAGAACCAATTGTTTCTTAAATAATGATTTATCAAGCTACTTATACCTATTACTAATTAATCTTTAAATTATATATTTCATCTCCCCTCTCCTAATTTCAGGATTTGGGGGGGGGGTTGTTTCTTTGTTGTTGTTTATTTCGTTTTGTTTTTGTTTTTGGTACTGGGGATTGAACACAAGTGAGCTACATCCCCAGCCCTTTTTAATACTTAATTTAGAGACAGAGTCTCACTAAGTTGCTTAGGGCCTTCCTAATTTGCTGAGGCTGGCCTTGAACTTGCTATCCTCCTGCCTCATCCTCCAAGCCCTGGGATTACAGGCGTGCACCACTGCACCCGGCCTCCGGGATTTTTAATACATATAACTTGACTGTTAAATCCAGCTTATTAGAGAAGAAAAATTATACAAGAAAATTTTGAAAACCAAAAACAATTAGATTTTCTATAAGTTACCAAATGTAGTTATGTGATATCTACTAGTTAGTAGTCTGAGTAAAATAGAAAAATGTTATGAGCCATAGTTTTGTGTATATACACTCATATATACACTATAAATATACCTACATTTATGTGTAGAGAGATATATAGATTTAACCTATAATAAAACCATCAATAATGATGGCTGTTGAATTCCCAATAAAATATATAATTAATTTTGTTGGGAAAATTGATTATCCATTTGGAAATAAATTAATTAAAATATTTTATAATAAATATTAAGATAAATTTAATATGGATTAAGTGGCCAAGGAAATCTGTAACATATTAGAAGAAAACAAAGGAGAATAATTTTATAATCTTGGAGTGGATGAGCCTTCCTATGCATGTCTCCAAAACAGAGTAAAAACAAAAATGGATATGTTGACCACTTAAAAAATTCTTGCAAGTGTGTGAAAGCCAAAATTATTTAAAGGACTTCTGTAAGCAATAAGATTCAAAGCAAACAACCCAAGAGAAAGACAATTCAAAGAGAGAAAGTGATCAATAAGCATGTGAAATGCACTCAATTCACTAACATTCAAGAAAATGCAAATTCAAAGACCAGATGCTATTTTTTTCACATCTTGGATGAGCTAAAATTTAAAATATTGGTATGGATGTGAAGACATAGGCACACATATCCTTCTGCTGAGCATCTGTATCCATGAGGTCTTAGGAAACAATTAGACCATTGACTTTTACCTGAGGCTCATTATCAATGAAGACACTGCAAGATATCCAACGTAAGTAAGTGCGCATGTGTACAAGTACTTTCATTGAATCAAAGTTTATAATGTCTGACCTAAAAAGATCGAAACAATGTAAACATCTACCTAATTCAACTATGATACATTCAGACTAGGAAATTCAATAAAATATAATGCAAAACAAAAAAGAGAAAGAAAAGAAATGGTAAACTTCTATATGAACTGACATGGCAAGATCTTCAATACACAAAGTTATTTTTTTAGAGAGCAGATTATGAAACAATCTGGAAATGTATTTTCATTTTTTAAAAAATTTTGTACATTAAAAATAATAACCAAAAGATATATGTCAAACCAGAATGATACCCAGGGGTACAGACAGTGAAAGACTTTATCTTCTCCATTTGAATCTTTTAAAATAAGAATGTATTTTTATTTATGTTATTTTTAAATATGCCTAAAATACAAAAAGAAACTCATATCATAACAGTGATGAGAAATAACCCATTTCTGGAAGTATTTATGTAGATTAAAAATATAAGTAAAAATTTAGAAAATGCAAATACTAAAGCTAATTCAATTAAATATTTTATACTTCCAATCAAACACAGAGTATTAGGTGACATATATGTTAGAATATAAATTTTAAGCTTAAGAACTTTCTCCAGCACACATACACACACACAAATAGAAATGTCAATAAATTGGAAGCATCAGATTCATTTCTGGATTATAATGCAGCAAAAGTCGCAAAGAAAATTATTTTAAAAGTTGAAATATTTTAAGCCTCATGAGTTGGGAATCAAAACACACCACAAACACACCAACATATTTTTTTCTAATCTTGTTTTTCTATTGTTTATTTTGATTATTTATTCAGTGTCCTTTATGTGGTTGATTATAAACAGGAATAACTTTGGTAATAAATCAATTGGCAGTCAGTGTTACCTATTTATTTTTAAGTCCTGGAGCACTGTGGGGATATACATGTCTGAGACATACCATGTCTGAGAAGGAGCAAAAGGAGGAGTTGGCTGAAGTACCTGGGAGGCTTCTCAAATCCCCATTGGTCCCAGAACATGTTCTCACACTACAGCCAACCGCACCTGCTACTCAGCCAGGAGACTGAAAACCCACAACTCCTAATAATAATCTTCAGTACTGTCCTTTGGTCCAAGTTTCCTTGTTCTGCAATCTCCATTACTGTAACCAACCCTGGTCAGAAACTCTTAAATGGAAAGCTCCAGAAATAACCATCCACAAGTCTTGAACAGCTCTATTATAGTATATTGCTATGATTGTTCTATTTTACTCTTAGCTATTGTTGTTAATTTCTCATGCCTAATTTATAAGTTAAACTTTACCATACAGAGAGGAAAAAGCAGTAGGAGTAAGGCTTGCACCGAGGCTTCAGGCATCCACGGGGTCTTGAAAAGCATTCCCTGTGGATAAGGGGATGCTACTGTGTGTTGGACAGTTTGAATTTATATATTGTGGTGAAGGCCATGCAGTCTGGCTGACTTGGATTAAAATCCTGGCTCCACCTGTACTCTTTCTATGAATTTGAGTGTGTGTCTTAAGCTCTTGAAACCCTACGACTCAATTTCTAAATATGGGAGCAAAAATGACCCTCATTGGAAATTTTGGAAGGTTTTAGGAAGAAGCGTGTACAAAGTGCTTGACGGAGTAAAGGATACACTTCTGTACTCAGTGAGTGGTAGCTGTTTCATTCACACATGAACAGTAATTATGTATGAATTCCCTCCATCAATGTTTATATGACTGTGCTTTGATATGTTATTTACAATATTTTAAAATAATTTGTCATTATAAAATATCATATTGATTTTAAATTCACCACAACTAACCTGTCGTGATTCTCTGAAGATTTATTGCCTGTCCATCCTTATTTCTTCTTACCCCAAAAGGTATTTCAGAATATTAAAGATAATTATTGTCATCATAGAATTTATATTGAATTCTATAAAGTACTTTACATACAGAACAACACTTACTGTTTCCTTTTCAAAAAAATGCTTGAAGAAAGCTTTCTTATTATTCTCTTGCCCCAGAGAAGGATGTTACTGTTGTTGTTATTGTTCGCTACTGGGGATTGAATTCAGAAGGGCTTAACCACTGAGCCACATCCCAGGCCCTTTTTATTTTTTATTTTGAAACAGGGTCTCACTAAGTTGCTTAGGGTCTCCCTAAGTTGCTAAGGCTGGCTTTGAACTTGCGATCTTCCTGCCTCTGCCTCCCAAGTCACTGAGATGACAAGCATGCACCATAAGGCCCTGCCCAGATGGGTTTTATTCTAGATCTGGTCTTTATGTTTCTGCTTTATGTTTCTGAACATACAGACATAAAGACCCCTTGTCTGGGATCCGGCCAGGTTACCACTGGCCATGAGGATTTAGCAAAGGGTTATGGCTGTATTTCATCCACTGCCGGGAGCCCTAAGCCTTTTCTCTTACAATTGAAAATACTGTTTTGTCTAAAAAATGAAACTAAAAGAGAAGTGCTTTATCCAGAGAGAACATTTTGGGAATAGGCAGCTGGTAGGGCAGCCTGCTAAATGGTGACAAATTGCATTTCTAGGGTACATTAAACTACCCCTTCTTCACCAGAAATCAACCACATCAGTTCATGTGTTTCTTTTTTTTTCTACCAACTCTGTGATCTTACAAAGTTGTTTGTGCAGATGAGGACATGGGGACATGAAGAAATTGGTCCAAGGACACCCAGTAGATTTAGAATTAAGACTTTAGTCTCTGGGCTTCTAGAACCAAGTTTATACCACATGGTTCCCCAGAGAATTGAACAGCCCAAGAGAAACACAGACAGTGAGTGCTGTAAGACAGGCAGAGGCCTGGCATTAATCCAGTCTGTTTCTGCTTAAAAGCCCTCTTCTCACGTGGTAGCCATCCATGCTGACTTCAAGATTAAAAGAGCTGGTTAGAAGGAAATGTGGAAATTTAGTGATGGCTGGGAGAGGAGATCAGAATGAGGCATAGGATAGCAAAAGATTCTTTGGCTTAGTAGAGAAATGCCAGCCTTTGCAAAGAATTGTATTCTTAACACATAGATTAGAACCTGACACTACAGAATGTCTTGGAGACAGAAAATGTTCTTTTTCTTTCCTTTCTTTTTTTTTTAAGCCCTACTTTTTTCTGTTTGTTTTGTTTTATGTAGAGACAGGGTCTCACTGAGTTGCTTAGCACCTTGCCGTTGCTGAGGCTGGCTTTGAACTCGTGATTCTCCTGTCTCAGCCTCCCAAAGAGCTGGGATTACAGGCGTGCACCACCATGCTCGGCTCAGAAAATGTTAAGTGTTATGTTTGGTTGCCTCAAAACCTTGTGTTTAACAGTAGGGCCAAGATTCTTTTCTAGATTAAAAGAGCACAATTATATACCATAATATATACTAAGTATACTTCTATATTAAAATTTTAATATACCTGTATTTATATGTGTGTTCATGTGAACACATGCATGTATTATATCTACACATAATATATAGGTGCAGTATGAGTGGGTTAAAGATTTATGTTGAGGATGCTGTTTTGCAATGCTAGATATGCTGCAGAAAAATTGAGGGTAAAATTTGAACTGTCCAACAAGAAGAAAATGTTTAATTTCATTGAAAATTGGATATAACATGCACATTAAGTATGGTGCTTTCAAAGAATAGTGAGATGCAAAAAAATGTTTAAAATATAAGACTAGGTTTTCAAAATAGCACATATGACCCAATCCCCATTCTTGAGAAATTGTAGAGACCCTTTAATATGCACACATATATGAGCAAATCAGTGAAAGAAGGCAAAATATTAGCATATCTTGCTCTTTCCTGAAGACTTTAATTACCATTTCAGAATCCATCTTAAAATGGTTATATATTTTTTCAGATTTTCTATAATGAATATGCATTTGTTTTTTCATTAGAAAAGGCAATATATGCTCAAATGCTGGTAAGATAATACCACAGGCATAAGTTGGAATTGTAGATCTTGAATCTGTATCCAAGGACTATGGTCACATGGAATAGAGAATCTCCTCTTAACTTAAAGAGAACTTCTTTTCCCTCACAAGCCATACTCTTTGATCCAAACTCTAATTTACTCATCAATTTTCACTTGGCCACTCAGTGGGTATGTTCATTAATATTTGTATGGTGATTTGTCGCTGCTAAAGAGGTCTTGGTTTAATTATTGTAATGACCCTATATGGTGAAAATAATGGTGCCTTCATGACAGGGGTGGGAAATGGAGTTAGAGGGGTTAATGACCTGACCAAATTCACACCAGAGAACATGATGGCGCAGGACTTGAAATCAGATCTCCTGGCGCCAGATCTCGTGATCCCTCAGTGAATGAATAAACACAAGGAGACACAAATCAGAGTCCCTTTTGCCCAAGGACGTTCCCCAGCAATAGCTTTCAAGGAAAGCAGGTCAAACGGCAGGTCCCCCCTCTCCGTCTCCGCCCTCGGCAGGCCCTTCCTGTCATCTTGTCCCCAGGCGTGTGTATGCTGTCTTCTTAATTCACTCATGGCTCAACGCCACAGAATACATAAACAAGTGGGGAAAGCCTCTGAGAGGAATCTTGGTGCCCAAATGCAGCAATTTGTCTTCTGAAATTATTGTTTGAAATTGTTTATGTCAGTTGCCGAGTTTCTGTTCTGTACCGCAGGGACCTGTTTCTGATGGAAGAAAAATTCCCTGCAGTTGAACAACTATCCTACTTGGACAGTTCTGGTGACAGAGGGACCTGCTGCCTGCCTGCCCCCTCCCCAACACAGAGGCAGATTTTATGAGGTTTATTTCAGTCCCAAGGAAACACCCCCAAGAATTGCCGGGTGCTTACTCTTTGCTGGGCACAGCTCTGAGCATGTAACTTGTGCTAACTAATTAATCTGCACAATAATCCTACAAGGAGATATATCTTTACATCCCCTGATTCATAAGTGAAGAAACTGGAAGGCCCAGCTGTTAAAGAACTGTCACAAGTGTCCATGATCAGTAAATGGAAAAGCTGGAGCATGTACATATACATAGTCTACTCCAGAATCCATATGCTTTTGACTCTTACTCCATGCTGCTCCTCACAGGCACCTAAACTGACCAAAGCTGTCTGGAGCCAACTGACTGTCCCCTCCCAAGCATGCAAATTATGAATTCTGCCCCCTTAGTGACATCTGAGCCCCAAGGCATCTCCACTGAGGTTCTCAGTCCTCCTTCCTCTAGTATCTTGAGATATTTTAACAAGAAAGCCTTAAGCTCACAAACCTGGCAGCTTTGTAAGTGAGAGAGAATTCCTTTTGAGGCATGAATTAGTCTTCTTCAAATGTTTTGACAAACTGAGAGTGTGGTGCTTAGGGAAAGAATAGCTTCGCAGTGTTTGTGTGAACAGACATCTTTCTGAAACAGCTTGAGTCAGTGCGTGAGGCTAGATCATTGAAATAACTGTCAGATAATTCTGACTCCAAGCTCTTTCAGGATTTTCCTCATTTTGACCTTCCAAATGCCCAGTGTAGGAGCTGGCATGAATTCACGTCTTCTAATCTCTTCGAAGGAAGCAGAGTCAGGACATACCTATGCATGGGGAAAGAATAGTGTGTGCCTTGTCTCGATCTCTTCCTGCACGTGTACTCTGGAATGGCCACTCAGGCCAGCCTTGCACTTTGCTCCCTTTGCTCCTGAGACCACTGAAGGCTACATCCTGTTTACCTCCTCCTCTCTAGGTACTCCTAGCAATCTTAGATGGATGGCCAGGCAGAGGTATGTCAATTTTGGTCAGAATGACAACTTGGCCATAACACGACCACATAAGGCAACATAAAACCAGGGAACAGTAATTGTTAGTCTCTGAAATCAGAAGGTGAGGAAGAGAGTATATTCATGGATTAGCACTACACACAAAAATAATCCCTTGTTTTAAGCCTTGCTAGGAAAAATGGCCATGACTGGAGCAAGAACTGCTCAGGTCACCAGGTAACCTGGTCTGCCACCTTCTCTTTACCAGGTGATTTGATTCCTCTATGCCCCAAGAAAGAACATGTGACCCAGGCTGCTGCTGTGAACAGTGGGCTGTCCAGGAATCAGATATGCCAGACAGAGAAAAGAATTTGGTGAACTGATCACCATTAGGGAAAGAAGAGGAGAGAAGTATCTATGATCTGTGTCCCACAATATCCACTTTAAACTCTGGAAAGAACCTGGAACCTCCAGTGGTGGTCATACCTGTCACTTTCCATCTATCGGCCAATGACTTTCCCCAAGGTCTTTGCCTGACAGTGCCCTTGATGGCAGGAGTTATGCATGAAGGCACATCCAGCCTGATCCAGGGTAGGATTGACAAAAAAAGAGGAAGGTCAAGGACTAAGTTATGAACAGATTCTACTGTCCTTTCCAAAGGAAAATTCTTCAACCAGTTCACAAGCTGTTGTCCAAGACTTGTAATCTTTCCCAGGCACTGTATAGAGAGGACAACAGAAGTGGCCATCCAAGTTGCTTTCTGTGACCTGCTGAATTCCAGGTTCTTCAGTGTTCTGATGCCCTGTGCGTTGTGGCAGGTGTGCATTTTGGCACTTTACAAACTCTAGGTCCACACACCTGGTAGAACAGCATTTAAAAGTAGAGCTAAAGCTTTCTTTGGTTGTGTGAATAGCTTTCTGCTACCACCAGATGCCTTTCTTCAACACTAATCCTGGGGATCCTTTTTGTTTGCAAATAATAGAGAATCGAGTAATAGAAATCTTCAAAGGCTTAAGCACAAAGGAATGTGTATTATAAAGATACTGGGGTGTCTCATGGAACTCAGCAACAGGATTGTGCTTGGACTTGGATGAAAATAAGATGGAATTGGAGATGTGAAGACATTCAGGACATTCCCTGTGCTCTATTCTATGCTATGCTTCATTTTCTCCCTCAGTTTCTCAGTTCATGTGGTCGTTAATGGGCACCTCCAGTAATTATGGAATGTGCTCTCTCAGGCTCCCCACCCCTCTCCCATTTCTTTCTTTCTTTTTTATTCGTTCTTTTTAGTTATACATGACAGTAGAATGTATTTTGCTATATCATACATACATGAAGCATAACTTCCCATTCTTGTGGTTGTACATGATGTGGGGGTCCAATGGCCGCGTATTCATATATGAACATAGAAAAGTTATGTCTGATTCATTCTACTGTCTTTCCCATTCCCACACTTCCTCCTTTCCCTCCATTCCCTCCTGTCCAATCCAGTGAAACACACACACACATGCGCACACACATACAGCCACCACCTATTGTGAGTCAGCATCCACATATTAGAGAGAACATTCAGACTTTGTGTTTTGGGGAATTGCTTATTTCACTTAGTATGATAGTCTCCAGTTCCGGCCATTTATCAGAAAATGCCATAATCTCATCCTTCTTTTAGCTGAGTAATACTCCATTGTGTATATATACCACATTTTCTTTATCCATTCATCTGTTGAAGGGCACCTAGGTTGGTTCCATAGCTTAGCTATTGTGAATTGTCTCTGTCCTATTTCTAAAACTCCTAGGGAAGTCTGCCCTCTCATTTGCATTCCCAAATGCACTTTATTGATTTATCTGTGCATCATAATAAAAGTCTCTAAACCAGCCTTGTCTTCCATCATATTAGCATCAGAATAGTCATCCTAAAATGTTAATGTTACCATATTACTCTCTGAATCAAAAAAGACCAATAGTGCCCTCTTTCTACAAGATAAAGTGCAAACACTTCAGTGTTTGCAGTCCAGCTGTGTGGTTGTCCATCCTCAGAACAAAAACTGACTGGCAAGGAGGATTCCAGTGGGACCATCTAAGTTACACCAAAACCACATGGATAGTGGAGGAGAAGGGCATTTCCTAGTAAATCCAGTGGGAAAGCATTTCAGAAGAGAGTGACCGGGAGGGCTCTCTTGCTTCCTGTCTTTACTTTTATTCCACACTCTGCCAGTAACTTTGCTATCATTTATCTGTCTCTCTGTCTCTCTCTGTCTCTCTCTGTCTCTCTGTCTCTCTGTCTCTGTCTCTCTCTCTCTCTCTCTCTCTCTCTCTCACACACACACACACACACACACACACACACACACACACACACACAAGCTATTCCTAAGTGGAACTGGAAGAAAGCAAATTAGGTGCTTTTTAAAAAAAAATTTTTTAGTTGTAGATTAACCTAATACCTTTATTTATTTTTATGTAGTGCTAAGGAACAAATGCAGTTCCTACATCTGCTAGGCAAGCACTCTTCTACCACTGAGCTACAATCCCAACCCCAAATTAAGTACTTTATTCATTCATTTGTTTGTTGTTTAACTTCCATGGGAGAAAAAAAAACAGAAGAGTCTTCCCTAATTCTCAAATTACATGAAGCCCCCCTTTCAGGACACTCCCCAAATTATGATCCTTTAACATCTTTCTCCCTCCCAAGACCATAAATGTCATGCATGAAGAGCTCATGACAGCATTAATCACAGTCAGATGCCTTCTGTCTAAAAGTATTTGGAAATGTAGAGGATCAGCGAGTACCAAACAGATAAAATGAATGAACAAATGAGGTCAGCATGCCCACCCCATTGCCAAGTTCCCAGATGAAAGCACTATGTCCAAGCCTCCCAGAAGCCCTACCAATGATAGTAGTAATAGTGCTTTATTTTTTGTGTAAAAGTCTGATCAGAGATTGTCATGTAAATTCGTCCCCTTTCCACTTTGTCTTCTCTTCCTCTCCACCTTTTCTTAATTTATCAAGACCTAGTTACTCTTCATTTCTTCTTATTCCTCAAATCTACCCTCTCATTTCCATTCCCAGGACTTTATTGATTTATCTGTGGATCATAATAAAAGTCTCTAAACAAGTCTTGTCTCTTCCATCATATTAGCATCAGAATAGGCATCCTAAAATATTACTCTCTGAATCAAAAAAGACCAATAGTGCCCTAACTCTACAAGATAAACACTTCAGTGGCCCTCTGCATTTGAATCCCTACCTCTTTTCCCAGTATCATTTCTTAACAGGAACCCTTTCCTTGAACAGACCAACTTCTTGGGGGACTCTACATATTTTGTGGGGCCCAAAGCAAAATGGCAATGCAGGGTCCTTTGTTCAAAAATGATTAAGAATTTGAAGATGCCAGTGGCACAGTATTAAACCAGGCACTGAGTCCTTCTAAAAATGAGGCCCTAGGACAGCACAGGTCATATGCTCATGAAGCCAACCCTGGCCAAAGGCTTGATTCCAAATTTGAGTTTTCATGCATTGGTCAAAAATGCCCTGTATCGTGTTGCCCACTAGGTTCTCACTTGAAAGTTTTAAGGCTAGTTCTCCTGCCCGTGGGAGACTTCCTTAATCACCTGTGGCCTAACACTTTATCTATCTCAAGTGTTGGTGCCTTCTCTTCCCCACATGCCTTCAATCCCTTTGTATCAACCTCAGCATCCAGAGATGCCTCTGGAATAACAAGGAATTGTTAAACACTTAGAGAGACTGGTGGGTGTGTGAAGCCCCAATTACCAGGTTGACTTGGCAATCCTAAAAATTTCTGTGACATCCATGAAAGAAAGTGCTTTTGTAGCTCACATTCCCCTTGAGAAGACCACCTTGGGATCCTGCATTTCACGCCTGTGCCCTTCAGAACCTCGGTGGAGTGCTCCATCACAATCTTCCAGTTCTTTCTTGCATTTTGAATATAATACTAAGAACTATTTATAAGACATACTATAATCTCATGGGGGAAATTCTGGAGATTAAATCTCAGAGCTCTGAATTTGGAGACTCATAAAGACAGACCCTGGTCAAAAATGAAGCCAAGTGTCATGAAATGTTAGCCCTCCAAGGAGCCTTTGAGATCATCAGCCCATCACTCTCTTTCTATGGGAGAGGAAACTGAAGATGGAGAGGTGAAGTGTCTTGACCAAGGTCGTAAAGCTATGTAGTAGAGGAGCAGGGCCTGGTCTCCTAACTGTTATGTGACTTTCCAAGTACATCTTTCTGATGTATTGAGGTACACAGAACTTTGGAAGACTTTTTAGTCACTACCTGTAGGTATTTTGCCTGTGTGCAAAGCAAAAATAGATGTATATGCAGCTTATTTTTAAATATACACATTGCATTTTAAAACATAGATATACATATATATTTGTGTATATATATGTAAAGTGCATATATACATATATTGCCTTGATTTTCTACAAAATTCTAGAATTTGGCATCTAACATCCAACATTCAAATTATAAACAGGGTTTACATTTAGACATAGAGCTTACTGTATATGGAAAACATGGAAAAAGTAGAGTGTGATGAGTCTGCTGGAGTGGTAGTTCTGTCATTGCCAAGGATTGCTGGTTGGTAGGCAAAGTAAGAAAGATTCTAACAGAGGGCAAGAGTCCATTGTATGAAGATGCTACACAAATGGAAGCCCACCACCATCTGCTGATGTTATAAGAAAGCTTCCCTTGCCACCATAAGCAAAGAGAGCTGAACTCTGTCCTGGAAGTGGGAGGTTTCCAGTGCTCTGGAGACTTCACTGTCCCACAAGGAAGGTATAATGATCAAGATGGGTTTGGGGAACAGGATTATGTTGGCTCAGTGACACTGTAATCTACCCCCACTCTTTGCTCCTGGACAAAATCACTCATATTTCTAAGCAGTATCTCTTAGGAGGACTGAGATGTTTAGAACCAAATCATAAAAATGACATACTTAAGTCAGAAAGCATTTATTTAGGGGCCATCCAACTTAAAATTTTCAAACTCTGCTCCACAGAGCTCTGACAGTTCATGAGAAATTCTGCTATTACTGCCCATCACTGTACTATTATTTTTTCTTTCCACATAAGATTTTCATTTAAAAAATATATTTTTGCTGCTTTAAAATAAGGTAGGAAAGCCCCTAATTCTAACCTAGTCCTTCCCTTCCTGGGTAAAAAGGATGGATCCCAGAGAGATGAATTTCTTGTACTGTTATTTTGGAAGAAGATATGTGGGTTTACTCCATAAAATTGGGGAAGTTATTTTCATCTTCTCACATAGTCAAGGAAGAGCCATTCCTAGAGGGGCTAGAATTCATGGAACATTTAGAATAAAGAGAGGAAGGTGGTTTTGTGGATGATGGATGGATGATCAGTACAGTAAGTATACCTCTGCTATTTATCAATTAACCTATTTTTTATTTTTATTTATACATTACAGTAGAATGTATCCTGACATTATTATATATACATGGAGTATAACTTCCTATTCTTGTGGTTGTACATGATGTGGAGTTATGTATGATTCATTCTACTGTCCTTCCAATTACTCTTTTTTATTTTATTTTTATTTTTATTTTTTGGTACTGAGGATTGAACTCAGGGACACTCAACCACTGAGTCACATCCCCAACCTTATTTTGTATTTTATTTAGAGACAGGAGCTCACTGAGTTGTTTAGTGCCTCGCCATTGCTGAAGCTGGATTTGAACTTGTGATCCTCCTGCCTCAGTCTCCCAAGCCACTGGGATTACAGGCGTGTGCCACTGCGCCCAGCTCCTGTTTTTTAACTGTATTTTTTTCTTCCCTATGAGATGACATTAAATAAATGATTAATATAAATTATTTTATGACCTTGGTAAAATTTAAACATAAATGAATTTATAAGTCAGAAAAATATATTTTGTCAGACCATGAATTCTGGTGTTCCTTTAGGAAACAGGACCATTTTCAGAGGCTGCAGAGGTTGTAGCAAGTAAGCTGCACAAGTCCGTGAAGCAAGGATGAGGACAATTAAGTACAGAAACAAGAAGGATTTGTGAAGAGGAGGACCCAGTTGAGTTAAGAGAAGGCAAAAAGAAAATCAATCTGATCTGAGTAATCATGATGGTGTTAAGGAAGCAGTGTATCCATGGCAACATGGGAGAAAGATTGGGTAGATTTAATAAGAGAAAGCTCTTATTAAAGATGGATTCTTTGGAGAGATGAAAGAGAACACAGATTCTAGCAACTTCTTTCTGATTATTTGAATGAGAAAACTTTATGGGCCCTGTAAAATACTGGATTAAAACAAACAAAAATTATCTGTCTAAGAATTGGAAAATACAGGCACACCTAGTATTATTGTTGGGGAATAATAGTACTACTGAAAACCTCGACTCCCACTCCTGCTGGAGGAGAGGCAGCTGTCTCTGCCTCAGATGACAACAGGGGAGAGACTTCTAGGTTTCTGTTATATGTCCCTGTATGGAAAACTAAGGCATGGATGGGGAGTGAACCTGCTTATGAGATCAGAATGGATTGCATACATGAATGATTCCCGCCCCCCAACTTGCTGCTTCTAAATTATCTAAACAGTTTGGCAAATATCAAACTCATTCTGAAATTCTTATAGCAAATCTTTCATGTAAAAGTAGGTGTTGTTTCTTCCTTTTGTTAAAGACAAACAAACAGAGATGAATCTCCAAAGTAGGTGTTGTTTCTTCCTTTTGTTAAAGGCAAACAAACAGAGATGAATCTCCAAAAACGGAACCATTATTTGGAAATAGAACAAATAATAGGATCACCATGCAGAACACACACACACACAGGCCAGGTGGCCCCTGGTATCTCCAGAAACAAAGGAAATGTTGGAGGTTTATTTGTATAGAGAAATCTGCGAAGGTTATTTTGAATGAAAGTTCATTGGCACTTGTGAGCTTAGGGTGCTGACGAGCTCTAGTTGGCCAGGGGAGCCAGTGCTATGTAAAGCTAGTCTTGAGATCTCCGTTGGCAGTTCCATGCTCAGTGGCTAAGTCAAAATGGTCTTAAAGATGGGACAAGCTGTTTTTGTGGATTAATTCTGTGAAATCATTCCTGGAGCTGGCATTTGTGACCTCAATGTTTTCCTTTCTTTTCCATGGCCCCTTCACTCCCTTGTAGTAAGGAGTGTGGCATTTAGCTCCATATTGTATAATGAATTTTCATACATTCTTTTTTCTCTTTCTTCTTGTCTCTCTCCTTCCTTCCTTCCTCCCTTTCTTGGTTCTGTTGCTGGTGTAAGTATAAGCTACTTGCTGCTTTTCAGTCTCTTGAAATCTTATGATTGCTTGGAAACCATCCTAAAACTTTGGTTTTAGAAATTTAAAGTTGTATTATATAACTGAGGAGCAGGAGGATAGTTCACACTATCCCAAATTAGACTGCCACACCCTATAAAGTATACATTTAAGTCAGGTATAAACCCATTCTACCACCAAACAAAATAAAACATTGAGGTCAGAAAGAGTAGAAGCAGGTTCAAGGTTATAGAAGCACATATTTTACAATATACATGATATCTAAGATACAATTGATATAGAAATGAATATTAAAATAATTAACAATTTGAAAAAATAATTAGAGCTTTTCACAACACAATATACTAAAATTCATTCCAGATGCAATGAAAGTCAATGCAAAAACCAAAAATCATAAAAATATTAAAACATAAGTAATCTGGAGATGGATAAGATTTCTCTGTCTACACCAAATATAGAAATCACAAAATACTTTTTAAAGGATCACATATAGAAGTGTTAAATGCCAAAAATCATTACAAAGAAAGTTGGAAGACAAACCGAAAAAAATGGGAGATTTACAACATAGATGACTGTATTTAATGTGTTTCAAATATAAATAGCTTTTCCAAATCTATATAAAAAATATTCCCAGTGGAAATTTTGCCAGAGAACATTATAGGCAATTCACACACACATACACACACACAAAAGTAATGGTCGACAAATCAATGAAAATACATTGGAAAATATTATAATGAGATACTCTTATTACTTATAAAATTAGCAAAGTTGTTTCTAGTATGAGTACAAATGGCACATATCTTTACTGCAGGAAAAAAATCTATAATAAAAAGGATTAGTGTTAAAATATATATTAGAACACAATGGAATATTAAGTAATTGCAAAACCATGGAAGACTACAAACATACACCCACACAAAAAGTAACAATGTATTTTAAGTGAAAAACCAAGGCACAAAATAGTGTTAAAACATGGTCTCAGGCTGGGAGTGTAGCTCAGCGGTATAGTACTTAGCTTAAGCAAGGGCCTAGGTTCCATCTCAGCCCTGCCAAAGAAAAAAGTTCCCATTTTTGCACATAGCACATTTTCTTATTTCTATTTCTAAATCCACCTTTTCCTCAGAATTTCCTGGAAGGTTAAAATGTATTTCCATTCAACCCCAGATCTACAAGACTTCTGTCTCCAGGAAGGGGCTTTTGCAATCAAGGCTCCAGGTGATTTTTTTTTTTTTTTTTTTTTTTGGTACTAGAGATTGAACTCAGGGGCACTCAACCACTGAGCCATATTCCCAGCCCTATTTTGTGTTTTGTGTAGAGATAGCGTCTCACTGAGTTGCTTAGTGCCTCGCCCTTGCTGAGGCTGGCTTTGAACTTGTGATTCTCCTGTCTCAGCTTCCCAAAGTGCAGGGATTACAGGCCGGCACGGCTTCCAGGTGATTCTTATGTCAGGTAAATTGGGGAAATCCTGATCTGACCTAATCTAATCTAATCTAATCTAATCTAATCTAATCTAATCTAATCTCTTAGATTGATGGGTATTTTAAATCAGGGCCCCAGGTGATTCTTATATCAGAGAAATTGGGGAAATCCTGATCTGATCTAGTTTAATCTAATTTCTTCCTTTGATGTATACTGAAGTAGATCCAGCTAGTCTGGGATCTATCTAAAGTCACACAGAATAGATTCCAGAACTGCATGCATTATATTCCAGATGAGCAAGTCCTTTCAAGAGCAGCAGGCTTACTCAGAATAATATTTTTAAACTAAACTTCCAACAGCCTCCTACTTCTTCTGACAGACAGGTAACAGGACCTCTCAACTCCATTGTTTTGCATTTGGTAATGGTAATGATCTTTCTTTGTTGATAGCAAATGGAAAGTTTTCTTTTTCCACCGTTCCCTAGCAATGTGACATTTTCAAACAGTAGCACAGAACTCTTTAAATAGAAAAGATCCATTTCCACTCTATCGTGACTCAGTAACAGCCACAGGATTCTTCTCAAACTTTCCTAAAAATGTCATCTTTGGGCTGGACTCAAGAGGAACATTTCAGCCAGGGAGGCACATTTTCCACTCTGTCAGGAATGAGCGAGCCTGAGGTTGGAACATAAAGTGTTTTGCAATCCTTAGAAAAGCAACACTTCTCACCAAAACCATGGCAACAACTCAGTGTGGTGTCGTCAGAGCCTGGAATCACTCAGGAGCCTCCTTCTAATTGGAGACTCGGCCAGGGCCATCACCTGTGTTGGTAAAACACTCACCCAGCTGCCTGTTGGCTCCAGAAAGAGGATGGCACCTTACATGAATGTTGCCATAGAGACATTGTGAGTGGTGATGCTGAGCTTTGTCTTTTATGTTGCACTACCTGAGGGCAGGTGGCATGAACATGCCTCTTGTTCTGGAGGCTCCAGATTCTCCTTTTAAAAAGCTCCCACATATACTGGGGGAGATGCATTAAAATATGAAGTATAATACAGTGAATTATTATTTTCTCATCCAATTAGATCCATTTGAAACTTGCACCCATGAGACAGAACTTCATAGTTCAGAGTCATATACTAGAAATTTGCTTCCCTCTTTCATTATTCCATGGCCTTGGACATATTTATGTCTTCAGAGCTATTTATGTCCCCTGGCCCTCAGGGGTAATGTAAGGATAATAATACATACTCCAACACATTTTAATGAGAACCGCTAGGCACGGTGGTGCAAGCCTGTAATCCCTGCACTTAGGGAGGCTGAGACAGGAGAATTTCAAGTTCAAAGCCAGCCTCAGCCATGGTGAGGTGCTAAGCAACTCAGTGAGACCCTGTCTCTACATAAAACACAAAATAGGGCTGGGGATGTGGCTCAGTGGTCGAGTGCCCCTGAGTTCAATCCCCACTACCAAAAAAAAAAAATTTTATCCCCAAAACTGACACTTTTCAATTCTCAGTAATAATCAGTTCCCTTCAACTTTCTTATCAGAAATTATTAACATCAGAGAGACAGGGAGAAGAAATAAAAGAAGTGACCAGCAAGACAAAAGAACTGCTATGTCAACTTCCTCTATTTGCTCCATTTTCTGTCTTTCTCACCTTACTTTATGTGCCAGGTTCCCCTGTGCTTTCAGTCCCCTCTTGCTGTAAATGGTATAACCTCTTCCCAGAAACCAGCACCCCCTGTGCCAGACCAATGTTTAAAGCAGCAGGATTTTGTAAAGGCACATGTTAGTGTTCCCCTTGCAGTCTAAAGTTCCCTTTTCTTCTTCAGAGTCTGCAACCAGAAACTGAAAGGCTTTCTCCAGAAGCAACATTATTAAAACAAAATATAAAGGGTTTTTGATAACATTACAGAGTTGTGAAAGAAGTTAACTCATTCACTCCATCCCAATAATCCTATGAAATTGGTAACTATTACTTATTGTTCACATGATTATTGCTATATGCATAGGAGAAGGCTAAGCTCATAGACATAATGACTTATCTGAGGTTATGCCGGTTGGTGGGTCAAAGGTGAACCTCCATTTGCCATTCCCTTGCCTTTGCTCCATCATGATGCTTCCCTTTGGAAATAAGAAAGGCTTCAGCGCCAGCACTAGGCATGTAGCAGAGGTGACTGTGTCACAAATGTCACAATGTCCCTCAATCCTGATATTACCCTCCTCTCCAACCTCAAACCCTCAAGAGACCCACTCAACTGTGCCTGGTCCTTACTCTCCAGGGTGGCTCTGCTTCCTTTCCTGGGCACAGGCAAATGACATCTCTGTGGTTACAATGCCCAGTAGTTTGCAGAGATATTTTAACTCCCATTCTTGAAGTATGTCTCTAGTTCCAGCCCCCAGCTGCAAGCAGGAACCCTGTCCTGGTCCTCCACTATACTTGGCGAACATGTTGCTGTAAATGTTTTAATAATTATTCAATAGGAGTCTCCTTCTCTAGCTGAGTCAGGTTTACACCTATTTGTTGGTCATAGAATGTTAAAGGGTTATAGTCCCCCTTTTTTGAGAAGGCAGGTGCTTGGGGATGGTAGAACTTGCTATTTTGTTCCCAAAGTTCCTTTGGGAGAAAAAAAAAGACAAGATAGAGTTGTCCAAAAACATTTTTTTAAATGGAGGTAATATAAGATCATTCCTAATTGACATGAAAATGTCATTAGTCTAGGATAATTTAAATAGTGTAGCACTAGACATGAATAGCTGGACAGATGTGGAATTCTGAATAGAGAGCCCCAGGCTTACAGTAAAGAAGCAACAGGAGCACACGTATATGAGTCCCAATTCTGATGAAGATGGCCAAAAGAATGCAAGAGGCTCTCGGGTTCTGGAAGCTGAGAAAGACTGACACCCAAATGTCAGAATCATAAGAGAGATCTCTGCTGTTGATAAAACACTGGGATGACATGGGGAAAAAAACACCCCAAACCCACTGCCCCTCATCTCCCAAAGATAACAATATGGTCTGAAAGCAAGCAAAGAGCAAGTGCCATGAATACTGGTTGTTTGTAGGTGGTTCGAACTGGGAGTAGAAAGAAGTCAGGGGCCAAAATGTAACCCTCTCCTGAGAATATTTTTAGCTACAGGGAATCAGTGGAGGTTTGCCAGGACACAAACAGCCTCAACAAGCTGAGAGTAGGGCGGGGACACAAAACAGCATCCAGGAATGGGGCCAGGCAATAGCTGTGCCCAGAAGGAAAGGTGGCTTCTCTGGGCACAAGGCTGGCGGTGGCGAAGTTTCTGCCTGAAGTGTCAGTGCTCTCTGTGTGCAGCAGGAAGCGGCCGTGGGGAGAGATATAGTCATTCAAGCTTGACCTCTAGCCTGGGAGCTTTGCCAGACCTGGAGAAAAAGCCACCCAGGGACAAATTCCAGTGCTAATCTCCTCCTGGACGTGGCTTTCTGGTCACCCCCTTTAAACTTGGAACACTGGACTGGCAGCCAGGCCCTCAGCTTCAGTGGAGAGGTAGATGACAGTGGATCCCTTGTGAGAAAGGCAACGAAGCCAAGGGAAATGGGCAGCCCAGCCACACTTTAACAGTGGAAAGAAAATCACAACAACCTCACAGGAGAGCTGTTTGTCATATGTAACTTAAGCTTTCAAATTTGGCATTTCCTGTAATCAAATCATCCCATTTCTAGGCTCGTATCTAAAAGTATCTTAAAGTGATATCAAAGATGTGGCCAAAATTTTAATTACAAAGAATGTCCATTGCTGTTTATAATGGTAAAAATTTGGCACCTAACTAAATATCCAATAATAGCCACTTGATTCAATGACTTAGGGAACAGTGCACCCTGTTCTGAGTGAGAGAGAGAGAGAGAGAGAGGGAAAGAGAGAGAATGGGACGAGAGAGAAAGGTAGTATTGAAGGAAGAAGGAAAGAAGGAGAAATACTAGGTAGTTACTATTGTGTATATTTTGGAAAGTGTTAAAAGGTATGGAAATATATTTGTGATATATTATAATAAAAATCCGGTAATAGAAGGTAAACTTACAAGGTTTTCAAAGTTTATTGCATGTAAACCTACTTGAAAAAGGACCTCAACTTCATGAATCAAATAACAAGAAATCTCTAGCTTGGAAATAATGTCTTAGTCTGTTTCGGCTGCTATAACAAAATACCACAAAGTGGGTTACTTATAAAGCACAAAACTTATTTCTCACAGTTATGGAGGCTGGAGAGTCCAAGATCAAGGTGCAGGCAGATTCAGAGTCTGGTGAGGGCCCCTTTCATAGGTGATGCTTCCTTGTTGTCTCCTCAGAAGGTGGAAGTAGCAAGGCAGCTCTCTCATTCTCTCAGTCCCATTCATGAGTGCCCCACCATTGTGACTTCATCACCTCCCAACAGGCCCCACCCCTAATATTATCACCTTAGAGGTTAGGATTTCAGCATAGAAATTAGGGATGAGGGATGCAAACATCCACATCATAATGATAACCACTTTTATTCCTGGAAGCTTTTCTCTATGTTGTAGTGTTTCTGCATTGAGTACATTGTATTGTTTCTGCTTTCTATTTCTGTATCCCTTTGTGCTATACTCTAAGAGAAAAGTTCAGCTCAGTTTTCTAGCTTACTGATTCATTTTTCATTATATTCACTTTTCATTATATTCATTACATTATAATGAAAAATTCACATTTTTCATTATATTCAGCCATCCATTTAAATTTATTTTAATGAATTAAATTTTATTTTGAGCTTCAGTTTATTTTTTTTAATTTTTAAATTATGGTAAATAAGCAAAACATGAAATTTACCATCTTAACCATTTTAAGTGTACACTTCAGTGGCATTAAGTATATTAGCACTGTAGGACAACCATCACCACCACTCATCTCCAGAATTCTTTTTATCTTGTAAAACTGAAACTCTGTGTCCATTAAGTAATCACTCTCCATGCCGCTGTCCCCAACCCCAGGCCACCAACATTCTCCTTTCTGTTGGTACGTTATGTGAGGACTCTAGTGCTTGACTTTTGTGACTGGTTTGTTTCACTTAGCATGATGTCTTCAAGGTTTATCCACATTGTATCATGTATCAGAACTTCTTCCCTTTGTAAGACTTAATAATGTTCCACCATGTTGATACACCACATCCATTCATTCCTCTATCCATTCCTCAACCCATTCATTTTATTGATGGTCACTTGGCATTGTTTCCACTTTTTGACTATTGTAAAAAATGCTATTATCAACATGTATTAAAAGTCCTTGCCTTCCCATTTGCTGGTAAATGGATGGAACTGGAGATTATCATGCTATGTGAAATAAGCCAGTCCCCCAAAACCAAGGCCAAATGTTCTCTCTGATATGTGGATGTTAACCCATAACAAGGGAGGATAAAGAAGGGAAGTATAAAAGTTCATTGGATTAGACAAAGGGGAAGGAAGGAAAGAGAGGGGGACGGGGATAGGGAAACAGTAGAATGAATTGGCCATAACTTTCCTATGTCACATATGAATACACAACCAGTGTAACTCCACATCATGTGCAACCACAAGAATGGGATCAAAATTGAAATGGGTTGTACTCTATGTATGTATAATATGTCAAAATACACCCTACTGTCGTGTATATCTAAAAACAACAAATTTTTTTTAAAAAGTCCCTGTCTTCAATTCTTTTGTGTATATATGTAGCGGTGGCATTGCTGGATCATATGTCAATTTTATGCTCATTTTTTGAGAAATTACCATGATTTTTTTCCACATTAGCTGCACTATTTTACATTCCCACCAACAATGCACAAGAGTTCCAATTTCTCCACATCCTTAATACCATGTGTTTTATTGACAGTAGCCATGTAATGGGTGAGAGATGGCTAGGTATTATTTTTCTGGTGATGAAAATTCTCTGTCCCGAGAAAGGGCTCTTCCTTTTGTTCACAGTGTCACCTTGAGGTCTTTCCTTTTTGGTTTGGCAGTTGGGAGTCTTCCTTTCCTAATGCTGACTTTGCTTGGAGTTAGACAGTTCTCTATTGCACCCTTGCATTGTGCCCTCATGGGTCTATGATAGCCTGATGCACAGTTGAGCACAGCCTGCAGAAAAAAGGCAGACCACTGAGACTTGTGTTTTGATTTGGGGGATTTTAAGGGAAGGACAGGATGAACCTATAGCTAGATTCAGACAATGAAGGGTTCTTCACCCTCTTGGGTATTACCAACAATCTAGGGCCAATGTTTTTATCTCCAAAGATGCCAGATGTGCTACTCCCAACTGAAAACAGTCCCATCCTCTGTAACCAATGCCCTACTCAATGCACAAAGGTGCAGAACCTGGGTAAGTTTGTTAGTTGGGGTTCCTCCTACTTCAGTTCCCCACTTAACGACCCTGTTAAATAAGCCAGACCTGCCCTCCTGATCCTAGGATGGAGGAACCAAGGTGTAACTTTCAATTACTCACTTCACTTGCATATCTTGGCATGTATTTTTCCAACCGAAACCCATACCTTTTTGCATGTCTTATAAGTTACTTATAGTTTCAATTCACCCTTCTTTTCCAACTTAGGTACAGATTTTTTGGCAGGGAGGGCATACCAGGGATTGAATTCAGGGGCACTCGACCATTGAGCCACATTCCTAGCCCTGTTTTGTATTTTATTTAGAGACAGGGTCTCACTGAGTTGCTTAGTGCCTCGCTGTTGCTAGAGCTGGCTTTGAACTCATGATCCCCCTGCCTCAGCTTCCCAAGCTGCTGGGATTACAGGCATGTGCTACCATACCTGGCCAGATTTTTAAATTATCATTTCTCTTACTTATAGAAATTAGATGTGTGTTGAGTTTTCCATTTAGAAACTGGAAATATTGAGTACCTTCGGTGCTTCAGGGAGAGAAGCCTATAGAAAGTATAAATTAGTTCAAATTAGAATTTAGTATCTACTAACATATCATGGCTTACATTAAAATGTTGGTCAACAAAAAAAGATGAAAAGGAGAATTATTTAATAAATAGAGTTATAGTTTACCAACTATTTGGAGTAAATTAGGAGCATAGTCTCAAGCCATATACCAAGTTCCACATACAGGGTTAACATAATCAAAGGCAAAGGATGTGAGTAACATATGATGGTATTTGGCTCAGGAGGAGACAGACTGAACTGGAGAAGAGAGTTCATGTGGGGAATAGTTCATGTATGTAATAAGACCTCAAATACCAAAGAAGGGAGCCACTGAGGCCTACTGCTCAAAGTAATCGTATAAAAATAAAGCTTTATGGTAATTCATCTGGTAATGCTGCACAGGCGATTCTTCAAGGAGTTGGTGTGCTAGGAAATTCTGAATTAATGATTTGTAACTTTTATTGGTCCCAGAAACTTCCTAAAATCTGATAGAAGTCATAAACCAGACCACAGAAATATGCATTCACACATATGCAACAAAATTTTACAGCTCCCAAGACATAGCAGAGCTCTTAAAGACCAGGTTCTTTGAGGGAAAAAATATTCCAAAAGAAGGATGGTACTGAGAGAAGGCAAAAGAAAGTAGAATAAAAAAAATTAAAGATAGTTTGTATTCAGGGAAAATTGAGTTTATCTCCTCCACCAGTGTGTTCTGGCCATGAGAATTGTGACTCTCTCTCTTATTTACTATTGTGTGCCATTAGTAAGCAATACCTTTCACATAGTAGGCAATCAAATATTTATTGAATGATTTAATGATTTAATGAATGATTTATTGAATGATTTAATGATTTAATGAATTAATGATTTAATGATGTAATGAATGAATGCCTTCAATCTTTATAACTGAAAAAAATCTGCAAATGATTAACCAGAAAAGATGAGGAGGAGGAGCAGGGGAGGAAAAGGAGGAAGAGGAGAGGGAAGAGGAGGAGGAGGAGGAATGATTTCAAACGTAAAATGATTTCTGCATATTAGATGCACAGAATTAGTTTTTCCCGCTACCAGTCCATCTTTAATACCATTCTTTCTGTTTATAATGTCATTTTTATCTCTATTTTCTTTTTTTCTTCACTTCCTTCTGATGATATATCCCTCTTCCTTTAGGAATTTTGCTGAAACGTTTTTGTAGTCATCTACTTAAAGGTGATAACCAAAATCAACGTCCCAACCCTGACCTCTCAACTTTTCTCCAGCCTTATTTCTCGGTTATCTATCAGGCACATGATTGATCATTTTCCAAGACCTCCAAAATTTCAGATTGTCTAAAATTAAGCTCAGTATTTTTTCATATTAATTGCCAACTTCATTATAACTTAACTCCAATGCATGTTCTCAGAGCCTTCAAATGTTCAGACTTCTGTATTAGCGTTGCATAGATTTTGGAGGTCTTGACTCCCTTTGGGAATCTGATGGATGCTATGGCTCCATTCTCAAGAGGAAAACAATGTATATATGTAGACATATTTTCACACATCAAGGAGTTCTTGAATTTCCTGCTGTATATCCAAAGATCCCAGACTAATAATCCTTTTGACAGGTAGTAATATATATTTCTCTCTTCCCTCATATCACCAACTGCTTCCAATTATTTTTGTTCACAATGTTTTTCAGATCTTTCTCTCTTGTTTCCATTTCTACTGCCTTCCTCCAGTTCAAAGTGAAAATAGCTTAATGTCCAGAGAAAGCAGTCTTGAAATTGGCCTATTTAAACAGTGGGAAATCTCTATAAATACTTTTCTTTGTTGGATTAAGATCCATGATATTGAAAGACAAAATAATTGAAGATTCTTGTTTATGATTGGTGTGATGTGCAGAATATGGAGGTTATCTAATGGAGAATTTGGAAAAGAACTTATTTTTACCACAATATTTTGATAAAATTCACCAGGAAAACCATCTAGGCCTGGAGTTTTTGTTGTTGTTGTTATTGTTGTTGGAGTATGAGTACAGGGGAAGGTACTTGAGTTGTTAAATTTATCGGCACAAATTTGTTAATGATATTCTCTTATTATCCTTTATTGTCCAGGGTATATAGTTGTAACACATTTTTTATTCCTAATGTAAGTAAATTTCATTCTCTCCCTTTTTTTCTTGTTTAGTCAAGAAAAAAACTTTTTGTCAAGTTAGTCAATTTTGTTGGTCTCTGCAAAGAGCCCACTTTTAGCTTTGTTAATTTGCTCATGTGTTTGTGTTCTATTTTGAAGATTTCTGCTCTAATCTTTTTTTCAACTTACATTTACTTTGGGCATACTACTTTTTGTCTTCTGAGGATAAAATCTTTGTCCAGTATAACCATATAAAACTCTAAGTTTCCCTGTGACTGTGGCATTAGCTGGATCCCATAAATTGTAATGTGTTACCTATTCATGAGTACTGTTCAAGTGCTCTTGATGCCCCCTGTGAATTTTTCTTTGGCCTATGAATTATTTAGAAGTGAATTTCCAAATATTTTTCTTAATAGCATATTACTTTTGGTTACTAATTAATTCCAATGAGATCAAAGAACATACTCTACATGAGTTTAATCCTTTTTAATTTATTGGAACTTGCCTTCCTAGCTCATCTTGGTAAATTTACCACATACACTTGAAAAGTGTTTATTCTTTATTTGTTTGGAGTAGTGCTCTAGAACTAAATTAAGATAAATCAATTAAGAAAAGGTGGTCCATATTATTCAAACTTTCTGTGCCATTAGTGATTTTTTTATCTAGTTCTATAAAATGTTGAGAAGAGCCTTAAAATTTCCTACTATGGCTTTGAAGTTATGCATATATCCCTTTAATTTCATCAATTTTATTTCATTTATTTAAAATCTTTCTTACTAGATTCATATTTCATATCTGAAAATACTCTGAATTAAGGTCCATTTCATCTGCGATTGATTGAATCAGTCCAGATTTCTCATGCTTACTGTTTAAGTGGCACATCTTTTTTTTCCATTTATTTTTTAAAAATTTTTATTGGTGCATTATAATTATGCATAATAGTGGGATTTATTATTGTATGTTTGTGCACGCACATAACATAATTTGGTCAGTTTTATTCCCTTGTGCCTCCCCTACCCATTTGCTCCTCTCTTCCCCATCCCCTTCCCCTGCTCTACAGGTCTCCCTTCTATTTTCATGAGATCCCCTCTTTTTTTCCTAATTACTTTTACTCTGTGTCTTTATATATAAAATGTTTCCTTTGTGGACAACGTGTAATTGAATACTGTTTTCTAAAAATCCCTTCTGATAATCTCTGTCCTTTGAGTGTTTCACTATTGAAATGTAATTATTGATGTGGTGAGATTTAAATGCATCATTTTATTATTTGCTTTCTGTATATCTCTCTACTTTTTGTTCTTATATTCCCTTTTTCTTGCCTTCTTTTGGATTATTTTAATATTTATAGTATTCCATTTTATTTATTTTTTTAAAAATACATTCTTTGTGCTTTTTTAAAGGTGCTCTAGGGGTTACAATATATGGCATTATTGCTTTATAGTTAATGTTATTCCACTGAATGAAAAGTATAGAAATTTTACAGCTTCCTGTCACAGTAACAAAATACCTGAGATAATCAACCTATAAGGAGAAAAGATTTATTTTGGCTCACGGTTTCTGGGGTTCTAGTCCATATTACCTGTGGCTTTGAGTATGTGGGAAGAAAGCATGTCATGGCAGAAGCATGTGGCAGAGGAGGCTGCTCATCTCATGGCAGCTGAGAAACAAAAGTCAGGAAGGGACTGGGGTCCCAACATCCCCTTCAAGGGCCTGTTCTCAATGACCTAACTTCCTTCTACTAGGCTCTCCTTCTGAAAGTCTCACCACCTCCCAACAGTGTCATCATCTGAGGATCAAACCTTTAACACATGGGCTTTCTGGAGATATTCAAGATCCAAACTGTATCAAAGCCTCTATACATACCTGTTTGTCTTGAGGATACCACAAGACAATTTTATATTTTTTTTTCTCTAAACAGTCATATATTTTTTTCAAATTAGGAAAAAAAGATAAATCTTCCATATTCATGAAATTATATTATATTTACTTTGGGCATACTTCTTTGGGCAGGTAGTTACTGTTTCTGCTATACTTTACCACTGAATATCCAAGTTTCCTTCTATTATCATTCCTCCTCAACTGAAGAATTTCCCTAAGCATTTCTCATAGTGAAGTCAGACTCCAACAGATTATTTTATTTTCCTTTACTTGAATATATGATTATTTGATCTGCATTCCTAGAGGTTGACAGTTTTTCTGTTTTGGGTTTTTGTTTGTTTTGTTTTTCTCTTCTGACTTCCTGAGCATCTGATGAGAAGCCTGTGATTATTCAAAGTAACATTTCCTTTTATGTGAAGTGTTGTTTTCAAGATTCTTTATCTTTGGTTTTCTGCTATTGGATTATTATATGTCTAAGTGTGGCTTTGATATGTCTAGTTTGAAGTTTACTGAATTTTTAGAGTCTGTAAATTTATTTCTTTCACCAAATGTGGGGGGTTTGGGATTTTATTTCTTCTCTGCTCTTCTAAGATTTTAATTACCCAATGTTAAACTTTTTGATATTATTGCACAGGTCCTTGAAGGTCTATCCGTTTCTTCCATCTTTTCCCCTCTCTCCTTTTCAGTTTGTTGAATCTTTGAGTATATTCACCCTGTTCTTTGAGATTCACTAATCTAGTAAGGCATTTCAGTATATATTTTTATTTCTGGTATTCTACTTATTAAATTAATAAAAACTTAATTCTTAACATTTCCATTTTCTTTTTGTGTGTTCTATTTTACTGCTAATATTTTCTGTCTTTTCATTCATTTCAAGAATATTTTCTGTTATTTCATTGAACATAGTTGAAAATAACTACTTTGAAATCCTTTCTAATAATTCCAACATGCAAGTCATATCAAGGTTGAAATGTGCTCTGGAGTTGTCATTTTTGTCTTTGTTTTGCACTTTTCATTTATAATGGGCCACAATTGCCTAGTTCTTTGTGTACAGAATAATTTTAGATTGTATCCTGGACATCGTGGTAAGTCTTATATCATCCTGAATTTTATTACAATCCTCTGGAGAAGATCAATTTTTTTATTTGTTTGTTTCAGCAGACAATTAGTTCAGGTAGATTCAAGACAGCAAGGGTGGTGGAATATGATGGTCATAATAACCCTAACTTTATGTATGACTGCATATATGTTGTGATTCTATACAACTTACAACTAGAGAATTGATATGTTATCCTCTATCTATGTACAATGAATCAATTTACACTGTTAACATGTAAGCCTAAATAAAACAAAACAAAAAAAATAAAAAATAAAAAAGAAGGCAACAAAGGGAAAAAAAAACTTCAAGTTATCTCTTGTCTATGTGTACAGAGGTTCAAATATCAAGTTTAATTTTAATCCTTTGCTATGCTGCTATGAGCCTGTTCCATGGAATCTTTATTAAAAAATCAATCTGAAACTTGTGGGCTTCCAAAACAGTCAGAGAACCCCTTAATCTCTCCAGCTCTCTTCCTTACTTGATTTCCCCATCACTCTCTGGCTGTCAGTCAAGGGGATCTGGCCATTTTTCTCTAATTTCCTGACTAGAAAGATTTGCAGTTCTGTTTCATGTTTGGAGTTTTAGTTGCCTGTGATGTGCTGCTTCATGACTACAGGTCACCCTCAGAGTAAAGTTCCCACAAAATGAGAAACTCACCCCCTCCACTCAAGTCAGTTCTCCAAGTCTTGGTTCTCCTCAGTAATCTGCCTGATTTTGTTTATTATTTGGAATCCTTAGATAATATTCTTCATAGTTTTTCATAGTCTACAATTTTATTTGTGGGATGGTTGGTCTAATGAGAAGCTTAAACAATAAACCTATCATATCATTTTCATTTGTTCATAAGGTTAAATAATTCAGTTTTCTTTGCGATCCTGCCCTAACAAGGAGTCTTGTGAGGCTTACTTCACCAAACAGAGTCTAGTAACCATAATTATTTAAAAGCAATTCAGGGAATAGCAGTCAGTCTGTTGATAAAGACTCCAGTTCAAAACTCACACTTTTAAAAATATCTTTCTCCATTACCTAACTTTCATTTTACCTTTTGACTAGATTTGCTTTGAAATCTCATTCTGAAATACTAACTCAACTTAAAACTCAGCCCACATAGCCTTTTCACTTTTTCTTCTTCCTCCATTCCAGTTCCCCTTTGCAAAGGCAGTTCTTGTTCTCCCTTTCCACTGTAGTCTGATTAAACTAATCTCCTCTTTGCAAATCTTTGCTCTTTGCTTCCTTACGTTGAGCACCTTAAACCCAGGAATCAAGATGGCAAACTCAGAATCTCCCTGAGAAAATGAAATATCCATGAATGGGAGGTGGAATGTCCAAAGATAGAATGTGTTTGGGAGAAAGGGACTGTGTTTGAGTGAAGAAAGAGAAAATTGGAAATAACCACACTTAACAATTTAATGATTTGATATTATTTATTATTTTCTATCTATAGGCATATATATGATATATATAATCTATTTATACTATAGGTATATAATATATAAAATATAGAGTATAGGGATACATATTATATATCTATAGTACAGTACATTATATATATATATACTTTATGTATAATATTTAACTTAGAATTTGGATGGTTTTATTTTTTCTAAACAAACAACTCCAATAGTCCTGTTTTTGAATTCCTCAAAGAATCCCAGGTTCTCATAATACTATCACTTATCGATGGCATTATCTGTGCCAGGCACTCTGCTAAGCAATGTGCATACCTTTGTTTTATCAAATGTTATGCCAGCACTGCAAGGTAGGCATCATTTTTTCCCATTTACTGATGAGAAAACTGAAGGTAAAAGAGGTTAAAGAACATGTCCAGGGCTACGCACCAATTAAGTGGATAGAGACAGGACTTGAGCCCAGCTGAGACTCCAGAGCTTGTGCTTTCTTCACTCCGTCTCCCCTTTTGAAATCACAGGCTGCCATTCAAGTGGAATTTGATGCTACTCATCACTCAGTGCAGTAGAGAGAGGGAAAATGCCATGCTATGAAAATAATATTTACTTTTTTTTTTTTTACTTTTTTTGTCTTAGTTGTAGATGGACAAATGTCTTTACTTTATTGCTTTGTATGTGGTGCTGAGGATCGAACCCAGGGCCTCATGCATGAGAGGCAAGTGCTCTACCGCTGAGCCACAATCCCAGCCCAATAATATTTACTTTTAAAGACAGTAACAAAATCTACCGAATGATACCATGACGGTGACATATTTAACTATAATGAATAATAAAATAGAAGAGAGATCAGCAGAGTAGAACAAGAGGAGTAGGAGAGGGAGGAGGGAAGGGACTGGGGAATGAGACTGATCAAATTACTTGCATGTATAAGTACGGCATAATGAACCCCACTATTTTGTATAATCATAATGCACCAATAAAAAATAAATTAGAACAGTGTTCTAATCCTAGTTTGTTATTACTTCCCATAAAACCTTGCCACTACTCAGCTTCTCTCATTCTTCTTTCTCTGTGTCTATAACAGGGATAAAAATGTGCTTCACAATACTTTTCAGAACTGTTCTAGAAATAAAATGAGAAGAGCTAAGAAAGTATGATTAAATTATAAGTGTATTGGAAATATCTTTAGCCCAACTCACAAACTAGCACTTCTTTTTCTAAGTTTTACAGTTACGACTTCAACAGAGAAGGACCCAGGAGCAGCTGGCTAACCAAGGCATCATACCACGTGAGTACCTACAGCTCTTATTCATACGTCCATCGGACCTTGCTATTTGGGAGCTGGAAAGCACCTCAGAGGTCATTTAATGTAAGCCAATGAATTGATCACCCAAGAGCCTCATAGAATCTATGTCAGCAGAAATCGAGGTTTGGGTGCCTTGCCCCAGTTGCCACTCACTCACAAGGTGCTTCCCTTTAACCATACAAGTTGTGCCTAAAATTCCAACAGGAATTTCTTCTTAGGGTAAGCAATTTACTATGGGCATCCTTTACCCTTCTCCTACTTTTACTATTGGCATTAAGACTATTCTTTCCAGAAGTGTCAATCCCATAATGTTTTTTCTCACCCCTTGGTTTTAGTTCTGCTAGAATATTTGAGTCCACCATTAATTGAGTATGGTCAATTATTTCCTTTCTGGAAGACTGAACAGCAATACCATTCTAGCTCAAAGTACCATTGAATTCCTTAATTATTAATTAATATTGATTGATTAATATTGAATTATTGGCCATAATCTAGATCAAAGAAAAAAGATTATCATATCATTTAGAAAGATATATTTGAAATTTTCTACCAATTTAGCAACTAAAGGTAATTCCTGGTTACGTATGGAAATTGGAGGAAGGATACCTCAGATGAATGGAATCACACTTTAAGGCGCTCTGACATATTAATTTCCTCCCCAATACAATTTAAAGATTATGATTCATGACACTTGGAGAAATTCAGTTCCTCCTATAGTACTGTCATGACTATTACTTCAGCATTTAGTGAGGAACAAATTTGCCCTTGAAAGATTGTCCTGTGGTTAGTGATACTTAAGCCTTGTGACCTAGGCTACAAATTTGAAGTGTACTCTATGCTTCAGAGCCCGAGCAGCACTAAGAATTCAGCAGTCAGTGACCTTATAACAGAGCCACATTTTTAGTGGTTTGCTGGAAACAGCTCCTCTGCGATTTCAAGGGTGTTTCAGCCACAGTTACAACAGTAATGAGTAGCCAAAGAAGCAAGTCCATGTGTAGTCTATTTCATCTTGGTCAGCCCTCCTGTGGAGGTGCTAAAGACAGAGGGAAAAGAAAAACCCGCAATCCTCAAGTAAATACAATTTCACTCAAAGCTCATAATCTCTGGCCTCACTGATGTTCCTTTCCTCTTAATTCTGGAAAGGCAAATGAAGCAGGTAGACCCAAAACCTTTTAGTCAGTTGTTCACAAGTGATTTAAAGTTTAACCCATATGTTTAAATACTCTGAGCCTGGGTCTTGCAGAGATGAGAATAAACACTGGGGTTTATTGTTGTTGTTGTTTTGTTTTTGAGGTATAGGGGGTTAAATCTGAGAATCCATAGAAACAACCAATAAGAACAGGAATTAGCATTACAATGCATTTTTGTTTTAGTTGTTAATGGACCTTATTTTTATTTATTTTTTTAAATGTGGTGCTCAGGATTGAACCCAGTAGCTCATACATGCTAGGCAAGCATTCTACTACTGAGCTACAACCCCAGCCCTACAATGCATTGTTAAATAACACTTCTCATGTCAGTTGTGGAAATCAAGCATCTGTTTGTGTAGTAGAGTCCAATGTAGACACAATATTCCATTCTCCGAGATTTCCAGAGTCAAAGAGCGTAGACATTAGCAAAATACTACTTAACAGAAATTTTGCATTCATAGTCCATTTCATCATGAAGATAATTTCTGAGAGGAAAAACAGTTCTGCAAAGAATAAAAAAAAAATTTAATTCAACCAAATAATAAAGGTTATCATAGTCTATTTAGTTGCCGCTTCTCAACCAGCTCTGCCAAGGGTGTAGATTCTCTCAGATTGGTCAAGGGTGTGGATTCTGTTCTGGAAAAGTATGCAAGGGATGTCACACATGGCAGGCTCTGCCTGAGCAGACCGTTTCTACTTAGTTTTACTCAGCAAGCTCAAGTCAGGATGACGCTCTTCACTCACCCATGGGTAGCTTCTTCAGTCCGATCTGAGATTAAATGTGCCATGCACATGCAAAGCAGAGCAGTGTGTTTCTTCAGGCACCAGGAGTTCATGGGTAAATGCAAGCATTCAGGGGAAGGGAAGAGCAACTGAGTCTCAGGGTCTTTTCAATTCAATCTAACACCACAAGTTTTAGTTTAAACCAGACTATGTGCAAGGTATGAAGCAGGAACCAGAGAGACAATGATCATGAGCAGTGTGATCCTCCAGAGACATCGGGATGTTAGGAGGAAAGATGACAAGTAACACACAAGAGTGATTCGATGTGGAGCTCATTAAGTTCCACAGAGGGCTATTTATATTTCTTTATTCTATTATATGAAATTTTTTAAACAAAAGAGAAGAGGAAATGAGACAGAAAAGGAGGAAAAGTAGAGGAAAAAAACTAATGGTCCTCAGAAATCATTTAAGTCTATGATTTTAATGTTTTATTTATTAAATATATATGCACATATGCATATTTTTGTGTGTAGGTATGTGTATATACACACAATGACTGAGACAATATTGGGCCTCCTGCCTCATTTACTGGGCCTCTTTATATTCCTTCCAGAAGCCCCATGAAAATCTCCACACAATTGCTGGTTCTTTTCAGAATAGAGATTGAAAACAGCTAACCTAGTCAAATCCTTATTTGTTTGTAATGTTCATGAAATTGAGGTTGAGAATGCCCAACAGAATTTTCCAGCTGTCCCAAGGAAAGTCCAATGTTATCCCATTTTCTGCAGTTTTAATTTATGAGAACTTAAATGCATGCAAAATAAGAGTTTTCATAAGATCTCACTTTACTCAGGAAATTTGAAATAATTCCAATCCTTCTTGAAAATTTTAAAACGTATCATAAATTGCCTAAATCCAAAACTGAGAGCCAAGTGAATTAACTATTCTTAGGCTATTAACATACAGTAGTGCTGCTGTTAGCTGGTCAGCAAACACCGGCCATCCTTTGGTAGAATTAGCCTCACATTTTACATGAGATTAAGTCTTCAGAGCTTGTCCTTTGCAAAATCAAGAAACAAAAAAACAAAAAACAAAAAAATGCAGCCCTCTGTGTTGCAGCAGAGCAGAGGCCAGAATCTGGGTCTCCTAGTCCCCACATAAGCCCCTTTTCTCAAAAGTTCAAAAAGAATCACTTGGGCCAGGTGCAGTGGCGCACGCCTATAATTCCAGCACTTAGGGAGGGTGAGACAGGAGAAACGCGAGTTCCCTCAGCAATGGTGAGGCATTAAACAACTCAGTGAGACCCTGTCTCTACATAAAACACAGAATAGGGCTGGGGATGTGGCTCAGTGGTCGAGTGCCCCTGAGTTCAATGTTCAATCCCTGGTACCAAAAAAAAAAAAAATCACTTGACTCTTAAAAGCACTTACTTACATTTTGTCATTAAAAATTCAGTTGGAATTTGACAAATTAAAAACAAAGTGTGAAAATGCCAAGGATAAACCCGTGGTTTTAATGAAACAGCTTCAGGTTCTGCAGGATAACCTGTGCCTCGCTATGACCAACATCCAATGAAAAAGTCCACTGACTCAACTCCGTGGCAGATCTCACTTCAGATGCACTCTGAGATGCTGATGAAATTCTAATGTTTCTCTCCCACTGACTCTACAGATTTCCTAGTTGATTGGTGTAACTGGTGCAGCAGGGTTGAATTCTGCTCTTTCCCTCTTCCTAGCTATGCATCCTGCAGATTTTAAGGTTGCTGATAAGTAAAAAACAGTCCCCAGCCCCCAACAACAAATTATTTTTTATAATCCCCTATCACTTAAGTGATAGAACCCTTGAACAACTTTGAACAGTGAGAACAGGATTCTTGGGTAAGGAGTGTGGGTCCCACCCATATCTTAAGATTGTTTTCACATTTATAATACCAGCTGTAGAGTTCATGTTTTTAAAATAGCCACACTATCTTGATGAGATACCTTCTCGAAGTGAACTTAGAAATGTTACTTTAAAGATTTATTACTTGCACTTATTTCTAAAACCTCACCTCTGAATCTCAAAATGGAGATTTTTGAATTGCTTAGTTTTGCCACCGTAATTAGAGCTCAAAGGAAATGGCTTCATTTTCCCTCCCTACCAGGCTTCAGGCTGCAAGAGGGGGCCTCAAAGCTCTGTACCTTCTCATGGCTCTAGGACAAAGCCAACATTCTCCCCTCATAGTTCTCTGGGGACTTGAGTCTGCTCATCATTTTTCATGCATATTTTCTTCCCTACAATTCTTTACCCTGGGCACCGCTCTACTAGGTAGACTCCTCAATGACACATTGCATTGCAACCACTTCCAAAGCCTTAGTGTGGAAGGTCGACCAGTCCTGTGGATTAAACTCAATAAAATGGCCACAGAACAATTCTGTAAATATTTTTTAGCCATCTGCTAGGTGAAAGGCTCTGGGGAACATTGAACCCAGAGGAATCAGACACATTTCTGTGTCAAGAACTTACAGTCTAGAAGGGGCCCCAAAGCAATCTTATTTAATTATCCCCAGTAACAATTTTGTACAACTTTATGTCCCTACAGGAGAGTGGTCATAGGAGGATCGAAGGAAAGAAAATACCGTACTTTTTCCCTCTGCCTCTCTGCAACTAAAGAGAGTCTAATGGGGTTGAACTCAAGCGGGACAGGAGGAAAAGTTAACCTCTTTCTGCTGGAATACAGAAGATGAGAGTAGAGAAGTAAAATGGATTTTAGATGACATACATCCCAGACAGGGTGCTATCTGTCCCCAGAGTCTCAGAAAGCTGCCATCAATGAGAATGAATCGTCTGGGCAGCTTGATTCCATGATCTGATCAATGTAAATGAATTGCAAGATACAATGAGCTGTCTATGAATGGTGCTGCCTTTATTTTTTTTGCAGACTAATCCAAGCTACAGCAGCCACATACTTACTGCAAAGCCTTGGTAAATCCCCGAATTCTGTGATCCTCCTGATAGCAAGAAGAATGACTGGGGCAATCCCTGCACTCGCGCCCCATGCAGCTTCACCATAGTTTTGAGAAGTTGACGGAACAAAGTCTCTCTTCCTTTTCTCAGTGCATTCATTTGACTTGGCTTCTCCCCACAGCACCCTACCACACACTGTTGGCTGTCTGAGCAGAACACGGCACAAGGGGATTAATCTGTCTGCCTCTTCCCTTCTTTCTAACATTGCAACTTCAGAGATAGGAAAGGTGCCCTGGATTTTCATGCCAATCCCATTTGGGTCAACAATCCTAACTTCCTCCCCACCCCCAATCTTTCGTTCAATTTTCCACTTCCCTGCTCCCTAGAAACTATAAAACCAGTCATTGCAGACACACTTTGAATTCGTATTTGTATCCTTTTTCGGAAAAATTCCAAAGTATTCACGCATGTTGCATCAAATTCCACAACTGTACAAGCCAGGTCTTAAATATTACAAAGCTACATTAGGAAAATTCACTGTTTCCAGAACCCTAAGAGTGTAATTTGGGTATTGAATAAGCAATTTATCACCAACCTAAAAAGAGAATATAATTTCCAAAGTGTTATCACTTATGTATGGCATATATTCCAATTGCTAAAAAGGAAAGTATTCACGATCCAGTCTGTCTTTAAAAGGAAAGCAGAGAGTGAATAAGCATTACTAAGTTCATTTTATAAGTGGGAAACAGAGAGCACAGGAAGGTAGTTCAAGGTTATACCAAGAATAGATAAGAAAAGGACAGAGATCAAATAGAGGGTTCTCACATTTGATGTCACCCAGAACTTCTTTATTTATACACCTAACTGCCATAGGCATTATGTACGAAATAGTTTTGTCTTTCTTCAAAAAAACCCACATACAGTAATTACTAATCCATATATTTGTTTTTATTCATTAACAGCATATACATTTATCATCCAATGCTTTTTGATGAGAACGACTATTTCTAAACTATACTTCTATAATTCTAGGCAGTGGCAATGAAAAAGACATTTTTGTTCACCAAGCATCCTTTCTCTGTATAGGCATACCCTTTTCCTTCCACTTTTTGAAATGCTGAAAATCAATCCTAGCAATCTATTGCTCCCTTTTTGAATTCAGATTCCTAAGGACCCTAGATCAGGACATACTGACCTTATAAACTCCATAGCCAATGTTTCTTAAGCCTGTGCATCAAAATCCCCCAGAGGACCTGATCAACAGATCCCTATGTCCCATCCCCACCATTTCTGATGCTGTAGTTCTGATCTGAGACTCAAGAATTGGACTCCCTAGCAGGTTTCCAATTGATGCTGAGGATGTAACCCAGGGGCCACACTTTGGGAAACATGGCTTTAGTTGCCACCCCAGCTCTGGTTCTTTGATTCTGCCCCTTGATTCTTATCCTTTGTACTCTTGGAGCTGATGTCTCCCTGAGCCTGGTAGTAAGAGAGGTCAAGCTCTGCCACAACACTCGCTGTGATTCCAGAGCTGCAGTCCAACACCACACCTCACCGGTGCTGAGGAGTCAGGCCTCTGCTGTCCATGAGTTCTCGGGGGCCTATTTTCTCCATTGTCTGGGATCTTGCTGGAAGCGTGAGGTTAAGACTAGAGCAAAAAGGACCATAGGAGGCCTGTTCTTATCTCTGGATCTTTTTCTGAGCTCTAAGTAAGCAAATGTTTATACACGCAGCTGACCCAAATTAGCTGGAGCTGCGGGGACAGAAATAGGAATAGCCAGCAACTAAACTCTAAGGCGAGAACATGAATTCCCCTGTGAGGAGCGATTAATCTTCCTCCAGGGGGAACGAGTCAGATGTGTGGCTGACTGGATTTATAACCATATTTTAATTTGAAATCACATAGACTTATTTTTTTAATTTAAGAATCCAAATTCCTTTTCAATCTTAAATGTCAATGTCCTTTAAATACAAAATTTTGCCATTTGATACTCCCAGGGTTGGCAGCAGAAGTGGTCCTTTGTGTATTTTCCAAAAAATCAACTGTGGGAGGGACAATATGATTTTTGTGGGCCCGCAGGGGAGATGGCTAAAGCCCACATTCTCTGGAGTCACAGAGAAGGCAAAACTCAACCCCCAGGCCACTGTAGGGGAGTTTTTCCATGGGGCCCAATGCCTCTCTTAAATTTAAGGGCTTAACCCCGCTAGAGCCCTGAGGAGAACACTTGGTAAAGGCTGTGTAAGTACTACTTTGGTATTCTTCCCAAGACCTTGCTAAATGGACACAGCTTCCCACCCTATAGAAGGTTCTGGAAGACCTTTGTGCTTCTGACATCAGAAAACTGGACCCTGTGAATTATTTCACGGGGAGTTATTAGCATCAAAGAAGTGACGCATTTTAGCTCTACAAAGCTAAGATACAGGAAATACAGTGTTTCTTAGAAAAATTAATAAGCTCCACTAATGAGAATTGAAGAGCCATGGGAATAAAAAAAACCAGATAAATTCCTCTTAAGTCCCAAATTCAATTAAAACTGATTGTGCTTGGAATGTGAGAGACATCTCAAGATAAGTTCATACTGTTCTTTCTGGGGAACTTCTTTAGGGAAAGAATGCTTTATTCTTTTTGATTCCTTCCTAAAGATCAATTCCAAGATCATTTGAAAGTAATTAAGCTTCACCAATATGTAATACCTAATTAAATGACCACCAGGTGATGGGACAGAGGTAAAGACCAACTGGTGCAGGTTACATAGGCTCACAGGGGCCCACTGGACCTCAAGCAGACTTTCTGTGATCTGGTTGCTTTGAAGGAAAAGGGAGTCACTCTACAGACACCCTCAATTTCATCTGTGGTCACATGCCAGAAAAGGCAAGCCTTCTCACTGAGGACAGTGCTGTTGGGCACCAAATCAAAGAAAATGCACAAACCTCAGAGTAGAGTTGCACATTTACTTCTCAAAGTCATTAAGTGGGAAGAAATGGGGACGAAAGGATCATTTACACAATGGCAAGTGTGGAAGAGAAGTCCATTTTAAGAGTGAAAACAGCAATCAAAGAGCAGCTGGAAAATCAGTTTCCAGATCAGTGGAAGACATGATGTTCACACAAAATATTTGGTTTTTGCTTAAGGAGAAGAGTACCTGTCAGCTATGCTGGGCACACTCCAGCCAGCTGGAAATACTTTGCATGTCTTTCTGCTCAACATTGTCAATATTGGGGTGAGGCAAGACTGATTGACAGCATGACATTAACTCCCTAAACAGTGTTCCAAATAAAGAATAATAATGTGTTCAACCACTGTTATGATGCCCACCATGACTACAATGACATCTGATTGATGTCCAGCAAGCCTTGCTGAACTCGTGTGTAGATTTAGCATGGTCTTAAGGGCTGAAGGAGGCACGTGTGCATGCACACAACCATGTACACACACACACATGCACACACATACACATACTTA
The DNA here is from genome assembly GCA_028644305.1 of Xerus rutilus. Taxonomy (NCBI): domain Eukaryota; kingdom Metazoa; phylum Chordata; class Mammalia; order Rodentia; family Sciuridae; genus Xerus; species Xerus rutilus. Next base: position 51,218,075 of record CM053402.1, read on the forward strand.
TGACCCCAAGTGCTAATTAGGCCAGAAACCTAATTTTTATGCAGGCCAAAATTTGGAAGCATACTTCATAGCCTGAGCAGACATCTGTTAGAGTGATCAGAGAACTATGAATCATGGAATTCATGAATTTATTCATACTTAAAATGCAATAGACATCAATGCAATACTATAACTTCTGATCAACCTCATCATTTATCATGAAAAGTGATTGTGGCTCCCGAATGAGATTGCTCCAGCAGACCAGAAGAACCAATACAAAATATAGATTTTTGCTGAGGAATGTTCTATGACTTTGCTACATTCAAAGAGTTTACTGAATCATCACACAAGAGAAATGAGGAAGATCGAGAGAACAGAGTGAAGGGGGCAATTGGTCCTGGTGGTTTACGGCTACTGTGTGTTATGTATGACTAACCAGTGCTTGTGTCTACTGATTGGTAATAGTGTGAATTTTCACACCCTGAAAAAGATTAGCGTTATCAGAGGACCTAGGCTCTAAGCCCTAACTGTGTGAACTGAGCAAGTCAATCCATTTCTGTGGACCCCATTTTCCCAATTCCATTAAGCGTTGGAGTTGAACCTCACTATCACCAAGGTCCCTTCCAGGCCTCCGAGTCTGATTCTCTGCTTCACACTCAGTGCCTTGATTGCATGTTCATGACCCACCAGCCACTTTATCCAAAGTACAGTCCCTTCCTACAGTACACACCACAACCTCCTCAGATCACAATCATCTACTTACCCTTTTGAACTCAAGGGCAGAACAAAGTCAAAGAAGGTATTAGTTACCTGTCTACCTCTTCCCTTAAACCAATATTACTACTGGCCCCTCTGTCTCCTCTGGAGCTTGGAATGCCCTGCCTCCACGTCTCTTCCTGTCGCACATTCTGCCTCTGCTGCTCCTCTTGACTTAGGCCTGAATTCCACATTCCTCTGTCTCCTGTGGCTTCAGGGCAGCAGCCATCCTCCAGGCATTTCTCTTGCTTGTGGCCTAATAATGGCGACCACTTTCAGACTCTGCCTAGCAAAGCAAGCACACCAGCAAACCCTGTGATGCTGACCAGTACCCGGAGGCCAGCCTTTGCTCATGTCTTTATCTTTCTGTTTCAGCACTGAAAAGTCCAACTGAATTCCATGAGCAAAGAAAAAATTTGGATAGTGACAAGGTAATTTTTGCAAACTGTCTTTCCTGAACTTAAAGTATAGCTTATAGATCTCTGAAGGCCAAGTTTTGGCTGAAGCATGTAGAATTTCTACAAGGAACTCCATCAGTGGGCCAGTTTCCTGCCCTGATACCATATGGAATCATATTCTTGTGACTGTGGAAGTAAGATCAACTGATAGCTTTGCAACTGCTATATTTTACCTTTAAACAAAATGTTCTCAATATTTCTAATGTTGAAAAGGATCACAGTAAGGATATATCAGAGGTCAAAATGACTTTAGAAAGGGAAGTAAGGTTGGTTTGCAAGCTATCTTACCTTCTATTATGGTCCTTTCTTAGAAAAAAATAGATTTTTTAAAATCCAGTTCAATGATAGGATTTAAGGTAAGGTCTGTAGGTACAGAACTTATTTGCAGCTACTTAAAGAAAGACAAAGGAAATTATGTTTATTTTCTTTTCTCAGTTTTCTGGAGTTGGAAGGTTTTTTTGTTTGTTTTTTGGTTGTTTGGAGGAGTGTTTTAGTTTTTGCATTTGAAGGGAAAAAATTGACATATTCTGTCATACCTTCATAACAAATTTCTGCAACCTTAATTTTCAATGATACAAATACTATTTAGCAACCATCAGCACTTTGAGGGAGAAGGAAAGGTGGAGGGGGTATTTTTCTTTTTGCCTAAAAGTTCTAGCCTTGTGACTTATCTGTGGATAGACAGGAAGAGCAGGACTCTGCAACTCTTCAAAGTTGCTCATAAGTGGCTGTGATTCCTACTACCTGGAAAATAACAAAGAATAGCAGACTATCTTTTATCAGAACTGCAGAGACCCCAAGCCCTTCTCAGGGGCCCAAGAGGAGATCCCAATATAGTGAGATAACAGCCTAGAAAAGGCCTGGGATCTTCCTTGGCCCTACCATAGCCTATGTTATCCCAACAGACAGCTTCACCATCCAGAAGATGATGAGAAGTAGCAATGACCTATCTCTAAATGCCTTCCAAAGTCTGAATCTACATTTCCTCGTGTTTTAAGAGAGAAGTGAGAAAAAAGCTTGCAAAAAGGCCATTTGTTGTCATGATTGCAGATGGATTTACACAATGTTTTATCACTGACCTTAGTTAATTTTGTGACCAAGAATAGGATAGACTATAATATAAGCAGCTTGATATCATAATGGTTATATAAATATTTTATTAATGTGTACCTATCTGACCCCTGACTTGAGCCTAAGCTTTTTACCTCTCCATTGTTTCCCCATGATAAAATTCCTGGAGGGGCCTTTGTGTTTTTTCCACCAAATCATGGAGACCAGGGATATTTGCATTTTCCATTTGTCATTAAAAAGTACTTTTACCCTTTGAGAAAAATAGAGCTTTTCAAGAATTGAAACTAGGTGATTCTCCATGTTTATGTTCTACAGGCTGAAGATTCCTTGAAACGCAAGAGCAGAAACAGATCCAACCGTGCCACCTTGGTTAATATGCACATACTCCAAGGTAAGCCTGAGTGAAATCATAAACAAGGAGATGGGCCACTGAATGGGGGGCCGTGTTTCCAGAATTCTTTATCTTCATGCAGTTGCTACCTGCAACTACCTTTGGTCTACCCTGACATTACAAAGAGGTAGTTTCAATTAGTAACCTTGTCCTTCTAAGTCTTGTAGAAAAAACAAGGTGGAAAGCCAAATACAAGGGTTAAGAAGATGTCAGACTTGATTTCCAATCTCAGCTGTGTCATTTTCTAACCCTAAAGGCCTGGGTAAATCACATAGCCTCTCTGAAAAAATAGGAAATATACAACATATGTTGCCAATTTTTGTTCATCTGAATTCTTGTTCATTTGAGAATATGAATGAGGCTCTCTAGTTGCTTCTGTATCTGCTAGGTAACTGTTTGATTCTCCTCTGCTGATGCCAATATATTTGGGTACACAGGAAAGAACAGTCTCAGAATACCAGTACTGATCAATGCAGGCCCAGTTCTACTTGAAGGTGCCACCATTATGTTGGGGAAGGTAAATCAGGGCAAACCTGTAATCGCCCCTTATACTATGACACCTGGATAAGGGAAGAGAGAATTCTACTCTTGCTCCATGAATTGCCTTTCCTGGGATGGAAATTTCCCAGACCACTGGTGCCCAGCTTCAAAGAAGCCCAACTCCAACTTTGACAGTTTAGCTATCAAATATTTATTCGATAGGCAAAAGTATATTGGATATCTACTAGGTGCTGGCTCATCTGCCAGACCTTCTGTGTACAGAGATGGATTGGACACAGGTTCTTGCCCTTCAAGGACTCTCACAGGATAATAGAGGAAGCAGACATGATAATCAGCTTTCACAGTCCAGCATGAAAAGAGAGAAAATGCACAGTGCGTGGATGCACAGCAGAGAATAAGAGAAGGGAGTCATCTGAACCAGATGGGTGGGGAGGAGCAAGGAAATGAGCTGCATGTGAAGGCTAGACCAAGTCAGGAAAGAGGAAAGGCATTGCCAACTGAGAGATCAACATGCACATGGCACCAGCACTCCTTCTCTAGAATGCAGATTTCCTTACAAGAATGTACACTAGCATGAAAGGTCTTGAAATATTATGAAAGTTGTGAATCTTGGTTCTTTGATCAGCATCATGTCTGACTCATTCGGGCTTCCCAAACCTGACCATTTTTCAACACCGGACCAAGTGGGATATTATAAGATATAGAACAGTTTGCAGAGTTGGAAAGAGGTAGAAGGACAATGTAGAACTCAAGGGAAGAGATCTGTGGGTTTCAAGGGTTTGGTCCTGAGGAGGCATCCAAAGGATACCAAAGACTCTCAGGTGGAGGTGACAAATTTGTTTCCTCTTTGCAGTGACAGTATTTTGTGTGTCAACACAAAATGGCAGCTGCAAAAATAATCCAAGAAATGCCATTTTAAATGAGATACAGACTTTTCAATTATAAAGTTAGCAAATAAAAATAAAGATTGTATGTGGCAAGGGTCTGGGAAATACATGCACTCTTACACACTGCTGGTGGGAGTCCAGTGGGGTCAACATTTCTAGAAGGTAGTTTGGAAAGGTGTACCAAAGTCCCTGAAAATATATATGTCCTTTGGCCTTATGATATAATGTCTAGTATTTTATTTAAAGAAAAATAATCAGACATAAAAAGATTTATATGCAATGATATTATCATGGAATTACTTTAGATGGCAAAACACTGAAAACAAAGTCCAACAATAGGAAATTAGCTGAACAAATTGTGGATCATCTGTGTGGTATGAATGAATTCCACATAGCCACTCCAAGCAAGGGTTTCAAAGAATAACCACTTAATGAGAAAAAGCTTACAAGATGTTTAGCAAGAGAAGCAGAAAACAAAATTATATTTATAGCTAAATTCTGGGAAGACAAAATATGTAAACTGCATTTAAAGACAAAGTCGGGGTTAAAAAATTATAAACCTAACAGTAAATATAATTAACTAAGAAAGACACTCAAGTATTGAAAGTAGTTAACTCTGAGGACTTTCTGAGGCTTTCTTTTTTGCATGCTTTTTGAGCAATTTTAACATTTGTGATGATGAATAGATAGTAACGCTATAACAAAAAGGCATAAGACATGTTATTTCTGAGGCTCAGGGTATAGATTAGCAGAAGTCTTGCTGAGCATGTGCAAGGTCCTGGGTTCAATCCCCAGCACACACATATGCACACAAAAGTTATTTCCTACATTATTATAGTCTTGAATTAAAATATCAGACTGTGAGCTGCAGTAGTCCCTGGTTCAGTCACATGTCACAGGTGGTTCTCATGGAATCCTCTCTTCTCCGCAACAGAAACTGGGAATTATCTCCCTGGAGCACCAAGGATCAGCTAGATGCAAAATGAGCCCTGCCCTCCAGGAGTTTATTATCTAAATTCAGAAGCATCAATATGAGATGAGGGACCAGTGCCTATAATTGCTAGAGGTGACAAAGCAAAAGGGATCTGTAAGAAAAGGAAAAATTAGTTAGACTTTGATCATGGACCTAAAAGATAAGTTCATGGTAGGGGGTAGACCAGAAGAATTTCAGGTTGGGGAAAGAAAGTAAACAAAGTACAGAAGTGACTCAGTAAGACATAGGAGTGTGCAGAAGGGACAAGGATCATTGGGGTGGTAGGTTTAGGACAGAGAGCACTGGTCAGGAAGAGAGGGGATTCAGTTTGTAGTAGTAGACTTAGAAAATCAGTTTGAGAGACTCAGATGGAGAGGATCATCTTGTGGAAAGATATCAGAAGAAAGAGCTTACTGAAGATTAGTGCTTGGTGGGTATGTGGAATGGATCAGAAAATGCTGAGCCAGGCAGTCTCACAAGGGATGGTTTGGGGACAATTTAGGTTTAGGCACCCCCCATTCTTTAGTTTTTAGTACTGATGTTCCCTTTATCACATATGCAGCTTCTAGACAAACCTAATCTATTGCAATTGATGAGACTTTCCTAAACCTGTCCTGTATGGAGAATTCTAGATCAGTCAGCAACACAAAGTTTAGATTAGTAGGGTGATAATGATAGATTAATGGAACTGGGAGGCTTGTCCATAAATATCTCATCTTCTAAATTTGAAAAGTTGAGAGCATAGCTGCCAACTCTTATTGAATCTGAACTTACAGTTCTCCATTAAAGCAATAGGTTGTCTGGCTTATCCTTCAGAGTTCTTCCACAGGAATGAGTTGGGCCCATCCTAAAAAGGAAATTTGATGTCTTCCATATAGGGGTGGACTTAGGATTCTGTTATATGACCTTTCTCACCCTCCAAACAATGAGAAAATGCATGTTGGATAAATTTAATTTTTTAACACTCTTCTGATTAAATAATGGTTTCACGGGAAGTTTTCAGTTTTATAACTGAACTGACATTTGTCGGTCAGCAAGTGTCACAGCATTGACAACTCTAAAGCCCTTAACAAGTTATATTTCTATTACTACTATGAACTGTCACCATAGATCAAATTTACTGCAGGTTCAACCTGTGCTACTCACTATCCAAATCCTATAGCTATAGGGTCAGGCAGGCAACATAGACACCATGAGCTGCTTCTTAAAAATTGCCAAATTGCATATTTTTTCCACAAAATCCTCACAAAGCAAGTTTCCCTAACTTTTCTATGTGCCTCACTATTTGCCTTTATTTGGAAGTGTCTGGTCTTTGGTGCTAATCCCTGTGAAGTGATGATGATTACATTGAGAAATTATTAGGATGGTAGAGCGAAGTGTGACACAATGTTTTGTAACCACAAGCCAAAAAAAAAAAAAAGGACATCAAATTCTAAAAGTGATCATTTTCATTTCAACCCTTGAGCCTCCACTGCAGAGAGGTCCATTCCAACTGCTCAGATGAAGTTGAAAAGAGCCCGCCTCGCTGATGATCTCAACGAAAAGATTGCTCTCCGACCAGGGCCACTAGAGCTGGTGGAGAAGAACATACTCCCTGTGGATTCTGCTGTGAAAGAAGCCATAAAAGGTAGTTAGAACAAATCACATGCCTGTCCTTGGTGCTCAAAGGCAACTAAAGCTCAACACGCTAGGGACTTTGAGGGTGGGGGCCTCTCACTGGACAAAAGCCATAGTGAGGGTCCTCTCCCAACATATGCCCCTGAGCGTTTCTTTTTAGGGGTGAGGAAAGAACTCATCCACAAACATACCAAGGTCAGGTCAACGCAGGCCAATTTTGCTCTACTCAGACAGGTTGAGAACCTAACTGGATGTATTCCCCAAAACATGTTCCCTACCTGGTCCCATGCTGAAGAGCCATGGTCACAGCCCTGTTTCACTCTGTCTTTTAAAGAGTGGGCGGACCAGTACAGTGTAGAGAGCACTGGCCCCAAACAGAACACCTGGACTTCAAGCACAGTTTGGCTGCTGTGTGCCAGGGCTTACCTAAGTGACTTCACCTCACTAAGATGGAGAGAAGAGTACCTACCGTGTCCAGGCTCACAGGAGTGAGGTTCACTTTGTTAAATGCATGTGAATATGTTTTGGTAACTGTCCTGTGCTCCACCGGATTAAAGTTCCAATACTCAAGGAGGTGGCATAAACATTAATGCTGTCATAAACAGTAAAATCATTTTGTAGACTTCTTAAACAATTGGCACCAAGTAGACACCAAAATCCTTCGAGTAATTAATTCATTTGTGGAAAACCTGAGGTGAAACCTGGGGAAACAGTGGTAGAAGAAGAAAGGGGAGCGGATAGGCTTATTTTCTTTCACTTAGGCCTACAAACAGCTGTGAGAACTCCTGGTACATATTATTTAACAATATATATTTGTTTCAATAAGTTGTCTCTAAGTCTGCATAAGGGTGTTTTTAATCAAAAATTAAGTTTTTTTTGAAACTTATCAACAGGTTTATCCATATTCTGAAATTTTGCTCTCACCCATGCATTCAGAGGACACATGAACAGATACCTTTGGAATCTGTAAATACCACAAGAAATTAAAATATTTAACTGTGGGTAAATGGCAGAAAGATCAACAGAGGAAAGGGAACAGGGGATGCAGAAAGGGAAGTGGAAGGAAAGGTACTGAGATCTGAACTAGAACATGATATATTTCATACTTTTATTATTATGTCAAAACAGATTCCACCATCATGTATAACTAAAAAGAACCAAAAAGAAAATATCAACTCTGGGAAAATGCATTTACTCCTCTGTCAGAGCCCACTTATATATCCCATGGTGATTTCCTCTATTCCTCACCCTTTCCGTCCACACTAAATATCTTGTGCCTTTGGACTTGGCCTCGAGTGCTCAAGTGCTCTCTCTCCATCATTACTCTGATAGGATGTTAGAGGGGGAAAAGTCTCCCTCAGGCAATCTCTTATCATTTCTTAAAACATTCTATTCCAAGCTCATGATTTTATTTTTTATTTTTATATGATAGGCAACAGATCTTAATTTAAATCTGCATTCTTTGGTTTATAAGGAGACTCTATTTTTTCCATGTGATTGTATGTCATTGCTGATTTGTGGCTTTTCCTCTCTTCCTGCTGGGCATATTCCCTCTGACTGCTTTGTGTGTGCTATTTATATAGGGGGAAGTCCTCTCCATCTGTCACAGGCACTGTCCATCCTTTCACCAGTCTTTCCTTTGCCTTTTGATTCTGTGTACAGTGCTTTAACCTATGGCGATTTTAAATTTTTGTATAGTTAAATTTATTCAACTTTTTCTTTGTAGTTTCTCAATACAGTTTAACAGATCCAGCATAGTTTATTTATCCTGATTATATTCTCATAATACTTCATTTTTACATTTAAATCCTGAATGCATCTGAAATTCCTTAAGGTGCTTAGTTTAATTTAGTAGTCTAATTTTATTTTTCCCACAATTTTATAATGTTTTTGACAAGTTTTCTTAATCTCTATCTTTGGAATCTTCCTTACAGTGCTGAGTTTCCTAATGTTTTTTGCATATTTTTTTTTTTTCCTTCTTTGGTACCACGGATTGAACCCAGGGGCAGTTAACCACTTAGCCCCATACCCACCCTTTTGGTATTTTATTTAGAGAGAGGGTCTCCTTAAGTTGCTTAGGGCCTCATTAAGTTGATGAAGCTGGCTTTGAGCTTGTGATCCTCAGCCTCTGAAATTACAGGCATGTGCCACCACACCAAGCTCAGAAGTGCATTTTAGCTACAAATTGGAATCTTTTTTTCATATGCCAACTTTAATCCTGTTAGAATTTTTCTTGGGATTGCAATGAATTTATAGGCTAATTTATGATGAACTCACATATTTAAAATATTCTAATTCTTCCAAGGCAGAATTATAGCATCCTTCTCTACTTATTCAAATCTTTTTTTTTAATTTTCCTTAGCAAATTTGTTGTTGTTTTAAGTGAAGTCACATGGATTATTGTTAACATATGGGAAACCTATTAATTTTGCACATTATTTTGTAACTGAGCATCTATAAGTTTTTTTAGTAGTTTCAATAGTTTTTCAATTAATCGCATTGTTTAGGTTCACAATCATGTATCTACAAATAATAGAAATTAATTTTCTCCTTTGTTTTCTGCTGTTTTGGTGCATTGGCTGGTACTTGAAAAGCAACATCGTGATATTAACAAGTTATATAATTAACATCATTTTAAAAATGTATATAGTATATTGACATAAGTTATATATATTTATTAATCCATTATACCATATATTTGTATTGGTAAGTTATGTAAATTTTATGTAAATTATATATATTATGTAGTGTAACTTGCTATATTATATGAATCAAATATTTTATTAGATCTAAAATATCTACATCATATATAAATTTCTACCTTAATTATAAGATTATGTACATGACATATAAAGGACATATAATTTAAATATGCAATAAATGATGTTAACATATAATATAATTTAATAATTATAGATATGTTACATAGTAGAATACCATTATTATGAGTATGTTTACACTGCGTCAGAAGCAATGTATCATGCTGTGTAAGTTTCTGTTATGTTATACTGATGATGATATATTTTCATTTTTTTAAATAGGAATGTCCATAGTCATTCACTTCTATATGTGATATTAGCTTTTGGTGTAGGCTAGATGTTCTTAGGAAGTATTTTTCTATTCCTATTCTAGTAAGAGTAGTTTGCGAGATGAATATTGAAGTTGTTAAATGCTTTCAAAACATATGAAAAGATGATGGTGTGGATTTTTTCTTTAACTTAGTCATGTGGTTTTTGCCACCTTTCCAATGGTCCTGAAACTTCTGGAAAGAATTTTTCATGAATTTTGTTTTTAGAATTTGCTAGTGTTCCATTTGGGATTTCTCATCTATTTCATCATTAGTTGGAATAACACTAGCTGCAAAACAAACCAAAAAATCTTCAGCATCTTAACAAGAGAAGTATATTTCTTGCTCTTAAACAGTCCAGGGAGGGCCCTCCTCCATGGCAAGTCTTCCACAGAAGACTCCTTCCTTCATGTTTCCCCACAGTCCAGAGAATAGGCTCTCTTGACAACTAGATAGTAAATGCTTTAGGCTGTGTCTGTCACAACTGCTCAGCTCTGCGGTTGTAGTGTGAAAGTAGCCATAGCAATAAGTAAACAAATGGGGATGGCTGGGTTCCAGTAAGACTTCATTTACAAAAGCAGGCAGCAGGCCCACAGGCCACAGTTTTCCTGCCCTAGAGCCTCCCTGTCCTCTGTTTCTAGCTAGTGAAGGAGGAGGGAAAACAAAGACTGAGAAGCCCCCTCACTAACTTAAAAAGCCTCAGCCTGGAAATGAGCACATCACTTCTGCTCACATTCCACTGTGAGAACAGTAAACATGGCTGAGAAAGGTATCCCCTGACTGGGCAGCCACTTCTCAGCCAATAGCTCTATACTATGGAAGGGGGAGCATAAATTTGGACAAATAGCTAACCCTGTTTGTCACAATATTTATAAATAATATTGGTCTATGTTGCTTTTATATTTAAATGCCAAGGTTCTGCAGACTTTCCTTCACTGATGATAGGGTCGCATCACAATAAACCCACTCAAAGTCGAAGCTGTCATAAGTTGGAAATGCATAAGCTATGGAGCACCCTAGCTTAGCAACATGCACTGTAGGGTACCAGTCATTTCCCCTGGAGATATACTGACTGATTGGAGCTGTGGCTCGTTAATGCTGCCCACCATCATAACAGAGTATTCTATGTCTATCACTAACCTGGGAAAAGACAAAAATTCAAAATTCAGAGTAAAGCTTCTTCTGGACACCTATTGCTTTTGCATCGTTATAAAGCTGATAAGTCATGAGTCGAACCATTATATAGCAAGGACCTTCTATGTGTAGTTTCACAAAATAATTTATAATTACCTTTTCATATTTTTCCTCATGCTGGAAATTTTAAATATTATCTCAATAATCAGTTACTTGAAAACATTGCTTATTAACACCATAGGGACCCAGTACCTTTCTTAGAAGTATTTTTTATAACTGTTCTTTAGCTTTTATCATGATAATTTGTGTATGCGAATTTTCTTCTTACGTTAATTTGTAGGATTTACCTTATTCTAGAAATTCTCATTATACTCCTGAATTCCAAAGTGAATTAGCCTCAAAAAAAAGTGCTGTATATTTGTGTTTTTCTTCTTCTCTACATTATGCTAGTTAGAAATCTTTTTTTTTCTAATTGATTTTTTTTTACTAAGGAACAATTCATGATTTTATTCATATATTTTGTTGATTTTGTATCTTTTCTTGAATTCTATTTTGCTTATGGTCAAATTTGTTGAGCAGAAGAATTTGCACAAGAACAGCTGAAATTCAGGAATGTGAATCTGGCCTCAGGTGCAGAGAGAGAAGAGAAGTAAAGAAAATGGCTTAAAAGTGTGCACCCATTTAGGTGAGGAGTCAGAAAGGGGAAAGCAGGAGCCCTGTCAATGGATATGGAGAGAAAGTGACAAATTTAAAGGACATTTTAAAAAAATAAGTAATGCATTGGATGTGAAGCTGCCTGAAGGGAGTAAGGTTGGAGATTTGATTGTCCATTTGTCTGTTTGGTGTTAGAGGTAGAACCCAGGGCCTCCCACAGGGTAGGCAAGTGCTCCACTACTGAGCTGCACCCCCAGTCTCAAACAAGAGCTCTGGAATCTATCAGCCCTGAGTTTGAACCTACACTCTTTTCATAAACAGAGACTCTAGATCACATGACTCTGGACCATATGGCCGTAAAAATGTCATTTAATCTCAAGTGCCTCTGTTGCTTCATATATAAAAGTTCCATAATAGTTATGACTATCTCAGGGGACTTTTTCCCCTCCTATATATTCAATTAAATAGTTTATGTAAAGAATTGGCTAGACACTGAAGACACATTTATGAAGTACTGTCCAATTTTTACTTTATCATGAAAAGAGGCATAGGTGGAGAAAACTGATTCTTTCTGACAATATCTAGGAAGGAACTAGGTAAAAGCCACAATGGGATATGTGTACACCTATGTAAGGCATCCTGGAAGAGGTGACTGAGCTGAGCCCTGAAAGGAGAGGAATAGAGAATAGCAGTAAGGATGGAGAAGTTAAGCCCTGGATAAAAGCAGCTTAAATTGTATCCTAAAATCAGAGGGAGGTTCAAACTTCAAAAATTCCTCATTTAAGGGAATAAATACAAATATTTTTCTAATTTCCCAGCAAAGGGAAATGTAATTTTAAAGAAGAATAAAGTAACTGAGAGGCAATGAAAGAGTTTCCAGTATTTAAGGAAGGGACAGGAGATCTGTGCAGAACAACAGAAGAAAGGGCTAGAGAAAGAGGAAGAGACTATATATTGGCTAAATCCAAGAAAAATCCAGCAGTGGACGCCAATCCTGGGGAATTGAGCACTTGTTTCACAGTGCAAGCATCCTCTCCTTAGTGGTGATTCTTTGAATGTGCAAGTGTTCTGTGGGCAAGTGATTACATAACTGAAAGGTTAGTAAGGCAGAGGAGGCATGCTTAGAGACCAGCTGTAGAGATGGGAGCTATAGTGGACTTCCGGTGGCAAGGATGAACCAGCCTACTCTTCCACCTGTCACTCATGATTGTCTTCCCTCCATGGTGAGATGGTGACTGTGAATTGTGGTTCTACCATGCATCATTTTCCTGACCTCTGTGTATTTTTCCTCCTCCATCCACGTGCCATTCTAGCTGTGTTTACATTTTCCATCTCTCTCTGCAGCTGTGTTTCTGTGTTTCTGCCAAGCTCTGAGAGGACCACTCAGTCATTGTCTCCCTTCCTCCAAATACCATTAAAGACCAACAATTCTCCATTCTACGAGAGTAATCTAGAACCTTTCCCAACACAGGAAGGGACATTTCTGATGGACAAATTTCCCCACTCACCTTGCAATTTTTTTTCTCATTCCAGATGTCATCCTTCTTGCATTTAGTTGAATAACCACACCCAAGTCTTTTCCCTCTAAACTCCTCCTTTTTGTTTTTTGTTTTTCTTCTTTTTTTGGTACCAGGGATTGAACTCAGGGGCACTCGACCACTGAGCCACATCCCTAGCCCTATTTTGTGTTTTATATAGAGACAGGGTCTCACTGAGTTGCTTAGCACCTCACCATTGCTGAGACTAGCTTTGAACTTGTGATTCTCCTATTGCAGCCTCCCAAAGTGCTGGGCTTGTGCCACCACACCTGGCTCCCTCCAAAATTTTTTATACCACATTTTCCAGTCCTTCGGGGTGCCAGTTGTTGATTTCACTTCCCGCCTGTGAATTTGTTGTCGGAGACAGTAGAGTCTTAGAGATTCCACCCGGAAGCTTCATTCTAGAATGACATCCTGTGCAGCAACACATAGCCACCTCTGAGAGTACACACCCGATTGCTTGTCTCCCTTTTGTAGAAAACCACTTATCAGGTTGGAACACTGAATACAAAGAACATGATGTTACGTGGGAGTGATGATTTCTGAGAATAGAAATTACACACTGTAGTTCAGCATGGACTTTTTCAGCTTGCTAGTGGTTATTATTACCTAAATATCCTTCCATTGTGAGACCCCTGGGGGCTGCTCCTAGTTTGTTAATTCCTTCACTAGTCATCAGAGTAATTTCTTCATCTGACACGAACATC